>CM041776.1:148380104-149101039 GCA_023374045.1 Limonium bicolor | reverse complement strand
AGGTGATCTTTGGCCTGTTTTTACAGAAGAGCAAGAGCATCAAAAGGTCTCCTAAATCAAGCATTAAAACAGGAATAAATCAGCTAAGAAGATGGCTAATTTTCACCTTGATTAAAATGCCAAAAGTGGTGTTTTGGCATGGATTTTGCTATTCCTTGAAGCTCTTGATATACAAACTGAATAATCATGTAAGAAGAAGATTATAAGCCTAGGAAAACAGGTTTTGCAACCGCTATGAAAGGAAACAAGATATATGTGCTTAAAGCACATTTTTATACCTTAAGAACAAGATTAGAATTCTCCTCCTTATTCCCTTGTTACAGCCGAGAATTGTCCTTATTTTAACCTCCAAAACAACCTAGAACCATGGATGGAAATGGTTGATGGTTAGCTCCATGGAAAGAGGAAAGAAAAGTGAAGAGAATGAACATAAAATGGCTTAATAAGCTTACCTATGTCAATTGGTGTTCTCTTCTGTATATGGTGTGTTCTTACGGTTTTGGAGAAGCAAAAGAGAGGATGGAGCTGCTTGAAGTCCGCTGGGAAGAAAGGTAATGAGGTAAGAAAGCTACTTTTGCTTTTTATGTTATTTAATGTTACTTTAGTGCATAGTAATAGATGACTCATTAGGAGATATTTTAGATGGTTAAATGGATGTGTATGACAGCATAAGAGGTCAGCAATAGGTGGCTAAGTCAATGGGTGACATTTGACCATGATTTAAGTTAAGTAATTAAATGTTATTCTGGGTACTATTCACCCAAAATCACCCATTTTGATTTTATTTTTAAACTTTGATTTAGACCTTATAATATAGTCTATCATGTCACATTAATGATATAAAGAATGTAATCTAGTCTTTAAAGTGATAAAAAGTCAATATCTTAGAGCTCATACATAAAAACGTGTTTTAAGGCGTTTTAGCGCACATTTTGTGTCACAAGGTGTTTCTGAGCTTAGTTTTTTGAGAACGGTTTCATTGTGTTCCTTACATGATAATTGATCTTAGGAATCCAATTTTATATCAAATAGAGGTCATAAGACCTTTAAGGTTTCTTAGAGCAAATCTTTGCCCTACTTGACCTTGAAGTATGTAAATGCTTGTTCTTTGTGTTGGAGTGTTGTCCAATGATTGTAGTATGTTTAGTTATGTGTTAATTTGCTTAGGAAAAAGTTTTAGGTCCTAAGAAGTTCATTTGGGTATGTATTTACCCTAAACAGTCAAAGGGTGCAATATCTTGCTTTGTGTTGACCATTGTTGTTCTCAACTGACTTTTAAGGCATGTTTAGGCCTTAATTAATATGATTAGATGTTTAATTAGATTGGGGTATTTCACCTTTGGACACTAAATAACACATGTTACACATGTTAACACATTAAACAAGTCCAAGATAAACATGATGTGCAAAAAGAACATCAATATCAAAGGTGAATCAAAGTATACATTTTTACTAGCTTTAATGAATAGTAAAGTATACCAATTTCTCAAGAATACATTTTTACACACTTTAGGAAAAGTAAATGATGTTGGTAACAAAATAACACATGATATAAGTCCAAATGTACAAGTTATAAGTCATAACATTAAAAAGGAAGCAAAAAGACCATTTTGCCCTTGGTACAAAATGTGGACGGCTTTGCCCATTCCCTTGGCTGCCACCTTGAAAAATTTGAATCAAAATATCTTCATTAGGTGTGCTTAGTCACCAAATACTATACAAGACCCATGCTTTACCATTAATGCCTTAAAAAGTCATCTTCTTCTCTTTCCTCCTCACTTCCCCCTTGGCTGCAGAAATCATGCACCCAAAACCTCTCTTATTCTACTACTAGACAGCAAAGAGCAAGCTTGGAAATAATTCCATTCCTAAGGCATAAGGTAAGCTCTTGATTCATATGATAGTTCATTCTCTTCCCCTATTCACTAGCTATCCATTGGTCTAAGATTCAGCTACTCCCCCATTAATCTAGGCTGAATCCAAGTTGCAAGAGAGGGTGATTTTCGGCTGGAACCAAACTTGGGGAAGGAAGCAAAGCAAAGTTATTCCTTAAGGTATAGATGTGCTCTAAGCACCTACATTCCTTTATATTGTTGTTATAACTGATTCCTATCAACTAAACCTTCTATAATCATCATATTTACATGCTAGAACCTCTGGTGAACCTTCATTTCCTTGAAGTTTGCCAAAACGACCCAAAAATACCTTAAAAAGGAGGTTTAAAGAGTAAGTCTTCTAGCTTCTGTATGAATGAGTTAATCCTCCACTTTGGCATGCTTTTATTAAGGGATTAACACCCTTCATTCCTCTGGAAAATAGGGTTGTGGAACACTTGGGAACAGCTTCAAATTTTAATGAAATACCCCGAACTTAAATATGGTGATTAAATTATCTTAATATGGTATTTAAGGGCCTAATAGTGTTTAATACCCCGGACCTAATAATGGTGATTTAATTACTCTAATAAAATTATTAAAGGCCTAATGGTGCCTAAAGAGTATTGGTAAAGAGAATAAAACCAAAAGTAAAGAGAAAACGCTTGAAAAGCGAAAAACGCTAAAATGCGCATTAAATGAAAATAAGAGATATATGATCTCGTAAGGGTCCGAGATGGATTCCTAAGGCTTAGTTAGGCCTAATTAGTGTACGGGAATGATTCCCGAAGAAAACGGATCCAAATAATGGATTAAAACGCTAAATAAGCATAAAAGCACGTTTTTCAAGAAAACCTGAAAACGTGACTTTAAGCGGTCAACTGGACCCGTAAAAATTATAGTTGATTAAATAACTATAATAAAGTATTAATGGAAGTTTAATAACCATTAAAAATAAAGAAACGAGAAAAATCCAAAAAACGGACCCGGTTTATGAATAGTGTAAAAACCGGGAAGTTGTGGGGTGTAAATGTGATAAGTAAAATTAAACCCCCTTGTAATTTGTATATGTGGCCGGTTACTGGAGCTGTAATGGGGGGGCACGTTTTATTTTGACTAGCAGCTCCCCCTTGTTCCTAATACACTAAGTGACAAGAAAATAAAGTAAACAAGTTCAAATAGTAAAAGAGAGTATTCTACTCTCTCACCTCTATTTCTCTTGCCAGTCACGATTTCTTCTTCCCTGTAACATTTTCTTCCTCTGTAAACCCGCATTGCGATTTCATCAGAGAGCAACAACAGCCATCTTCATCCTCTCTTTACTTACTCGATACAACACCAAATCGCATAAAATTTGTAGCGTTGGATTCCTCTTGTTGAGAGCAACATTTTCCACCCTTCAAAAGCTTGAAACCTTCATGTTCATCTCCATGGAAGTAGGCCGTTTTGGAGCTTAAAGGAGTGTTTTTGGATCTCCTTCATCTTCTAGATACTTTAAGGTAAAAAGAAAGTCAAAAGCTCTCCTTTCCTAGCTTTTCTTGTAAAAAAATCAAGAATGCCCACGTTGAATTTTTCCCCATGTCCAGCCGGTTTCTTCTTGCCTTTGAGGAGTGCTGGAGCGTCATCATTTTGATTGCCTAACTCTCCATTTGGACACTTGAAGGTAATTTCTAAGCTAAACCCAAAAAAACAAGCTCTTGAAATATTAATCTTGTGAGGAACGTGAGTATTAAACTAGCTTGTTTTGTGTGGCTTGGGAATGCGATTGTAGTTAGCAATCTATACCCTCTGTTTGTGTGGAAACAAGAAGAGAAAGAGAGAACCAGAGAAGGAGGAAGAAGAGGAAAGGAAAACAGAAAACTAACAAGGTATTGAACTTACCTTGAGATGGTTTTGTTCTCTGTAAACATATTTTTGAACGTAAATAATGACCATGTATGGTGTAGTTATGATACTACAATATTGCTTGTTAAAAGAAGAAGTTTTAATGATGTTTAAGTATGGTTAGTAAGCCTTGAGGCTAACTGGTACATAGGTGATAACAGAGGGGAACTTAACATGATGTAGCAGTGGTTTTAATGTTGTAATAACAGGGATGCAAAACTGGTTTTTGTGAGTTGATTAGTGTGTGGAGAATGCTTAGGAATGTAGACAAACCTTGTCAAAATTTGCCTAGGAATGTATGGGCTTGAGTGTATTGATGCGTGGAGTTAGAATGATAAGAAAGAAAGGATTAAAAACTGCATCAGAGACAAGAAACAAGGATCTGTAACAGAAGGAAAATTACAGTGGAAATGGTGTAGTTGTGCATGAATTCAGTGATAAGTTGTCCATGGTTTAAGGAGGTTAAGAGCTTGATTAAGGTGTTAAAATATGTTGGATTACATGTGGAATGATTAGGAAGAGATTGGGTGTGAATTAGGGGTTGAAAAGAGGTCAAAAACTATAAATTTTGTCGGTTCCAGGGGTGGTCCGGGTTTGCAAATCGGTACGCAAACCCGGACCATAGCAAAAACATGGCAGAAGGTCATCCCAGGGGGTGGTCCGGGTTTGTAAACCCGGACCACATGAAAAATGCGACAGAAACTGATTCCAGTGTTTGGTCCGGGTTTGTAAACCCGGACACAAACCCGGACCAGGCAAAAAATGTGACAGAATGTATTTTAAAGTGTCCTGATGATGGGGAAATTAATGGTAATGGTTTTAGGTGAAGTTTAGGCCTTGTTTGGTGACTAATAAAGGTCCTAAGAAGTGTAAACAAGTTTGAGAAGTGAGTGAGAAAGTTGTGAGTTAAGAACACATGAACTGAACTAGGAATAACGGGATAACGGGGTTAAGTACGGGAGTATTAGTTTTACTTACCGTGACGCGTTAATGTTAATATAAGCATTTGAATGTTATCAAAGGATCGTGTGTGAACCGAGCATGGTGAGATGACACGGTAAAAGTAAAAACCCTGGTGAAAGGTATGATTTTCTCATACTCCGCGTGCTAACTGAGTTACGTTGATTTGTGTGTTTGTGTGCCGGCTTAATCAAGATTAAAGCATGAAAATAATCCCTTGTTTGATTATGTATGCCTTGATGTATGTTGAACGAGCTAACATACTTGTATGCCGGTGTCGTCTAACATAGAGTAAAGACCAACTCCTAGTGAGTAACGTTTGGCTAGAGACCCAAAGATCGGGTCGATGCTTAAGATAACGAAAACGTGCAAACACACAAACTATCCGTTAAAGTATAACGATAGCGCAACATATGAACTCCCTAGAATGCGAGGAGAAGTACGGGTTGAGTAAATACCCGATAACGGTTAGGAAACCATATTGAAACAATCCACGAAACTAATGAGAGTGGAAAGATAAGTGAACCTCCTTCAAGAGGATTAAAGATAGTTCGAAGATGTGAACTAGTAAGGAAGGTAAAAGAGACCTAAGGGATTAGTAACTCCCTTGTGACATGGTCGACCTCCTATATGAGGATTTTACCCGGTATAAGAAAATAACCGAAAGTATGAGTAAAGTAAATGTATGGGTAACTCTTAAAACCTAAGATTAACCAAACTTAAGTAATGTTCCCAAGGTCATTAGAAACATCAAGAGTGATGCTTCTAGACTAATATACATAATATTATTATAACTCCGAGAGAGGAGTGTATGGGAATGTAAGTAGTCCGAGAGTAGTCGGACCTAAGTAAAAAGAGATAGGAACTAAGAGAGAGTTCCGTGGGCTAGTTGAACCTTCCCACTATGCTAGACCCAGAGTAGGGTCGAAACCGGGGAAGTAAGACTATGCTAGAGAGCCATGAGTTTTGGCCTAAGTATGTATTAAGAGTAACAAGCGTGACGTAGGAGACCTGTAGCGTCTCGAGAATCTACAAGAGCTTGAGTATAATTAACCCAAGAGTGTGGGTGAAAAAAATGAGTATAATTAACCTAAGAGTGTGGGTGAGATAATGAGTATAGATAACCCAAGAGTGTGGGGTGAGATAATAAGTATAAGAACCCGAGGGAATGGGTGAGTATAGTACGAGTAGCCCAGGAGAATGGGTGTGTATATGAACAAGTAACCCGAGAGAGCGGGTGAGATAATGAATAAGTAAACAAGGCAAGGTGAGGTATAACCCTCAAGGCCTAAGAGTAAGCAGATGCAACTAACAACCTTGTTATGTTAGTTAGGAATTGTGTTCCATGATTGGATGTAGATTCCTTGAGCATTACATGTACTTATTGTATTGCTATGATGCATGTTGTTTGACTAAAATGAACTCCATGTATATGCGACTAAGTGGTCGGCGTACCCCGGTTAGCGCTCGGGGTATGCGAATTTCATATGCAGCGTTAAGCTGAGCCCCTAGGGGCGATGTTTTTATTTTACAGGTACACCGAAGATGTTACCGTTCGAGAGTACGACGGGGTCGGTGGGTGGCACGGGTAGTAGTTTTAATTACTTATGTATTAAAGGAGGTGTAAGACCGAATATGTTGTCGGCATCCATTTATTGTAGACTCGGTATATTAGAGAAATGATTTGAGTATTGTATTTGTATTGTGTACTCGGTTGTTCCAGTTCATCAGACCGTTACGGTATGCAAGGAAGGCCTGGTTAGCTATATGGATGGCTAATGGCGTTGTTTCACCCCTCATTGTAATTAGAGTTCCGCTGCGTGAGTAAGAGTAATTGGTGACAGTTTAAGAGGTAATGACGAGCTTAACGGTTGGGGTGTTACATAGTGCCTAAGTAATTTTGGTAAGGAAAATAAATCGAAAAGAAATGAGAAAACGCTTAGGAAGCGGAGAACGCTAAAATAAGCGTTAAATAACCATAAGAGGTACGAGACCTCGGTTTTATTATAAGGATTCCTAAGGATTATTCATGCCTAATTAGTATACGGGAATGATTCCCGAAGAAAACGGATCAAAATAGTGTATTAAAACGCTAATAGAGCTTTAGCGCACGTTTTTCGACAAAACTCGAAAACGTGATTTTAAGTGGTCAAACGAACCCGTAAGAATTTTAAATCATTAAATAACTATTATTAAGTATTAACGGAAGCTTAATAACCAATAAAATCAATGAAACGAGAAAATTCCGGAAAACGGGTTCCGGTTAGTAAAAATTGTAACAACCGGGAAGTAGTGGGGTGAGAGTGTAATAAGATAAAACTAGTGTGTCCACTTTTGTAAATAAAAAGTAAAAAGTGAAGGTGTATGTGTATGTTGGTCGACAGCCCCCCCTCCCTCACACACCCTCTTCACTTCCTAATATGCTAAAGGACAAATAAGAAAATAAAAAGTAACCCCCCCACCTCTCTCACCTCACTCTCTCTTTTCTCTTTCTTCTTTTTCCTTCCCTCACCGATTTCTCTCTCCCTCTCTCTGCTGTTGGGCGATTTTGGAAGCTCCAAGAAACCAACAATGGCTTCCCTCTTTCCTTTGCATATTCCACCTTCATGTGAGCTCCAATCACAAAAATAATTACATATTTGTAATCCCCTCATCCTCCTCTATCATTCCCTCTTTTCAAAATTCGGAAAGGATGAGTTTCATCTCCATGGGTTTTCCCCATTTGAAGAGAAAAGCACACCATTAAGAAGCTTGGAGCCTCCTCTTTCAAACAAGGTAAAAATCTCCTTAAAAGACCTCACTTTCCTCCATCTCTTAAGTGTGGCCGATTTTGCCTCTCTCTCTTACCTTGTATTTCTCTTGTTTTGGAGCTTGTTTCAAGCCTCCAATGGTGGAGTAATCCTTTTCTTGATTCTAGGGTGAGAACCCCTCTCAAAAATCTCCAAAGGTAAAACCCTAACTTGTGCTCTAAGCCCTTTTCATTGAATTAAGGTTTCCTAAGGGTTTAGACAATTAATTGAGTGTATTTTGTGTTTCTTGAATGTTGGGATGGAGTTTGGAAACTCCATTCCCTCTTGACCGATTTGTGCAAGAAAGAGAGGAAGAGGAGAATTGGAAAAGAAATGGAGGAAAAATAAGCTCAAGGTAAGAGCTCCTTCTTAATGCTTAATTTTAATGCATTAGAGTAATGGGAATGGGTAAACAAATAAAAGAACCTAAACTATTGTATTAGTATTGAATTTTATGAATTTTTGAGTATTTGGGAACTAGTAAGTGATGGTAGGCCTTAGAGCCAAATATATGGTGTATGAGTATTGGTATTGATGTTTGGTGGAGTAATGGTGTAGTATTGCCTTGTGTGCTGGTAGGACCTTTGTATGGGTGTGGCTAGATTAGGAATGAATTTGATGAAAAAGCATGTATGTGGAGAAGTTAGAATTGTAAGTGAACTATGGCAAAATTTTGGTAAGAATATGCACATTTATGGATGACTTGGTGAATGAGAGAACCAAGGTATGTATTGGGGACAGTAGAGATGTTAATGACCATGTAATGGTGGTAGTGGTATGTGAATAAAAGAGTATAAAAACTGTAGCAAGGGGTATCGGATCTCATTGGAGGAATTAGGAAGAATTGGAGTACAAGACTTCGTAAAATGAATGTTGAACTTGGGTATTGATAGTGTAGTTGCTTGGGAATGAATTGTAGTGGTAAAGTAAAGTGCTTGGGATGCTAGGAGTAGCATTGGTGGAGGGAGTATTAAATGGTATGAGAGGAAGTAAAAATCTGTAGCAATTGGAGGAAAGGAAATTGGCATGAGTGCTGAAATGTAGTGAAGGAAAATTGTGTATGTGAATTTAGAAATGAGTAAGGAATTTGGAGGATGAACTAAGGCAATTTTGAGGGCCTAAGTAGTGTTTAAACATGTGGGATTACATGTAGGAAGATTGGGGAAGCAATGGGCAAAGTGGGGAACTGGAAACAGATTCTAAACTGAAGTACTGGGACGGACCGACCTTGGGGCCGGACTTGCAAGGTCGGTCAAGCCCAGACTTACAAAGACGGAGACCTTCTGGAATGGACCGACCTTGGGGACCGGACTTGCAAGGCCGATCGGCCAGAAAAATCTCCCGTAATGAAACCTACTGGAATGGACCGACCTTGGGACCGGACATGCAAGGTCGGTCGGCCTAAAAATGTTCCGTCAAGTAACTCACTGGAATGGACCGACCTTGGGACCGGACTTGTAAGGTCGGTCGGCCCTGAAATTTTCCAGCGTATTACCCTACTGACTTCGACCGACCTTGGGACCAACCCTGGGTAAGGTCGGTCGAGTCAAAACAAAAAAAAATTGAGATGATCATAATAATCATATTTATATATATATGCTTACACCCATATCTGTATATATATAGTAGTACACCATGGATAAAGTAGTAAGGGTAAGAAAGTATGTACATAAGTAAGAAGTTGTGTAACTAAGAATATTAAGTGAAACCGAAATAACGGGATAACGGGATAACGGGTGTAGTAATTATGTAAGTACTGTAATGCTAAGAATTATTCGAATCATTTGGCATGTAGTCATTGGTTCAAGAATAAGAGTCGGGGAACAAGTGTGAACCAAGGAACAAGGGAACACATGGTAAAGCTAACCCCGGTGAAAGGTATGATTTTCTCATGCCCCGTATGCTAACCGAGTTACGTTGATTTGTATGTTGTATGCCAGCTAATTAAGACTAAAGCATGAAAACGGTTTATTGCCTTTCATTGTATGTCTTGTTGTATGTCGTATGAGCTAACCCTTCTTGATTGATTGTGTGGCTTCACTTAGTGCATAGACCGACTCATAGTTGAGTCTTGTTGCGTAGTGACTCGTAGTAAGAGTCGTGTTGTGAACTAATGGAACCGTAGGAACGCACTAAATTAATAAACCAACAAATGATAACGCAAACCAATGAACTCACTAGAATGTGAGAGTGCGTACCGGAGTAGTGACCTCCCGATAACGGTAAGAGAATCGAAATGAATAATCCACAAACAAGAAGTAGTGGAAGTACATAAGTAACCTCTGTTAGAGGAATTAATCTTGGTGCAAGACATGAACCATGAGAGTAGTAAAGAATGACGAGGGATCTCCAAGCCCCCTAGCAATTAGTCGACCCATTATGAGAGGACCCGACTGATGTAAGTAATGTTCCGAACATGAGAGTATTCGATACGTTGGGGAAACCCTTAAACCTGAGAATACTAGACGGTGGTAATTCCCTAAGCTAATGGAGGTCATCGAGAGAGATACTTCTAGGCTAATCCATGAGATTGTAAGGTACTCCGAGAGAGGAGTGTTGGGAATTTGAGTAGTCCGGTAAAAACGGGCATTTGAAACTTGAGGAGCTAAGCGTATAGCCCTCGTAATGTAGGTCCGGTGGCGAGTCTTGCGTATGACTCCGCCCGGAGGCCAAAGAATTGAAAACCGAGCATAGATTCTTGCTCCTCAAACCAAGACCTATCTCCCTCTCATTTCAAAATTCAAAACGGAAGAAGTTCATCTCCATGGGTTTTGCCCATTTGAAGAGGAAATGGTACCAAATCGAAGCTTGGAGTCTCCTCTTCCTCCTAAGGTAAAAAGATTCAAGAGAAAAACTCATTTTCTTCATTTCCATGCCTTGGCCGATTTTTGCCCTCCTTGTAATGCCTTGTTTCTTCTTTGTTCGAGCTTGGTTCAACTCTCCAATGGTGGAGGAGCTCTCCTTTGTACACAAGCCTTAAAAATCTCTCTCAAAAATCTCCAAAGGTAAAACCCTAACTTGTGTTCTAAGCCTTTTTATTGAATTACAATTCTCTAAGGGTTTAGAAGGATAATTAAAATGCATTTGTGTGTTTCTTGGGTGTTGGGATGGAGTTTGACAACTCCATTCCCATTTGACCGATTGTGACCAAGAAGAGGAGATGAGAAGCTTGGAAACAAAGAATGGAGAAATAAGGTAATTAAGTTACCCTAATGCTATTTTGAATGCTTTAGGATTTGGGAATGGGTAAACAAATAAAAGAACCTAAACTATTGTATTAATATTGAAGATTATGAAGTTTTGAGTATTTGCGAATTAGTAAGTGAATTGTAGGCCTTGGAGCCAAGTATATTGTGTATGAGATTGGTATTGATGTTTGGTAGTGTATTGATGTATTAAGGATTGTTGTTATTGCTGGTAGGACCCTTGTATGGGTGTGGCTAGAATAGGAATGATTTGGATGAGAAAGGGTATGTGTGGATAAGTAAGGAAAGTAGGAAAACTATGACGAAATTTTAGTTGGAATTGTGCATTAAGAATGACTTGGTGAATGGGAGAACCAAGATGTGTATTGGGATTTAGTATAGATGGTTTAGTAACTAAGGAATGGTAATTGTAGTATGAGAAATGAGAAGGTAAAAATCTGTAGCAAAGAGTATCAAAAATTCATTGTAGAAACTAGGAAGAATTGGTGTGCAAGATTTGGTAAAAGAGAGTTGGACTTTGGTATAGGTAGTGTAGTTGATGTGAATCCCATTGGAATAAAAGTGAAAGGAGACTTAAGAAAGTCACAAGGACCGACGCATTGGAAATGCAAGGTCATATGAGTAACACTAGTACCAGACAAAATAGTGAGCAGAATTCAGAAGCCACTAACAATAGAGGAAGCACTACAACTAGGTAGTGACTTAACCTCAACCAACAATAAGTCGGAGGAACCAAGTGAATGATCACTACAAAACACAACAACATGTATATAGATTGCCAGAGAGCTGGTTACAATCTAAAACTCATCGAGTTTGAGCACGGTAAAAGAACACCACACATGGTAACCCGTTAAGGATAACAAGAAGGGCGAATAACCCAAGTTATCAGGGTCGCGCAGCAGAAGCTAGTGGGCCCAAAATTCTAAGTGACATACACCTAGTGAATAAAAGGTTAATCATCAATGCCTGAAAGCCAATTAGGCTAGAACCGAACACGGTTAAGAGTTGAATAACTCCAATGAACATTCTTGATGCAGGGACTACCAGTAACATGGTTAAGACCCCTTTGATCAAGGAACATTGTGTAATAGCCCGCATGGAAGCTGAACCACTCCATGACGGCTGAATGCCTTCGACCAATGTCCAGTGTTGACACATGGTAGATTACGTGGGCGTAATCCCTTTTAAGGGGGTAGAGCAAAAACCGCGAAATGATGTTTTACGTGATAGGTGCGTGAACTACAATGCGCACAGCGCAAAAGAATTTGTTTTAATGATTGATACTTATGTTACATAAACATTTGTATTCACTCATTGTGTAATTGTGGTAAATTGGGAAGTAAGTATAGGAAAAGGAGTAGAGAACTCCAGGGTAATGAAGACCCCGATTGGTTATAGTATGAGGAATGAGTATGTATGGGAGACTGGAGGAGTATAAATCGGTACGGAACCGATGTATGTAATGAGTATGAATCGGTATACAACCGATGTATTTTATGAGTATAAATTGGAGTATAGTAAATTAATGGGATATTATACCCACGAATTCCTAAGTATAGTAGTTGGAAGAAGATGTAGTAGTGATTGATGAAATGATTAGTAAGTAAGTAAGTGAATCATATGAATTAGAAAATGTATGTGTATGATTATGAGTAGCAAGATTAAAAAGATAGAAAACGAAATAATGTTTGACGATCTGTCTGTTTGTATTGAGGTGGGAAGTGGAACTTGATTTGCTAGCGATCAAGGGAAGCCAAACACAAATTGGGGTGGAAGGATAATTCAACACCAATGCAGATCACATTGTGGTTGAAGGACTCTGGAAGCTCCCTTAAGTGGTCACAACAATGACACTAGTAATAGGTATAATCATCATAAATGGTATTCGGGAGATGTATGCAAGTTTTCAAAATGAATTTCCAAAACTAATTTGGTACAATGTGTTTTCTTCAAACTTAAGAATGAGGACCGGTTTTAAAACCGCTCCCACGGGCGCTAGTGGATCTTCCATGCCTAGGCACGGGTATCCGGTCGAAACCATAGGAGGAGAAGCTAGTTTTGAGTCGGTGGGAGTGTTGATTAGTTTTGAAACCACTACCGGTTGTACGGTAACAGTGTGTGTTTTGTATTTTTCCAAAGGCACTGGGGCAGCGTAGTCCCGAGTAAGTATGAGTAAGTATGAGTAAAGTATGAGTAAGTAAGTATGAGTAAGTGCCTGAGGATCTCTATATGTGCAAATGAATTTGATCAGAAACAAAGGACCGTAGAGCCAGAAAGTGTAAGTGCTCAAGTCATGATGGCCTGAACCAGAAAGCGTAAGTGTTCAAACGTGACCGGTACCTGAGGGATCACTCTCCATTGGGGGGGATTGTACCTAATTGTCTGCGGATGGACCCCCTTGGAGAGGAGTAAAACGGATATTTTTTGATTGCTATGCATGCAGTGACATGCTATTTGGATGCGTAGTATGCATCATGTCAGACATTTGGAGTTTGACAAGTTATATGTAGAGGTCATAACCTTAGCATAGAGTATTGGTACGAGTAACAGTATTAGATTCACCAACTTTGAGGGCAAAGTTCTTTAAGGGGGGTAGACTGAAATACCCCGAACTTAAATATGGTGATTATATTATTCTAATATGGTATTTAAGGGCCTAATAGTGCCTAAGTAATTTTTGGTAAAGAAAATAAATCCAAAGAAATGAGAAAAACGCTTAGAAAGCGGAGAACGCTAAAATGAGCATTAAATAACCATAGGAGGTACGAGACCTCGGTTATAGTATCGTAAGGATTCCTAAGGCTTATTCATGCCTAATTAGTATACGGGAATGATTCCCGGAGAAAACGGATCCAAGAAATGTATTAAAACGCTAATAGAGCATTAGCGCACGTTTCTCGAGGAAACCCGAGAACGTGACTTTAAGTGGTCAAACAGACCCGTAAAAATTATAATGCATTAAGTAATAATTATTAAGCATTTATGGAAGCTTAATAACCAATAAAAATAAAGAAAACGAGAAAATTCCGGAAAACGGGCCCGGTTAGTGAATAGTACTGAAATCGGGTAAAATAACGAGCGTTTTCTGTAAAAGACGAAAAACGCTCCAGCTTACTAATAAGGTGGGGGCCGGTTTTTATGAGTCTTGTGACTCCCCTCTCACACATAACTAGCTAACTAATATAATAAGTCAAAAAGCATAAAGTAAATAGTGAAAAGTGGAAAAAGTAAACAAATACCCACCTTTTCTCTTCTCTCTCCTCTCATTCTTTCCTTTCCCACCGTGAGCACCCTCTCTCTTTCGTCTCTTCTTCCTCCTTGGACGATTTGAGCTGCAACAAAGGAGCTCCCATGGCTCCTTCATCTTCTTCTTCTTGTACAAGCATCAATAAAGCTCCGAATTGAAAACCGAGCATAGATTCTTGCTCCTCTCACCAAGACCTATCTCCCTCTCATTTCAAAATTCAAAAAGGAAGAAGTTCATCTCCATGGGTTTTGCCCATTTGAAGAGGAAATGGTACCAAATCGAAGCTTGGAGTCTCCTCTTCCTCCTAAGGTAAAAAGATTCAAGAGAAAAACTCATTTTCTTCATTTCCATGCCTTGGCCGATTTTTGCCCTCCTTGTAATGCCTTGTTTCTTCTTTGTTCGAGCTTGGTTCAACTCTCCAATGGTGGAGGAGCTCTCCTTTGTACACAAGCCTTAAAAATCTCTCTCAAAAATCTCCAAAGGTAAAGCCCTAACTTGTGTTCTAAGCCTTTTTATTGAATTAGAATTCTCTAAGGGTTTAGAAGGATAATTAAAATGCATTTGTGTGTTTCTTGGGTGTTGGGATGGAGTTTGACAACTCCATTCCCATTTGACCGATTGTGACCAAGAAGAGGAGATGAGAAGCTTGGAAACAAAGAATGGAGAAATAAGGTAATTAAGTTACCCTAATGCTATTTTGAATGCTTTAGGATTTGGGAATGGGTAAACAAATAAAAGAACCTAAACTATTGTATTAATATTGAAGATTATGAAGTTTTGAGTATTTGCGAATTAGTAAGTGAATTGTAGTCCTTGGAGCCAAGTATATTGTGTATGAGGATTGGTATTGATGTTTGCTAGTGTATTGATGTATTAAGGATTGTTGTTATTGCTGGTAGGACCCTTGTATGGGTGTGGCTAGAATAGGAATGATTTGGATGAGAAAGGGTATGTGTGGATAAGTAAGGAAAGTAGGAAAACTATGGCGAAATTTTAGTAGGAATTGTGCATTAAGAATGACTTGGTGAATGGGAGAACCAAGATGTGTATTGGGATTTAGTATAGATGGTTTAGTAACTAAGGAATGGTAATTGTAGTATGAGAAATGAGAAGGTAAAAATCTGTAGCAAAGAGTATCAAAACTTCATTGTAGAAACTAGGAAGAATTGGTGTGCAAGATTTGGTAAAAGAGAGTTGGACTTTGGTATAGGTAGTGTAGTTGATTGGAAAGGGATTGGAATGGTAAGATGAAGTTAGGACAAGATGCAAAATGCAAGAGGAGTAAAGGAAATGCACAAGTGTGCTAACTGTAACAGAGAGGAAGGAAACAAAAAATCTGTAGAAATGGAGCAAGTATTGAGTATGGATTTGACTAATGTGTTGAGGAGGTTTGGGACTGGATTAAGGCATGTTTTAGGATGCTTAAACATGTAGAAAACATGTGGAGAGATTAGGAAATGATTAGAGGTGAATTAGGGGTTGAAAACTGATGGAAAACTGTAAATATTGACAGTTCCAGGGGGTTGTCCGGGTTTGCAATCGGTTTGTAAACCCGGACGGTAGCAAAAATTAGGCAGAAGGTCATCCCAGGGGGTGGTCCGGGTTTGTAAACCCGGACACAAACCCGGACCACACATAAAAATAGGCAGAAAGTTATTCTCGGACTTGGTCCGGGTTTGTAAACCCGGACACAAACCCGGACCAGGCTAAAAATGCAGCAGAAAGTGGTTTTAAGTCTCTGAATGATGGGGAAGTGAATGGTATTGATTTTAGAAGTTTTTAAGGCCTTGTTTGGTGATATTTAAAGGCCTTAAGAAGTGTAAACAAGTTTGAGAAGTCATTAAGAAAGTTGTAGGTTTAAGAACATTAAGTTAAACCGAAACAACGGGACAACGGGGTAAGTACGGGAGTAGTAATTATTTGTGCATCGTAAGAGTATAGTATTAATAATAATGTTGAAACATTATCAGTGGAACAAGTGTGAACCAACGAGCAAGGGAACACGTGTTAAAGCTAACTCCGGTGAAAGGTATGATTTCCTCATGCCCCGTATGCTAACCGAGTTACGTTGATTTGTGTGCTGTATGCCGGCTAATCAAGACTAAAGCATGAAAACGGTTTATTGCCTTTCATTATATGTCTTGCTGTATGTTGATTGAGCTAACCTTCTTGAATGATTGTGTGGCTTTACGTAGTGCGTAGTCCGACTCGTAGATGAGTCTTGTTGTGTATTGTCTCGTAGCGAGAGTCATGTGTGAATTAATGGAACCGTAGCAACGCACTAAGCCAACGAACTAATAAATGGTAACGTAAACCAATGAACTCACTAGAATGTGAGAGAGTGTACGGGAGTAATAACCTCCCGATAACGGTAGGAGAAACGAAATGAATAATCCACAAACGAACAGTAGTGGAAGTATATAAGAACCTCTATTAGAGGAACTAATTTTGGTGCAAAACATGAACCATGAGAGTAGTAAAGAATGATTAGGGATCTCCAAACCCCTTAGTAATTAGTCGACCCATTATGAGAGGACCCGACTGATGTAAGTACGCCCCGAACGAGAGAGTATTCGATATGTTGGGGAAGCCCTTAAATCTGAGGATACTAGACGGTGGTAATTCCCTAAGCTAACAGAGGTTATCAAGAGAGATACTTCTAGGCTAACCCATGAGGTTGTATTGTGCTCTGAGAGAAGAGTGTTGGGAATTCGTGTAGTCCGGTAGAACGGACATTTGAGTATTGGAGGAGCTAAGCGTATGGCCCTCGTATTGTAGGTCCGGTGGCGAGACTTGAGTATGACTCCGCCCAGAGGCCAAAGTAATGAGTATTGCGTATGTATGAGTAAGGTAATGAGTATCGGGTAAGAAGCAAGTGTGAGTATGTAAGGAGCACCGAGTATTGAGTATGTATGAGTAAGTATGGAGTATCAAGTATGTAAGAGTAAGTGTAGAGAATTGAGTGGTGAGTATGCACCAGTGTAGTACGAGTACGGAGTAAGGATCGTGTACGAGTAAGGTATTGAACATGGAGTGATGAGTATGTAAGAGTAAGGAGCAAGTATGAGTAGAGTAACGAATATCGAACACAGTACGAAGAGTAACGAATGTATAACAAATACGAATGGCTGACTATTGAATCGTCTTCCTTAGTAAGTATTGTATTTGTGTATTTATGTAGGAATCTTTGATGTATTGTGTAGTATGAGCATGTATGTATGCATGTAAAATGAACTCCATGTATATCCGACCCAAAGTAGTCGGCGTACCGCGGTTAGCACGCGGTATATGCGGATTTCATATGCAGCGTAAGCTGACCCCCTAGGGGGACCTTTTTTTTAGTGTGCAGGTACCGAAGCTGTTCACCGTTCGAGAGAGTAGGACGGACTGCTACATAAGCATGGGTAGTTGAGTAAAGGGAATTGTATGTGTTCACGTAGTAAGAATTTGGATGTTTAGACTGTATCGGTAATTTTGAGGATTGTAGTATACTCGGTATAGTAATGTATTGGAGTTGAATTGGATTATGGATGAGTATGCAATGGGAAGTATTGTATTGTGTAGAGTACTCGGTATGTTCATGTTCATCAGACCGATAGTATGTAGTATTGTAACTCGCCTTGTTAGTCACGTGGGTGACTAACGGCATTGTACACCCGCCGTTGTGTAAGGAGTATCCGCTGCGAAGGTAAGTAATTGTACAGTAATGATGGTATTAGCGGTAGGGGTGTTACAAAAAGTGGTATCAGAGCGAAGTATCGCTCTGATGGATGAAATACCGAGTTTAGGTAAATACCGAGTTAGGAAGTAGAGACTTAGGGCTATGGGTTGAGTGCTAGTGTGCGAGGACGCTAGATAGGAATTTCCAGTGTGATCTGGATACCTACATTAACCATACCCGCCCTCCGTGTCCCCCGTTGTAAGTTGGGACAAGAACGCCAGAAAGATGGAAAGACCTCTCACACTCGGGTAAAACCCGATCTGGCATTACAAAACAAACCTTATTAGAAAAGAACCTGTCTTACGGTAGAGTCCAAGAACTGGAAGTCCCGAAGACGGTTCCCGTTGAATGACAAGGACCGCACTTAATGGCGGAGGAGTGAAGATCCTAAGCACAAGGATAATGGAATTTATGGCACCATGGAGCGACATGCTTCGCAGTCGCGAGAACCATGTGTAGCCAGCAAGAAGAGAAGCACAGTCGTGCGATGAAGCAAGGAAAATGGAGTAACAAGCCGAGACAAGAGAGTCTACGGACCGTAATCTTTGATGATACCAACAACGGTATACAAACCGACTAAGGAGTTAGTCGAGGTTGGATTAACACCAAACCTACATGCCAAGAGGCTGTAATAACCGAACAACATAGTTCAGATAACCATGAAAGAAATCGTAACACATACACCTATAGGACCACAACCTGGTTCCTAAGGATAAGACAGGTCTTGTTAACCACACTGAAGGTGTGAAACACCCGGATGGACGACAACCACGTCAAGTACACTGAGAAGCGACTCAGGAGGTCGATCACCAAGATCAAAGGATCAAATGAAGACCTAATAAAACCACCAATTATGGATGGAAACGATACCGCCACCGGTATGCGTTAACCGAAAAACAACCTACCCGCGCACTTGCCTAGGGCAAGTGCAGCAACTACAGGACGGTTGGAATACTTTTAATAACCTGCAATTACTTGTCAAAGTACCGCTCGACGAATGGATCAAATATAGGATCACCAATCCTAAGTATTTAAATAATGAAACCTCGGAAGGGCCTAACGGCACGACCATTGTATTAAATACCAATCAGCAAGAAGCTGAACTTGGTCAAGACCGCAAACACGGCAACGCCACGAAGGATTCCTTTTTTTACACTGAACTGTTATTTCAAAACCCAAATTTTTCTTCAAAATCACAAACTCTTCTTTTAAACCTTGGATTTTAAAACCAAACAGACGGAAATACGGTAAGTATCATAGAATGATACAAGAGGAGTTGACAATAGAATACTTCACCTAGGCGTGTGACGAACACTACGAGTGTACCCAAATACGGGATGTGGGACGACCGCACTCCGAAGGAGCTTGCGGGCCTGACATGTAGTTAGGTAAGTGGTAACGTGCCAAGACGGTACCCCACGTATGTATACATGTAGTGTACGAAACACGGGAAGTAGTCAAATCTGTTCTACGGACCATAAGTAAATTTAAAACAGAACAACTGGTTACCTCAACCGAACAAGGGAAACTCAGATAAGCTACGAGCTAAGGAGTCAAGAACCTACTACAGGAGGATGAGTAAGAGTTGAAAGTGCAAGAAGCACTAACAACGGGATAAGACATTGGATATGTCACGAGGATATCTAAGTAAGGCAGATACCTAACATTAACACATCAGTGTTCAATGAATGGGATAGAACTCCCAGAACAACTACCACAAACACACAGGGTGAGATTATAAGGTACCAGAAATACCATTCATCGCCGAAAGGAATATCAAATCCGTTATAACATAAGGCAAAACACCAGTGATCTACCCTAAGAGCCGGAGACACTATAACCCTCAACGGATAACTCAGATCCAGAACCGCAAGGTGGGATAACAAACTGAACATACTCATAAATGTCAGCTAGATGCTACCAAATAATCGGTACTACCCAGGAGCAATCCATAAAGGGTATCAAGTCAACACAGTTGAATGGGATATCGTGGTAAGAACACCACAATTGGAACGAACATACGGTTGGAACACCGAAGGGATCCCACTTGACAGGGGATACCCCAAATCAATAAATGGTATCGATCAATACCAGGATACAAAAGGGTCTCCAACGAACGGAAGCGTGATGCGACGATCTTATTAGGGAGCCCAGTATCACCTCCAAGCCCAGCGATGGCTTACAGAGAAGTAACCATTTGGGAACGACCTATGATGAGCAGAGCTCTAGGCAATATGGCTAGTAGGCCATGAAACTATTATCATACACAACCCAACGGTTGCAAAAAAACCCTTGTGAACCATATGGAAATTGATCAAGGACGACACCAATAAAAGCTTAATGACCAACGAGCAAGGATACCCCTCATAAATGTGAGACCGCGAGAGCGGTGAACACTTGGATCCCAAGAAGGGGATACCATCAGTAACTGCCGGGAAATATATCCCTTTCAGAACTACTAATGTAGTTAAGCTTGAACATACAATTATTGCCAAGCGACGTAAAATAAGCTTCAACAGGAGCTGTTGACAACTAAGGAGTAACCGGTTCAATAAGAACTCGATATGTGGGAACATAAAGTAAAAGTAAATGACGCTCTAGGAGCTCAGACGTATAAACACCAAACAACGATATAAATAGTGGAAATGCATGAGCTGAAGCTAGCATAGCGAATGCCATGTAAACCAATACTGCAGAATCAGTAAGAACATGGTGCGCAACAGGCGACCAATGTATGTGAATAATCACCCAATACTGTGGAGTGGTTAATACAAGATGGTAGACAGACCGGGCAACAAGCCAGAAGTATGCACCAAATGATGAAGCACCACCTGAAGGAGTAACGATCAGTCCTATTGCGACCTCATAAGAGAGTTACTGTCAAACGTTTACGCCTCTGCACTCTGTAGGACTGAGTGTTTTGGTATTGCATTTGTGCAGTAATGATCGAGTGGGATAGCTAGGAATATGGGAAAATGTAAATCGTGGAAAATTCTTCCTTTCACCAGTGAACATAGCATAAGCTAGCTAAGCAAAAGCTTAGGAACAAACCGTGTGGCCTAAGGCCAAAGAAGCACGAAGAGTGTGAAACACACCAACAATCACAAGATGTGAATCCCATTGGAATAAAAGTGAAAGGAGACTTAAGAAAGTCACAAGGACCGACGCATTGGAAATGCAAGGTCATATGAGTAACACTAGTACCAGACAAAATAGTGAGCAGAATTCAGAAGCCACTAACAATAGAGGAAGCACTACAACTAGGTAGTGACTTAACCTCAACCGACAATAAGTCGGAGGAACCAAGTGAATGATCACTACAAAACACAACAACATGTATATAGATTGCCAGAGAGCTGGTTACAATCTAAAACTCATCGAGTTTGAGCACGGTAAAAGAACACCACACATGGTAACCCGTTAAGGATAACAAGAAGGGCGAATAACCCAAGTTATCAGGGTCGCGCAGCAGAAGCTAGTGGGCCCAAAATTCTAAGTGACATACACCTAGTGAATAAAAGGTTAATCATCAATGCCTGAAAGCCAATTAGGCTAGAACCGAACACGGTTAAGAGTTGAATAACTCCAATGAACATTCTTGATGCAGGGACTACCAGTAACATGGTTAAGACCCCTTTGATCAAGGAACATTGTGTAATAGCCCGCATGGAAGCTGAACCACTCCATGACGGCTGAATGCCTTCGACCAATGTCCAGTGTTGACACATGGTAGATTACGTGGGCGTAATCCCTTTTAAGGGGGGTAGAGCGAAAACCGCGAAATGTATGTTTTACGTGATAGGTGCGTGAACTACAATGCGCACAGCGCAAAAGAATTTGTTTTAATGATTGATACTTATGTTACATAAACATTTGTATTCACTCATTGTGTAATTGTGGTAAATTGGGAAGTAAGTATAGGAAAAGGAGTAGAGAAACTCCAGGGTAATGAAGACCCCGATTGGTAATAGTATGAGGAATGAGTATGTATGGGAGACTGGAGGAGTATAAATCGGTACGGAACCGATGTATGTAATGAGTATGAATCGGTATACAACCGATGTATTTTATGAGTATAAATTGGAGTATAGTAAATTAATGGGATATTATACCCACGAATTCCTAAGTATAGTAGTTGGAAGAAGATGTAGTAGTGATTGATGAAATGATTAGTAAGTAAGTAAGTGAATCATATGAATTAGAAAATGTATGTGTATGATTATGAGTAGCAAGATTAAAAAGATAGAAAACGAAATAATGTTTGACGATCTGTCTGTTTGTATTGAGGTGGGAAGTGGAACTTGATTTGCTAGCGATCAAGGGAAGCCGAACACAAATTGGGGTGGAAGGATAATTCAACACCAATGCTGATCACATTGTGGTTGAAGGACTCTGGAAGCTCCCTTAAGTGGTCACAACAATGACACTAGTAATAGGTATAATCATCATAAATGGTATTCGGGAGATGTATGCAATTTTCAAAATGAATTTCCAAAACTAATTTGGTACAATGTGTTTTCTTCAAACTTAAGAATGAGGACCGGTTTTAAAACCGCTCCCACGGGCGCTAGTGGATCTTCCATGCCTAGGCACGGGTATCCGGTCGAAACCATAGGAGGAGAAGCTAGTTTTGAGTCGGTGGGAGTGTTGATTAGTTTTGAAACCACTACACCGGTTGTACGGTAACAGTGTGTGTTTTGTATTTTTCCAAAGGCACTGGGGCAGCGTAGTCCCGAGTAAGTATGAGTAAGTATGAGTAAAGTATGAGTAAGTAAGTATGAGTAAGTGCCTGAGGATCTCTATATGTGCAAATGAATTTGATCAGAACCAAAGGACCGTAGAGCCAGAAAGTGTAAGTGCTCAAGTCATGACGGCCGTGAACCAGAAAGCGTAAGTGTTCAAACGTGACCGGTACCTGAGGGATCACTCTCCATTGGGGGAGGATTGTACCTAATTGTCTGCGGATGGACCCCCTTGGAGAGGAGTAAAACGGATATTTTTGATTGCTATGCATGCAGTGACATGCTGTTTGGATGCGTAGTATGCATCATGTCAGACATTTGGAGTTTGACAAGTTATATGTAGAGGTCATAACCTTAGCATAGAGTATTGGTACGAGTAACAGTATTAGATTCACCAACTTTGAGGGCAAAGTTCTTTAAGGGGGGTAGATTGAAATACCCCGAACTTAAATATGGTGATTATATTATTCTAATATGGTATTTAAGGGCCTAATAGTGCCTAAGTAATTTTTGGTAAAGAAAATAAATCCAAAGAAATGAGAAAAACGCTTAGAAAGCGGAGAACGCTAAAATGAGCATTAAATAACCATAGGAGGTACGAGACCTCGGTTATAGTATCGTAAGGATTCCTAAGGCTTATTCATGCCTAATTAGTATACGGGAATGATTCCCGGAGAAACGGATCCAAGAAATGTATTAAAACGCTAATAGAGCATTAGCGCACGTTTCTCGAGGAAACCCGAGAACGTGACTTTAAGTGGTCAAACAGACCCGTAAAAATTATAATGCATTAAGTAATAATTATTAAGCATTTATGGAAGCTTAATAACCAATAAAAATAAAGAAACGAGAAAATTCCGGAAAACGGGCCCGGTTAGTGAATAGTACTGAAACCGGGTAAAATAACGAGCGTTTTCTGTAAAAGACGAAAAACGCTCCAGCTTACTAATAAGGTGGGGGCCGGTTTTTATGAGTCTTGTGACTCCCCTCTCACACATAACTAGCTAACTAATATAATAAGTCAAAAAGCATAAAGTAAATAGTGAAAAGTGGAAAAAGTAAACAAATACCCACCTTTTCTCTTCTCTCTCCTCTCATTCTTTCCTTTCCCACCGTGAGCACCCTCTCTCTTTCCTCTCTTTCCTCTCTCTTCCTCCTTGGACGATTTGAGCTGCAACAAAGGAGCTCCCATGGCTCCTTCATCTTCTTCTTCTTGTACAAGCTTCAATAAAGCTCCGAATTGAAAACCGAGCATAGATTCTTGCTCCTCTCACCAAGACCTATCTCCCTCTCTTTTCAAATTCAAAAAGGAAGAAGTTCATCTCCATGGGTTTTGCCCATTTGAAGAGGAAATGGTACCAAATCGAAGCTTGGAGTCTCCTCTTCCTCCTAAGGTAAAAAGATTCAAGAGAAAAACTCATTTTCTTCATTTCCATGCCTTGGCCGATTTTTGCCCTCCTTGTAATGCCTTGTTTCTTCTTTGTTTGAGCTTGGTTCAACTCTCCAATGGTGGAGGAGCTCTCCTTTGTACACAAGCCTTAAAAATCTCTCTCAAAAATCTCCAAAGGTAAAACCCTAACTTGTGTTCTAAGCCTTTTTATTGAATTAGAATTCTCTAAGGGTTTAGAAGGATAATTAAAATGCATTTGTGTGTTTCTTGGGTGTTGGGATGGAGTTTGACAACTCCATTCCCATTTGACCGATTGTGACCAAGAAGAGGAGATGAGAAGCTTGGAAACAAAGAATGGAGAAATAAGGTAATTAAGTTACCCTAATGCTATTTTGAATGCTTTAGGATTTGGGAATGGGTAAACAAATAAAAGAACCTAAACTATTGTATTAATATTGAAGATTATGAAGTTTTGAGTATTTGCGAATTAGTAAGTGAATTGTAGGCCTTGGAGCCAAGTATATTGTGTATGAGGATTGGTATTGATGTTTGGTAGTGTATTGATGTATTAAGGATTGTTGTTATTGCTGGTAGGACCCTTGTATGGGTGTGGCTAGAATAGGAATGATTTGGATGAGAAAGGGTATGTGTGGATAAGTAAGGAAAGTAGGAAAACTATGGCGAAATTTTAGTAGGAATTGTGCATTAAGAATGACTTGGTGAATGGGAGAACCAAGATGTGTATTGGGATTTAGTATAGATGGTTTAGTAACTAAGGAATGGTAATTGTAGTATGAGAAATGAGAAGGTAAAAATCTGTAGCAAAGAGTATCAAAAATTCATTGTAGAAACTAGGAAGAATTGGTGTGCAAGATTTGGTAAAAGAGAGTTGGACTTTGGTATAGGTAGTGTAGTTGATTGGAAAGGGATTGGAATGGTAAGATGAAGTTAGGACAAGATGCAAAATGCAAGAGGAGTAAAGGAAATGCACAAGTGTGCTAACTGTAACAGAGAGGAAGAAAAAAAAAATCTGTAGAAATGGAGCAAGTATTGAGTATGGATTTGACTAATGTGTTGAGGAGGTTTGGGACTGGATTAAGGCATGTTTTAGGATGCTTAAACATGTAGAAAACATGTGGAGAGATTAGGAAATGATTAGAGGTGAATTAGGGGTTGAAAACTGATGGAAAACTGTAAATATTGACAGTTCCAGGGGGTTGTCCGGGTTTGCAATCGGTTTGTAAACCCGGACGGTAGCAAAAATTAGGCAGAAGGTCATCCCAGGGGGTGGTCCGGGTTTGTAAACCCGGACACAAACCCGGACCACACATAAAAATAGGCAGAAAGTTATTCTCGGACTTGGTCCGGGTTTGTAAACCCGGACACAAACCCGGACCAGGCTAAAAATGCAACAGAAAGTGGTTTTAAGTCTCTGAATGATGGGGAAGTGAATGGTATTGATTTTAGAAGTTGTTAAGGCCTTGTTTGGTGATATTTAAAGGCCCTAAGAAGTGTAAACAAGTTTGAGAAGTCATTAAGAAAGTTGTAGGTTTAAGAACATTAAGTTAAACCGAAACAACGGGACAACGGGGTAAGTACGGGAGTAGTAATTATTTGTGCATCGTAAGAGTATAGTATTAATAATAATGTTGAAACATTATCAGTGGAACAAGTGTGAACCAACGAGCAAGGGAACACGTGTTAAAGCTAACTCCGGTGAAAGGTATGATTTCCTCATGCCCCGTATGCTAACCGAGTTACGTTGATTTGTGTGCTGTATGCCGGCTAATCAAGACTAAAGCATGAAAACGGTTTATTGCCTTTCATTATATGTCTTGCTGTATGTTGATTGAGCTAACCTTCTTGAATGATTGTGTGGCTTTACGTAGTGCGTAGTCCGACTCATAGATGAGTCTTGTTGTGTATTGACTCGTAGCGAGAGTCATGTGTGAATTAATGGAACCGTAGCAACACACTAAACCAACGAACTAATAAATGGTAACGTAAACCAATGAACTCACTAGAATGTGAGAGAGTGTACGGGAGTAATAACCTCCCGATAACGGTAGGAGAAACGAAATGAATAATCCACAAACGAACAGTAGTGGAAGTATATAAGAACCTCTATTAGAGGAACTAATTTTGGTGCAAAACATGAACCATGAGAGTAGTAAAGAATGATGAGGGATCTCCAAACCCCTTAGTAATTAGTCGACCCATTATGAGAGGACCCGACTGATGTAAGTACGCCCCGAACGAGAGAGTATTCGATATGTTGGGGAAACCCTTAAATCTGAGGATACTAGACGGTGGTAATTCCCTAAGCTAACAGAGGTTATCAAGAGAGATACTTCTAGGCTAACCCATGAGGTTGTATTGTGCTCTGAGAGAAGAGTGTTGGGAATTCGTGTAGTCCGGTAGAACGGACATTTGAGTATTGGAGGAGCTAAGCGTATGGCCCTCGTATTGTAGGTCCGGTGGCGAGTCTTGAGTATGACTCCGCCCAGAGGCCAAAGTAATGAGTATTGCGTATGTATGAGTAAGGTAATGAGTATCGGGTAAGAAGCAAGTGTGAGTATGTAAGGAGCACCGAGTATTGAGTATGTATGAGTAAGTATGGAGTATCGAGTATGTAAGAGTAAGTGTAGAGAATTGAGTGGTGAGTATGCACCAGTGTAGTACGAGTACGGAGTAAGGATCGTGTACGAGTAAGGTATTGAACATGGAGTGATGAGTATGTAAGAGTAAGGAGCAAGTATAGTAGAGTAACGAATATCGAACACAGTACGAAGAGTAACGAATGTATAACAAATACGAATGGCTGACTATTGAATCGTCTTCCTTAGTAAGTATTGTACTTGTGTATTTATGTAGGAATCTTTGATGTATTGTGTAGTATGAGCATGTATGTATGCATGTAAAATGAACTCCATGTATATCCGACCCAAAGTAGTCGGCGTACCGCGGTTAGCACGCGGTATATGCGGATTTCATATGCAGCGTAAGCTGACCCCCTAGGGGGACCTTTTTTTTAGTGTGCAGGTACCGAAGCTGTTCACCGTTCGAGAGAGTAGGACGGGGACTGCTACATAAGCATGGGTAGTTGAGTAAAGGGAATT
This sequence comes from Limonium bicolor, assembly GCA_023374045.1. Taxonomy (NCBI): domain Eukaryota; kingdom Viridiplantae; phylum Streptophyta; class Magnoliopsida; order Caryophyllales; family Plumbaginaceae; genus Limonium; species Limonium bicolor. The sequence goes on along the minus strand of CM041776.1, from coordinate 149,074,107 downwards.
GTATGTGTTCACGTAGTAAGAATTTGGATGTTTAGACTGTATCGGTAATTTTGAGGATTGTAGTATACTCGGTATAGTAATGTATTGGAGTTGAATTGGATTATGGATGAGTATGCAATGGGAAGTATTGTATTGTGTAGAGTACTCGGTATGTTCATGTTCATCAGACCGATAGTATGTAGTATTGTAACTCGCCTTGTTAGTCACGTGGGTGACTAACGGCATTGTACACCCGCCGTTGTGTAAGGAGTATCCGCTGCGAAGGTAAGTAATTGTACAGTAATGATGGTATTAGCGGTAGGGGTGTTACAGTCTCTCTCTCAAAACAGAAGCGAACCCCACCAAAATCGAAAGGGAAACCAAACCTGAATCACAGCAGAGGAAGCGCAAACACACAGAACCGGAATTCGATCCCAAACGCACCAGCAACGCACCAGGGATTCAGAAGCACACCAATGGAGAAGGCAAGAAGAGAGCGCAAAAACTGTCGAGAGGATGAGCGGGACTTGAGAACTGATCGTGATTGGAAAATAAGAAAACTGCCCAATCAATTACTTAAAGAAGCTTACCAAAATAAAAGAGAGGGGATAAGACCTCCTTGTCCCTCGCCTTTTAACATAAAGACTCCGACGTCCCATCAGCCCATCAGTTAAACAAAGCACTACATAACATAACTTTAATTAATAACATTAACCGAGATGTTATGTCACGAAATCTGAAAAACGAAAATACGGAGTATTACATAATCTCAGTCCAACCTTATCTTACCTCAATCTTAATCCTTATCTTAGTCTTAGAAACAAACCATTCTTTAAATAGAAATGGTTGTAGCTTATCTCAGTCTTAGAATACAAATCATTCTTTAAATAGAAATGGTTGTATCTTATCTCAATGTTTATTTTTGTCAGGTCAAAAGCAACCCTAGCCAATGAGCTATTAACTCCATTGGTTGAATAAACAACTTATCTTAAAATTTAGGATTTAGGTGATCCTACCGCACCATCTTAATGCCTCCTACCTTGGATTGGAAATCCAATGTAGCTGAGCCGGCAACCGACCCTAGGCGACAAGTCCGAAGACAAGTCCTTAAGCGGAAGTCGGATCTGATCAAGATACCGACCCCCTTTCCTTAACATGCATGACAGGAGTCAGTCCCGGATTCCTCACTCCCCCCAAGTTCCAGTTAGTAGAAGTCTCAAGACAATGTTTGTTGGTTAAACCTCTTTGGTTCCTTAGTCTCACACAGTTCTTTACTAAACATTAGTTAGTAAGTTCTCACGGTAAGTTGTGTTAGTATTCAAACATCACATAACAATACAATAAACACAATATTCTGGTTGCATGCTTTATCTTGTTTAGCCGGCACACATAAGCAGATAGCACACAAGCTGAGGGACACCTCGTTAGCAAGCAGGTCACAAGAAAGACTGTACCGTACACCGCCGGTTGTTCGGTTGCTTATTCTCCTTCTGAGTCCCAATTCTCAAGTCCTAAAACATTCATCCAATTTAGATTGTTAATTAACTTAACTCAACCCAATTTACTTAACTTAGTTATTAATGATCCCCATCTAATACCCACTAAGTTCTTATAACTTAAACTCAAACACTTAATTCATTTTACTTAACTTAATCTCTTAAATCCTTATATACTTACCTTTCTAATCATCATCACCCTCCTAATGGTATAGTACCTATACCATTTAACATCCTTAAAATTTCTTTTCTTTTTTATAACCTTAGGGTCGACCGACCCACCGACTGACCCAACCCCTGGGTCGGTCCATTCCAGTAACTTTCGGGCTCGAAAAATTCCTTTAGACCAACCCACGACTCACCCAAGGCCCTCTGGGTCGGTCCATTCCAAAAACATTTTGTTCGTTAATTTATTTTCCGACCGACCCAGCCTCTGGGTAGGTGAATACCCCAAACCTTAGTATGTTGTTTAAACATTAAAACATGGTATATTAAGACTAAAAAGAGTCTTAGAAACATTAGTAAACAATTTAGACCATAGAAAACACAAATAAATACCTTAAAGTCAATTAGGGCTAAAATGTGCTCTAAGCTTGGGATAAGTTTGGTTAAGACCTAATGAGCTTACCAAGACCTTATTTATATATTAATGAACATATTAAACCAATTACCAAAGAAAACCAAGCTTGAAAACAAGGTAAAACACAAAATGTGCTTTAAGGAGTCTTAAAGCACATTTTTGAAAAATTGTCTTGTAAATGAGTTTTGAATGGCTAAATGTCCATCATTACTCTTTAATTAACATTTGTACTACTTAGTATCACATTAGGAAGTCTAAATCAATGGGAAATCAAAAATTTCACAACTATGTGCCTTGTTTTTGTGAATAGTAACTAAAATAAGCTAGTTTATAACATATGTCATTATAAGTGAGACAATTGGTCAACAAAGACTAAAATACCCCTTGATATAATATGAGGGCCGGTTTTCTTGATGACTCACCATATTTAAACAAAAAATAAGCTAAGTAAAGTAGTAAACTAGAAAGTACTATTTGCTTTACTACTTAAATATCCAAAACTTGCAAACTTATCTTCATTCTCTCATTTCCCTTGCTTTCCCACGCCTCCAACCTCTCTTCTTCCTTCCTCCATCGGTTTTGCTATAGTACCACACACAACACCATCTTCAATCTCTTATATCTCCTAGCTCACTTTGCCAAATCAAAAACAAAGACCACCATTCTTCTAGTCTCATCAAGCTCTTCATTCCTATCTTCTCAAAATTCCAAGAGCTCCATTTCGGTGCCAAGAGGAATCTCCATGGGAGGAGCTTGAGCTCATCTTTTCACATATTATTGTTCTTCTTTGCTTCTAGGTAAGGAAACTCAAAGAAAAATTCCATTTCCTTCATGTTTATATGTTGTCCGAAAAACACCATTAATGGTGCCCCTTACCTTGCTTGTTCTAGCTTCATTTGAATCTTCCAAGGGCTTGATGGAGTCCTCTCTTGCTACATATCCAATCATCTAAATGTTCTAAGACAATATATGTATCTAGGGTTTACAATGAGATGAAGCATAAAGCTTGTATACTCATTTCATTATTCGTATATGGTTTAGAAGTTGACAAGCAATCAAACATCCTTACCGATTTTAATCAAGGAAACAAGAAAGAAGTTTGTGAGGAAAAGAGGTAAATATGCTAACCTAATGTAGTTTAATGTCTTAGGAGAAATGAGCTTATGTTGCTTATTAAAACTACCTAAGGAGCCAATGGTAAATAACTTAGTAAAATGCTCTCAAGGAGACTATTAAAGGGCATATGTGTTGTTGTATGTATTTGCAGGTCAAAGGCAAATATAATGTGGGAAATTCAGTGTTTATGGTTTATGCAATTTAAGGGCCTAAGAGCCATGTTATTTAAGGACCTAAGAGCCATGTTATTTAAGGGCCTAAGTGCCAAGCAATTTAAATTATGCACTATATTGAGATGTAGTGTTAAATGAGTGAAGTTTGTGTACAAGAATGTTTTTGATGGATTTTAGTGTTCTTGAATGTTTAATGGTGAAAACTACGTGCTTTGGTGTAACAAGATGTTAGTAGAACCCATGTAAAAAAATTAGGTAATATATAAGAAGTTTTAAGTGTCTAAATGAGTTTAGGTGAACTAGGAAGTGTTAGAAGTGACTAGGTATATTACTAGGGAAAGAAAATGTATTAAGGTGTTTTTAGAGTGCAAGAAGAACTTGGGCATTATCTTAGAGATTGTAGGAATCAAATGGGTGTTTTGGAATGCACCAAAGTCATTTTGGAGTGTGTAGAGATTTAGGCAAATTTTGGTAAATGAGGAGAAGGTATAAACTTGTAAAGGGATTTCAAGAATGACATAAGGAAATTTGGTTTGTAAGAAAAGATGCTTGGAAGATGATGTTTAATGGAGAGGAAAATATTTTGGCATAATGGTTATTATAGGCATGAAACACCACTTGGAAATCTAAGGAGAAAACATTATAAGTGTTAGGAGTTTTGGTAAGAAATGAACAAGTGTTTAAGGAAAATGAACTTTCCTACACGTCCGAACTTCCGTCCGAATTTGGAAGTCCGGACGTGCCCTGTTGCGTTTAAGTTTTCTGAGTCTCGGCCACTGTCCGAACTTCTGTCCGACCCTTGAAGTTCGGACACCACCATCTCTTTTCCCTGATTTTCCCTCGACCTATGTCCGAACTTAGGAAGATCGGACACAAGTTCGGACATACGTCGGGGTTCACCCTTTGAGTCTCGACTTGCGTCCGAACTTGGGAAGCTCGGACACAAGTTCGGACATGCCACTGTGTTGGCCAAAAATGTTGTTTAAGACTAGAAAACGTTGTCTAAAAATGGTGATTAGTTAGTAATGATGATGTGAGGTTGTCTAAGACATGTTAGGTGAGTTATAATGGCAAATAAAAGGGTGGAAAGTTATAACAAGTGTGAAAATAAAATAACTAGTTATGTGAAGTAATAAGTTAACAACGAACTAGTGCGTTAATTAACCGACGTTACTAAATGTGTATAGGATTCTCCAACGGTGGAAACCAGTCGAAGCAAGGACCAAGGTATGGTTTTCTTGCAGTCTGTTGCCTACCGGTTTACACCGGCTTGTGTGTTGTTTGTTTTCTGTGTGTTTATGACCTTGTAAGACTTAAGCCATGTAATGAGTTTACAGTTGTTAAATATTATTGTATTGTTAAGTGTGACTTATTTCCCTTATGTGTGTCTAACAAGACTTAACCACTTGTATGTGATTGTTTGTTGAGTTCGATGTTGAACTTCTAACAAGTGCTAACTGGGGAGTGAGGAGTCCGGTAGTTCCGGCCACGCGTGTGAGTATGGGAGTCGATGTCATAACCGGTTCGATTCTCTTTGTATGTTATGGTTGTTTTCCATTTTGGTTTTCAACTTTCCCTTTAGCTTATCCAAGGCTATTTTACTGACTCACGTCGGGCCACAGGGGCATACTATGTTTTGTTTGGTGTGCTTGGATCACTATATCCGAGGCACCTTGTGTTAAGTTATTCGTTCAATCTAACAGGACGGTAACGAGTTAAGTAACGAACTTAGCATGAGTTTGGCAACATTCTCTAGGCTCTCCATGGGAACTAATTGTGTTGGTTCGTTTCCTAAATGGAATTGTTTCTTATATGTTATGTGTGATGTTGTTAGGCAATATTCTTGCTATGATATATATGTTGTATGTTTAAAATGAATGCCATGCCATCATGACAATTAGTTGCGCGTATCCCGGTAGCCGATGGGCTGCGCGTTAACCATACCAGCCAAGGGTTGCTGACCCCCTCGGGGCCTCCATATTTTTACTGCAGGATGAGGATCGAAGAAGCGGAATGGCTATAGATTCTAGGCTGCAGAAATACTTTTGGGTTATTTTGGATGTTGAACCCGGGATGCGCCTGTGCTCCCGTGGCGTTATATTTGGGTACCGTTAATTTTGACAGTGACGGTCGTTTACAGTTGACAGTGGAGTTCATGTGTACAGTTTACAGTGACGGTTTGTATTAGATACTAGGTATGTTGGTAATGTAAATATGCATGGATGTTAATACCTAATGCTCGGGAGTCTGATCATCAGACCGGTACACTTGTATTTATTCTACCTTGTTAACCACGTGGGTGGTTAACGGCGTTGTAGCACCGAATCGTTTAGTTATTGTTTAGTTGTTATTTTCGCTGCGATTTCGATTATTGTTAAGCGCGTAGTAGGGGTGTTACAAAAAGTGGTATCAGAGCGAAGTATCGCTCTGATGGCTAGAATACCGAGCTTAGGAATATACCGAGTTAGGAAACCTAACCATAGTTACCTAAGAAAACAGTTATGAGAAGGTTAACCACTAACTAAGTGTGGAGATACCTTATTGTCGGGAAAACGTTACAACCGTTGGAACCGATAAGTGTGCAAGCACAATGCTAATGAATGTTCGTGTGAATTCAGATGTCAGGTAGACCACGAGGTCGAGGCCGCGGGCGCGGCATTGGTGATACTGGGAACCAGGGAGAGAACCCTACGGCGCAAGTTATGGCCGACGCTGTTGCGGCCGCCGTAGCCCAGATGGTCCCACAGTTGGTAGCTGCGATGCAGCAGCAGCAAGGCGGTGCGGGTCAACAAGGGCCACAACCGCAACCACAGCCGCGCGAGACCAATTGGGTCAAGGCGTTGGCGGATTTGAGACCCCCGTCATTCAGTGGGGAGACCGAACCTGGTAAGCTGGAGGCGTACATCTCCGAGATGGAGACCGCTTTCGAGACCTTGGATGTTCCTGCTGGTGTCAAGGTCCGTCTTGCCGCTTACTACTTGAAGGGATCGGCTCAGAGTTGGTGGAAACTGGTAAGGGAGGGCAGAGTTGGTGATCCTACTTTCCAGTGGAGGGAGTACACGGCCCTGCTGCGAGCCAAGTACTACCCGATCCATGTGCAAGAGGCCAAGCGCCTAGAGCTCGACAATTTGAGACAAGGGGATAAGATGACGATTGATGAGTACTACTCCGCTTTCATCGGACTTATCCATCTGCTGCCGGATCTGGGTTACTCAGACCGGATTTTAGTGAACCGTTTCTATAACGGATTGAGCTACCGCCTACGCTACGGTATGGGGCCAAGCGGGTATACTACTTTGCAGGTAATGAACTACAGTATGAAGTGAATAAGTGTGTACAGTGTGTTAATGTGATTGTGAGTTTGAATTGCGGGGCATAACTAACACCCTAAGTATAGGAGTGCTATCATGCCGCTGCTATTGTTGAGATCACCGTCCGTCTGAGGGACGAGGAGAATGCGCTTAAGCGCAAGGCCACGAGCAAGGGTCTAGGCACGCAAGGGCACGGGGGAGGAAAGAAGAAGAAGCCATACCCCCAGTCCCAGAAAGGACAGCAACAGGGTGGCAAAGGCCAAGCCCAGACCACCACTGCTGAGGAGCCTCTGCAGCTCACCTACGCATATGCGGCCAAGCCCTTACGCTCTTACCCACCCAAGGGTAATTAATAAAATTCGAATGCCGAATTCTGGTGTGTGTTGTTATTTTATGAAGTATGTACTGAGTGTGTGATGTGTTGGCAGCTAGCACGGGCTCTGGACCGGAGCGCCACTACTACTGTAAGTGGTGTAACGGAGACCACCCCAGCAAGGACTGCAAGGGCAATGATGTGCAGTGCCGATACTGCAAAAAGATGGGGCATCGTGACTACGAATGCTTCTAGAACCCGAATGGCAGAAACTACAGGCCTAAGGGGCAGTGGAAGGGTAAGGCCACCGTGACCACCGATGGCCCGAAGACGGCGAACCAGCCACCCCCAGATCAGAGGTACACAGATTCCAAAAAGGGGGGGGCAGAAGGCAGGGAAGGGGCCCTGAATGTGGTGGACCGGTCTGAGGCACCAGGGCCCTCTTCTAGACCAGGCTGTGCACTCGGAACGGGAGGTATACTGAGTGTCTACAATGAGGCAGAAGCCGGCAAGAGCGGCACAATCCTCACCGGTACCTTTCCAGTCAATGGCGTGGACGCTTCGATCTTGTTCGACTCCGGAGCCTCACATACATTTATTTCGCTATCTTTTGTGAAGAGGCTGGGGTTAGACGGTGAAGAGATGCCTGACTTTCTAGTCACTCTCCAGTCGAAAGAGCGGATCAGGTGTACCCGCTACCACCGAGATGTTGTTGTACGAATCAGAGACGAAGAGTTTCCGATCGACTTGATAGAGTTCAAGGGACTTGGTTTTGATGTGATCGTCGGGATGAACTGGTTGGAGCGGTACAAGGGCAGAATCCTGTGTGCCGAGCATTGTCTGCTTCTTCGGAGTCCGTCTGGGGTTACCATATCTTACCACCAGAGGCCCAGGGAGCCTTCGACTCAGATCATCACCGCCATGGCCATGTATCATGAGTTACGACGAGGGAATGATGTATACCTCTGCTATGTCCAGGACATAGAGAGAGACCCAGAGTTTAGCCCAGATGTGCCGGTAGTGTCGGAGTTTCCTGATGTATTTCCTAAGGAACTGTCGGGCATGCCGCCAGCACGGGAAGTTGAGTTTGAGATTGATTTGGTTCCGAGTACCGGACCAATTGCGAAGGCGCCCTATCGTATGGCACCAGCAGAGATGACAGAGCTCAAGGAGCAGCTGAGAGACCTACTCGACAAGGGATTTATCCGCCCTAGCGTTTCACCGTGGGGAGCGCTGGTCCTCTTCGTGAAGAAGAAGGACGGTAGTCTCTGCCTGTGTATTGATTATCGTGAGCTGAATGCAGTTACGGTGAAGAACCGTTATCCTTTACCACGCATCGACGACTTATTTGATCAGTTGAAAGGAGCATCAGTCTTCTCCAAGATAGATCTACGATCCGGATACCATCAGATTGCCATCCGTGACAGTGACATTGAGAAGACCGCATTCAGAACCAGATATGGACATTATGAGTTTACGGTTATGCCGTTTGGTTTGTCCAATGCACCAGCCAAGTTCATGGACTAAATGAACCGCTTGTTCCAAGATCAGTTGGACAAGTCAGTGGTAGTCTTCATCGACGATATACTTGTGTATTCGAAATCCAAGGGTGAGCACGAAAGCCACCTAAGAAGTGTGTTGCAGACATTGAGAAAGAATCAGTTGTATGCTAAATTTTCTAAGTGTGAATTTTGGTTGAACCAAGTATCTTTTCTTGGTCATGTGATTTCTGAAGCCGGGATCGCTGTTGATCCGGAAAAGATAGATGCAGTGCGCACCTGGCCTAGCCCGAAGACATTACCGACATTCGGAGCTTCCTCGGTCTGGCAGGATATTATAGGAGATTTGTGAAGGACTTCTCAAGTGTCTCGAAGCCGATGACTTCCTTGATGAAAAAGGATGCTCCATTCAAGTGGACAGTCGACTGCGAGAGTTCTTTCTAGAGTCTCAAGGATGCTCTAACATCTGCACCAATCCTGACTTTTTACCAGACGGTCCAGATGGTTTTGAGGTCTATTGCGACGCATCAGGCAGAGGCATGGGTTGTGTGTTGATGCAACACGGGAAGGTCGTAGCATACGCCTCCCGACAGCTGAAGAAGCATGAAGAGAACTACCCTACCCACGACTTAGAATTGGGTGCCATTGTCTTCGCATTGAAGATATGGCGACATCATTTGTATGGGGTAAGCGTGACAATCTATTCTGACCACAAGAGTTTAAAGTACTTGTTCACTCAGAAGGAGTTGAACATGAGACAAAGAAGGTGGGTCGAGTTTCTAAGCGATTACGACATCAATCTGCAGTATAAAGAGGGTAAGGAAAATGTGGTAGCTGACGCATTGAGTCGCCGAGCACACTCTCTTCATTCGCTAGTCTCTCATACTAGCTTGGTTGAAGAGGTGCGGAGTGCTCAGATGACGGATCAGTATATGTTGGAGATCAGGCAGAAGCTTATTGATGGCACATTCGAGGGTCAGAAGTACGACTTCCGACTCCACGATGATGACCTGATTAGGCTTAATGGCCGACTGTGTATTCCGAGGAGTAGCGCTAAGCTGAAGGAGCGCATACTGAGTGAATCCCATTGTTCTACGACTTCGATTCACCCCGGAGCTTCAAAAATGTATAAGGGTATGAAACGTTATTTTTGGTGGACTGGAATGAAGAAAGATGCGAATGATTGTGTATTGAGGTGTCTCACTTGTCAGAAGGTCAAGTTTGAGCACCGACGGCCTGGTGGTATGGTACAGCCAATGCCAGTGCCTGAGTGGAAGTTCCATGACATTTCTATGGACTTCGTAGTAGGGCTTCCTCCTACAAGGGGAGGTCTGAATATGATTTGGGTTGTTGTTGACCAACTGACCAAGGTGGCCCGATTCATTCCGATGAAGGACACTTGGAAAGTGGCAAGACTTGCAGAGCTCTTTGATAGAGAGATTGTTCGGCACCATGGGGTACCGAAGACTATCGTGTCTGATAGGGATACCAGATTCCTCTCGAGGTACTGGAGGACTACACGGGAAGCGCTTGGTACCGAGCTGAAGCTAAGTACGGCGTTCCACCAACAGACAGATGGTCAGAGTGAGCGCACCATCCAGACACTCGAGGATATGTTACGTGCATGTGCACTTGATTTTCAGAACCAGATGGATTGATAAGTTACATCTGATTGAGTTTAGTTACAACAACAGTTACCATGCTTCGATCAAGATGTCTCCCTTCCAGGCTTTATACGGTAGACCATGCCGCACGCCATTATGCTGGGATGAGTCGAGTAAGACGGTCATTATAGGACCTATAACACCCCTACTACGCACTTAACAATACTTGTGATCGCAGCGGAATTAAACAACTAAATAATAACTAAATGATTTGGTGCTATAACGCCGTTAACCACCCACGTGGTCAACAAGGCAGAATAAATACGAGTGTACCGGTCTAATGATCAGACTCCCGAGCATAGATCTAATAACCAATAATACATAAACATAATACCGAGTTTGTAACTACATCCATACACTGTAACTGTACACCACAAACTGTCAACAACCGTCGCTGTACTACAACGGTACCAAAAATATATCGCCACGGGAGCACAGGCGCATCCCAGGCACAACTCCAAAAATAATCAAAAGTAATCCTGCATCCTAGAATCTATAGCCATTCCGCTTCTTCGTTCCTCATCCTGTAGTAAAAATATGGAGCCCCCGAGGGGGTCAGCAACCCTTGGCTGGTATGGTTAACGCGCAGCCCATCGGCTACCGGGATACGCGCAACTAATTGTCATGATGACATGGCATTCATTTTAAACATACAACACATATATAACATAGCAAAAGTATTGCATTCAACTTCACACATAACACACAAGGACAATTCCTTTTAGGAAATGAACCAACATAATTAGTTCCCATTGAGAGCCTAGAGAATGTTGCCATACTCATGCTAAGCTCGTTACATACTCATTGTCGTCCTGTTAGATTGAACGGATAACTTAACATAAGGTGCCTCGGATATAGTGACCCAAGCACACCGAAACAATACATAGTATTCCCCTATGGCCCAACGTGAGTCAATAAAATAGCCTTGGTTAAGCTAAAGGGAAGGTTGGAAACCAAATTGGAAAACAACCATAACATACAAAGAGAATCGAACCGGTTATGACATCGACTCCCATACTCACACGCGTGGCCGGAACAGACCGGACTCCTCACTTCCCCCGTTAGCACTTGTTAGAAGTTCAACATTGAACTCAATAAATAAATCACAAACAATTGGTTAAGTCTTGTTAGACACACACAAGGGAAGAGAGAGTCATACCTAACAATACAATAATATTTAACAACTGTAAACTCATTACATGGCTTAAGTCTTACAAGATCATAAACACACAGAAAAACAAACAACACACAAGCCGGTGTAAACCGGTAGGCAACAGACTGCAAGAAAACCATACCTTGGTCCTTGCTTCGACTGGTTTCCACCTTCGAAGAATCCTATACACATTTAGTAACGTCGGTTAATTAATATACTAATCCATTGTTAACTTTTACTTCACTTAACTAGTTATTTTGTATTCACACTTTGTTATAACTTCCCACCTTTTAAATTGTCATTATTACACTCCTAACATGCCTTATATAACTTTATAACATCATTACTAACTAATCCCCATCATTAGACATCATTATCTAACCTTAAACTAACTTTTTAAAGTGGCCCGGGACTTGGTCCCCAACTAAGGTCCCGGACCTACACTTAACAAAACCCTCGGCCTGTTTTAATGGGGTGGTCCGGGACTTCTTACGGGTCCTAGGTCCCGGACCAATATAGGCAAATTCTCTCGGGGGTAAATCAGGGGGTGGTCCGGTACTTCTTACATAACCTAAGTACCGGACCAAGGCTGTGTAAAAATCCTCGGCCCTTTTAAATGCATGGTCCGGGACATTATCCAAGACCTAAGTCCCGAACCACTGCTACAGATTTACATTTTGAACATTTTCTAAGTCTTGTTGCAATGGTTCCCCTTACTCATTAAATGTATAAACTTCCCAAATGATCTTAGGTATATTCTAATGCCAAAATATCATCTTAAACACACCTAGTTCCTTGTCTAACTTGTTACTAGATTTTCTCTTAAAATTCACCAACACTTGTAACATTTCTTACAAGGTTTCTAAATGGTGTTTCTCACCTATGATAATCACTATCCCAAAATGCTTTCTCCTCTCCATAACATCATCTCCCAAGCATCTTTTTCTTCCTAACCAAACTCCTTGAACATCTTTACAAGTTTATAGCTCCTCCATGCAACAAATCACTTCTTCCTTATTCACCAACATTACACAAGTCCTAAACACAATCTCACCATGATCTTGAAGTATCCCAAAACACTCATTTGCACTCTAAATCCTCTAAAACATTGCCTAAGTCCTTTTTACATCTTAGAATACCTTAATGCATGCTTCTTTTACTAGTAGAACACTTAACCTTTCAAAACACTTCCTTACTTCCTAAAACTCATTTTAAACACCTAATACTTCTTATACATTATTTAAATTTCGACATGAACTCTCCTAGAACATTACCAAGCCAAAACACATTGTTTTCACCATTAAACAATCAAGAACACTAAAATCCATCAAGAACATTCTTATACACAAAACTTCACTCATTTAATACTACATCACAATATAGTGCATAATTTAAATTGCTTGGCACTTAGGCCCTTAAATAACATAAACCTTAAACACTGAATTTCCACATATATTTGTCTTTGACCTGCAAATACACTCAACAATACATATGCCCTTTTACTAGTCTCCTTGAGAACATTTTACTAAGTCATTTACCATTGGCTCTTTAAGTAGTTTTTACAAGCAATATAAGCTCATTCCTCCTAAGACTTTAAACATCATTAGGTTAGCACATTTACCTCTTTTCCTCACAACTTCTTTCTTGTTTCCTTGGCTAAATCGGCAAGGCTTTTAGTTGCTTGTCAACTTCTAAACATTATACAAATGATAAAATGAGTATACAAGCTTTATGCTTCATCTCATTGTAAACCCTAGATTATACATTGTTTTAAAACATTAAGATAGTTGTTTTACCTTGGATACAAAAGAGAGTTTGGTTATGTAGCAAGAGAGGACTCCACCTAGTAAATAAAAGGTTGGAATGAAGCTAGAACAAAGCAATATAAAGAACCCCATCAATGGTGATTCTCGGTCAACATACAAACATGAAGGAAATGGAGTTTTTATTTGAGTTTCCTTACCTAGAAGCAAAGGAGAACAATAATATGTAAAAAGGTGAGCTCAAGCTCCTCCCATGGAGATTCCTCTTGGCACCGAAATGGAGCTCTTGGAATTTTGAGAAGATAGGAATGGAGAGCTTGATGATACAAAGAGAATGGTGGTCTTAGTTTTTGATTTGGAAAAGTGAGCTAGGAGATATAAGAGGTTGAAGATGGAATTGTGTGTGGTACTATTGCAAAACCGTAAATGGATAATGAAGAAGAGATAGAAGAGAGCTTGGAGGCGTTGGAAATGAAGAGGGAAATGAGAAGTGAAGATAAGTTTACTTTTGGAGATATTTAAGTAGTAAAGCAAATAGTGCTTTTACTTTAACTCTTTACTTAGCTTATTTTTTCCTTGTAGGTGTGGTCAGTCACTAAGAAAACCGGCCCCCATATTATAACAAGGGGTTTTAGTCTTTTTTGACCAATTGTCACACTATAATGACATATGTTTAAACTTGCTTATTTTGTTATATTCACTAAAACAAGGCACATAGATGTGAAATTTTTGATTTCCCATTGATATAGACTTCCAAATGTGATACTAGTAGTACACATATTAATTAAAGAGTAATGATGGACATTTAGCCATTCAAAACTCATTTACAAGACAATTTTTCAAAAAACGTGCTTTAAGACTCCTTAAAGCACATTTTGTGTTTTAACTTGTTTTCAAGCTTGGTTTTCTTTGGTAAGGTTAATATGTTCATTAATATATATATATAGATATATATATATATATATATAAGGTCTTGGTAAGCTCATTAGGTCTTAACCAAGCTTATCCCAAGCTTAGAGCACATTTTAGCCTTTATTGACCTTAACGTATTTATTTGTGTTTTCTATGGTTTAAATTGTTACTAATGTTTCTAAGACTCTCTTTGTCTTAATATACCTTATTTTAGTGTTTAAACAACATACCTAGGTTTGGGGCATTTCAATTCTACCCCCCTTAAAGAACTTTGTCCCCAAAGTTCATACTTCCCACATATCCTAAATATTAGAAACACGGGAACACATATAAACAATACATCAATAAAACATACTACATAACATCGGACACAAGGTCCAAACCCATAACAGCACAACTCATCAGACTCAATGGTATGTAACATAAAGGTAACAACATAACAACATAACACAGACAATGTATCCAAATACATGTCGTACACACATACCGAAACGGCTCTACCCCCCTTAAATAGGGGTACACCCCGTACCCTATACATACAAACGCTAAGAAGTAAACAACGACGGGTACTTCGCCTTCATCTTGTCTTCCAGCTCCCAAGTGGCCTCCTCAACGTCCTGGTTAGACCAGAGAACCTTCACCAGTCTCACAGACTTATGGCGAGTGTCTCGAGTCTTAGTATCCAGAATCCGTACCGGAGTCTCCACTGATCGCATGGTCGGCTCTAAGGTTAGCCTTTCAGGCTGAATTACATGAGATGGATGAGACATATATTTCTTCAACTGGGACACATGAAATACATCATGTACCTTGCCCAGCTCGGCGGGTAAATCAAGTCTATAAGCTACCGGGCCGATCCGCTCCGTCACAACATATGGCCCCACATATTTCGGGCTCAACTTGCCTTTCTGGCCAAAACGAAACACTCCCTTCATGGGGGATACTCTCAGAAATACCTGATCGCCCACGGCGAACTCCAGATCACGTCTGCGCACATCGGCGTATGATTTCTGCCTATCCTGAGCTGACTTCATGTTAGCCCGGATCTGTCGTACTTCTGCTTGAACTTCCTCTAGATACTCTGGTCCTATAATGACCGTCTCACTCGACTCATCCCAGCATAATGGCGTGCGGCATGGTCTACCGTATAATGCCTGGAAGGGAGACATCTTGATCGAAGCATGGTAACTGTGTTGTAGCTAAACTCGATCGGATGTAACTTGTCAATCCAGCTGGTCTGAAAGTCAAGTGCACATGCACGTAACATATCCTCAAGTGTCTGGATCGTGCGCTCACTCTGACCATCTGTCTGTGGGTGGAACGCTGTACTTAGCTTCAGCTCGGTACCAAGCGCTTCCCGTGTGGATTTCCAGTACCTTGAGAGGAATCTGGTATCCCTATCAGACACGATAGTCTTCGGTACTCCATGGTGCCGAACCATTTCTCTATCAAAGAGCTCTGCAAGTCTTGCCACTTTCCAAGTGTCCTTCATCGGTATGAATCGAGCCACCTTGGTCAGTCGGTCAACAACAACCCAAATCATATTCAGACCTCCCCTTGTAGGCGGAAGCCCTACTACGAAGTCCATAAAAATATCATGGAACTTCCACTCAGGCACTGGCATTGGCTGTACCATACCACCAGGCCGTCGGTGCTCAAACTTGACCTTCTGACAAGTGAGACACCTCAATACATAATCATTCACATCCTTTTTCATTCCAGTCCACCAAAAGTAATGTTTCATACCCTTATACATTTTTGAAGCTCCGGGGTGAATCGAAGTCGTAGAACAATGGGATTCACTCAGTATGCGCTCCTTCAGCTCAGCGCTACTCCTCGGAATACACAGTCGGCCATTCAGCCTAATTAGGTCATCATTGTGGAGTCTGAAGTCGTACTTCTGACCCTCGAATGTGCCATCAATAAGCTTCCGTCTAATCTCCAACATGTACTGATCCGTCATCTGAGCACTCCGCACCTCTTCAACCAAGCTAGAATGAGAGACTAGCGAATGGAGAGAGTGTGCTCGGCGACTCAGTGCGTCAGTTACCACGTTTGCCTTACCCTCTTTATACTGCAGATTGATGTCGTAGTCATTTAGAAACTCGACCCACCTTCTTTGTCTCATGTTCAACTCCTTCTGAGTGAACAAGTATTTTAAACTCTTGTGGTCAGAATAAATTGTCACACTTACCCCATACAAGTGATGTCGCCATATCTTCAGTGCGAAGACAATGGCACCCAATTCTAAGTCGTGGGTAGGGTAGTTCTCTTCATGCTTCTTCAGCTGTCGGGAGGCGTACGCTACGACCTTCCCGTGTTGCATCAACACACAACCCATACCTCTGCCTGATGCGTCGCAATAGACCTCAAAACCATCTGGACCGTCTGGTAAAGTCAGGACTGGTGCAGATGTCAGAGCATCCTTGAGACTCTGAAAAGAACTCTCGCAGTCATCTGTCCACTCGAATGGAGCATCCTTCTTCATCAAGGAAGTCATCGGCTTCGAGACACTGGAGAAGTCCTTCACAAACCTCCTATAATAACCTGCCAGACCGAGGAAGCTCCTGATGTCGGTAACTGTCTTCGGCCTAGGCCAGGTGCGCACTGCATCTATCTTTGCTGGATCAACAGCATTCCCGGCTTCAGAAATCACATGTCCAAGAAAGGATACTTGGTTCAACCAAAATTCACACTTTAAAAATTTAGCATACAACTGATTCTTCCTCAATGTTTGCAACACACTTCTCAGGTGGCTTTCGTGCTCACCCCTCAATTTCGAGTACACAAGAATATCGTCGATGAAGACTACCACTGACTTGTCCAACTGATCTTGGAACAAGTGGTTCATTAAATCCATGAACTTAGCTGGTGCATTGGATAAACCAAATGGCATAACCGTAAACTCATAGTGTCCGTATCTGGTTCTGAATGCTGTCTTCTCAATGTCACTGTCACGGATGGCAATCTGATGGTATCCGGATCGTAGATCTATCTTGGAGAATACTGATGCCCCTTTCAACTGATCAAATAAGTCGTCGATGCGTGGTAAAGGGTAACGGTTCTTCACCGTAACTGCATTCAGCTCTCGATAGTCAATACACAGGCGGAGGCTACCATCCTTCTTCTTCACGAAGAGGACTGGCGCTCCCCATGGCGAAATGCTAGGGCGGATAAACCCCTTGTCGAGTAGGTCTCTCAGCTGCTCCTTGAGCTCAGTCATCTCTGCTGGAGCCATACGATAGGGCGCCTTCGCAATTGGTCCGGTGCCCGGAACCAAATCAATCTCAAACTCTACTTCTCGTGCTGGCGGCATGCCCGGTAGTTCCTTAGGAAATACATCAGGAAACTCCGACACTACCGGCACATCTGGGCTAAACTCTGGGTCTCTCTCTATGTTCTGGACATAGCAGAGGTATACATCATTCCCTCGTCGTAGTTCACGACACATAGCCATGGCGGTGATGATCTGAGTCGAAGGCTCCCTAGGCCTCTGGCGGTAAGATATAGTAACCCCAGACGGACTCCGAAGAAGTAGACGATGCTCGGCACACAGGATTCTGCCCTTGTACCGCTCCAACTAGTTCATCCCGACAATCACAACAAAACCAAGTCCGTCGAACTCTATCAAGTCGATCGGAAACTCTTCTTCACGAATTCGCACAACAGCATCTCGGTGGTAGCGGGTACACCTGATCCGCTCTTTTGACGGGAGAGTGACTAGAAAGTCAGGCATCTCTTCACCGTCTAACCCCAGCCTCTTCGCAAAAGATAGCGAAATAAATGTGTGTGAGGCTCCAGAGTCGAACAAGATCAAAGTGTCCACGCCATTGACTGGAAAGGTACCGGTGAGGATTGTGCCGCTCTTGTCGGCTTCTGCCTCATTCGAGACACTCAGTATACCTCCCGTTCCGAGTGCACAGCCTAATTCATTGGCAAACTAATAAGTATTGGGCAACAACACGGTTGATATACTTCAACAACTCCACTTTATTCATTAACACACTCTTCTTACATCATACGTTGGTTTACACTGTCGAGATAACTAACACATACAACATCCTTAACATACACTGGTTTAACACATCACATAATTATACAAGGCTTTAAAACTGTCTGAAGGTCAAATTCAAACATCCGGGTTTCATGTGTGTGGCATTGATCACTGCCGATGGTGCGGTATTCAGTTTGATCTTCTTGATGCCATGATATAGCATCCTTGACTGTCCACCCATGACTAGTACATCTCCTGATTTCAACACTAGCTTCTTCGTGAGGTCAGCACGCTTCTGCTCGCCGTATACAAACACTGTGGTATCACCAATGGACCACGACACCACGGGTACTCCCTTACTTAGAGACTCGGGTGACTCGTCCTTATCTTGGTGTAACCCTAACCGTCCACCTTTCTGGTAGAAGTTCACAATACATAAATCCGCTTTAACACTTGGTATTGAATCTGATTCGACTTGCTGAGCAATTCCCACGGCATGGTTAACGACCGCAAGGAACTTCTCAAGTATACTTGGTACAATTGCTCCATCCTCAGCTCGCACTTCTTGATATGTCTTGGTGTAAGGGTTCCAGTACTTACCCATGCACATCATCTTCAATTTCATCTTCGATCCGTTCGGGTATTCGGGTGTTAAAGGTTCCTAAGTTTTCAATTTACCAAATTAGGTGTCCTCACATTATACTTTAACTGTTTACTTACATGGTTGTTTACTTAAACTCACTAACACACAGGCATGGAATGCGGTATACAATCACTTATTTCACTCAACAGTTTAGGCGGTACCTGGTCTAGAAGAGGGCCCTGGCGCCTCAGACCGGTCCACCACATTCAGGGCGGCCGTGCCGGATCCCGACCCCTTCCCCTTCTGGGAATCTGTGTACCTCTGATCTAGGGGTGGCTGATTCGCCGTCTTCAAGCTATCGGTGGTCGCGGTGGCCTTACCCTTCCACTGCCCCTTAGGTCAGTAGTTTCTGCTGTTCGGGTTCTGCCAGCACTCATAGTCGCAGTGCCCCATCTTTTTGCAGTATCTGCACTGCACATCATTGCCCTTGCAGTCCTTGCCGGGGTGGTCTCCGTTACACCACTTACAGTAATAGTGGCGCTTCGGTCCAGAGCCCGTGCTAGCTGCTAACACATCACACACTTAGTTAGTGGTTAACCTTCTCATAACTGTTCACTTAGATAACTATGGTTAGGTTTCCTAACTCGGTATATCCCTAAGCTCGGTATTCTAGCCATCAGAGCGATACTTCGCTCTGATACCACTTTTTGTAACACCCCTACTACGCACTTAACAATACTTATGATTGCAGCGGAATTAAACAACTAAATAATAACTAAACGATTTGGTGCTACAACGCCGTTAACCACCCACGTGGTCAACAAGGCAGAATAAATACGAGTGTACCGGTCTGATGATCAGACTCCCGAGCATAGATCTAATAACCAATAATACATAAACATAATACCGAGTTTGTAACTACATCCATACACTGTAACTGTACACCACAAACTGTCAACGACCGTCACTGTACTACAACGGTACCAAAAATATATCGCCACGGGAGCACAGGCGCATCCCGGGCACAACTCCAAAAATAATCAAAAGTAATCCTGCATCCTAGAATCTATAGCCATTCCGCTTCTTCATTCCTCATCCTGCAGTAAAAATATGGAGCCCCCGAGGGGGTCAGCAACCCTTGGCTGGTATGGTTAACGCGCAGCCCATCAGCTACTGGGATACACGCAACTAATTGTCATGATGACATGGCATTCATTTTAAACATACAACACATATATAACATAGCAAAAGTATTGCATTCAACTTCACACATAACACACAAGAACAATTCCTTTTAGGAAATGAACCAACATAATTAGTTCCCATGGAGAGCCTAGAGAATGTTTCCATACTCATGCTAAGCTCGTTACATACTCGTTGCCGTCCTGTTAGATTGAACGGATAACTTAACACAAGGTGCCTCGGATATAGTGACCCAAGCACACCGAAACAAAACATAGTATGCCCCTGTGGCCCGACCTGAGTCAGTAAAATAGCCTTGGTTAAGCTAAAGGGAAGGTTGGAAACCAAATTGGAAAACAACCATAACATACAAAGAGAATCGAACCGGTTATGACATCGACTCCCATACTCACACGCGTGGCCGGAACAGACCGGACTCCTCACTTCCCCCGTTAGCACTTGTTAGAAGTTCAACATTGAACTCAATAAATAAATCACAAACAATTGGTTAAGTCTTGTTAGACACACACAAGGGAAGAGAGAGTCATACCTAACAATACAATAATATTTAACAACTGTAAACTCATTACATGACTTAAGTCTTACAAGGTCATAAACACACAGAAAAACAAACAACACACAAGCCGGTGTAAACCGGTAGGCAACAGACTGCAAGAAAACCATACCTTGGTCCTTGATTCGACTGGTTTCCACCTTCGAAGAATCCTATACACATTTAGTAACGTCGGTTAATTAATGTACTAATCCATTGTTAACTTTTACTTCACTTAACTAGTTATTTTGTATTCACACTTTGTTATAACTTCCCACCTTTTAAATTGTCATTATTACACTCCTAACATGCCTTATATAACTTTATAACATCATTACTAACTAATCCCCATCATTAGACGTCATTATCTAACCTTAAACTAACTTTTTAAAGTGGTCCGGGACTTGGTCCCCAACTAAGGTCCCGGACCTACACTTAACAAAACCCTCGGCCTGTTTTAATGGGGTGGTCCGGGACTTCTTACGGGTCCTAGGTCCTGGACCAATATAGGTAAATTCTCTCGGGGGTAAATCAGGGGGTGGTCCGGTACTTCTTACATAACCTAAGTACCGGACCAAGGCTGTGTAAAAATCCTCGGCCCTTTTAAATGCATGGTCCGGGACATTATCCAAGACCTAAGTCCCGAACCACTGCTACAGATTTACATTTTGAACATTTTCTAAGTCTTGTTGCAATGGTTCCCCTTACTCATTAAATGTATAAACTTCCCAAATGATCTTAGGTATATTCTAATGCCAAAATATCATCTTAAACACACCTAGTTCCTTGTCTAACTTGTTACTAGATTTTCTCTTAAAATTCACCAACACTTGTAACATTTCTTACAAGGTTTCTAAATGGTGTTTCTCACCTATGATAATCACTATCCCAAAATGCTTTCTCCTCTCCATAACATCATCTCCCAAGCATCTTTTCTTCCTAACCAAACTCCTTGAACATCTTTACAAGTTTATAGCTCCTCCAAGCAACAAATCACTTCTTCCTTATTCACCAACATTACACAAGTCCTAAACACAATCTCACTATGATCTTGAAGTTTCCCAAAACACTCATTTGCACTCTAAATCCTCTAAAACATTGCCTAAGTCCTTTTTACATCTTAGAATACCTTAATGCATGCTTCTTTCACTAGTAGAACACTTAACCTTTCAAAAACTTCCTTACTTCCTAAAACTCATTTTAAACACCTAAAACTTCTTATACATTATTTAAATTTCGACATGAACTCTCCTAGAACATTACCAAGCCAAAACACATTGTTTTCACCATTAAACAATCAAGAACACTAAAATCCATCAAGAACATTCTTATACACAAAACTTCACTCATTTAACACTACATGAAATACCCAGAGTTTCTAAAGGATGATTTACTTTGCTAATTATGTCCTAATGAGCTATTAAGCATCTTTAAATCCTAATATTGGCATAAGTACACATTAGGACCAGAAAAGTCCTTAATATCACTTCTTGTATTGTTTTAAAAGTAGCTAGCTAGAATGCTCCAATGACATTGTGACAACCAAGCTAGTGGGTGATGCAGCAGCTAGCTTATGTAGTAAACACACAAGTAGGTGATGCAGCTGCTTGGGGAAGCTAGTAAGCAAGTAGGTGACTCATCAAGCTAGCAAGCAAGTAGGTGACTCATCAAGCTAGTAAGCAAGTAGGTGACTCAGCAAGCTAGTAGGACGTCTTAAGCACGACCAAGCTAGTAGGCAAGTAGGACATCTTTAAGCACGAGGTGGCATGATGAGTTGGCACCTACTTAAACACTTGACACATACTATAACCAATAGGAGCTTGACACCTAAGTAGGCTGGTAGGAGGTGGCAACATCCCATTGGAGACGTGACATGGCTTAGGAATCAGCCACACACACCTTTCCTTCACCTTAAGTAACTTAAACCGCCCCTTTGCTTATATAAACCGTCCTCCACCTCCATTCAGCCCTTTAGCACGTTAAGAAGAGAAAAAGAAAGAGAGTAAAGCTTACCACCACCACCTGGCCGAGAGCAAAGAGAAGGAGGAGAGCTACTATCTTCATCTTCTTCCAATCCTAGAGGTAAGGCTGTTCTTGTGTGTTCTTCATCCTTTCCTAGTCTATTCTCAGCCGAAAACCAGAGGAGAAACCAAGGGAACTTGTTATAACCCGTATAATCGTAACATTATATTATATCCGGTTTATGTAATGATTTAAGATGGAATACTCTGTTGTTGTCAGCGGGGACGTCGGCGGTATTGTTTTATTAGAAGAGGGCAAGGACGTCCATTTGTTAAAAACAATTAAGGTAATTGTTTATCTAGCTAATAAGGAAAAGGAGCCTTATTTAATTATTCTCCTTCTAATTTATTTTACATCACGATCAGTTTCCTCCATTGAGTCCATCGTGCGTTCAGAGCATCGACAGTTTCTCTGCCCTCTCTCCTCCTCTCAACTTCTTTCTGTTCTGTGGGAATTGCACGCTGCTGCTGTGATCAGATCGAGGGTTCTTGTTGTTGCTGCGTTTCGCTCCTCCGATCAGGTTTGTGTCGAGAGAATTCTGAATTTCGTCATTGGTTTCCTCTCCTCTCAGTTTCTGATTTTGGAACTCTGAATGTGTTGATTTAGCGACGACAATCCTGCGTTAGGGATTCAGATTATTGTAGCTACACTGCTGTTGGATTCCTCTGCACCCTCGTAATCAGGTTCGGGTTGCAGAATTGAGGAATGTTGTTATTCTAGGTTTCTTGTCTGTTTTCTGATTGTGGGCTGTCGGTTTGTGTTGTTCAGTGATTGTATTCGTGCCTGGCTGCTGGGTTGTTCGGACTACGCTTGTTGATTCAGACCGTTGTTTTTCTTCTGCTAATCGAGGTAGGTGGTTACTCGATTCGGTTTGGAAGTTCAGCCATGGGGCGTTGGAAGGCTTTTATCTGGTTTGAAGTGCGTGTCAGATTGCGTTATTGTTTGATTACGTTTTGAATGGTTAAACCCCCATGGTCTCCTGTTTTAATGTCTGATTTGGTGTGTGTGCTTAATTGGTGATTCGAGGTATCGAATTGCGTTGTTTTTCGGTTCTGTTCGTCTTCTGAAATTTGCAGTTTTCGCACTGTCCGAACTTCCGTCCGAGCTTTGAAGTTCGGACAGTGCGTTTTGCTCTTCTGATTTTCAAAGTTCGGGGTATGTCCGAACATCGGTCCGAACGTGGATGTTCGGACACACCCTCAGGTTTTCTTCTGATTTAAGTTCGACCTGTGTCCGAACTTCGACGTCCGGACACAAGGTCAGACATACCGCGTAATTCCTTTCCGTAACACGTTCGAACATCAGTCCGAACCTTGATGTTTGGACATTCTGAATTCTTCTATCTGTTTTAGTTCGACTTGTGTCCGAACATTGATGTCCGGACACAAGTTCGGACATCTCTCTGTTTTCAACATAACTCCTTCGTTTGAACTCCTATTTGAGTGCCGTCTACGGCGTTGGATTCCTTATGATTTGTACTACTGATTTATGAGTGTTTTGGCATATTTAAATGCAATTATGCTTCTGTTTAAGCAATCCTTATGTTTTGGGACATTACACTTTGTTTCTGAGCCGTGAATGGCTGGGTCGAGCTATTCCGTGGTATACCATGTAGACGTCGTTCTGAGTGTGGGTCATTCCCTTTCTGTTCTGTGGGGTTGACGAACCCTTTGGCTCTTTCGAGTCATTTCTGCGTTGCCGAGAGACCTGGTATGGTCTATGGGTCTTCGACCCTTCTGAGTGTGTGCATTGTGTCTTGTCCCCTCTTCTGTTATGAACTCTGACTGATTCTGCATTGGGAACCCTTGAGTTCCACTCTGTTTCTGCTCTGAAAGCTTCTAACTTTTGAGAATTGTGGATATAACGTTTATCTTCTCCTTCTTCTGATTTCAATTGTTTTGAGCGACCTTACTGATGACGGTCGCTGCTTACTGGGCATAGTTGTGTGCTCATTCCCCTACTTCTAACATTTTTGCAGATTGATCAGCGAGGATCATCTTGAGTTCTAGAGCGGTAGTGCTTAGCTCATTTGATTGTTTAAACTTCTGTTATGACGTTGTAGCCTTCGGGCCTTACTCTGTTTTGAGTCTCTGACTTGGATATGTATTTGGAATTCGTTTTACTTCCGCTGCATTGAATACTTTGGTTTACAATGTTTATGTAAACTCTGTTTTGGGCCTTTATTGCATTTGAATGTTTTAGAGCCTTGCGTTATTGGTAGAAATACGCGGCGTGTAATACCCTTAACTCTTAGGCCGGTTTTAGGGGTGTTACAGAACTCACTCCTTTTCCATGTCCATTTTAGGAGCTTAAAAGCTGTCTTAGGGTGTTCTAACTTCTAGCAAGCTTTCCAAGGATTTAAGGAAGGTTTTCTTCAGCAATCTGCAAGGTAACTTCATGGTTACCATCCCTTAATAAATCTGTATGTTTTACAGGAGTATTACCCCTATATTATCTAATTAAAATTCATAGCTATTTATTAGCCTAAAGCTAGAAGAGTTAGAAAAGTGTTTTAAGGAAGAAAAGGATGTGTTTGCAACCTACCATTGATTACTGATTGCTTAAGAGTTTGTTTATGGTGTTTTGTTGCTGTTTAGTAAGTGGGAATACCCTAGAGGTAATTATGATTGTTCTGGATGATCTTGAGTCTAATCTGGTGTTGTTATAATCTAGGATAAATGGTGTCTTAAAGAGTTTTGTTTAATCACCAGATTTGTGGGTGGAATTCTAGAGCATCAATCAAGTGTTTTAGGTGCTTAACTAACCTAGAACCTATCTGATCATTATGGCCGAGTGACATAGGTAAAGTATAGAACTTGTTTAAAATGTTAAGTGTGATTACTAGAAGAGCTATGAGTGTGACTTATGCCTAGTACAACCGGTTTCAGTTGGAAGTTAATTAGTGTAAACTAGATGTGTCCTAAGGCTAAAAACATGATTGTTGATTGTTCTGGTCATTAGTAACCTTTATGGCAGAATTGGCCATGAACTATTAAAGAGATGTATAGCATGATTTTAGGATGAATATGATAGTTTAAACTAAGCTAGGACTTAAGGTCTTAAAGTCTAATATGTTAGGAACTTATGTACTGTCTTAGAAGGTTGTTTATAGTTGGATTAACTCCTAAGCTAATCTGGTTAATTTGTGTTGTTATGATCGAAAATGTTAGGAACCAATTATGGTTTGATTCAGGTTGTAATCTATAGTTAAATTATGTCTTAAGCTAATCTAGATGAGATAGTTAATAATAACTGAAATGGATATGATTTGTTTGTTTGATCAAGATTGTTCTTAAGGTATGATTTATGGTTGTTTGAATTGTTAACTGAGGTATTTGATGCTGTGTGATCTGGCCGAAGGTGCCATGTAAGATTATGTGATCATAGCCTTTCCTTAAGTGCTGTTTGATTATTAAATGGGCTTTGTTAAGTGATTTGACTATTGATCTTGTTATACTTTAAATTGTTATATTCTGATTATGAGGATTCAATGAGTAACTCATTGGAATGGATTATTGAGATATATGGCCATATGTGGAACTTGAGCAGTAACTGCCTTCTTATGAATATTGGACTCATGGTATGCCTTGGGCTCCATGAGATTCTTCATGGTTTCCTACACTATAGTTTAAGGTACTAGAGGGGTGTGCACATCTTTTAGGGCCTGGAGTGCGTTGGGAAAGGTTGGATCGCCTCAATGATCGGATTCGTCCCTTGAACTGATTTGTGTGGAATGGAGAAATTGATGACTAAGGAAAATATGTGAATTGATTAACATGTTACTTGTGCAGGTTTGGATGCCTTATTGATAATGCTTGAACTCTTAGTTGAGCAAAGTTTTGTGTATATACATCAAGTACTTTACTAAGTTATTGTCTGATGGTAGCTTTGATTTTTACTCATGTTTGGCTGACTTTTTTGGTTTATGCCCTGTGGTCTTTCTCTGTGATTGTATGAATGACCACAGATGCAGGAAATGAAGGAGCTTCTCCCTAGTTGTGGAGACATCCGAGAGTGTGGGCTTTTGGGGCTAGAAGACCATCATTTTATTCTCTTTTGGTTTCTAGACTAATGTATTAGGTTGTTCTATAACCTATGTAATACAAAGTTAGTTTGGTTGTAAGTTAAGCCTAAGCATTCACATGGTTGTGAGTGTGGCGGTAACGTCCTATAAGACTTATGCTTCCGCTTTATTAATCTGAGCAAGTTTATTATCATATTATGGTTAGTAATTTAGGGGCATTACACTACATCACAATATAGTGCATAATTTAAATTGCTTGACACTTAGGCCTGCAATATATTTGCCTTTGACATGTAATATATTTGCCTTTGACCTGCAAATACACTCAACAATACATATGCCCTTTTACTAGTCTCCTTGAGAACATTTTACTAAGTCATTTACCATTGGCTCTTTAAGTAGTTTTAACAAGCAATATAAGCTCATTCCTTCTAAGACTTTAAACATCATTAGGTTAGCACATTTACCTCTTTTCCTCACAACTTCTTTCTTGTTTCCTTGGCTAAATCGGCAAGGCTTTTAGTTGCTTGTCAACTTCTAAACATTATACAAATGATAAAATGAGTATACAAGCTTTATGCTTCATCTCATTGTAAACCCTAGATTATACATTGTTTTAAAACATTAAGATAGTTGTTTTACCTTGGATACAAAAGAGAGTTTGGTTATGTAGCAAGAGAGGACTCCACCTAGTCCATAAAAGGTTGGAATGAAGCTAGAACAAAGCAATATAAAGAACCCCATCAATGGTGATTCTCGGTCAACATACAAACATGAAGGAAATGGAGTTTTTATTTGAGTTTCCTTACCTAGAAGCAAAGGAGAACAATAATATGTGAAAAGGTGAGCTCAAGCTCCTCCCATGGAGATTCCTCTTGGCACCAAAATGGAGCTCTTGGAATTTTGAGAAGATAGGAATGGAGAGCTTGATGAGACAAAGAGAATGGTGGTCTTAGTTTTTGATTTGGCAAAGTGAGCTAGGAGATATAAGAGGTTGAAGATGGAATTGTGTGTGGTACTATTGCAAAACCGTAAATGGAGAATGAAGAAGAGATAGAAGAGAGCATGGAGGCGTGGGAAATGAAGAGGGAAATGAGAAGTGAAGATAAGTTTACTTTTGGAGATATTTAAGTAGTAAAGCAAATAGTGCTTTTACTTTAACTCTTTACTTAGC
This sequence comes from Limonium bicolor, assembly GCA_023374045.1. Classification (NCBI taxonomy): domain Eukaryota; kingdom Viridiplantae; phylum Streptophyta; class Magnoliopsida; order Caryophyllales; family Plumbaginaceae; genus Limonium; species Limonium bicolor. The sequence goes on along the minus strand of CM041776.1, from coordinate 149,046,616 downwards.
TTATTTTTTCCTTGTAGGTGTGGTCAGTCACTAAGAAAACTGGCCCCCATATTATAACAAGGGGTATTTTAGTCTTTGTTGACCAATTGTCACACTTATAATGACATATGTTATAAAGCTTATTTTGTTACTATTCACTAAAACAAGGCACATAGATGTGAAATTTTTGATTTCCCATTGATAGACTTCCAAATGTGATACTAAGTAGTACACATATTAATTAAAGAGTAATGATGGACATTTAGCCATTCAAAACTCATTTACAAGACAATTTTTCAAAAACGTGCTTTAAGACTCCTTAAAGCACATTTTGTGTTTTAACTTGTTTTCAAGCTTGGTTTTCTTTGGTAATTGGTTAATATGTTCATATATATATATATAAGGTCTTGGTAAGTCATTAGGTCTTAACCAAGCTTATCCCAAGCTAGAGCACATTTAGCCTTTATTGACCTTAACGTATTTATTTGTGTTTTCTATGGTTTAAATTGTTTACTAATGTTTCTAAGACTCTCTTTTTGTCTTAATATACCTTATTTTAGTGTTTAAACAACATACCTAGGTTTGGGGTATTTCAGGACCAGAGTATCTGGAACAAGTTCAAGCAGAAGTACGACAGATCCGGGCTAACATGAAGTCAGCTCAGGATAGGCAGAAATCATACGCCGATGTGCGCAGACGTGACCTGGAGTTCGCCATGGGCGATCAGGTATTTCTTAGAGTATCCCCCATGAAGGGAGTGTTTCGTTTTGGCCAGAAAGGCGAGTTGAGCCCAAAATATGTGGGGCCTTATGTTGTGACGGAGCGGATCGGCCCGGTAGCTTACAGACTTGATTTACCCGCCGAGCTGGGCAAGGTACATGATGTATTTCATGTGTCCCAGTTGAAGAAATATATGTCTCATCTGTCTCATGTACTTCAGCTTGAGAGGCTAACCTTAGAGCCGACCATGCGATCAGTGGAGACTCCCGTACGGATTCTGGACACTAAGACTCGAGACACTCGCCATAAGTCTGTGAGACTGGTGAAGGTTCTCTGGTCTAACTAGGACGTTGAGGAGGCCACTTGGGAGCTGGAAGACAAGATGAAGGCGAAGTACCCGTCGTTGTTTACTTCTTAGTGTTTATATGTATAGGGTACGGGGCGTACCCCTATTTTAACGGGGGTAGAGCCGTTTCGGTTATGTGTGTACGACATGTATTTGGATACATTGTCTATGTGTTATGTCGTTACCTTGTTATGTTACAGACCGTTGTGTCTGAATGATGTTGTGTTGTTATGTTGTTTGGACCTTGTGCCCGGTGCTATGTAAGTATGTTGTTAATGTTGTTATGGAAGTATTGTTTATATGTATTCCTGTGTTCTAATATTTAGGTTATGTGGGAAGTATGAACTTTGGGGACAAAGTTCTTTTAAGGGGGGTAGATACCCCAAACCTTAGTTTGTTGTTTAAACATTAAAACATGGTATATTAGGACTAAAAAGAGTCTTAGAAACATTTGTAAATAATTTAGACCATAGAAAACACAAATAAATACCTTAAAGTCAATTAGGGCTAAAATGGGCTCTAAGCTTGGGATAAGATTGGTTAAGACCTAATGAGCTTACCAAGACCTTATTTATATATTAATGAACATATTAAACCAATTACCAAAGAAAACCAAGCTTGAAAACAAGTTAAAACACAAAATGTGCTTTAAGGAGTTTAAAGCACATTTTGAAAAATTGTCTTGTAAATGAGTTTGAATGGCTAATGTCCATCATTACTCTTTAATTAACATGTGTACTACTTAGTATCACATTAGGAATCTAAATCAATAGGGAAATCAAAAATTCACACTATGTGCCTTGTTTTTGTGAATAGTAACTAAAATAAGCTAGTTTATAACATATGTCATATAAGTGAACAATTGGTCAACAAAGACTAAATATACCCCTTGATATAATATGGGGCCGGTTTCTTGATGACTCACCATATTTAAACAAAAAATAAGCTTAAGTAGTAAAGTAGAAAGTACTATTTACTTTACACTTAAATATCCAAAACTTGCAAACTAATCTTCATTCTCTCATTTCCTGCTTCCCACGCCCCCAACCTCTCTTCTTCCTTCCTCCATCATTTTTGCTATAGTACCACACACAACACCATCTTCAATCTCTTATATCTCTAGCTCACTTTGCCAAATCAAAAACAAAGACCACCATTCTTCTAGTCTCATCAAGCTCTTCATTCCTATCTTCTCAAAATTCCAAGTGCTCCATTTCGGTGCCAAGAGGAATCTCCATGGGAGGAGCTTGAGCTCATCTTTTCACATATTATTGTTCTTCTTTGCTTCTAGGTAAGGAAACTCATAGAAAAATTTTATTTCCTTCATGTTTATATGTTGTCCGAAAAACACCATTAATGGTGCCCCTTACCTTGCTTGTTCTAGCTTCATTTGAATCTTCCAAGGGCTTGGTGGAGTCCTCTCTTGCTACATATCCAAACTCTCTTTCATATCCAAGGTAAAACAATCATCAAAATGTTCTAAGACAATATATGTATCTAGGGTTTACAATGAGATGAAGCATAAAGCTTGTATACTCATTTCATTATTCGTATATGGTTTAGAAGTTGACAAGCAATCAAACATCCTTACCGATTTTAATCAAGGAAACAAGAAAGAAGTTTGTGAGGAAAAGAGGTAAATATGCTAACCTAATGTAGTTTAATGTCTTAGGAGAAATGAGCTTATGTTGCTTATTAAAACTACCTAAGGAGCCAATGGTAAATAACTTAGTAAAATGCTCTCAAGGAGACTATTAAAGGGCATATGTGTTGTTGTATGTATTTGCAGGTCAAAGGCAAATATAATGTGGGAAATTCAGTGTTTATGTAACACCCCTACTACGCACTTAACAATACTGGTAATCGCAGCGGAATTAAACAACTAAATAATAACTAAACGAATCGGTGCTACAACGCCGTTAACCACCCACGTGGTCAACAAGGCAGAATAAATACAAGTGTTTCGGTCTGATGATCAGACTTCCGAGCATAGAACTAATAACCTTTAATACATAAACATAATACCGAGTTTGTAACTACATCCATAATTGTAAACTGTACATCACAAACTGTCACTATGAACTGTCAACGACCATCACTGTACTACAACGGTACCAAAAATATATTGCTACGGGAGCACAGGCGCATCCCGGGCTTAACATCCAAAAATAACCAAAAGTATTTCTGCCGCCTAGAACCTATAGCCATTCCGCTTCCTCGATCCTCATCCTGCAGTAAAAATATGGAGCCCCGAGGGGGTCAGCAACCCTTGGCTGGTATGGTTAACGCGCAGCCCATCGGCTACCGGGATACGCGCAACTAATTGTCATGATGACATGGCACTCATTTTAAACATACAACATATATATATAGCAAGAGTATTGCATACAACATCACACATAACACACAAGAACAATTCCTTTTAGGAAATGAACCAACACAATTAGTACCCATGGAGAGCCTAGAGAATGTTGCCAAACTCATGCCAAGCTCGTTACATAACTCGTTACTGTCCTGTTAGATTGAACGGATAACTTAACACAAGGTGCCTCGGATATAGTGATCCAAGCACACCGAACAACACATAGTATGCCCCTGTGGCCCGACGTGAGTCAGTAAAATAGGCTTGGTTAAGCTAAAGGGAAGGTTGGTAACCAAATTGGAAAAACAACCATAACATACAGAGAGAATCGAACCGGTTATGACATCGACTCCCATACTCACACGCGTGGCCGGAACAGACCGGACTCCTCACTTCCCCCCGTTAGCACTTGTTAGAAGTTCAACATGAACTCAATAAACAAATCACAAATAGTTGGTTAAGTCTTGTTAGACATACACAAGGGAAGAGAGAGTCAGACTTAACAATACAATAATATTTAACAACAGTAAACTCATCACATGACTTAAGTCTTCCAAGGTCATAAACACACAGAAAAACAAACAACACACAAGCCGGTGTAAACCGGTAGGCAACAGACTACAAGAAAACCATACCTTGGTCCTTGCTTCGACTGGTTTCCACCGTAGGTCACTCCTATACATGATTTAAGAATGTCGGTTAATTAACTTACTTAACTTCAAATTTACTAAGTGTTTAACATGGTTATATGACATGTTTTAATGTCCAACTTATCCTTGATTACCTTCATCATACCCCCTAGGGTTAACTACTTAAGCCACTCCTTGTTTGTTTTTTTTACAAGTTTTTGGTCCGACCGAACTTACCAACCGACCTTACACAAGGTCGGTCCATTCCAGAACATATTACCGTCAAAAATTCTACTCCGACCGACCTTGCAAGTTCGGTCACAAGTTCGGTCTATTCCCGAAAGTTTCTTTCCTTTGAAAATTCAGGCCCGACCGATCTTGGCAAGTCCGGTCGCAAGATCAGTCGATTCCTGATACTCACTTACGTACAAAAATTTAGACATGACCGAACTTGTAAGTCCGGTCCCAAGATCGGTCTATTCCAGAGACTCAATCCATACTAAAAATCCATGCCCGACCGACCTTGCAAGTCCGGTCCCCAAGGTCAGTCCATTCCAGAGACCATTTCTCGCAGGGTAAACTGGGCTCGACCGACCTTGCAGGTCCGGTCCCCAAGGTCGGTCTGCTCCAGACCCTTGTTTTTAATTGCCCATTTAACTCCAAACTTCACCTCCTATAACCTAGTATGTCCTAACCTTATTTGGGCACTTCAAACACACCTTAAGACCTCCATTAAACTCCTTAAATCATTCATCAAAATCCTCCTCAAGCATTACACAAATTCTTATAAAAAGGTTTACACTTGTAATGTTTTTCACTAAGTTTCTATGTGGTGTCTCATACCTATAACTTCCACTATTCCCAAATGTTTTCTCACCACTACAACATCATCCCCCAAGCATCTTTTCTTCCTAACCAAAACTTCTAGTTGATGTCTAAGTCCTTTTTGTTTCCTAGAACACCTAAGGCATTACTTCTCCTTTAGTAAAACACCTAAACATTTCTAACACTTCCTAGTTCATCAAATCTCATTTTAAACACCTTAAACTCCTTATACCTTATCTAAATTTTGACATGAACTCTCCTAGAACATTACTAAGCCAAAACACATTGTTTTCACCATTAAACAATCAAGAACACTAAAATCCATCAAGAACATTCTTGTACACAAAACTTCACTCCTTTAACACTACATCACCATATAGTGCATAATTTATATTGCTTGGCACTTAGGCCCTTAAATAGCATGGCTCTTAGGCCCTTAAGATGCATAAATCATAAACACTGAATTTCCCACATTATATTTGCCTTTGACCTGCAAATACACCCAACAATACATATGCCTTTTACTAAGCCCTTGAGGGCATTTTTCTAAGTCATTTACCATTGGCTCCTTAAGTAGTTTTAATAAGCAATATAAGCTCATTTCTCCTTAGACATTATAAGCTACATTAGGTTAGCATATTTACCTCTTTTCCTCACAAACTTCTTTCTTGTTTCCTTGTTTAAAAATCGGTAAGGGTGTTTGGTTTCTTGTCAACTTCTAAACAATATACAAATAATGAAATGAGTATACAAGCTTTATGCTTCATCTCATTGTAAACCCTAAATACATATTGAATCCTCTTTCCAACCATTACTCACACATACCCTAATTCATTATACATCAGCCGCAAATTCGATCTAAAGTTGACCACTTGCGAAACTCGTACCCAGAATTCCAGCTTTTCACCAAATTCAGGTAAACTTCGTTCGATCATAACTTCTTCGTCTCTCAACCAAAATTTGATTTCTTTAGCTTGTTTTGAAGATCTCTAATCCCTCTACAACTTTCATGTTGATGACCAAGGCTGATTCGTAATCGTTTGGAGGATATAGTTGCCTAAAGTTTCTGATTCTGCAGCACATAAAATCATACAGAAACCGCAGGTATAAACTCGTAACTTTCGGGTTAGATTTCTCCCTGTGTATTGCGAGTTAGAGTAAGTTATTGATATCAATGTGTAGAGCTATGTTTCTTCTTTCTAATGAGCCCAAGAACATGGCCTAACTCGATCTAGAACGTATTTTATAGATCTCCAAATTTCGCTACTCGAACAGCTCGAGTTCTAATTTTTTTTCCAGAAACCGATTACAATTTCCGTCACCGGTGCTTCCCTGGTCAGTCTCCGTTCAATTCCTCCTATTCTGTCACTCGATTTTGCATTATCGACCTAACCCAACTGCCAATTTCATCAATTATGCCTTGTATTGAGAGAATTTTGTAAAAATCGAATCGGGTATAACATGAACCCTAACTCACGAATCCAGAATTCGTTCTTGCTGTATACGGAATGTTAGCTAGAGAAATTGGTATCATTAGAACCGCAAGGAAATTTCAAGTTCAATGGAACAAGAATCACTCGATTTTGTTCTGTGGATTGAGAGAAATTGTGAATTTAGTACTCGAGTCGATTTGGGGGCGGATGAAGAACTCGGGTTTCAGCAGCCGTCCGATTGTAGTTATAAGAAACGGACGGCCGAGATTAGATCGTTTCAAATTAAAAGTATAAGTTTTTATAATAATTTCAGAATTTAGCTCAAACTTGTTGAATTTAGTTAATGGCCTTCCCGGATGTATTTTGACTTGAAATTTTAACCATAGATTCCTTATTAAATCTAGTTTATTTTGATGTAAATTAATATGGGTTTTGAGTTTTTAAACGTAAGTTATAATTTTTGCAAGTTTTGAGTATTATGGAATTATTTGGATAATTTAAAAAGATATTTTTATGAAATAAAAATTTATAATATGTCTAAAATGTTATAGTTATTATATATTAAATTTGGGAATTTTTGGACAAGGGTAAGTGGGTTTAAAAATTGTGTTTATGAAATTTTCATAAGTTTATCTTATAATATATGGTTTTTAATGTAACAAAAATTAAAGTATGGTTTGTTAATAAAATTTTTAGGTTGGGGAAAATAAGAAGACCTAAATTAACATTTTATACCAGTATGTTTATAAATATTTTGGGTATTACCTTTTAAGTGAAGTAAAAATTGTTTACATATATATATATACTTATATAAGAGAAATAAAATAGAAACTTATATTAAATCAAGGAATTAAACTAGTCTACATTTTTATTTATTGTATAATGTGGAAGTTAATATACTTAATTAAAGCTTGAGGAAATACCTTATTTTTAAACCATATATCAGATGTTAATATGTGTAAAAGTTAATAGAGATAATTAAATACAATAAAACTACATAAATAATGTTTTGAACAAATCCTAGTATATATAAATATATACACATTAAACATAAATAAAAGAAATTAAATACCTTATAGGAAATATAATACGAAGGAATTAATAAGTTAAACTAAACCTCTACATAATACTAATAGAAGAATATTATATGAGGTGGTATTAAATTTATTATGTATTAGGCTTAAAGAGTTACCTTTGAATTTCCAAGGTTTATATATAAATCATATTAAAATACATGTATAGTATTATTTGTCAATGACCAGAATGTAAATCTAAAATTGGGATTAAGCAATTAATAAGTTAAAACTTAGGAAAAATTGTGATTAGATTACATAAAATGTTACACAAATAGATCTTATTCTATAATTAATGATAAACAAATGTAATACGTTTACATCTAAATGTTCTTAATATATAAACCATAATAAAATAAATAAAATACTTTTACATCTAAATGTGGGGTGGATAGTAAGTCTAGATTTAATCATTTCTTAACATTTATGGTATTGAAATATAACTTAAAGTTTTAAGATAAAATCATTAAAAGGATTATGATATAATCTATATTAAACTATGATTTGGAAATTTATCTAAATAATTATCCTTAAGTTTCTTAGAATTAGATGAGCCATATAAAGTACATTTATTACCAATATTCAGGATGTGAGTTTATAATTAAGTGGTGTATTCATTAGTTAGAACTTATGAAAGGTTTGTAAATAGGAATTAGATACTTAAAACCTTTAGTTGGATGAAACTAGGTTATATAAGAGATCATATTGATCTACTTTACAACATTGAAAATATTAATATATCATTTGAATATAAGGTATGGGGATTTTTCAGAATATATTATCTTATTACATAATTAACAGTTTCACTTAAGAATCAAAGTTTAACTCTTAGATAAATTTTACCTTATGTTAATATGTAATGCTTATCCTAAAACATAATAAAGGGAATTAATTTATTAAGTTATTCCTTTGAAACCTTAGGGTTGTAAAACAATTTAAACGTATTTAAGACTTAAGTTTATTGAAGTTTAGTATAAAAGGATTTTACATAGACTATGGGGGGAATGTGTGTAAAAATAAGACATTTAGGAAATTAAATGTAAGTAAGGATACATATAAGGTTATACTAAACACCTTATTGTATAGGTAATAATAAAACATATAATATACCTTGTGAATACTGAACGTAAGATTAATTCGTTAAATCTAAGTTAACTATAGTATAGTTATTCAGGATGAGAAGCAATTTAACATCTTATGACAAGTTTATTAGATGGTTGTAATTAAAAGTCATTCTGAACTAAAGATGAGATAATTGAGTTTAGCAGTTCAATTAAGTTATAATAGAACACGTCTACAACACTAAGATTCCAATATACAAGATGTAGATCTTAGTTAAGTTAAGGGGAAGACTTAATCACAATGGATTATCTAGTAGATATTGATGAAATACATAATCATTACATTGTGAAATAATAGTATAGTATTATGGGATGAATCCATCATAGGTCATAATACCATGTTTATTCTAAATTAAGAATAAAAGTATTGAGCTTAAGCTTATCATTGGAATTCTAAGGTTGATTGTATAATATAAAACACATTTATGATATAAAGGTCTCAAAAGTCTTGAATGTGAGGATTGCGGTTAAGTATGAATAAAGTGGATAGGAGTGGACAATTAGCAAACGTTAATAGTATACATTCCTTGATCTTACCACCTTGGGCTATACAACATTCTCATATAACTCAAAGATTATACATAACATTTAAAAGAGGGCTTACAAGATGATTGGGTTTTAGAAATAAGAGAGAGGAATTTATTTAAGGTTAACCTAGGATATAAGTTATTGATGATAGATTATCTTTAATGTTCCTCAGAGGGTTGTTGAGTGTTTGCACGAGTTTACTAGAACTGCTACAGCATTGACTAGGTACGATTTCTCGTACTCAGATACTTTTGCTAATGGGCTTTGTGGAATGCTTTGGAAAACGCCAACTGTTCTTTAATTGATTTCTATGGAAACTGTTTGTGTGACTAACTCAGCTTGTGTGACTAACTGAGCCTTGGATGTGAAGCTCTCTTGGGTATTGGTTCCTTTAATTTGGTTGTTCCATTAGACATTGGCTGCTTAGGGTTTACGCTTCTGCACTCTGTAGGACTGAGTGTTTTGGTATTGCCCTGGGTAGTTAGTGATCTAGTGGGAATTTGGAAAAGGTTAATTTTGGTAAATTCTTCTTTTGACTCTGGATATCGTTTCATCCATGAGCTGGTTCTTGTTGTTTCGACGTGCGCGCATCTTCATCGGTAACAGAGAGGGGTTGTATATCCCCTGTCCTTAGTGGACGTAGTTAACAGAGAGGGGTTGTATATCCCCTGTCCTTAGTGGACATAGTTAACAGAGAGGGGTTGTATATCCCCTGTCCTTAGTGGACGTAGTGAACAGTGAGGGGCTGTATATCCCCTGTCCAAAAAGGACGTACTTGGCGGTGGGGGCCATCTCTCCCAGTTGAATTTATTCCACTCTTGAGTATATTTTGTCTATGGGATTCAGCTTTCTGAAATGGTGGGGACATAAACTGTCTACCACGGGTTATGGGTATTCATATCATTCCTAGTCCTTTGTGACTACCTGAGTCTTTCTATTCTTAACCAGAATTGGTTCTAACATAATAATGGATGCTTACTAACTATATGGTGTGACTTCTTAAGTGGTTGACTTGGTTTTTAAGTTCTTTGTCTCTATCCTTACCTTGTTCTCTCTTCTCTATGATTGATTGTTTTGAAGTGCCTCCTTTCCCTGTTTTACTTTCAAGAGTTTGATTTCAAGTTACTGTTTATTTTGAAGAGTTATGTTTTATAAGTTTGTTTTGGAGAATTGTACCAGTTCCATTCCAGGGAACTGACTCACCCCTCCCGGGGTGGGCTGCTTGGTTTCATCTTGCAGGTATAAATTGTTTATACAGGTGGCCACGAAGAGCATGAGTGGTTGGGATGGGAATTAGGAATTGTGGAGAGTTATTCAATTTTACTAGTAGTTATGCTTATGTTGTTTTTCTCGAGTTCAGACCGTAGCTTTTGTAATTTTATAAGTTGTAATTGGTGAGGTTGGTGCCGGGTGTTTGGAACCCGATGGTCTGTAAACGCTAGTAGAGATTTTATATTCCGCTGTGTTTATTGTAAGTAGGGGCGTTACATATCCATGATTTGCAGTTCCGGGGTGGTTCCGAAGTCCGGAACAGTCCATTCTGGGGGCCGAACAGGATTGCCCAAAATGCTCCAATTGTTCCTGACGTCCGACCTGTGGTTCTGGACGTCCGGAACTAACTACCTGGGGGTAAAATATACCCATTCTGGATGTCGGAACTCTCCGTTTCAGCAATCTCCTCATGGATTTGGTGGTTTTAACAATTAGTACACACCATGACACTCATTTGTTACCAATAAGTTATATATTTTTAGTTATACAAATATGTTTAAAGGTTACGTTTAACCCATTAATTAGTTCCTTAAACCTTAGGGGTATTTCACACAGGTTCGGAATCCGCTGTGTTCGGTCGGCTTCCTCGTCCTTACGGGCAAACTTTTTTTGGTAGACCATCGGGATGGTACCCTGATGGGCGATTAATGATCGATTTCATTGGTGAGTCTTTTTGCACCATCTAAATGACATGCTGATGAATGAGACAACAACTCTACAACTTATCATCAATATATAGTATATCTATAGCAAGTAGGATCTGTCTGTTATTTGGTGCCGTACTACTTAGAGAGACTGAAGTACTACTACTACCCCTCTGGGTTGTGTTCTGCTATTTCTGATGAATCACAAGGTTTGATCTGAATAAAATTTTCCCAGTCTCAACCTTCGCTTTCATAAATGTAAGTCTGGTGAATGAAAGTAACTACTTATCGACCCCTTCACTTAGCCGCCAATTACACTACTTATGTTTTTTCCAAGTGGTATACAGCTTGTCTTGTCAACTTAAACTTCTCATCATTGCAGCTAAGGAATTGGGACTACCCTATTTGAGCGCCTATTTGGATGCAATTGTAGGGGATTTTCAACATGGAGCAAATTTCGTAGCAAGCGGGAGTACAATATAGTCTATTGATGTGAAGATATATGACAACGGTTTAAACCCCATATCTCTTCAGATACAGCTTTTGCAGTTTGAACAATTGAAAGAAAAAACAAGCAAGCTCTACCAAAGAGGTCAGTAAAATGGATTATACATAGATGGATAGATGACCCACATCCGTATTATTTATGTCATCTTAGTTTTAAATTTTCTTAAAGAAAAACTTAGCAAAGAAGTGACACTTGTTAGAGCCTAGTGAATTCTCAAAGGCCCTGTATACTTTCGATATTGGTCAAAACGACCTTCAGTATTGTAACACCCCATCTCCAAATACAATGATCGTCGCCCTAAGTCCATCTCGTACATTAACAAAGCAGCGGAAAAGTTCTACTAAATTGGTGTTACCGCCGTTAGTCACCCATGTGACTAACTAGGCCTATTCTCTTACAAGTCACGGTCTGACTAACCGGATAATTACTCGAGCATCTATAAAATACAAATCATAAACCACAACTTATACCGAGTATCTCATATCCTAATACATCATACTAACATCTCATCAATTTACTAAACGAGTGTACATGCACAACTCGTGTGACAAATGTAAAAGCAACCCGAAGTACTCTACCCGCTCCTACTCTCAAGTTGAGTCCTCGTCTGGTACCTACCTGCAAAGTTTAAATCACAGGCCCCAAGGGGCTCAGCACATGGCCGTACAGAAAACGTGCAGCCCACAAGCTAACAGGGCTACACACGACTACTTTGTCGTATACATGAAGTTGATTATTCATACAAATAATAATAAGAAGTACGATAACAAACAACACATTTATGTGAAACATTCACAGCTCAAATAAATCAAGCGTCGTAAAGGACGCCCATTAATGAGTAAGTTAGATTGCTAACTCCTGAGGCCTGAGAATTGTTTAGTTCTCGTGTTTGACCATACCTTATAAGTATCAATCGTTCTCCTATTAGAACTGGTTGTTCTCTAACTGAATTGTTTATTTTTGTCGGGTCAAGGTAACCCTAGCCAACGAGTTATTAGCTCCATTGGGTTAATAAACATTAATTCTTAAGTTATGAGGGGTGTAGGCTTGACCCTCCCGCGCCTCCTGAATTTGCCTCCCACCTTGAACTGTTCACTTGAGGTGGTCGGGTCTGTTTGTCGACCCTAGGCGACAAGTCGTAGATGAGCCATATGCGGAAGACAGATCTGATATAGATGCCGACCTCCTAACCTAAACATGCATGACCGGAGTCAGTCCCGGATTCCTCTCCTCCCAAGTTCCAGTTAGTTGAAGTCTCATTGACAATTGGTTAGTTAAACCTCTCTCGGTATTAACCTACTAACAACTTGGAGTATTTATAACCTTGTACAATTGTTACTAAACATAGTTAATGAACAAGCTCTGAATCAAGTCGTGTTAGTGTCCAATGGACACACAATAACAATACAGTAGATCGGTTTCATGCTTAATCTTGTTTGGTCGTATCACAATAACACATAGCACACAAACCGAGGTTGACCTCGTTAGCAAACAAGCTACAAGAATCCCATACCGTACACCGGAGATTGGCTAGCTCTTAACACCATACTCGCCTAATCCGCCGAATGCCTCTGACTATCTAGATCTGTAACCAGAGCTAGTATTAGTATCCTGTGTCTTAGAACTAATTTGGTTCTCTTTTCAACTTAACCTTTTTCTAGGTTAACCCGGGTATAATAGTTTACCGTTAAACGGGTTCGTTCATTTAGGAGCGTTTTCAAGCTCAATTCTAATTCATTAACATACTAACGTCGTTAGCAGTTACTTAGTTGCACAGTTAGCAACTTTAGACTAATACGGACCTTGTATTAGGTTTTAGTATTTTTCACTATTCACCGTATTTCACTATTCACGTATACGTATTTTACTATTCACGTATACGTCTCATATTTGACTATTCATATATACATAGTTACTATTCATGTATACGTATTTACTACTCATGTATACATATTTATTATTCGTGTACACGTATTTACTATTCATGTATACTGATATTATTCACGTATACGAGCACTATTCATGTACACCAAAATTTTCGTATATGTCCGTATGATACTCTGTATCATACGTATTTATTCCTTTTCCAATGTAACTTGTATTTTCATTAAAAATACTTTAAGTATTGATTTCTGCTATACTTATTAAATTACGGGTATACCCTCGTATACCTTAAGTTATATACGGGTCTCGTTTAACCCCGTCTTAACTCTGTTTCTTTTACAACTTGTTTCTAAATTCTTTATTTAACTTCCTTAACCTTCTAAACACATAAAAATGTGTTATTTACATTACTTACCCATAGTTTTCTCTTAATCTCTATTTTACTCATAATAAGTTCTAAACTTGTTATTTTTATTTCTAATTTCTTCCAAAGTCTTACGTAATTATTTTCTTTTATACTTTTGGTCAAATACCAAAATATACCCAAGTTTGACCAGTCTTTTATGGTCAAACCCTTAACTTTCCATAATTTACAATATTACCCCTAAAGTTAATTTAACTTAACTTTTTATTCCTTTATCCTTTTAATATCTAATCTTTTGCTACAAATTTTATTCTAGCTCCTCTAAACATTTTATAAACTGTCATTGACCAAGTTTGACCACGTTTGACCAGGGAAATTACCATTTTACCCTTGTGGTCTTTTCTTTTATCCTAACTCGTTTATTAACCATTTTAACTCTAATTAATTTCTAATTTTCGTAACTAATTTACCTACAGATTTTTGAACATCAAAAATCATTTTAAACATCTCTAAATCACTAGATTTAATTATCTAATGTTATAGTATATATATACCACCCTTTATTTACCTTAAATATACCGAAAACCTTATAAATTCCTTATAACACTTATAAACTCTTTATAAATTGTAAACTTAATTCTACAATTATTTTCTCATCATCTAAACCCTCAAAAATTACATATTGACCCCATTAATTTTCGGTATTCACCTTTAGGTACCAAAACTTCTTAAATTTTACATATTACTCTTATTTACTCTAATTCCTTTAATTTAACTAAGTTAGATAATTTTTCTAACTCATTAATAACCCCTTAATTTTCAGCCATATTGAAATTCATAGTATATGAATTTTTCTTGTATATTATGATAGCTTATATTGTATCTTATATCATAAGGAGTATAAATCTAATTTTAGATTTACAAAATATTAACATTTAATGTGTCAAAAATTAAATCTAACACACTTATAATTTCGGTAATAATAAACAAGATGAACAATATGTTAGATCATATATAGATCAACAATTAGAACCTTGAAATAGGTACTTGTAGGATTTACCTTGTATATTAACCTTTAGCTTAATATTAAGCTTGTTTTCCTTAGAAAATTGACAGCAATTTGCTAGAGAAATTGGCTCCAAAATCATATAATAAGATGAAGAATAAGAAGGGTTAGTAACCCTAGGCACTCGGCCTTGATGAAAATCAAAGAAGGAAGAGTTTCCAAGAAGGCAATGTTTTACCTCGAGAATCAAAGGCACTTCTTCATGGTTTTTCCTGAGAATCTGGGGGCTCATGAGCTACAGTTGTAAAGCTCTTCGAAATAGGATTCCAACGAGCTATCAAGCTTAGAATTTAGACTTAAGATGAGAAAGTTATGATCTGTGCAAGACAAGGTGTTCTTTAAGGCACTAATCTAAGAACATTGGAGTTTTTTGTGTTGTTTCTTCAAAGAGAGGAGGAGCTACTAATTTGGGAGATCTCATGACAGGCAAGTGTCTGATTAATGATTTACTCAGGGGACAAGGTGATAAGGCAATCAAGGAAAGTCATGGTAAGTAAAAAGTAAGCAAAATTGAATTTTAACACCTTTAATGACTCATCATGAAGTAGGCAGCCTTAGTCACGATTTTGTCTGATTTTTTTGTTTCTTCCTTAAATTTATGTAATATCAGATGCCTTAAACTCGTTCATAAGGACTTATACCATGTGTTAGGTATGTTACATAGCAAAAAATGCCTTAAAACACCATTTTATGTGCTTCCGGGTTCACATTCATTATGCAATTTGTTTTGGCTAGTTTAAATGTGTCCTTAATATATTTACAACCTTTAGAAACTTTGTTCATGAAATAGCATGTTGCTCATTCCAATCTAAACCAAGTCGTTTAGTGGTTTCTCCTTGACTTTCGTCAGTTTAGTACCTGTTTACTGTGGACTTTGTATACTTAATTTGTGTGTATACGCAATGGATCCTATGACCATTTAATTGTTGTTCCCTTATTTCTTTATGGTATTTTGGCTCATTAGCCTTTTCGTTCCATATATACATGCTTAAAGCACATTTTTTTCTTTAAAGCACATTTTTGTGCTCTAAGGTGCGTTTTTGGTTTAAACGCTAATTCCGCTTAATGCGTATTACTACTCTTAGAGGTATTTCAAATTTGAAATCTCTTGGGAACTTATTGGTAGTTCCCTAATTTATTTGTGCTCTTTAAAACACCTTTTGCTCTAATTGTTCCTAAAGCATGTTTTGGTGTAAATTGTAGTTTAACACATCTTCTAATGTTTTTAAGGCACGTTCTAGCCTTAGTATATCCTAATTAGAAATTTCATTAATATATTAAGGTTTGGGGTATTTCAATCTACCCCCCTTAAAAGAACTTTGTCCCCAAAGTTCCTATGTATCTATATCTCTTAGAACACAAAGGTAACTTCACACTAAAAGATCATATAGATCACTCAATATCTGTATAGGCATTCCGACTCATATGGTCTGCCATATATATATTTACCACACTTATAACACAACATATCTTTTGTATATTTCAGTAATCGAAATACTCTTTGTATATTCTTTGTTGCACACTCCTCACGTAACCGGTCCGAAGACAAAGGTTTTCATGTCCTCGAGTTCATGAGCGAGTAATACAGAAAATACATGTCAACTCCAATTCCGCTTTATGCTACTGCATCTACTCTTAACGTGGTTAATTGTGACCACTTGTAGGGAGTTTCAGGAATCATCCGACCCTGATGTGATCAGCATCAGTGTTGAACTATTCTTTCACCCCAATTTGTGTTCAGTTTTCCTTGATCTGGCCAAGATCAAGTTCTACCTCCCACGTCAACTTCAAACAACCAAAATAATTATTCATGTAGCATTTTATATCTTTTAGTCCTTCTAGTCACAATCATAAATCTATACATCTCCAAATTATGGAACTCAGTCCATCAGTCATTCCTAATTCACCTCTCAGCAATTACTTAGAGAATTTAATTCCTACCAGGTACTACACCGGTCTCATACCGATTCATAGCTCATAACATTACCATATTTGGACTCATATCAATACATATCGTAGGGATTTTAATTCCCCTGGAGTTTATACTCCTCTTTTCCTGAATTCTCGCACCGAAGTTAACGAGATAAGCCTCTAATACATCTAGTATTCGCATCTAATTATGCGTAATAACCACAACCACATAAGAATGAATACATGTGTTTATATAACATACGTATCAAGCATCACAACCAATTGTATTGTGCTATGCACACTGTAGTTTACGTACTCAATACGTGAAACATACGCTAAGCGATTGTGCGCTCTACCCCCCTTAAAATGGATTACGCCCACGTAATCAACATTATATCATCCTTGAACATAGGTCAAGATGTTTATGAGTCATGGAGCATTCTAGGTTCCATGTAGTCTATCTCACATTATGATTGGGTCAGAGGATCTTCACCATGGTAATGGTTTAGTCTCTGTATCAAGGATTCTTATTGGTGTTTATACCAATCTTACAACTGGTTCAAGTGTAGTCTCTAAGGCTCCAAAGTAATTGGTAGATAAGTCGTATATTTTATTCGACTGGAAGATGTGAGACACATCCTTCCTTCTTCTCCTTTGTTAGGTATATCAAACCTTTTTAAGATACGGTCCACTAGCTTCTGCTACGCGACTCTGATAATCTTGGGCTTAGTTTGCCCTTCCTATCCTCTTCAATATGTTTACAGCTCCTTTGTATCCTTAGAATTTAGGAATAAAGGTCTCTTAATGGACGTGTGGTATCTTTATCCATACACAGTCTCTATGAGTTATAGCTTGTCTATCCAGTTCTCTGGAGATCTGATTCATGCTGTTATTACGTTTCCAGCGTCTGATTTGTTTCCTACTAACTGACCCTCAGTCTGAGATTCCTGTGTATTCTGGACTTATTGTTTAGTGCTTATTGCTCTTTACAGTTTCCTTGAAAGTGTTGAGACATATAAACGGTTCGTACTTAGTAATCAGTGCTCCTCGCACTTCATAACTCTTAATTGTTTCCTCCTGGAATGAGTTCTCTGACTCTTTTAATCTCATTGGTTTAGCTGAGTTGTTCCCCATCAAGTGTTCACGGTAAATTGCTGTTCTGGTGTGAGTTTGCATCGCTGACTGTCGTACGAAGTCGACTACTTCTCTTGTTCCTTACACTACTCGTTTACATATATGGGGTACCTTACTGATACATTTCTACTTACCCGACTAACTTATAAATAAGTCCATCAGGCCCACAAGCTCCTTTGGAGTGCAGTCGTCCCACATCTCGTTTAAGTATGCTCGTAGTGTTTGTCACACGCTTAGTTACAGCTAATTTGTGAAGTATTCAGTAACACCCCTACCGCTAATACCATCATTATCGTACAAATACTTACTTCCGCAGCGGATACTCCATACAAACGGCGGGTGTACAATGCCGTTAATCACCCACGTGACTAACAAGGCGGGTTACAATACTACCTATTATCGGTCTGATGAATATGAACATACCGAGTACTCTACACAATACATTACTTTCCCTTGCAACTCAACCATACTTCGATTACAACTCCAATACAATACTATACCGAGTATACTACAATCCTTAAAGTACCGATACAGTTTGGACTTCCAAATTCGAATTACAATACAAGTACAGTCCCTACTATACAACTACCCATGCTTACGTAGCAGTCCCCGTCTTACTCTCGCGAACGGTGGTCAGCTTCGAATACCTGCACACTAAAAACGGTCCCCCTAGGGGGTCAGCTTACGCTGCATATGAAATTCGCATATACCGCGTGCTAACCGCGGTACGCCGACTACTTTAGGTCGGATATACATGGAGTTCATTTTACATGCATACATACATACTCATGCTACAACAGTACAATCAACAATACCTACATACATGTACAAAGTTCCATGCTTACCAAGGAAGACAATTCTATAGTCAACCGTTCGTACTAGTTACTTATTCATTACTCTTTCGTTGTGTTACTCACTACTCTGCTCGTACTGTGTTCGTTATTCGTTACCCTACTCGTACTCACTCCTTACTCTTGCATACTCATCACTCCATGTTCAATGCCTTACTTGTACACGATCCTCACCCTGTACTCGTTACTATACTTGTGCATACTCACTACTTAATACTCCATACTTACTCATACGTACTCAATACTCACTGCTTACTCATACATACTCGATACTCGGTACTCATTACATACTCATACTCGCTTCTTACTCAATACTCATTACCTTACTCATACGTACGCAATACTCAATACTCATTACTTGGCCTCTGGGCGGAGTCATACACAAGACTCGCCGCCGGACCTACAATACGAGGGCTATACGCTTAGCTCCTCAAATACTCAATGTCCGTTTCTACCGGACTGCTCAAATTCCCAACACTCTTCTCTCAGAGTATAATACAATCTCATGGATTAGCCTAGAAGTATCTCTCTTGATAACCTCCACCAGCTTAGGGAATTACAACCGACTAGTATCCTCAGATTTAAGGGTTTCCCCAATGTATCGAATACTCTCATGTTCGGGACATACTTACATCAGTCGGGTCCTCTCATAATGGGTCGACTAATTGCTAAGGGGTTTGGAGATCCCTCATCATTCTTTACTACTCTCATGGTTCATGTCTTGCACCAAGATTAATTCCTCTAATAGAGCTTACTTATATACTTCCACTACTTATTATTTGTGGATTATTCATTTCGGTTCTCCTACCGTTATCGGGAGGTTATTACTCCCGTACACTCTCTCACATTCTAGTGAGTTTCATTTGGTTGCGTCATCGTTTATTGATTCATTAGTTTAGTGCGTTGCTACGGTTTCATTAGTTCACAACATGACTCTTACTACGAGTCACTACACAACAAGACTCACCTATGAGTCGTACTACGCACTAAATGAAGCCACACAATCAATTAAGAAGGGTTAGCTCACACAACATACATCAAGACATACAATGAAAGGCAATAAATCGTTTTCATGCTTTAGTCTTGATTAGCCGGCATACAGCACACAAATCAACGTAACTCGGTTAGCATACGGGGCATGAGAAAATCATACCTTTCACCGGAGTTAGCTCTACCGTGTGTCCCCTTGTTCCTTGGTTCACACTTGTTCCACTGATAATGTTTCAAACATTATTATTTATACTATGTTCATAGGGTACACAAATAATTACTACTCCCGTACTTACCCCGTTATCCCGGTATACTTAATGTTCTCATACTCTCAACCTACTTAATTACTTTCATACTTGTTTTCCTACTCATACACTTACTTTCCTACCATTGTTGTCACATTAATGGTATATTACTAAGGTCCTTTATTTATGTACTTACCTACATACATACATACATATGATTACTATGTTACTATTATTATTTATTTTATTTTATTTTTTATATAAGTTGGGGGCCGTCCGACCCACCGTCCAACCCAACCTATGGGTCGGACCATTCCAGTAAGTTTTCCGTCTTCTGAAAATGTCCCGTCCGACCCAGAACTGTTCCGTCCGACCCATACACCTCTGGGTCGGACCATTCCAGTAGCTTTTGGTTCCGAGGTCTGGGTCTGTCCGACCCACCGTCCGACCCACCTCTGGGTCGGACCGTAGCAGAATGTTGCTACAGGCCTTGTTTTTCTTTTCTCTTCTTACCCATTTCTTCCCCAATCTTCCTACATGTAATCCCACACGATTTAGCACTAATTAGGCTTCCTAAAATACCTTAATTCATTCCCCAAATCCATTACTAAATTCATCAAACAACTTACACAATTTTCTTACTTCTTCTACAACACATGTAACAGTTTTTTGTTACACCTATGCTACAGATTTTACAATTCAATTCTCCCATCCAATACTTCCTCAACCAATGCCATTCCTAGCATTCTAAATACCTCTCCTTACCATGCCAATTCATTTCCAAGCCATTACACTTCCTACACCCAAGTTCCAACACTCATTTTACAAAATCCTGCACACCAATTTCTTCCTAGTTCCACAATGCATTTTGGTACCTCTCTTGCTACAGATTTTACATCCTAACACCCTCATACCACAACTACCATTCCATGGTCATTAAACATCTCTACTAACCCCAATACATACCTTGGTTCTCCCATTCACCAAGTCATCCCTAAATGCACAATTCCTACCAAAATTTTGCCATAGTTCACCTACAATGCCAACTTCTCCACATATATCTTTTCCACCAAATTCATTCCTAATCTAGCCACACCCATTCAAGGGTCCTACCAGCACTCAATACAATATAAATTCAGCTCAATACATCAATACTCCATTAACAACAGTACTAATACTCATTCACAATATACTTGGCCCTAAGGCCTACAATTCACTTACTAGTTCCCAAATACTTAAAACTTCATAACTACACTACTAATACAATAGTTTAGGTTCTTTTATTTGGTTACCCATTCCCATTACACTAATGCATTAAATTTAAGCATTAAGAAGGAGCTCTTACCTTGAGCTTTTGATTCCTTCTTTTCTTTTCCATTTCTCTCTTCCTCTCTTTCTTGTCCAATCAGTTTTGTGGGGGATGGAGTTACCAAACTCCATCCCAACACCCAAATTACATAAGGATAATATAATTAAACTTCTAACCTCTTATAACACCACTATTTAAATGAAGGGTTTAAATTACCACAAGTTAGGGTTTTACCTTAGACCTTTTGAGAGAGGTTTTTAAGCCTTGAATACAAAGGAGAGTTCCTCCACCATTGGAGAGTTGAACCAAGCTCAAACAAAGAAGAAACAAGGCATTACAAGAAGGGGCAAAAATCGGCCACTATAGAGAATGAAGGAAAAAATGGATTTTTCTTGAAACTTTTTACCTTAGGAGGAAGAGGAGACTCCATGCTTCGAAATGGTGTCATTTATTCTTCAAATGCTCAAAACCCATGGAGATGAAGTTGCCTATTTTCGGATTTTGAAAAGATAGGAATGTAGAGCTTGAAGAGAGGAGTTCAAATATGTATTTTATTTTACATTTGGAGCTCAAATGGAGCTAGAGCATGAGGAAGAAAGTGAGGAAGCCATGAGAGCATTCTTGAGCTCTCAAAATCGTTGGCTTAGAGAGGAAGAAGGAGAATGTGCTGCAGGAGGGGGGCTCCATCGTGAGAGAGGGAAAGGAATTGGAGAGAGAGAGTAGAGAAATTAAGAGAATAAGAGGTGAGAGGGAATGAGTGTACTTTTTAATTTTTTCTTTTAGTTTTTCTTGTCTTCTAGTGTGTGTGTGAGAGAGTAATATTTAATTGAGTGTGAGAGATGGTATTAATACCCTATAAAACCCGGCCCACTTATACTGCTAAGCTGGAGCAGTTTTTCGTCTTTTACAGAAAACGCTCGTTCTTTTACCCGGTTTAGGTACTATTCACTAACCGGGTCCGTTTTCCAGAATTTCTCGTTTCTCTAATTTTAATGGGCATTAAGCTTCCATTAGTGTTTATTTATAGTTATTTAATGAGCTACAATTTTTACGGGTTCGTTTGACCACTTAAAATTACGTTTTCGGGTTTTCTCAAAAAACGTGCGCTAAAGCTATATTAGCGTTTTAATACATTTTTCGGATCCGTTTTCTTCGGGAATCATTCCCATATACTAATTAGGCATTAATAAGCCTTAGGAATCCTTATAATACTCTAACCGAGGTCGCGTACCTCCTATGGTTATTTAACGCTTATTTTAGCGTTTTCCACTTTCTAAGCGTTTTCTCATTTCTTTTGGATTTATTTTCTTTACCAAAATTACTTAGGCACTATTAGGCCCTTAAATACCATATTAAAATAATCTAATCACCATATTTATGTTCGGGGTATTTCATATTCTATTGTCGATCTCCTCTTTCATCATTCCATGATAATGCACATGTCGTTCTTCTTGAACTTAATCAAGGAATATCCATCTACTGGGTTCATAACTACATTATACCTTCTGTATTTAGTACAGACTCGATCCCTTAGTAATTTGAGGTCTCTTTCCTTAGAGCCTCTTATCTTATTTCTCATGTCGATCTACTAGGAATGTACTTCCAGCTTCTTACGGAATGGACAGTGTGCTTCCTGTGAAACCTTTCATCACATGGTCCAGGATACTAGCGTTACTGCACAGTCTATCTCCCATTTCATCACCTTACTTACATCGGTTTTTAATTCATAAATCTGATTGCTTTCGTGTCAATATTTGATGGCTTATATATAGTGGTTGCTTTGTTGCGCACCATAAATTAATCAACTTAACAGGTATTATTCTCATGGCATCCACTACCGAAGTAGCTTTAGCTTTCTTATATTGCCCATTGATGACTCAATTCTTCAATTGTTGACTTCAACGTCTTGTCTTATTTTCAATCCTTTTCATGGTGTAAACATAGTGGGAGTTCCCCAGGTTTAATGTAAGGCGGTTGTTGCATCATACTGTAAGATTGTTATCATTCAGCTCAAAGATAATTGCTTCAAATTTCAGGTTTATTTGTAGGTTGTATTCTATCTCTAATAAGTGAAAGCCCATTTCGAGGGGTTTATTCCCACTCAAGGCCTCACAACAAGGAGAGGTATCCCCACCCTAAAAGGAGTGGTTCGTTCTCCACCTCCGTCATTGTATCATCTCTCTATTCTCATTGGTGCTCTTTTTATGGCAATTCCTCCTCAATTTAGTATAGGTTTTCATAACCACTCGTATGTACGAGTTGTAGTTCATTCATGGCCTAGATAAGCCTTTTTATACTTTCCTGCGCCTCGAGCTCTGATGTATTTAACATCCTTGGCTCGTAGGCCCTTAATGCTTGATTAGTCTCAAGTGATAGCCGGTGTTCGGTTCACCATTGTATTCTTAATCATCTGTAGGTTATCCACGTAATTCTCTTGTTCTCTGAACTCTGTTAATGTTAGGTCACATCATTGAATATAATATTGGGTTTCACAATAATTTGCTGTATGTCACTTCCTGCTGTGGAAGTTCGCTTAGGTAATCCAATGTTAATCCGTGTCTTTGACAATACCTTCGCTCTCATAGACTTGCGTCTTTTAGCAATTAAGGATTAGTTTTCATTAGGCCTCTACCTTTAGGTGTCTAAGTCGGATATTTTCACTGGCTATCATGTGCTGCCATGTCAATACTTTGTTCAACTTTTGTTGACTACGCCACCCGTTAATGACTAATCATACTTGGGTGTTAATGAGTTAGGCAAGCAATATTAACCATCGTTTATGGGTCTTTTTCTGCTCAACTATACCAACTCTATGGTGTAGTTCTTTTGAGGTTCTCTCTTTTGTGATTGCATGTCTTTGATCCTAGGTAGGTCATTGCTTAAATTTGTTTTCTCTAATTCTATTTCTGGGTTTTATCAACATCCACAATGAAGAGTGTTGTTTAATGGTTTTATTCTGAGAGTTCATCCTGTTTTTATTCAAGCTATTATGTCATCCGTCTTCATTGTATGTTGTAATACCTTCCTTGTAGGTTATTACTTACATCTGGTCCTCTCACATTGTTGAGTAATCTCTTTGATTCTTCCATTCTAGGTTAGACTTGGTTTTGGGTTGATGTTCTTACCTGTAGTGTCGGTTGTCTGTTGCTGATGCTCACGTCGTTTAGTTTCCTGACCAAGTCCAGCTCCCTGCTGACTGGTGTATTGATTTAGTTGTCATGGTCAGGCCGTCACCTCCCGATATTTCGCTCTTCAGTATTAAGGATTTGTAATCCGGTGTTAATATGTATTATATCCGTGGGTTTTTGTTTTACCATTTGGTCTTCACGGCTTCCTATAAAGCTTCATTGCGGCGGCACTTGCCAAGGCAAGTGCGCCATGCAAGATGGGCTATCGGTACTGTGTACGTCGGCAATGGTACATTCCCCTAAACTCCATGTAGGTGGTAGTCCATGGGTTTCCTTCTTTACCCTTTTTGGCTTTGGTTAATTGATTTTCTGAGCAGCTTCTTGACTGCTTTTAATTGTATAATTACTTATCAGGGTATTCCTCTTTCTGAGGGAACCCCCTTTTTTCGCTGTAGCCTTGGTTTTCACTCTCATTTCCACACCTTCGTCGAGTTTAATGAGTATTGACTCTCCTTAGGCACTACGTCGTAGTCCTATCTTGGAGTATGACTTGCATATACATTCGTAGTCGTCTGAACTATTGCAGTTAGGTCTTTGCAACCCCTTTTTTGTAGGTTCGGAGTTATCCACGGCATAATTGACTTTTAGGTAGTCCCTATGCTCTTGCGCGGTATTATCCCACTGTTATTGCTCCCTTGGACTGTTGTCCGGTGTTTCTGGCGCTTCTCTTGTCCTCCCATTGCACTCGTAGTGCTTTCCTTCTTACTGGTATGGCGGGGTTATATCGACTGCGTAGCATGTCGACCCAAGTTGCCGGTAATTATTATTCTCTCATTGGTGAGATTCTGTTGGTAGTGCCTATTTCAACGTTGCGCTCCAATTAGGACCTTCAAGTCTTGAAAGACTATTGCATAATGAGGTGTTTCTCGTATTTGCACCATGCTAAGTAACTGCCAGATCATGTTTTCCCGAGTAAGAGAAAGCTTGTCATCTCTCTGGCGTTCATTTCTGGTATCTTAGAACCAGGGGCGCGGAGGGCGGGCCAGGTATTATAGATATCCGATACACATCGGAAATCCTAACTAAAGCACCTCTCGCACTAATACTCAACCCTTATCCCAAAGTCTACTATTCCTAACTCGGTAATTCCTAAGCTCGGTAATTTCCAGTCATCAGAGCGTAACTACGCTCTCATAGCACTTTTGTAACACCCCATCTCCAAATACAATGACCGTCGCCCTAAGTCCATCTCGTACATTAACAACGCAGCAGAAAAGTTCTACTAAATTGGTGTTACCGCCGTTAGTCACCCACGTGACTAACTAGGCCTATTCTCTTACAAGTCACGGTCTGACTAACCGGATAATTACTCGAGCATCTATACAATACTAATCATAAACCACAACTTATACCGAGTATCTCATATCCTAATACATCATACTAACATCTCATCAATTTACTAAACGAGTGTACATGCACAACTCGTGTGACAAATGTAAAAGCAACCTGAAGTACTCTACCCGCTCCTACTCTCAAGTTGAGTCCTCATCTGGTACCTACCTGCAAAGTTTAAATCACAGGCCCCAAGGGGCTCAGCACATGGCTAGTACAGAAAACGTGCAGCCCACAAGCTAACAGGGCTACACACGACTACTTTGTCGTATACATGAAGTTGATTATTCATACAAATAATAATAAGAAGTACGATAACAAACAACACATTTATGTGAAACATTCACAGCTCAAATAAATCAAACGTGTAATGGACGCCCATTAATGAGTAAGTAGATTGCTAACTCCTGAGGCCTGAGAATTGTTTAGTTCTCGTGTTTGACCATACCTTATAAGTGTCAACGTTCTCTATTAGAACTGGTTGTTCTCTAACTGAATTGTTTATTTTTGTGGGTCAAGGTAACCCTAGCCAATGAGTTATTAGCTCCATTGGGTTAATAAACATTAATTCTTAAGTTATGAGGGGTGTAGGCTTGACCCTCCCGCGCCTCCTGAATTTGCCTCCCACCTCGAACTGTTCACTCGAGTGGTCGGGTCTGTTTGTCGACCCTAGGCGACAAGTCGTAGACGAGCCATATGCGGAAGACAGATCTGATACAGATGCCGACCTCCTAACCTAAACATGCATGACCGGAGTCAGTCCCGGATTCCTCTCTCCCAAGTTCCAGTTAGTTGAAGTCTCATTGACAATTGGTTAGTTAAACCTCTCTCGGTATTAACCTACTAACAACTTGGAGTATTTATAACCTTGTACAATTGTTACTAAACATAGTTAATGAACAAGCTCTGAATCAAGTCGTGTTAGTGTCCAATGGACACACAATAACAATATAGTAGATCGGTTTCATGCTTAATCTTGTTTGGTCGTATCACAATAACACATAGCACACAAACCGAGGTAGACCTCGTTAGCAAACAAGCTACAAGAATCCCATACCGTACACCGGAGATTGGCTAGCCCTTAACACCATATTCGCCTAATCCGCCGAACGCCTCCGACTATCTAGATCTGTAACCAGATCTAGTATCAGTATCCTGTGTCTTAGAACTAATTTGGTTCTCTTTTCAACTTAACCTCTTTCTAGGTTAACCCGGGTATAATAGTTTACCGTTAAACGGGTTCGTTCATTTAGGAGCGTTTTCAAGCTTAATTCTAATTCATTAACATACTAACGTCGTTAGCAGTTACTTAGTTGCACAGTTAGCAACTTTAGACTTATACGGACCTTGTATTAGGTTTTAGTATTTTTCACTATTCATCCATATTTCACTATTCATTTATACGGTCTCGTATTCTACTATTCATTTATACGGCCTCGTATTTTACTATTCACCATATTTCACTATTCACATATACGTATTTTACTATTCATTTATACGGTCTCGTATTTGACTATTCATATATACATAGTTACTATTCATGTATACGTATTTATTATTTGTGTACACGTATTTACTATTCATGTATACGGATACTATTCACGTATACGAGCACTATTCATGTACACCAAAATTTTTCGTATACGTCCGTATGATACTCCGAATCATACGTATTTATTTCTTTTTCCAATGTAACTTGTATTTTCATTAAAAATACTTTAAGTATTGATTTCTCCTATACTTATTAAATTACGGGTATACCCCTCGTATACCTTAAGTTATATACGGGTCTCGTTTAACCCCGTCTTAACTCTGTTTCTTTTATAACTTGTTTCTAAATTCTTTATTTAACTTCCTTAACCTTCTAAACACATAAAAATGTGTTATTTACATTACTTACCCATAGTTTTCTCTTAATCTCTATTTTACTCATAATAAGTTCTAAACTTGTTATTTTTATTTCTAATTTCTTCCAAAGTCTTACTTAATTAATTTTTTATACTTTTGGTCAAATACCAAAATATACCCATGTTTGACCAGTCTTTTATGGTCAAACCCCCTAACTTTCCATAATTTACAATATTACCCCTAAAGTTAATTTAACTTAACTTTTTATTCCTTTATCCTTTTATATATCTAATCTTTTGCTACAAATTTTATTCTAGCTCCTCTAAACATTTTATAAACTGTCATTGACCAGTTTGACCAGTTTGACCATGTTTGACCAGGGAAATTACCATTTTACCCTTGTGGTCTTTTCTTTTATCCTAACTCATTTATTAACCAATTTAACTCTAATTAATTTCTAATTTCGTAACTAATTTACCTACAGATTTTTGAACATCAAAAATCATTTTAAACATCTCTAAATCACCAGATTTAATTATCTAATGTTATAGTATATATACCACCCTTTATTTATCTTAAATATACCGAAAACCTTATAAATTCCTTATAACACTTATAAACTCTTTATAAATTGTAAACTTAATTCTACAATTATTTTCTCATCATCTAAACCCTCAAAAATTACATATTGACCCCATTAATTTTCGGTATTCACCTTTAGGTACCAAAACTTCTTAAATTTTACATATTACTCTTAATTACTCTAATTCCTTTAATTTAACTAAGTTAGATAATTTTTCTAACTCATTAATAACCCCTTAATTTTCGGCCATATTGAAATTCATAGTATATGAATTTTTCTTGTATATTATGATAGCTTATATTGTATCTTATATCATAAGGAGTATAAATCTAATTTTAGATTTACAAAATATTAACATTTAATGTGTCAAAAATTAAATCTAACACACTTATAATTTCGGTAATAATAAACAAGATGAACAATATGTTAGATCATATATAGATCAACAATTAGAACCTTGAAATAGGTACTTGTAGGATTTACCTTGTATATTAACCTTTAGCTTAATATTAAGCTTGTTTTCCTTAGAAATTTTGACAGCAATTTGCTAGAGAAATTGGCTCCAAAATCATATAATAAGATGAAGAATAAGAAGGGTTAGTAACCCTAGGCACTCGGCCTTGATGAAAATCAAAGAAGGAAGAGTTTCCAAGAAGGCAATGTTTTACCTCGAGAATCAAAGGCACTTCTTCATGGTTTTTCCTGAGAAAATGGGGGCTCATGAGATATGGTTGTAAAGCTCTTCGAAATAGGATTCCAACGAGCTATCAATATTAGAATTTGGACTTAAGATGAGAAAGTTATGATCTGTGCAAGACAAGGTGTTCTTTAAGGCACTAATCTAAGAACATTGGAGTTTTTTGTGTTGTTTCTTCAAAGAGAGGAGGAGCTACGAATTTGGGAGCTCTCATATGACAGCCAAGTGTCTGATTAATGATTTACTCAGGGGACAAGGTGATAAGGCAATCAAGGAAAGTCATGGTAAGTAAAAAGTAAGCAAAATTGAATTTTAACACCTTTAATGACTCATCATGAAGTAGGCAGCCTTAGTCACGATTTTGTCTGATTTTTTTTGTTTATTCCTTATATTTATGTAATATCAGATGCCTTAAACTCATTCATAAGGACTTATACCATGTGTTAGGTATGTTACATAGCAAAAAATGCCTTAAAACACCATTTTATGTGCTTCCGGGTTCACATTGATTATGCAATTTGTTTTGGCTAGTTTAAATGTGTCCTTAATATATTTACAACCTTTAGAAACTTTGTTCATGAAATAGAATGTTGCTCATTCCAATTTAAACCAAGTCGTTTAGTGGTTTCTCCTTGACTTTCGTCAGTTTAGTACCTGTTTATTGTGGACTTTGTATACTTAATTTGTGTGTATACGCAATGTCTCCTATGACCATTTAATTGTTTTTCCCTTATTTCATTATGGTAGTTTGGCTCATTAGCCTTTTCGTTCCATATATACATGCTTAAAGCACATTTTTTTCTTTAAAGCACATTTTTGTGCTCTAAGGTGCGTTTTCGGTTTAAACGCTAATTCGCTTAATGCGTATTACTACTCTTAGAGGTATTTCACATTTGAAATCTCTTGGGAACTTATTGGTAGTTCCCTAATTTATTTGTGCTCTTTAATACACCTTTTGCTCTAATTGTTCCTAAAGCATGTTTTGGTATAAATTGTTGTTTAACACATCTTCTAATGTTTCTAAGGCACGTTCTAGCCTTAGTATATCCTAATTATAAAGTTCATTAATATATTAAGGTTTGGGGTATTTCAAGTATGGGCTAATAAATATGACAGAAGATGACGTTCAGAAATCCATTCCACACTTGATCACTCAGTTGGCTTCAGATGTAGAGGTGATTACTACGAACTCTTGAATCATGATCCTTTAGCTGAACTCATTAAGTTAAGGGAAACGCTTCATGATCCATCCTGGAAACCCGTAGATTTCCTTTGTGATGCTCACCGAATAATAAAAGCATCAGATTTTCATCCTGAAAAATGTTTTTTGATAGCCATATAGTCCATCAAGCTCTGATTCTCTCTGCATCATGTTTTCTACTTTTTTTTCTTTTCTTCAGATCCTACACCGGCAAGGGGCGAGGAAATTTTGGATACACAACAGTGGTCTCATTGGTTGCCTTCTAGTCTTAGTCTCAAAATCCCCACCAGTTTCTAAAAATGCAGACCCTGTAGGTTGTATTAGGTTCTACAATGAGGTAGCTGAAGAGTTCAATAAGCAACTCAAGGATAAGGTGTCTCAACTGAGGGATCAACTTCTAGATTCACTTCTTGTCTATGTTGACATCTACTCAGCTAATTATTACCTTATCAGTGAAGCTAACAAAATGGGTAAAACTCACAACTCATTCCTTCTGTCTCTGTGATTGAGACTAGTTATTATTATTATTATTATTATTATTATTATTATCATCATCATCATCATCATCATCATCATCATCATCATCATCATCATCATCATCATCATCATCATCATCATCATCATCATCATCATCATCATCATCATCATCATCATCATCATCATCATCATCATCATCTGCACAAGCTTGATGATCTGCTTAATCACAGGCTTCATCAACCCTCTTGGGTTCTGCTGCAAACATCCACGGAAGAAATATTGTTGGGACAAACTGACAGTGAACAGGACACGGATTTTTGCAAAGTTGTGTAAGAATCCATCCCAATACATAAGTTGGGATAGTACACATTATACTGAAGGAGCTAACAAGTGGGTTGCTAGCCAGATCTTTGATGGTTCACTCTCTGAACCTCCATTGCCAATCATTGAAGCCCGTGGAGATTCTTTTCAGCTAAGATGATGCAGTGATATTCCTCATCTTAGTTGGTATGTATATACCTAGCTACTGTTTTACCTTTTATCATTGTAATTTTGGTTCTATACCTGTAACACCCCTATTCCTAAACCAGTAATAACGTCGCAAGTCGTAGCATAATAAATAACAATTCGCAGCGGAAAATAAAACTATTTACCTTGGTGTTACACGCCGTTACTCACCCTTGTGAGCAACAAGGCATCCTTACTCTTTCCAACAATACAACCCCTCACGCTGTGATGAACAGATACTGAGCGCTTCTAATTATTACAAACCAAATCCAACTAAATGAGCAACTAACTGAATACAACAACCTCTTTAATACAATACAAAATAAAACCAAAGGTGTTTGCTGAAAACACAACAGCTACCCCCGAGTCCCGCACTCCGGCTTGAGTCTTCTTCAATAACCTAGAATGTTTGGCCCAATGAAGGGCTCAGCAATCGAAATGCTGGTATGCTAAATGTAGTCTTAAATCATCAAGATTCCTTAAGTCGTTTTAGCCATCTTGATATTAGGTTCTTTACATGAAATACCGGTTCACAATAATAACAGTAATAACTGAAAACATTTAACAATCACTTAACAATTCACCTGCAAACTTTCGTGTATAGTAGTACACAACACCAATAATCTCACAACAATAATTCATAGCAATAACCAATAATCACACATTAACAATCCATAACAATCACCAAACAAGATACGCGTGTTAAACTGTACTTGTTAGTTGGCCACCCGACCTTTATCTTTTAAACCAATCATTTAACCTTTTCCAATTAATTTCCACCTCAGGCGCCATGTCAAGACAACCCTTAATAACTTATTAATGGACAGTAGTCCCCTGTGTTCCTTTGGAACTGTTACCAGTGACCCTAGGCCCTGGTTAATTGACCGATCCGGTCGAACCTGTGCACCAACGGCAGTGCCCTCCGCCATCCCCGTATGTGGCTGATGGATTTCCTTGAGTGACTATCCATTGAAGTCTCTCGTAGTGATCACAATGCGCAACCAGAATGTCGGAACAGTCTGGATTCCTCTCTTTACAAGTTAGCCCATTTTGTTAGTGACATAATAACCAATCCTTGAGTTAAGACTATAATATTGACCATCAGTTAGGCCCAATAATACCTAAAGGTCAGTTAGTCTTGTTCCAGTTTAGATATAAACTTTCAGTCATAAGACGTTCGCGTAAAAATACAACGCAGCAAAGTTGAGCAATACAGTATACAATATCAATCACATAAAACCACAGATATCGCTCTTAAACAATTAACACATAACGTCTGGACCTTAGGATAATCCTTAGGACATTCAGACCACACAATTAACATACCGTTCACCGTGATAACAGCTAGCTTGACTATTCACGCTTTAATAGTCC
The DNA here is from genome assembly GCA_023374045.1 of Limonium bicolor. Classification (NCBI taxonomy): domain Eukaryota; kingdom Viridiplantae; phylum Streptophyta; class Magnoliopsida; order Caryophyllales; family Plumbaginaceae; genus Limonium; species Limonium bicolor. The sequence goes on along the minus strand of CM041776.1, from coordinate 149,014,215 downwards.
TTCCCCGTACGTTGTTATATTTACAAGCAATACCGGGTAATATTAATATAACTATCCATTAAACATTACAGTACTGTCACTATAGAACTAATACTTGTAATATACTAATCATGTAAGTTCTTTATTTCCCCCTGTTATATTTTACAGTGACTCTAGATAGTTCAACAGTTCGTTATTTTATGTGATATCCACATGTGATAATGAATTTTCACCTTGTAGTATATTTCTACTTCCTTAATTATATACTCATAATTGTTTCCACTTATTCTTTATATTATATCCCTTGGTCATTTTTATTATAACCAAAATTATTTTATAAACTTTATATTATACTCCTTAATATACCATAATACATTATATTACCTAGTTTTACTTCCTTTCCTTATTAAATTACAAACCAACCTTTTTAATTCGGTATTTATATTTTATACTCAACAACTTTATAAATTATTAAATAACCACATATAGTTTCCGGTAATTATATTTTGAACCTATTAACTTTTACAACTTACCAAACAACCATATACTATTATAATTTACTAAATACCCATATTATTTTTTCGGAAATTGTAAAACAATTATATTAACTTCTATAAATTGCCAAATAACCTTATAACTTTTATAATTCACTAATTACCCACATTAACCTTTGTAATTATTAATTAACCATACTACCTTTTTAATTTACTAATTAGCCACTTAATATTTCGGTAATTCCAAAATGGATATTCTAATTTTTATAAATGAAATACCCCGAACTTAATTAGGGTGATTAAATTACTCTAATATGATATTGAGGGCTTATTAGTGCCTAATGAATTTTGGTAAAAAGAATAAATCCAAAAGAAACAAGAAAACGCTTAAAAAGTGAAAAACGCTAAATTGAGCGTTAAGTGACTGTACGGGGTAAAAGCGTATTACAGCAAGTGTACTGGTCTATCGTAGCAAGTTTTCCTAGGTAGTATTCTCTAGGTTATCGAACCAAAGGAGGTTGTGTCTAGTTTAATCTTTAATCTATCTAACTAATAAACTGAAGGAAAATAACAACAGTAAACTTGGGGGTTTGGTTGCAGAAATTCAATAAATAATAAAAACAATTAAAAGTGAGTTTCTAATAAATCAAAAAAGTGAATTCTGGTTTACTACTTCTCTCTAGTTTATCAATTCCCTTCCCGAGTGTTTTCTAAATTCTAGATTGCAACCTCAGATCTAAATTAATCTAAAACCGGTCTCCCGCAAGATAGATTCTTACTAGCAACTCTCAAATCCTAACTCTCGTTACGAATTTACAAATTAACTAGTAGCATTAACAGTTCATCTGGTTTCTAGTCAGCTAATCCCCAGGAATTACCATCTGTAGTTTCACTGGTAATATTCCTATGGTCTAATGAACGCCGCAGTTCTCACTTGTAAGCAATTCATACCAAATAAACTCAAGCAATAATTAATCACAAGAGAATTCAATGAATAACTAGGAACAAAACTACAATCTATATAGAATTTATATTTAACAACTCAGAAAGAAAAACAATAAACTAGTTGTCCATAATAAAACCAGAATTCTAACAGACTACTCTGACATCGGAGACAAAGAAATAATAACAATAGTAAAGATATTAGAAAATGTCATCTAATTGGAGAACGATGATGAATCCAGTCTCTGTCTTCTGCTCCGGTCTGTTTGTGTTGCTATCTAGTTTCCCTCTGTCTGACTTGATGTTCTCTGCCTCGAACTCTCTGCGGCTAGGTTGAGAATTCTCCTCCTCTCTCGAACTGCTATGCTCTCGAACAGCTGCTCTCTGCCGTCCCTCACAGTTCTCGCATTTCCTAATATCTATATATATATGCAGCGCCTCTGATTTAAAGAATGTCAGCCCATCATGATTGAGTGGATGGTATGCTGTGAGAGAATAATAACGAGCATGCGCCTGTCCATGTTACTCCTTGTCGTCCCAGTTGTTCCATGTCTCATGCATGTGCCCAGCAAAACAACATGTCTGGGCCTCATTATGAAGTCCAGCGGTGCATAATCAATCAATTCAGCCCATGTCGCAATGTCTGTTCGTCATCTTAACGGTCGCGTCCGACTTCATACATTATGTGTCATGGCTCAGCAAAAGTCTGCGCAATTACTTCACGTGCAGCCATGCATACCCATGTTCATGTCTGCATGCGTGGACAGGAAAACAAGTCGGCTCACGTATTTGCTCATATTCAGTGGAGGGGCATTGGCTCTGTGTGACTCGACAAGCTCTGCGGCCTTGCAGTCTTGTCCCAGTTGATCGATGTCGGCCCAACATCAGAGAAAGCATCTACATCGGGCAGGACCAACCTCTACGCTTCTGTCAGAGTCTTCATGTGCTGCTTCCACGTATGCTGCTGCAGTTGATTCCTCTGAACGCATGCACATGGGCTTGCATGGTTGTTATAATTTTATTACATGTGACAATCAATCCTTGTAGCCCAGGTGGTACGCGGCTCAAATCATCCGTTCAATGTGCATGAAATACAAAGTCAATCCAGCGGATGTCTTCTGCGCCTCCAACTCGGCGGCCCATTAAATTTGGTGGCCAGTCTGCAAATTCTCATTGGCATGAATGCAGGCCCATCATTGGACTTGTCTATGCCAATCCACGTGCATGTCGTATTAGTCTGGGAGGAGATTGACGAAGTCCAGCACAATTATGCATGGCCCTGTATGTATATATTGTTGTACGTGACTCACGAAGACCAAATGTGCATCACTTTGTTTGTCTTTTGTTTGCATGCGTGCATGACCCATAGCCCACGTCAAAAGAATGAGATGAAACTAATGTCCTCACGTGTGCTACTGCGTTGTATATATATAATATGATTAATTCTTTTTTTAGTCCTTTCTCAGTCATTTTAATCTGTTTAAGCATAAGATCACAAGTAAGGGGAGTTCTTCCAATATAATATAAAATAACATATAAGTAAGGAATTTATCATACAAACCAATAAAATATTAATCACATTAAGCGTATAAATATAGATATATTCCGCACTTATCAGTGACCCTAGGGGAAATACAACCTTAGGAAGGGTATTAAATGAAATTAAAAAGGCTTAATAATGCCTAAATAATATATGGGAACAATTCCCGAAGAAAACGGATCCATAAAACGAATTAGAAACGCTAATAAAGCTTTAGCGCACGTTTTCGAGATTACCCAAGAACGTGACTTTAAGTGGTCAAACGAACCCGTAAAAATTATAGTTCATTAAATAACTATAAATAAACATTAACGGAAGCTTAAGAGCCATTAAAATTAAAGAAATGAGAAAATTCCGGAAAACGGGCCCGGTTAGTGAATAGTGCTAAACCGGGTAAATTAACGAGCGTTTTCTGTAAAAGACGAAAAACGCTCCAGCTTGTACAATAAATGTGGGCCGGTTTTTAATTGTTAAACAGCCCTCACTCACACTCTCACCTAGCTAAGAAAGAAGAAAGAAAAGTCAAAAAGCAAAAAGCAATAAAGTGCCTCCTTTTTCTCTTTCCTCTCATTTCCCTCTTCTCTCTCTCTTCTTTCTTTCTTCCCCACCGTGAGCTGCCTCCTCCCTTCCTTTCCTGGCGATTTTTGAAGCTCTCCACAAGCTTCCATGGCAGCCTCTCTTCATCCTCTTGCTCAAGCCACAAAAAAGCTCCAAATCATAAACAAAACACATATTTGTGTTCCTCTCATCATTTCCTATCTATCTCTCTTTTCAAAATCCGAAAATAATGAAGTTCATCTCCATGGGTTTTCCCCATTTGAAGAGAAAATGGCGTCAATGGGTAGCTTGGAGTCTCCTCTTCCTCCTAAGGTAAAAATTTCCAAGAAAAAGTCATTCTCTCTCCATTTTCCTTGGTAGCCGATTTTGGCTCTCTCTCACACCTTGTTTTTCTTCTTGATTTTTGAGCTTCATTTCAACCCTCCAATGGTGCAGTAATCCCCTTCTTGATTCAAGGGTGAGTACCTCTCTTAAAAGGCCCAAAAGGTAAACCCTAACTTGTGCTCTAAGCCATTTTTATTGAATTAAGATTTCCTAAGGGTTTAGATAATTAATTGAATGTATTTTGTGTTTCTTGAATGTTGGGATGGAGTTTGGAAACTCCATTCCCTCTTGACCAATTTTGGGAAGATGAGGAACAAAGAAGAATCAAAGAGGAATTTGTGAATTAAGGTATGAAACCCACCTTCAAGCTTGATTTAAATTGCTTTAGGTTTTGGGATGGGTAATTTAATTAATGAACCCAAAATATGGAAAATAATGTGTTTAGTTGGTTTTGCGAGAGCTTGTAAATTGTTGGTCGAATTTGAGAGAGATTGTGAACTTGTGTTGAATTAAGGGCTTAAGTGCCAAGCTTTTGAGCTATTGTGGTTATATTGTGGTTTAGTGAGATTTTTGAGCTATATTGTGTTTGAAAAGATTTTGGTAAATTTTGGATTGTTATGGTGTGCTGGTAGGACCCTTATGGGTGTGGCTAGATTAGGGATGGAAAATTGATGAGAATGGGGAATTTGGACATGCTAGGTTTATGGGGAGGTTATGGCAAAATTTTGGTAGAAAAACAAGTGTTTAAAGATGACTTAGTGTATTGAAGAACCTAGGTGTTTGTACTGTTGTTTAAAGTTGAGCGATAGCCTTGAAATGGCATTTGGAGAACTAGAGGAAAGGAGGTAAAAATCTGTAGCATAGGAGTATTAAAATGCTTTGGAAAAGCTAGAAAAGAGTAAGTGTGCAAGACTTAGGAAATGAGAGTTGGACTTGGGTTTTTAGAAGTGCTTTTATGTAGGAATGATTTGCAATGGTCATTGATGGATTTGGTGAGGTTGGTAAGAGGTAAAAACAAGCAAGAAGGAAGTTAGAAATGCAAAAGAGTGAAAAATGCAAAATGAGAGAACTTGGATTGTTGAATTTGAACAAGAATTGGAGTATGGATTTAGCCAAGGATTTGAGGTGGTTTAGAGCATGTTTTAGGGTGATTAATTATGTGGAAAACTTGTGGAAAGACTAGGGAAAGATTAAGGGTGGTTTAAGGATTGATTAGGGGCTGAAAAATAATGTAAGTTGCAGGTTTTAGCAGGGTCCGGGACCTAGTCCTTGGACAGAGTCCCGGACCACCCATTAAAAACGGGCCGAGAGTTCTTGCAGCACTTGGTCCGGGACTTGAGGGATGGACAAGGTCCCGGACCACCCATGAATATGTAGCCGAGAGTTAGAACCATTGTTTGGTCCGGGACTTGACCTAGGTATAAGGTCCCGGACCACATGTTATTTTCACCTGAGAGTTTCACAATGCATTGGTCCGGGACTATAGATAGGGACCAAGTCCCGGACCACCCCCAGAATTCAACAGAATGTGTTTTTAAGAGTTTAAAAGATGGGGTTTGAATGGTATTGGTTTTAGATGATGTTTGGGAGTTGTTTGGTGACTTGTAAAGGTCCTAAGAAGTATAAACAAGTGTTGGGAGTGAATGAGTAAGTTAAGGAATTAAGAACACCTAAGTAAACCGAGATAACGGGGTAAGTACGGGAGTAGCATTTATGTACGTACCGTAGCACCTTAATATTAATTGAACCATTTGACATGTAAATAGTGGTTCAAGAGTAAGACTTGAGGAACAAGTGTGAACCGAGGAACGAGGGAACACCCGGTAAAGATAACCCCGGTGAAAGGTATGACTTCCTCATGCTCTGTATCCTAACTTGGTTACCCCGATTTGTGTGCTTGTTTGATTGTGTGATCACCTAACAAGATAAATGCACGAATCGGATTGTGTGTACTCTCTTGTGTTTGTATTGGATCGTTTATGGTTGGATTGTATTCCTTTAATTAAAGTTTGTATAATTCATGAAAAGTGGTTTGGGAATGAATTGCTTGATTGTGATTGCGTTTGGTAGTGCGACTCATAGTCGAGTCTTGTGTGAGTAGAGACTCGTAGAAGGAGCCAAATGTGAACTAATAAAATGGTGGAAACACACTACAACTATTGAACCCTTACGCGGTAACCTAAACCTACGAACGCACTAGAACGTGAGAAAACATACGGGAGTAGCAACCTCCCGATAACGGCTAGAGAACCAAAATGACTAAATCCACACGATAAATATTAGTGGAAGTATATGAGTAACCTCTAACTAGAGGATTGGGAAGTTGTTCGAAGTACGAACCTTGAGTAAAGTAACGAATGGTAAGGGATCACCAAACCCCTTAGAAATATAGTCGAACCCCAATGAGAGGAACCGACCAACATGAGCAATGTCCCGAACATGAGAGTATTCAATAAGTTGGTTGAAACCTTAAATCTTAGAATACCAGACATTGAGGAGTTCCCTAAGCCATTAGATGCTATCGAGAGAGATACTTCTAGGCTAATCCTTGAGATTGTGAATTGACTCCGAGAGTGGAGTTGTGGGAATTGAGTAGCCCGGTAATGAACCGGACATTTGAGTATTTGAGGAGCTAACTGTATAGCCCTATTTGTATTTGAGCCCGGTGGTGGGTCTTGTATATGACCCTGCCCGGAGGTCGTGAGATCGACTTAACACGTACCTTTGAGTATTGAGTATCGAAATGGGAACTTGAGTATTGAGTATCGAATTGAGTATGTGAGTATCGAGAATTGAGATGTGATTTGAGAGACTTGAGAATTGAGTGGGCACTGTAGATCTTGTGAAATTGTGAGTAAGAGTACCCAAGAGAGTGGGTAGAACATGAGCAATTGAGTAAGGCATGGTGAGGTATAAACCCTCAAGCCTAATTAAAGAATATATTAAACTAACCCCAATGATGTGTGTGTTAGTGCTTATGTTCAATGTTGAACTTGATTGTGAATGTACATATATAATGTATGTTGTATGCATGTTGTTTATGATAAAATGAACCGCATGCTCTCGACCAATTAGTCGGCGTACCCTCGCTAGTACGTGGGGTATGCGGAAGTCATATTCAGCGTAAGCTGACCCCCTAGGGGGAACGTTTTTAGTGTGCAGGTACCCGAAGCGAATATGATCACTGTAAGAGACCGACAGCTAAGCACGGACAGACTTGGGCGTTGTAGACACTCGGTATAGAATGTAAATTGAAGTTGTATTGTATAGTATGGGATTGGAGTTGTATTTGGTTTAGATTGGATTGAGTAATGGATGAATGATTTGTATAGTGTACTCGGTAAAGACCCATCAGACCGATATTGTAATTGTTGTTGTATTTGAGTTTGGTTTTGGCCTAGCTAGTCACGTGGGTGACTAGCGGCATTGTAGCACCCCCGGTTGTAGTTTGAATTCCGCTGCACTATGGTTGGTAATTGAGTCGGGTTAGGAGGTTAATGGTATGATTACCGGTAGGGGTGTTACAAAAAGTGGTATCAGAGCGAAGTATCGCTCTGATGGTCTAAATACCGAGTTAGGAATTAGAGACTTATGGCTAAGGGATGAGTATTAGCGGGTGAGGCACGCTGGATAGGAACTTCCAGTGTGACCTGGATACCCACATAACCAGTCCCGCCCTCCGCAACCCCGTTATAAGTTGGGGAAGGAATGCCAGAGGGATGGAAAGATCCCTCATACTCGGGAAAACCCGATCTGGCAGCCGTAGAATAAACTTTGTATAGAGAAGGAACCTGTCATACGGTAGATTCCAGGAACTGGATATCCCGAAGACGGTTCCCTTTTCGACGACAATAACCGTATAAAACGGCAGAAGATTGAAGATCCTGAATATAGGATAGTGAAAATTTACAGCACCATGGGGCGACATGCTTCGCAGTCACGAGAACCATGCGCAGCCAACAAGAAAGAAGCATAACTACGCAATGAAGCGAACAGGCAGTGTAACAAACCTGAGACACGAGAGTCTACGAACCGCAACGCTTGACAAAACTGACAACGGTATACTAACCGACTATGGATATAGTCAAGGTTGGACAACTCCAAACCTACAATGCCAAAAGGATGGTAATACCCGAATAGCATAGTTCATACAACTATGAGAATATTCATAAAACATACACCAACGGGACTACGATGTAGCTCCTAAGGATTAGTTAAACCTCGGCAACCACCATAAGGGCGTGGGAACGAGCAACTAAGTAAGGTACATGGAGTGCCACAAGGATCGGAAAGCACCCGAATCAACGACAATCATGTCAAGGACACTGAGAAGACACTCAGGGAGTTGATCACTAAGATCAAAAATGGATGGAAGATCCAATAAAAACACCAAATATAGTTGAAAACAATACCGTAAACGGTATAAGTTAACCTAAAAACCGACGTACCCGTGCACTTGCCATGGCAAGTGCAGCAACTACAAGGCAAATTGAGAGACTTTTGATAACCAGCAAGTACTTACTAAAGTACCACCATATCGATGGAGCAAACATAGGATCACTAATCCTAAGAACTTGAAGAAGGAAACTTTAGAAAGGCCTAACGGCCTGACCATCACTTTAACGAACATACCAATCAGCAGGAAGATGTACTTGGTCAGAGACCTCAAACATGGCAACACCATTAAGATTTTCTTTCAAACCTAAGATTTTATTTCGAACACAAAACCTTTTCTTTCAAACCTCAAACTTTTCTTTTAAACCTCAGTTTTTAAAACCAAACCAGGAGAATCACGGTGAGTATCATAGAATGATACGAGAGGAGTTAACAATAGAATACTTCACCTAGGCGTGTGACGAGCACTACGAGTGTACCCAAATACGGGATGTGGGATGACCGCACTCCGAAGGAGCTTGCGGGCCTGACAGACCCTTTTGTGAGTGGGTCAGGTAAGTGGTAACGTACCAGTAAGGTACCCCACGAATGTATACATGTAGTGTACGAAACACGGGAAGTGGTCAGCTCCATTCTACGGACCATAAGGTGAATGCAAACCGAAACAGTTGAATACCTCAGATGACTGAAGAACCCAGACGAGCTTACAAGCTAGAGGAGTCAAAACTCATTCTAGGAGGATGATTAAGATTGAGAAGTGCGATAAGCACAAGTAATTGGCTAAAAGACATCGGATATGTCTCAAGGATATTGGAACGAAACATATTAGCTAGAATGGAAACCCAGTCTAAACACAGTAAGGCAATGCCTAACATAAACACACCAATGTGTAATGAGCTGGATAAATTCCTAGAGTGATCATCTAAGGTACCGGAGGATACCATTCAACACCAAAGAAAGTGTCAAACCAGTTGAAAACGTAAGAGAAGCATCAATGGTCTACCTGAGTACAGGGGACGTTATAACCCTAAATGGGGCAATTTGAAGTTTAAACCGCAATGCGAAGAAGACAGAACATACTCAAATGTTAGCCGGATGTAATGGCATAATCAACAACACCCAAGAGCAATCCATAAAGGGTATCAAAGTCAACATAGTTGAACGAAGTGTCGTGATAAGAGCACCAGACCTATAACGAACACTCGGTTGGAACACCGAAGATGAGCAGAGCTCTAGGCAATGGGGCTAGCATGCCACAAAACCATTACTATACATAGATTCAACGGTTGCAAAACCTACAGAGAACCATGTGGAGAGTTGCCAAGAACGGCACAAGTAAGATAGTTTAATAACCAATGAGTAAGGATACCCCTCGTTAATGTGAGACCGCGAGAGCGGTGAACACATACACTCTAAAAAGAGAATGTACCTCATTTAGAACTACTATGGTAGTGAAGCTTAAGCTTACAGTTATTGCCAAGCAAAGTGGAAATATGCTAACATAGCAACTGTTGGGAACCTCGAAGTAATCGGTTAAGAAGTAATATGTGGAGTATGAACCTAAAGTGTAAAAACCAATAACGCTCAAGGAGCTCAGAAATATAAAAGAATGTCAGGTACTATAATCAGCCAAGTAAATGGCGAACCATTGTCTAATGGTAGAGATACATGAGCGGAAGCTAATGAGATAGCGGATGCCATGGAAACCAAGGTCGTAAGCAAACACGAAGATGGTGCGCAGAAAGCGACCAATATATGTGAATAAATCACAAGGTTATGGAATTGGTGAGTAAAGATGGTAGACAGACCGAGAAATAAGGAAATAATATTCATTCCTAATGCAATCTCACAAGAGATTTACTGCCTAGGGGTTTCCTGCCTCTGCACTCTGTAGGACTGAGTGTTTTGGTATTGCGCTTGTGCAGTAATGATCGAGTGGGATAGCTAGGAAGTTAGGAAGATGACAATTGTGGTAAAAGGTAGAAGGAAACGTACAAAGTCATAAGGACCGAAGTATAGAAAATGCAAAGTCATAATTCAGAGGCTACTGACAACAGAGGAAGCACTACAATTAAGTAGTGGCTTAACCACAACCGATAATAAGTCGGAGGAATCAAGTGAATAACCACGAAAATATACAACAATATATAGATTCCTAAGGAGCTGGATAGAAAATCAGAAGCTCATTGAATTCACGTACGGTAAAAGAATACCACGCTTGATTGATAAACTGTATTCCCAGGATAAAAGAGAAAATGGATGTTGTACAACACATTAAGGATAACGAGAAGGGTAAATAAACCCAAAGTTATCAAGGTAGCGCGCAAAGAGTGGGCCAAATTCTAAGGTTTGATACACCTAGTGAATTAATAGCTGATTATCAATGCCTTGAAGCCTCTAAGGCTAGAACCGAACCCAGTTGAGAGTTAAACAAACTCCGATGAGAATTCTTGGTGCAGGGACTAGCCGACAATGCGGTTAAGACCCTTTGACCAGAATACATTGTATAATAGACCACATGGAAGTTGAACCACTCCATGACGGCTGGAAACCTTTGACCAATGTCCAATGTTGACACATGGTAGATTACGTGGGCGTAATCCCTTTTTAAGGGGGGTAGGGCGAAAACTGTGAAATGTATGTTTTACGTGATAGGGCGTAAACTACAATGCGCATAGCGCAAAAGTATTTGTTGTGATGATTGGTACTTATGTTACATAAACATATGTAGCCATTCATAATGTATTTAAGTTTGATTGTAGAGATTAGAAGTGGAAAGGAGTATTGATTGTGAGATATTTGAGGTGAATGGAGTAGAGAAACTCCATGGGGAATGAGAACCCCGATTGGTAATGGTTTTGGGAAACAAGTATGTTTGAGGAGTTTGATGAGTATGTTGGGGAGATTTGAAGAGTATAAATCGGTATGAAACGATGTTGAACCTAGTGGGAAGCTAGTCCCCTAGGTAATTTGAGTTAATTGTATTTGTGAATAACTTGAGGATAAGAATTGATTTGACTTGTAAATGATTTGAGGATAGAAGAACTAATTTGAGAACTAACTTTCGAAATTCTTGGGTATAGTAGCTGAAGATAAGTTGAGTAATAATTGATGGTATGAGTAGTAATGAGTAAATGAATTCTAGAAATTGGTAAATGTATGGTTGCATGATTATGATTAGAAAGATAAAAAGATAGAAAATGAAATTAATGTTTGACTATTTGATTGTGTAAATTGGGGTGGGAGGTGGAACTTGGTTTGCTAGTGATCAAGGGAAGCCGAACACCAAAGTGGGGTGGATGGATAGTTCAACACCAATGCTGATCACATTGGGGTTGAATGACTCTTGAAGCTCCGTATAAGTGGCCACAAGTAATCACACTAGTAATAGGTGAAACTAACATAATTAGAACTTGGAGATGCATTGAGTTTTCAAAATGAATTTCCAAAATGATTTTGGCAAATGATTTTCTTCAAACTTGAGAATGAGAATTGGTTTGAAACCACTCCCACGGGCGCTAGTGGATCTTTCATGGCTAGGCACGGGTATCCGGTTGAATCATGGAGGTGAAGCTAGTTGTGAGTCGGTGGAGGTGTTGGATAGTTTTGAAACCATTACAACGGACGAGCAAGGGTACTAAGTGACCTGTAGGACGTTTGTAGTGTGTGTTTTGTATTTGTCCAAGGGCCGCCGGATATGAGTAGTCCGGTCAGGGAAGAGCCTGAGGATTCTCTAGAGTTGCAAATGAATTTTGATCGTAACCAAAGGACCGTAGAGCCAGAAAGAGTAAGTGCTCAATGTCATGATGGTCGTGAACCAGAGAGCGTAAGTGTTCAAACGTGACCGGTACCTGAGGGATCACTCAATTTGGGGGAGGACTTAGTGCCTAATTGTCTACGGATGGACCCCCATTGAGAGATTTGGGAAAAATGTATTTTTGGTTGCTATGCATGCTTGACATGTTGTGTGGATATGTGGTTTGTATTCAGTCAGTCAGTGGAGACTGACAGTTGTGGAGAGAGTATAACCTTAGTATTGAGTACCTTGGTGACTAACAATTTTAAGACTCACTAACTTTGTGGGCAAAGTTCTTTAAGGGGGGTAGGTTGAAATACCCTGAACTTAATTAGGGTGATTAAATTACTCTAATATGATATTGAGGGCTTATTAGTGCCTAATGAATTTTGGTAAAAAGAATAAATCCAAAAGAAACAAGAAAACGCTTAAAAAGTGAAAAACGCTAAATTGAGCGTTAAGTGAGCCTAGGGGAAATACAAACTTAAGAAGGGTATTAAATGAAATTAAAAAGGCTTAATAATGCCTAAATAATATATGGGAACAATTCCCGAAGAAAACGGATCCATAAAACGAATTAGAAACGCTAATAAAGCTTTAGCGCACGTTTTCGAGAAAACCCAAGAACGTGACTTTAAGTGGTCAAACGAACCCGTAAAAATTATAGTTCATTAAATAACTATAAATAAACATTAACGGAAGCTTAAGAGCCACTAAAATTAAAGAAACGAGAAAATTTCGGAAAACGGGCCCGGTTAGTGAATAGTGCTAAACCAGGTAAATTAACGAGCGTTTTCTGTAAAAGACGAAAAATGCTCCAGCTTGTACAATAAATGTGGGCCGCTTTTTAATTGTTCAACAGCCCTCACTCACACTCTGACCTAGCTAATAAAGAAGAAAGAAAAGTCAAAAAGCAAAAAAGCAATAAAGTGCCTCCTTTTTCTCTTTCCTCTCATTTCCCTCTTCTCTCTCTCTTCTTTCTTTCTTCCCCACCGTGAGCTGCCTCCTCCCTTCATTTCCTGGCGATTTTTGAAGCTCTCCACAAGCTTCCATGGCAGCCTGTAACACCCCTACCATTAATACAATGCTTACCGTCCAATCTCCTTACACATCAGATACACGCAGCGGATACATACTTACGTACAGCGGGTGATACAATGCCGTTAGTCACCCACGTGACTAACAAGGCTACTACTTCTACATACAGCATCGGTCTGATGGACCGGAATCCCGAGTGCTACACATCTACATTTCATACTCCATCTACCAATCAAATACAACAAAACGCCATTCAATACTTTACTCCTTCATATTCCATACAATACAATATGCTTGACCGAGTTTACTAAGTTCCAAATACAAATGCAATGACTCTTCCAAGTTCCTATGTACTCATTAGTGTCTACATCTACCCATTTCTCACAACTACTTACTTCCTAAGTATAACGGTGTGCCGTTTAGTACACCTCTACGTTCTACTGCTACTATCCAAATGTAGTCGCCGGTCTCGGGCCTTGACCATATCCTCTTCGGGTACCTGCACACTAAAAACGTTCCCCAGAAAGGGGTCAGCTTTCGCTGAGCATGATAACCGCATACCCCGCGTACTAGTGAGGGTACGCCGACCACTTGGTCGTATACATGCAGTTCATTTATTCACACATCATGCATACATGCCTTCATACACAATACTACAATACTTACGCAAGGCATCCATACATACACACACTTCATTACATACAAGGAATACAATATAAACCATCCAACCCATACTTACCTTCTTCCGAACTGCACATACTCACTACATACACAATATACAATACTTGTTAGCTTCATTGGTCCACCCGGTTAATCGGGTGGAGATTACTCTTTTACTCGTTATTCCATACATACGCATACATACTCATTCTCATACCATACATACTTACTTACTCTTACTCTTACTCATGTTAAGTCGTCGGGACCTCCGGCCCGGGACTACTCCGTCCCACCACCGGGATTTACTTGACTCACCAATCCGGGATGCTACCCACTTAAGGGATTTGGGCCGCGGACCAGTTTAAGAGTCAGGAATTGCAGCCAACCTCTTGTGACTCCGCATCCTCACGCGTGGCCGAAGCTATATCGGACTTCTACTCATTCCAATTTACTCACTTAAGTTAGGAGTTAGGTAGTTAGGAATTAGTAGAAGTCAACATCCAACCACATACACAAATACATTATTCATATACACATCCATACAAATACAATACAATATACAAGTACACTACAAGGTACAATTACACATCATCATCAATCATATATTTCATGAATTATACAAACTATTGTTCAAGACAAATATCGAGAACAATGTAAACAAGCACAAGTAAGTGCAATATAATCCGATTCATGCATTTATCTTATTAGGTGGTCAAATAAGCACACAAATCGGGTAACCAGATTAGGATACAGGGCATGAAGAAATCATACCTTTTTACCGGAATTTACTTTACCGGGTGCTCCCTTGTTCCTTTGGTTCCCTCTTGTTCCTTGATTCGTATCCTCGAACCAATGACTACATGTCAAATGGTTTAATCAATACTAAGCATCACAATACATACATAATCACTGCTCCCGAACTTACCCCGTTATCCCGTTGTTTCGGTTTAACTTAATGTTCATATACTTATAACTTTCTTACCTACTTCTCCAACTTGTTTGCACCATTGATGGTCCTTATGTATCATTAATCAAGTACTAGTTATCTTATACTATCATTACCTTTCACTTCCTTACTTTATAAACCATTTAGACAACTTATTTTTAAAATTCTGTGTTGGTCCGGGACCTTGTCCAGGTCTTAAGTCCCAGACCAACATGTGGTCACTATTTCATTTATGGTCCGGGACCTTATACATAAGGTAAGTCCCGGACCCAAAGCCTTGCACACTCTTGAATGAAATTTTAATTTGGTCCGGGTCCTTGCACATAAGTCAAGTCCCGGACCCATACTTACAGAAACTCTCGGCCTATTTTACAGGGGTGGTCCGGGTCCTTGTATGGGACTTAAGTCCCGGACCACCACCTGCTGTAACTCTCGGTATGTTTTTACACCCTGGTCCGGGACTTAGTCCTAGACTTAAGTCCCGGACCCTGCTACAGATTCAACAGGTTTTGCATTTTCCAAAAACTGTTACATTCTACACTTTGCCTAGTTAATTCCTAAATGTTCCTACACTTAATCCTACATGTTTAAGCACCTAATTAAGCTTCTAAACATGCTCAAAATCCATTACTAATCCTTACTCCTTTTCATACCATTCCACACACATATTTTCTACATTTTCATTCCAGCACTTACCACTTTTCCTTAGTTGTGTTTTGCTACAGATTTTGATTCTTATTTTCTCCATACCTAGTTCCCTCTCCTAATGCCAATTTACCATCCCAATCCATTTCCAAGCAATTACAATATCTATACCCAAGTCCAACCCTCTTTTAATTAAGTCTTGCACACTAATCCACCTAGTTTCTCCAACACCTTTCAACACTCTTGCTACAGATTTTGCCTCCTAGAATCCCCATACTACAAGTACCATTCCATGGTCATTAAACACCTCTACTATCCCCAATACATACCTTGGTTCTCCCATTCACCAAGTCGTTCTTAAATACATAATTCCTACTGAAATTTCGTCATAGTTCACCTACTTTTCTTACTTCTCCACATACACCCATTATCACCAAAATCATTCCTATTCTAGCCACACCCATACAAGGGTCCTACCAGCAATACAAAGCAATCTTAATACATCAATGCTCCATTACACAACAATACTAATACAAATACACAATACTTGGCTCTAAGGCCTACAATCCAAATACAAGCTCACAATTACTCAAACTTCCACAACTACAATTCTAATACAATGTTTTGGGTTCTTTAAATTGGTTACCCATCCCCATTACTCCAATGCATTAAATTTACCATTCAAGAAAGAGCTCTTACCTTAAGCTCTCATTTTCCTCTTTTCTTTTCCACTTCTTCTCTTCTCCCTTCCTTGCCCAAATCGGCCATATGGGGGAATGGAGTTGCCAAACTCCATTCCCATCACCCAATACACATAAAACAAGTGCAATTAACTACTAACCCTTTTCAACCTTTAAAGCTTAATGTAAGTTTTAGGGTTTAGAAATTTCATTACCTTGCAAGGGTGTAGGTAATGCTTGGAATAGCTCAAGAACAACATTTCTCACCCT
Source organism: Limonium bicolor (assembly GCA_023374045.1). NCBI lineage: Eukaryota > Viridiplantae > Streptophyta > Magnoliopsida > Caryophyllales > Plumbaginaceae > Limonium > Limonium bicolor. The sequence goes on along the minus strand of CM041776.1, from coordinate 148,997,948 downwards.
CCAAGAGAGCCAAATCAGCTAGAGTACAAAGGAACCAAACAAGAGTTTAGTCTAAATTTCGTTTTGCCCACAAGGGCTAGAAAAAGGTAAGTTTTCAAGAACATTTTTACCTCAAAATGACAAGGAGAAGAAGGTGGTTCTAGTGGTAGTCTTGAAGCTCCAAATGCTCCATACCCATGAAAACGAAAATGCTCCTTTTCAGATTTTGAAAAGAGGGAAATGTTCTCCTTGAAGAGAGGAACACAATGGTATACTTTTTATAATTTTTGGAGAAGGTTTGATGGAGTAACAAGAGGAGAGAAGAGGAAGTTTGAGTGTGTTTGCTCAAAACTCCATAGCTGGTCGGTTGAGGAAGGAAGCAACCAGAGAAGAAAAGAGAGTGAAAGGGGTGGGGGTCTGTACGTGAGTGGAGAAATGAGAGGGTAGGAGAGAGAGTATGTGAGGTAGTAAAAGTAGTTACTTTTTTATTTTTGTTCGTTTTGTCCTTTTGCTCATAAGAAGGGAATTAAAGGGGTGTGAATGGGGCTCAAAATCGGACACACTCACACAGCCCATGTGGGTTTTAAAATTTTATTTACGATATTGGACACACTAGTTTGAGTTATTTGTGCTTTTACCCCACAACTTCCAGTTTTTTGACAGTTTTTACTAATTTCTCGTTTTATTGATTTTATTGGTTCTAAAGCTTCACTAATATTTATTAATGATTATTTAGTTGACCAAAATTGTTACGAGTCTATTTGACCCGCTTAAAGTCACGTTTTCTCGGTTACCTCGAAAAACGCGCTTTAATGTTCATTAGTGTTTTTAATCCATTTTAAGGATCCGTTTTCTTCAGGATTTGTTCCCTAATATTTATTTAGGCTTAATTAAGCCTTTAGAATCCATATAATACGCCAACCGAGGTCTCATACCTCATATGGTTATTTAACGCTTATTTAGCGTTTTACGCTTTTTAAGCGTTTCTTTATTTCTTTTGGATTTATTTTTCCTTACCACTATTACGTAAGCATTATTAGGCTCTTAAATACATATTAGAATTATTTTAATCGCTATAATTAAGTTCGGGGTATTTCAATCCCTTGTGTGAGGCCTTTTGGGGATGGTACCCCGAGAACAAAACCGTGCGGGCTGCGGCCCAAAGCGGACAATATCACACATGTGGGTTAAGACTGGGCTGTTACAGATGGTATCAGAGCCAGGCCCAGGTCGGTTGCCAGCGGGGACGCTGGGCTCCCAAGGGGGGTAGAGTGTGATACCCAGTGTAGGGGTCACCTCCCACATCGATCGGGAGAGAGCACGAACCATGCCTTATAGGTGTGGGGATACTCTTCCCTTGTGTGAGGCCTTTTAGGGATGGTACCCCGAGAACAAAACCGTGCGGGCTGCGGCCCAAAGCGGACAATATCACACATGTGGGTTAAGACTGGGCTATTACACAGCCTCTCTTCATCCTCTTGCTCAAGCCACAAAAATGCTCCAAATCAAAAACAAAACACATATTTGTGTTCCTCTCATCATTCCCTATCTATCTCTCTTTTCAAAATCCGAAAATAATGAAGTTCATCTCCATGGGTTTTCCCCATTTGAAGAGAAAATGGCATCAATGGGTAGCTTGGAGTCTCCTCTTCCTCCTAAGGTAAAAATTTCCAAGAAAAAGTCATTCTCTCTCCATTTTCCTTGGTAGCCGATTTTGGCTCTCTCTCACACCTTGTTTTTCTTCTTGATTTTTGAGCTTCATTTCAACCCTCCAATGGTGGAGTAATCCCCTTCTTGATTCAAGGGTGAGTACCTCTCTTAAAAGGCCCAAAAGGTAAACCCTAACTTGTGCTCTAAGCCCTTTTTATTGAATTAAGATTTCCTAAGGGTTTAGATAATTAATTGAATGTATTTTGTGTTTCTTGAATGTTGGGATGGAGTTTGGAAACTCCATTCCCTCTTGACCAATTTTGGGAAGATGAGGAACAAGAGGAGAATCAAAGAGGAATTTGTGAATTAAGGTATGAAACCCACCTTCAAGCTTGATTTAAATTGCTTTAGGTTTTGGGATGGGTAATTTAATTAATGAACCCAAAATATGGAAAATAATGTGTTTAGTTGGTTTTGCGAGAGCTTATAAATTGTTGGTCGAATTTGAGAGAGATTGTGAACTTGTGTTGAATTAAGGGCTTAAGTGCCAAGCTTTTGAGCTATTGTGGTTATATTGTAGTTTAGTGAGATTTTTGAGCTATATTGTGTTTGAAAAGATTTTGGTAAATTTTGGATTGTTATGGTGTGCTGGTAGGACCCTTATGGGTGTGGCTAGATTAGGGAAAAATTGATGAGAATGGGGAATTTGGACATGCTAGGTTTATGGGGAGGTTATGGCAAAATTTTGGTAGAAAAACAAGTGTTTAAAGATGACTTAGTGTATTGAAGAACCTAGGTGTTTGTACTGTTGTTTAGAGTTGAGCGATAGCCTTGAAATGGCATTTGGAGAACTAGAGGAAAGGAGGTAAAAATCTGTAGCATAGGGGTATTAAAATGCTTTGGAAAAGCTAGAAAAGAGCAAGTGTGCAAGACTTAGGAAATGAGAGTTGGACTTGGGTTTTTAGAAGTGCTTTTATGTAGGAATGATTTGCAATGGTCATTGATGGATTTGGTGAGGTTGGTAAGAGGTAAAAACAAGCAAGAAGGAAGTTAGAAATGCAACAGAGTGAAAAATGCAAAATGAGAGAACTTGGATTGTTGAATTTGAACAAGAATTGGAGTAGGGATTTAGCCAAGGATTTGAGGTGGTTTAGAGCATGTTTTAGGGTGATTAATTATGTGGAAAACTTGTGGAAAGACTAGGGAAAGATTAAGGGTGGTTTAAGGATTGATTAGGGGCTGAAAAATAATGTAAGTTGCAGGTTTTAGCAGGGTCCGGGACCTAGTCCTTGGACAGAGTCCCGGACCACCCATTAAAAACGGGCCGAGAGTTCTTGCAGCACTTGGTCCGGGACTTGAGGGATGGACAAGGTCCCGGACCACCCATGAATATGTAGCCGAGAGTTAGAACCATTGTTTGGTCCGGGACTTGACCTAGGTACAAGGTCCCGGACCACATGTTATTTTCACCCGAGAGTTTCACAATGCATTGGTTCGGGACTATAGATAGGGACCAAGTCCCGGACCACCCCCAGAATTCAACAGAATGTGTTTTTAAGAGTTTAAAAGATGGGGGTTTGAATGGTATTGGTTTTAGATGATGTTTGGGAGTTGTTTGGTGACTTGTAAAGGTCCTAAGAAGTATAAACAAGTGTTGGGAGTGAATGAGTAAGTTAAGGAATTAAGAACACCTAAGTAAACCGAGATAACGGGGTAACGGGGTAAGTACGGGAGTAGCATTTATGTACGTACCGTAGCACCTTAATATTAATTGAACCATTTGACATGTAAATAGTGGTTCAAGGGTAAGACTTGAGGAACAAGTGTGAACCGAGGAACGAGGGAACACCCGGTAAAGATAACCCCGGTGAAAGGTATGACTTCCTCATGCTCTGTATCCTAACTTGGTTACCCCGATTTGTGTGCTTGTTTGATTATGTGATCACCTAACAAGATAAATGCACGAATCGGATTGTATGTACTCTCTTGTGTTTGTATTGGATCGTTTGTGGTTGGATTGTATTCTTTTAATTAAAGTTTGTATAATTCATGAAAAGTGGTTTGGGAATGAATTGCTTGATTGTGATTGCGTTTGGTAGTGCGACTCATAGTCGAGTCTTGTGTGAGTAGAGACTCGTAGAAGGAGCCAAATGCGAACTAATAAAATGGTGGAAACACACTACAACTATTGAACCCTTATGCGGTAACCTAAACCTACGAACGCACTAGAACGTGAGAAAACATACGGGAGTAGCAACCTCCCGATAACGGTTAGAGAACCGAAATGACTAAATCCACACGATAAATATTAGTGGAAGTATATGAGTAACCTCTAACTAGAGGATTGGGAAGTTGTTCGAAGTACGAACCTTGAGTAAAGTAACGAATGGTAAGGGATCACCAAACCCGTTAGAAATATAGTCGAACCCCAATGAGAGGAACCGACCAACATGAGCAATGTCCCGAACATGAGAGTATTCAATAAGTTGGTTGAAACCTTAAATCTTAGAATACCAGACATTGAGGAGTTCCCTAAGCCATTAGATGCTATCGAGAGAGATACTTCTAGGCTAATCCTTGAGATTGTGAATTGACTCCGAGAGTGGAGTTTTGGGAATTGAGTAGCCCGGTAGTGAACCGGACATTTGAGTATTTGAGGAGCTAACTGTATAGCCCTATTTGTATTTGAGCCTGGTGGTGGGTCTTGTATATGACCCTGCCCGGAGGTCGTGAGATCGACTTAACACGTACCTTTGAGTATTGAGTATCGAAATGGGAACTTGAGTATTGAGTATTGAGTATCGAATTGAGTATGTGAGTATCAAAAATTGAGATGTGATTTGAGAGACTTGAGAATTGAGTGGGGCACTGTAGATCTTGTGAAATTGTGAGTAAGAGTACCCAAGAGAGTGGGTAGAACATGAGTAATTGAGTAAGGCATGGTGAGGTATAAACCCTCAAGCCTAATTAAAGAATATATTAAACTAACCCCCATGATGTGTGTGTTAGTGCTTATGTTCAATGTTGAACTTGATTGTGAATGTACATATATAATGTATGTTGTATGCATGCTGTTTGTGATAAAATGAACCGCATGCTCTTGACCAATTAGTCGGCGTACCCTCGCTAGTACGCGGGGTATGCGAAAGTCATATTCAGCGTAAGCTGACCCCCTAGGGGAAACGTTTTTAGTGTGCATGTACCCGAAGCGAATATGATCACTGTAAGAGACCGACAGCTAAGCACGGACAGACTTGGGCGTTGTAGACACTCGGTATAGAATGTAAATTGAAGTTGTATTGTATAGTATGGGATTGGAGTTGTATTTGGTTTAGATTGGATTGAGTAATGGATGAATGATTTGTATAGTGTACTCGGTAAAGACCCATCAGACCGATATTGTAATTGTTGTTGTATTTGAGTTTGGTTTTGGCCTAGCTAGTCACGTGGGTGACTAGCGGCATTGTACCACCCCCGGTTGTAGTTTGAATTCCGCTGCACTATGGTTGGTAATTGAGTCGGGTTAGGAGGTTAATGGTATGATTACCGGTAGGGGCGTTACAATAAATTACCAAATGACCTCATTAATTTTCGGTCTTAACATATACTTTCCTTATATTTACATTTTAATCCCAAAACTTTATATAAGTTACATATTAACTTATAAATTATAGTTTTAATATTTAATTCACTAAAATAACCAAAACAATCCACAACTTTCTTCAATTTTCATTTCCGCCCCATATTAAATTCTATTTTTCATATATACTTCCATAAATTACATATTCACCCCAAAACTTTTATAAACTTAATATTTTATGTCATAAATCATTTTAACCCAAAGTTTTTGGTCAACACTTTGACCAAGACTTAATTTCATAATTAATACTTTAATAAACCCATAAAATCATAAGTAATTCTCGGCCATACTCTATACTTTCCAATAATTGCAAAATAGTCCCAAAACTTTATAATTTGTTATTTTAACACTTGTACACTTATTTAAATTCACCAAAATTCATAATATTAATTCCCACCTTATATTATAATGTAAATATACTAAACAAACCCGTTAATTCTCGGAAATACTATTAGTACACCAAACTTCTCAAAATTTATATTTTAGCCACATAACTTATTAAATTAGACATATAAATACTTGTTGCTATTTTTAATGAAATACCCCAAACCTAGTTATGTTGTTTAAACACCTAAATATGGTGTATTAAGACTAAAAAGAGTCTTAGAAACATTAGTAAACAAATTTAAACAAAAGAAAACATGAAATGTGCTTTAAGGTCAATAAGAGCCAAAATGTGCTCTAAGCTTGGGTTGAGCTTGGTTAAGACCTAATGAACTTACCAAGACCTTATTTATATACTAATGAACATATTAAACCAATTTCCAAAGAAAACCAAGCTTGAAAACAAGTTAAAACACAAAATGTGCTTTAAGGAGTCTTAAAGCACATTTTTGAAAAATTGTCTTGTAAATGAGTTTTGAGTGGCTAGATGTCCATCATTACTCTTAAATATATATGTGTACTATATAATATCACATTTGGATGTCTATATCAATGGGAAATCAAAAATTTCACTTCTAAGTGCCTTGTTTTTATGAATAGTGATTTTTATAAGCTAGTTTGTAACATATGTTGTATTAAGTAATTAAATTGACAAACAGAGACTAAAATACCCTCATTATATTATAGGGGGCCGGTTTTCTAAGTGTGGTGACTCACCACTCTCTAGTTAATATGATAAGTAAATAAAGAAAACTAATTAAGCTACTTTTTACTTTATAAGAACAAATATCTTCTTAAAGCAAATTCTATCTTCATTCTCATTTCCCTCCTCCATTTCACACGGTTCCAAACTCCATCTCCTTCCTTCTTGCTGCTCTCTCACGGTAATACTCACCACCACCATTAAAACTCTAGCTTTGACCTCTTGTAAAATCTAGCTCACTTGTCCAAATCAAAAAAACACCACCAATCTCTTCCTCTCATCAAGCTCTTCATCCCTATCTTCTCAAAACTTCAAGAGCCCTATTTCGGTGCCATGGAGTTCCACCATTGAAGGAGCTTGAGCTTGTATTTCTACATATTATTACTCTCCTTTGCTTCTAGGTAAGGAATCTCAAATAAAAACTACATTTCCTTCATGTTTTTGCCTTGACCGAAAATGTACATTGATGAAGCTCTTTGTGACTTTGTTCTAGCTTCATTCCAACTCTTCATGGACTAGGTGGAGTCCTCTCTTGATATATATTCAAACTTTCTTCAAAGATCAAGGTAAAACAACTACATTAATGTTTTTGAAACAATGTAAAATTAGGGTTTACAATGAGATGAAGCTTATAGCTTGAATACTCATTATAATGTTTGTATACTGTTTAGAACTTGACAAGGAATCAAATACCTTACCGGTTTTATAAGGAAACAAGAAAGAAGTTGTTTGGAAAAGAGGTAAACCTACTAACCTAATGTTGTTTAATGCCTTAGGAGAAATGAGCTTATAATGCTTGTTAAAACTACCTAAAGAGCAAATGGTGAATGACTTAGTAAAGTGTTCTCAAGAGACTAGTAAAAGGCATATGTCTTGTTGTATGTATTTGCAGGTCAAAGGCATATATATATTGTGGAAATTCAGTGTTTATGATTTAAGCACTTTAAGGGCCTAAGAGCCATGCATTTTAAGGGCCTAAGTGCCATGCAATTTAAAGTTATGCATTATATTTTAATGTAGTGAGATTTGAGTGAAGTTTTGTGTATGAGAGTGTTCTTGGTGTTCTTAGTGTTCTTGGGTGTTTAAAGGTGAAAACAATGTGCTTTGGTGTAACAAAATGCTAGGAAAACCTATGTCGAAATTTAGGAAGTGCATAAGGAGTTTAAGATGTTTTAAAGGAATTTTGATGAACTAGGAAGTGTTCTAGAGTGTAACAAGGACTTAGGCATGATCTTGAGGTTTTAGTATGTACCAAAGTCATTTTGGACTTAGGTAAGGACTTAGGCAAACTTTGGTAAAATAAGGAGAAAGTGTGAACTTGAAAAAGGATTTCAAGAAATGACATAAGGAGTTGATGGTAAGAAATGATGCTTGAAAGATGATGTTAAAATGAAGAGGAAGTATTTTGAGATAGTAGTTATCATAGGTATGAAACACCACTTGGAGACTAGGAGAAAACATTGTAAGTGTTAGGAATTTTGTGAAGATATAAGTAAAGGCTTAAGGAATTAGAAAATGAGTTTTATGAGTGTTTAAGGATGTCTTAAGGTGTGTTTGAAGTGCCCAAAGGAGGTTAGGGGGTACTAGGTTATATGGGGTGAAGTTTGGAGTTGAATGTAAAGGAAAACAAGGGTCTGGGCAGACCGAACTTGCAAGTTCGGTCGAGCCCAGTTACCCTGCGAGAATTGGCTTCTGGAATGGACCGACCTTGGGGACCGGACTTGCAAGGTCGGTCGGGCTTGTATTTTTGTGTACGGATTGAGTTACTGGAATCGACCGAACATGGGACCGGACTTGGCAAGTTCGGTCGGGCTAAATTTTCAAAGGGAAGAAACTCTCGGGAATAGACCGACATGCGACCGAACTTACAAGGTCGGTCGGAGTAGAAAATTTTGACGGAAATGTGTTCTGGAATGGACCGAACTTGGACAAGTTCGGTCGGTAAGGTCGGTCGGACCAAAACTTGTAAAAAAAAACAGAAAAGAATGTGACTTATGTAGTTAACCCTAGGGGTATAATGAAGGTAACCTAGGGTAAGAGACATTAAAACATGTCATGCAATCATGTTAAATACTTAGTAAGTTGAAGTTAAATAAATAATTAACCGACGTTACTAATGTGTTAGGATTCTCTCAAGGTGGAAACAACGAGGCAAGGACCAAGGTATGGTTTTCTTGCAGTCTGTTGCCTACCGGTTTACACCGGCTTGTGTGTTGTTTGTTTTTCTGTGTGTTTATGACTTTGTAAGATTAAACCATGTAAAGAGTTTACAGTTGTTAAATATTATTATGTTGTTAAGTATGACTCTCTCTTCCCTTGTGTGTGTCTAACAAGACTTGACCATTATTGTGAATTGTGTATTGAGTTCAATGATGAACTGCTAACAAGTGCTAACGGGGGAAGTGAGGAGTCCGGTCTGTTCCGGCCACGCGTGTGAGTATGGGAGTCGATGTCATAACCGGTTCGATTCTCTTTGTATGTTATGGTTGTTTTCCAATTTGGTTTCCAACCTTCCCTTTAGCTTAACCAAGGCTATTTTACTGACTCACGTCGGGCCACAGGGGCATACTATGTGTTATTTCGGTGGGCTTGGATCACTATATCCGAGGCACCTTGTGTTAAGTTATCCGTTCAATCTAACAGGACGGTAACGAGTTATGTAACGAGCTTAGCATGAGCATGGCAACATTCTCTAGGCTCTCAATGGGGACTAACTGTGTTGGTTCTCTTCCTAAAAGGAATTGTATGTGTGTGATGTGTGTGATGATGTGTAATACCCATGTTATGTTATATATGTATAAGTTGTGTTTTAAAATGAATGCCATGTCATCATGACAATTGGTTGCGCGTATCCCGGTAGCCGATGGGCTGCGCGTTAACCATACCAGCCAAGGGTTGCTGACCCCCTCGGGGGATCCATATTTTATGCTGCAGGATGAGGATCGAAGAAGCGGAGTGGCTTTAGATCCTAGGATGCAGGTTTACTTTTGGTACTTTTGGAGGTGGCCCGGGATGCGCCTGTGCTCCCGTGGTGTGATATATTTGGTTATGATGGTTAACAGTGATGTTTACAGTGAAGGATATAGTAAACACTCGGTATTTTGTTAATGTATATATATGGTTATTAGTTCTATGCTCGGGAGTCTGATCATCAGACCGGTACCTTGTATTATTCAGCCTTGTTAACCACGTGGGTGGTTGACGGCGTTGTAGCACCATTCGTTTAGTTACTGTTTAGTTGTTTATATTCCGCTGCGATTTCAAGTAATGTGATGTGCGTAGTAGGGGTGTTACAAAAAGTGGTATCAGAGCGAAGTATCGCTCTGATGACTAGAATACCGAGCTTAGGGATATACCGAGTTAGGAAACCTAACTACAGTTACCTAAGTGAACAGTTATGGAAAGGTTAACCACTAACTAAGTGTGGAGATACCTTATTATCGGGAAGCGTTACAACCGTTGGACCGATAAGTGTGCAAGCATATTGCTAATGAATATTCATGTGAATTCAGATGGCAGGTAGACCGCGAGGTAGAGGCCGCGGAAGCGGTACTGGTGATACGGGTGACCAGGGCGAGAACACTACGGCTCAGGTTATGGCTGAGGCAGTAGCAGCCGCCGTAGCCCAAATGGTACCCCAGCTTGTAGCTGCGATTCAGCAGGGGCAAACGCCCGGAGTTCAACTACCACCACCGCCACCGCCACGAGAGACCAACTGGGTCAAGGCGTTGGCTGATTTGAGGCCACCCTCATTCAGTGGGGAGACCGATCCCCGTAAGCTCGAGGCGTACATCTCCGAAATGGAGACCGCCTTCGAAACCCTAGCAGTACCTGAGCAGGTCAAGGTTCGACTTGCTGCATATTACTTGAAGGGCTCGGCACAGAGCTGGTGGAAGCTGTGCGAGAGGGCAGAGTTGCTGACCCGACTTTTCTGTGGAGGGAGTACACGGCTCTGCTGCGAGCCAAGTACTACCCAATACATGTGCAAGAGGCCAAGCGCCTGGAGTTGGACAGTTTGAGGCAAGGGGATAAGATGACGGTAGATGAGTACTACTCAGCCTTCATCGGACTTATCCACCTGCTACCGGATCTGGGTTACTCAGACCGGATCCTTGTGAACCGTTTCTACAACGGACTGAACTATCGCCTACGCTATGGCATGGGGCCTACTGGATATACCACTTTGCAGGTAATGGGACTACGGTGTAATGTGAATAAGTGTGTACAATGTGTTAATGTGTTGTGAATTTATTTGGCGGGGCATAACTGACACCCTAAATATAGGAGTGCTATCATGCCGCTGCAATTGTGGAGATCACCGTCCGTCTGAGGGACGAGGAGAGTGCGCTCAAGCGCAAGGCTATGAACGAGGGCCAAGGCACGCAAGGGCAGTGGGGAGGAAAGAAGAAGAAGTCATACCCCCAGTCCCAGAAAGGACAGCAACAGGGTGGCAAGGGCCAGACCCAGACCACCACTGCTGAGGAGCCTCTGCAGCTCACCTATGCGTATGCGGCCAAGCCCCTACGTTCTTACCCACCTAAGGGTAATTATCTAATCCTGTGTGATAAGTTGAAGTGTATGTTGATAAGTTGTGAGACAAGTATTGATTGTGTGTTGTGATAGCAGCTAGCACGGGCTCTGGACCGGAGCGCCACTATTACTGCAAGTGGTGCAACGGAGACCACCCCGGCAAGGACTGCAAGGGTAACGATGTGCAGTGCCGATACTGTAAGAAGATGGGTCACCGCGATTACGAATGCTGGCAGAACCCAAACAGTAGAAGCTACAGGCCCAAGGGGCAATGGAAGGGTAAGGCCACTGCGACCACCGATGGCCAGAAGACGGCGAACCAGCCACCCCCAGATCAGAGGTACACAGAGTCCCAGAAGGGGAAGGGGTCGGGGTCCAACAAGGCCACCCTGAATGTGGTGGACCGGTCTGAGGCGCCAGGGCCCTCTTCTAGACCAGGTACCGCCTAAACTGTTGAATGTAATAAGTGTTTGCATACCGCATTCCATGCATGTGTGTGAGTGAGTTTAAGTAAACAACCATGTGAGTAAATAAATAAAGTATAGTGTGAAAGTCACCTAATTAGAGTACTCTAAACTTAAAGGAACCTTCAATATATGTTATCCAATCCCACCCACACCAAACCCTGAAGAAACCACCATCAACATCACCGACTTTCCGATGGAGCAATGTCAGGTCATCCAACCAGGTATGGTACTCTTAAATGGATACCTGACACCGGAAGCACAAATCCATATCATCAGACGATGCGACGAACTTGGAGCAAAACCAGGAGGTTTCTACACACCCGAATACCCGAACGGATCAAGAATGCAATTGAAGATGATGTGCATGGGTAAGGACTGGAACCCTTACACCAAGACATATCAAGAAGTGCGAGCTGAAGATGGAGCAACGGTACCAAGTATACCTGAGGAGTTCCTTGCGGTCGTTAACCACGCCGTGGGAATTGCTCAACAAGTTGAAACGGATTCAATTCCAAGTGTGAAAGCAGATCTATGCATTGTGAACTTCTACCAGAAAGGTGGACGGTTAGGTATACACCAAGACAAGGACGAGTCACCGAGTCTCTAAGTAAGGGGTACCCGTGGTGTCTTGGTCCATTGGTGATACCGCAGTGTTTGTGTATGGCGAGCAGAAGCGTGCTGACCTCGCAAAGAAGCTACTGTTGAAATCGGGAGATGTGTTAATCATGGGTGGGCATCAAGGATGCTATACCATGGCATCAGAAAGATCAAACTGAATACCGCACCGTCGGCAGTGATCAATGCCACACACATGAAACCCGGACGTTTGAATTTGACCTTCAGACAGTTTTAAGCCTTGTATAATTATGTAATGTGATAAACCAGTGTGTATTAAGGATGTTGTAAGTATTAATCATGGCGACGATATAAGCCAATGAATGTTGTAAAAAGAGTGTGTTAATGAATAAAGTGGAGTTGTTTGAAGCATATAAACCGTGTTGTTACCCAATACTTATTAGTTTGCCAATGAATTAGGCTGTGCACTCGGAACGGGAGGTATATTGAGTGTCTGCAATGAGGCAGAAGCCGGCAAGAGCGGCACAATCCTCACCGGTACCTTTCCAGTCAATGGCGTGGACGCTTCGATCTTGTTCGACTCCGGAGCCTCACACACATTTATTTCGCTATCTTTTGCGAAGAGGCTGGGGTTAGATGGTGATGAGATGCCAGACTTCTTGGTCACTCTCCCATCGAAAGAGCGGATCAGGTGTACCCGCTACCACCGAGATGTTGTTGTACGAATCAGAGATGAAGAGTTTCCGATCGACTTGATAGAGTTCGACGGACTTGGTTTTGATGTGATTGTCGGGATGAACTGGTTGGAGCGGTACAAGGGCAGAATCCTATGTGCCGAGCATCGACTGCTTCTTCGGAGTCCATCTGGGGTTACCATATCTACCGCCAGAGGCCCAGGGAGCCTTCGACACAGATCATCACCGCCATGGCCATGTATCGTGAGTTACGACGAGGGAGTGATGTATACCTCTGCTATGTCCAGGACATAGAGAGAGACCCAGAGTTTAGTCCTGATGTGCCGGTAGTGTCGGAGTTTCCTGATGTATTTCCTAAGGAACTGCCGGGCATGCCGCCAGCACGAGAGTGAGTTTGAGATTGACTTGTTCCGGGCACCGGACCATTGCGAAAGCACCTTATCGTATGGCTCCAGCAGAGATGACAGAGCTCAAGGAGCAGCTGAGAGACCTACTCGACAAGGGCTTTATCCGCCCTAGTGTTTCACCATGGGGAGCGCCGGTCCTCTTCGTGAAGAAGAAGGACGGTAGCCTCCGCCTGTGTATTGACTATCGGGAGCTGAATGCTGTTACGGTGAAGAACCGTTACCCTTTACCACGCATCGACGATCTATTTGATCAGCTGAGGGGAGCATCAGTATTCTCCAAGATAGACCTACGTTCCGGATACCACCAGATTGCCATCCGTGACAGTGATATCGAAAAGACAGCATTCAGAACTAGGTATGGGCACTATGAATTCACAGTTATGCCGTTTGGCTTATCAAATGCACCAGCTAAGTTCATGGACTTAATGAACCGCTTGTTCCAAGATCAGTTGGACAAGTCAGTGGTAGTCTTCATCGACGATATACTTGTATACTCGAAATCGAGAGGTGAGCATGAAAGCCACCTGAGAAGTGTGTTACAAACATTGAGGAAAGAATCAGTTGTATGCGAAATTTTCAAAGTGTGATTTTGGTTGAACCAAGTATCTTTCTTGGTCATGTGATTTCTGAGGCCGGGATCGCTGTTGATCCGGCAAAGATTGATGTGTGCGCACCTGGCCTAGGCCGAAGACAGTTACCGACATCAGGAGCTTCCTCGGTCTGGCAGGTTATTATAGGAGGTTTGTGAAGGACTTCTCCAGTGTCTCGAAGCCGATGACTTCCTTGATGAAGAAGGATGCACCATTCGAGTGGACAGTCGACTGTGAGAGTTCTTTTCAGAGTCTCAAGGATGCTCTGACATCTGCACCGGTTCTGACACTACCAGACGGTCCAGATGGTTTTGAGGTCTATTGCGACGCATCAGGCAGGGGTATGGGTTGTGTGTTGATGCAACACGGGAAGGTCGTAGCTTACGCCTCCCGACAGCTGAAGAAGCATGAAGAGAACTACCCTACCCACGACTTAGAATTGGGGGCCATTGTCTTCGCACTGAAGATATGGCGACATCACTTGTATGGGGTAAGTGTGACGATTTATTCTGACCACAAGAGTTTAAAGTACTTGTTCACTCAGAAGGAGTTGAACATGAGGCAAAGAAGGTGGGTTGAATTTCTGAATGACTACGATATTAATCTGCAATATAAGGAGGGTAAGGCAAATGTGGTAGCTGACGCATTGAGTCGCCGAGCACACTCTCTCCATTCGCTAGTCTCTCATACTGGCTTGGTTGAAGAGGTGCGGAGTGCTCAGATGACGGATCAGTACATGATGGAGATTAGACAGAAGCTTATTGATGGCACATTCGAGGGTCAGAAGTACGACTTCAGACTCCACGATGATGACCTGATTAGGCTTAATGGCCGACTGTGTATACCAGGAGTAGCGCTGAGTTGAAGGAGCGCATATTGAGTGAATCCCATTGTTCTACTACTTCGATTCACCCCGGAGCTTCAAAGATGTATAAAGGTATGAAAAGATATTTTTGGTGGACTGGAATGAAAAAGGATGTGAATGACTATGTGTTGAGGTGTCTCACTTGTCAGAAGGTCAAGTTTGAGCACCGACGGCCTGGTGGTATGGTACAGCCAATGCCAGTGCCTGAGTGGAAGTTCCATGACATATCTATGGACTTCGTAGTAGGGCTTCCGCCTGCAAGGGGAGGTCTGAATATGATTTGGGTTGTTGTTGACCGACTGACCAAGGTGGCCGATTCATTCCGATGAAGGACACCTGGAAAGTGGCAAAACTGGCAGAACTCTTTGATAAAGAAATTGTAAGACATCATGGTGTACCAAAACGATTGTATCTGACAGAGATACCAGATTCTTATCCAGATATTGGAAGTCTACACGAGAAGCATTGGGTACCGAACTGAAATTGAGTACAGCGTTTCACCCACAGACCGATGGTCAGAGTGAGCGCACCATTCAGACACTTGAGGATATGCTACGTGCATGTGCACTTGACTTTCAGACCAGCTGGATTGAAGTTACATCTGATCGAGTTTAGCTACAACAACAGTTACCATGCTTCGATCAAGATGTCTCCCTTCCAGGCCTTGTACGGTAGACCATGCCGCACGCCATTATGCTGGGATGAGTCGAGTGAGACGGTCATTATAGGACCAGAGTATCTTGAGCAAGTTCAGGCAGAAGTTCGCCAGATCCGGGCTAACATGAAACAGCTCAGGATAGACAGAAGTCGTACGCAGATGTGCGCAGACGTGACCTGGAGTTCGCCGTGGGCGATCAGGTATTTTTGAGAGTATCCCCCATGAAGGGAGTATTTCGTTTTGGCCAGAAAGGCAAGTTGAGCCCAAAATATGTGGGGCCTTATGTTGTGACGGAGCGGATCGGCCCGGTAGCTTATAGACTTGATTTACCCGCCGAGCTGGGCAAGGTACATGATGTATTTCATGTGTCCCAGTTGAAGAAGTATATGTCTCATCCGTCTCATGTACTTCAGCCTGAGAGGCTAACTTTAGAGCCAACCATGCGATCAGTGGAGACTCCGGTACGGATTCTGGACACTAAGACTCGAGACACTCGCCATAAGTCGTGAGACTGGTGAAGTTCTTGGTCTAACCAGGACGTTGAGGAGGCCACTTGGGAGCTGGAAGATAAGATGAAGGCGAAGTACCCGTCATTGTTTACTTCTTAGTGTTTGTATGTATAGGGTACGGGGCGTACCCCTATTTAAGGGGGGTAGAGCCGTTTCGGTTATGTGTATGACATGTATATGGATACATTGTCTGTGTTGTGTGTTATGTTGTTAATGTTACGGACCGCTGAGTCGAATGATGTCGTGATGTTTTGTGTTGGACCATGTGTCCGATGTGATGTAAAGATGTTGTTAATGTGATATGGAAGTGTTGTTGATATGTGTTCCCATGTTCTAATATTTAGGATATGTGGAAGTATGAACTTTGGGGACAAAGTTCTTTTAAGGGGGGTAGATTGAAATACCCCAAACCTTTATATTGTTTAAACACCTAAAATGTATATAAGACTAAAAAGAGTCTTAGAAACATTAGTAAACAAATTTAAACAAAAGAAAACAAAATGTGCTTTAAGTCAATAAGAGCCAAAATGTGCTCTAAGCTTGGGATAAGCTTGGTTAAGACCTAATGAACTTACCAAGACCTCATTTATATACTAATGAACATATTAAATCAATTACCAAAGAAAACCAAGCTTGAAAACAAGTTAAACACAAAATGTGCTTTAAGGAGTCTTAAAGCACATTTTTGAAAAATTGTCTTGTAAATGAGTTTTGAGTGGCTAGATGTCCATCATTACTCTTAAATATATATGTGTACTATATAATATCACATTTGGATGTCTATATCAATAGGAAATCAAAAATTTCACTTCTAGTGCCTTGTTTTTATGAATAGTGATTTTTATAAGCTAGTTTGTAACATATGTTGTATTAAGTAATTAAATTGACAAACAAAGACTAAAATACCCTCATTATATTATAGGGGGCCGGTTTTCTAAGTGTGGTGACTCACCACTCTAGTTAATATGATAAGTAAATAAAGAAAACTAATTAAGCTACTTTTTACTTTATAAGAACAAATATCTTCTTAAAGCAAATTCTATCTTCATTCTCATTTCCCTCCTCCATTTCACACGGTTCCAAACTCCATCTCCTTCCTTCTTGCTGCTCTCTCACGGTAATACTCACCACCACCATTAAAACTCTAGCTTTGACCTCTTGTAAAATCTAGCTCACTTGTCCAAATCAAAAACAAACACCACCAATCTCTTCCTCTCATCAAGCTCTTCATTCCTATCTTCTCAAAACTTCAAGAGCCCCATTTCGGTGCCATGGAGTTCCACCATTGAAGGAGCTTGAGCTTGTATTTCTACATATTATTACTCTCCTTTGCTTCTAGGTAAGGAATCTCAAATAAAAACTACATTTCCTTCATGTTTTTGCCTTGACCGAAAATGTACATTGATGGAGCTCTTTGTGTGACTTTGTTCTAGCTTCATTCCAACTCTTCATGGACTAGGTGGAGTCCTCTCTTGATATATTCAAACTCTCTTCAAAGATCAAGGTAAAACAACTACATTAATGTTTTTGAAACAATGTAAAATTAGGGTTTACAATGAGATGAAGCTTATAGCTTGAATACTCATTATAATGTTTGTATATTGTTTAGAACTTGACAAGGAATCAAATACCTTACCGGTTTTATAAGGAAACAAGAAAGAAGTTGTTTGGAAAAGAGGTAAATCTACTAACCTAATGTTGTTTAATGC
Source organism: Limonium bicolor (assembly GCA_023374045.1). NCBI lineage: Eukaryota > Viridiplantae > Streptophyta > Magnoliopsida > Caryophyllales > Plumbaginaceae > Limonium > Limonium bicolor. Next base: position 148,980,586 of record CM041776.1, on the reverse strand, counting down.
CTTAGGAGAAATGAGCTTATAATGCTTGTTAAAACTACCTAAAGAGCAAATGGTGAATGACTTAGTAAAGTGTTCTCAAGAGACTAGTAAAAGGCATATGTTTGTTGAGTGTATTTGCAGGTCAAAGGCAAATATATTGTGGAAATTCAGTGTTTAAGAATTATGCACTTTAAGGGCCTAAGAGCCATGCATTTTAAGGGCCTAAGTGCCATGCAATTTAAATTATGCACTATATTGTGATGTAGTGTTTGAGTGAAGTTTGTGTATAAAGTGCTTGATGGTTTTAGTGTTCTTGGTGTTTAATGGTGAAAACAATGTGCTTTGGTGTAACAAAATGCTAGGAAACCTATGTCGAAATTTAGGAAATGCATAAGGAGTTCAAGATGTTTTAAAGGAATTTTGATGAACTAGGAAGTGCTCTAGAGTGTAACAAGGACTTAGGCATGATCTTGAGGTTTTAGTATGTACCAAAGTCATTTTGGACTTAGGTAAAGACTTAGGCAAACTTTGGTAAAATAAGGAGAAAGTGTGAACTTGAAAAAGGATTTCAAGAAATGACATAAGGAGTTGATGGTAAGAAATGATGCTTGAAAGATGATGTTAAAATGAAGAGAAAGTATTTTGAGATGTAGTTATCATAGGTAGAAACACCACTTGGAGACTAGGAGAAAACATTGTAAGTGTTAGGAATTTTGTGAAGATATAAGTAAAGGCTTAAGGAATTAGAAAATGAGTTTTATGAGTGTTTAAGGATGTCTTAAGGTGTGTTTGAAGTGCCCAAAGGAGGTTAGGGGGTACTAGGTTTATGGGGTGAAGTTAATTTGGATTTGAATGTGAAAAGGAAAACAAGGGTCTGGAGCAGACCGAACTTGCGACCGAACTTGCAAGTTCGGTCGAGCCCAGGTTACCCTGCGAGAATTGGCTTCTGGAATGGACCGACCTTGGGGACCGGACATACAAGGTCTCGGTCGGGCTTGTATTTTGTGTACGGATTGAGTTACTGGAATCGACCGAACATGGGACCGGACTTGGCAAGTTCGGTCGGGCTAAATTTTCAAAGGGAAGAAACTCTCGGGAATAGACCGAACATGTGACCGAACTTACAAGGTCGGTCAGAGTAGAAAATTTTGACGGAAATGTGTTCTGGAATGGACCGAACTTGGACAAGTTCGGTCGGTAAGGTCGGTCGGACCAAAACTTGTAAAAAAAAACAGAAAAGAATGTGACTTATGTATTTAACCCTAGGGGGTATAATGAAGGTAACCTAGGGTAAGGGAGACATTAAAAACATGTCATGCAATCATGTTAAATACTTAGTAAGTTGGAAGTTAAATAAATAATTAACCGACGTTACTAATGTGTTTAGGATTCTCTCAAGGTGGAAACGAAACGAGGCAAGGACCGAGGTATGGTTTTCTTGCAGTCTGTTGCCTACCGGTTTACACCGGCTTGTGTGTTTTTTTTTCTGTGTGTTTATGACTTTGTAAGATTAAACCATGTAAAGAGTTTACAGTTGTTAAATATTATTATGTTGTTAAGTATGACTCTCTCTTCCCTTGTGTGTGTCTAACAAGACTTGACCCATTATTGTGAATTGTGTATTGAGTTCAATGATGAACTGCTAACAAGTGCTAACGGGGGAAGTGAGGAGTCCGGTCTGTTCCGGCCACGCGTGTGAGTATGGGAGTCGATGTCATAACTGGTTCGATTCTCTTTGTATGTTATGGTTGTTTTCCAATTTGGTTTCAACCTTCCCTTTAGCTTAACCAAGGCTATTTTACTGACTCACGTCGGGCCACAGGGGCATACTATGTGTTATTTCGGTGGGCTTGGATCACTATATCCGAGGCACCTTGTATTAAGTTATCCGTTCAATCTAACAGGACGGTAACGAGTTATGTAATGAGCTTAGCATGAGCATGGCAACATTCTCTAGGCTCTCAATGGGGACTAACTGTGTTGGTTCTCTTCCTAAAAGGAATTGTATGTGTGTGATGTGTGTGATGATGTGTACGATACCCATGTTATGTTATATATGTATAAGTTGTGTGTTTTAAAATGAATGCCATGTCATCATGACAATTGGTTGCGCGTATCCCGGTAGCCGATGGGCTGCGCGTTAACCATACCAGCCAAGGGTTGCTGACCCCCTCGGGGGATCCATATTTGTTATGCTGCAGGATGAGGATCAAAGAAGCGGAGTGGCTTTAGATCCTAGGATGCAGGTTTACTTTTGGTACTTTTGGAGGTAGGCCCGGGATGCGCCTGTGCTCCCGTGGTGTGATATATATTTGGTTATGATGGTTAACAGTGATGTGTTACAGTGAAGGATATATGTAAACACTCGGTATTTTGTTAATGTATATATATGGTTATTAGTTCTACGCTCGGGAGTCTGATCATCAGACCGGTACGCTTGTATTATTTCAGCCTTGTTAACCACGTGGGTGGTTGACGGCGTTGTAGCACCATTCGTTTAGTTACTGTTTAGTTGTTTATATTCCGCTGCGATTTCAAGTAATGTGATGTGCGTAGTAGGGGTGTTACATTTAATGTTCCCAAAATTTATAATATAAGTTAATACACTTATATATTTCGAAAATCACCCAAATTATACATTAAGCTCTCGGCTTTAATTTTATTTTACCATATGGTTTTAAAACTTGATTTAAACCTTATAATAAATACTTATAAATGTATATAAGCCATATAACACTTCTAAAAATTATGCTAATGACTTAGAATGATTATAAACTCAAAATAGAACAAATGATCCTTAGATAATTCGGTTTGAATATCTATGTACCCTAATTAATTTTTTTGTGACACAAATTTATACCTTAAGGTAATAATCTTACCTTATATGTTATAAATTATTTTTCTTGATACTTTAACTCAATAATTTTCGGCCTTAATATTAACATGGCCTAAACATAATTTTTATACCAAAGTTTGAAGCTTAAATCAAACTTAAACTTAATAAACCTTACTTATACAAACTTACCCCTTAAATCAAGACAATTCTTGTACTTGATTTTTCCTTGAATTCCAAGCTCTCCAAATGCTATCTTGATGAATAATTTTTGGCTCCTTATATATATTTAGGAGATCCATTTGTTAGACTTCTAACAAGGATTTATAAATAATATTTGAAGTTATTTTACAAGATTTTACCTTAGGAATTTAACAAGGTATTTTTGATACACCTTGGGATGATTGTAGATCCAAGTTTCCTTCATGAAATAATGAAGAGAATATGGGTTTAGAAGTTCTTAAATTTTCGAAAATACTATAAGGAATTTACTTAGGTTTTTCAACATAAAAATATACCTTAACTTGATCTTGTTCTTCCTTGTGTTGTTGTTGAATTTAGGAACCTTCTTGGAGCATGTAAGCTTGGCGAAAATTAAGAGAGTTGCTAGGATGATTCTTGCTTCAAGACTTGGTAGATTTGACTAGGAATTTACATAGAAATGGTGTTAGAACTTAATTCACCATTAATGGAGCTCTAAATCTCTAAGTAAAAACTGAACAAAGGAAGAAGAAAAGAGAGAAAGGAGGAAGCTTACTCAATCGGCCAAGTGAGTGACAAGAAGGAAATGGAGCCTAACTCACGTATGAATAAGGTAGGAAAAGACCATGAACCAAATGGAATTATTTGACACAATTATTGTCAAATTGTTTAATCTTTCTTTTGTTTAATAATTGGTGTTTGGCTCAATAAAATTGTCTATCATTTAGACATGTTTTCGGCTGAATGGAAGAATCAATGGAGCTTATTTAACAATGGAAACTAGAAGGCAACACTAGTTAGGTAGGTGTAATACTTTTACAATTTAAATGTTGATTTTGTTCTTTGTCTTCTCCTTTGATTGCTCACGTAAATGGGGATTGAATGGGGCATCTTATTTTGATGATTGAAGACATCATAATATGGCTAGATAGGTAGTCACTCTATATTGAATTTTATAAGGCAAATTTAAGCCTTGTTTCTTGCATAGAAATCGGACATAGTGTGCTGTTTGGAACAATTAATTCTTTGTCTATATTTAACATAGAGTTGTGCTTGTTAGGTAGCTGTCTCCTTGCATAATTAGACAGCAATAATCCTTGCTTTTTCTTGGTCCCAATCGGCTGCACATGTGGTGGTAGCAACTTGATTTTTGTTTGCTTGCAACCTCACATTATAAAGTAGTCTAGTTTTGTTATTTTATGTAATCAATTTTCTATGACTTTTACAAGACTAATTTATCTTGTTTCTTGCAGGTCACACGGTTGTTGAAGGCTCCACATGAATGATTTAATTGCTACATTGTCATATAGTACATGCTAAGTGAGTCAAATTACCATTAGGCAAAATTTTGAATTAAAACTAGCCAATTATTACCCATATTGACGCATGGGATGGGAGTCAAATGGGATTAATTTTTCATTTAATTCCTGTCCCATTATATTGTACTAAGACCATACTAATATGTGTAATAGGTTCCAGCATTTAATTGGTACATTTATATGATGGTTAAAGGTGAAAGTTTTAAGGTAAAAATGCTGATTTTAGGTACCTTTTTGTTCTAAAAATCGCCCCTATTTGTACTATGAATTTAGTACTGTAATTAACTGATTTAGATGTTCAATTTATCCACTTTTAAGTTTATCAACTCGTGGCTCCTCAAAAACTTCAAGGCAATTGCGTAAAACGCATTTTCATGACACCCGAAGGTGCGTTTTTGTGCTTTAAGGATTTTTCTGAAAAATAATTAGTCGCTATGAGTTCCAAGTGTTTATTGACATTTTTTATAGTCAATAATAATATGTTAAGGTGTTACATTCAGTTATATGGGGTTATATAAACTTGTAACTCAATTTTCGGGCTAACAGGACACTCCCGGGGCAAAAAGGAGCGTTAAGAAATTCATCCGAGCACTTTGTTAATTTTTGTGAAATTAGCTCGAGAACCCTCTTTGTAATAATGAATATAGATGATAGGAGTTCTTAGAATTATTTATATTGGAGTTCGTGCCACTTCAGTACTTCTCCTGGGCACTCCGGAGGGTTTATGGGGCCCTCATCGGGAACCTCCGAGTACTTTGTCTTTAACTGAGAATTTATCTTGAGAACCTCATCTTAAATGTTTATTAAGGTGTTATTGTGCTTTTAGAATGACGTGTAATGCTTTACTTTATTTTATAAGGTATTTCCGGGACTTTCAGGCCTTAAGGGGCCCTTAAGGGAACTCCCGGGCATATTGTATTTTTACTCAGTTCTAACTGAGGACTTGTGTTTTAAAGGTCATAAAATGACCCTTGGTTAACTTCATATGAGTTTTAGAGCTTATATAACTTGTTTATCTTAAGTTCGGGCTTTAACGCACGTTTTTAACCTTAAGGAGTTTAGGTGTGTTTTTAACGCCCAAGTGTTTATATGCCTTCTTAGGGTTTAATAACCCCCAAATAATATTTATTTACTTATATTTAATTATTTAAATTTTAGGGGTATTTCAGTCTACCCCCCTTAAAAGGACCTCGTCCCGAAGTCATAATATATACTTACATATACTATGGAATCAAGTCCCTCTTATCTATTCCATGTATACCTATCTTCCAGGGTGTCAATACTATATTGACACCTCTACATTCCATCGGTAATCTGAGTGTATATAATTTATATAAACACATATCCCTTGTTTGTTACAACATAAGTAAATTGATAAATACGGTAAAGTAAATACGTGTACTTTATAAATCAACCAAGTGTTCATAGAACACACCAATACCATATGCATTCAAGTGTCACATAGGACACAACAATAACCAACCAGTGTCACATAAGACATATCATCATTAACCAACCATCCAACCAACTGCACACATGCGCAACAATTAAACACAAATAACCATACACAAAACCAATATAGACTGCAGATATGCAAGTCGCATGTGGTGCTCTACCCCCCTTAAAGAGGGTTACACCCACGTACCCCCACAAGTATACACAAAACTAAGAGAAAATTGTTGGATACTTGTCTCGCATGGAGTCTTCTAACTCCCATGTCGCCTCCTCAATGTCGTGGTTTTACCACAGAGCCTTGACCCTTCTAATGGTCTTGTTCCTGGTCTCCCTAGTTTTAGAGTCTAAAATGCGAACTGGGGTCTCCTCATATCTAACTGTAGGATCTAGCTCGAGTGTCTCGGGCTCTAAGATATATGATGGGTGAGGCACATACTGCTATAGTTGAGAAATGTGAAACACATTGTGCACTCTCCCTAGCTTAACATATAAGTCTAATTTGTAGGCTAATGGGCCCACTCGCTCCGTAATAAGGTACGGTCTTACATACTTCGGGCTAAGCTTGCCCTTCTGCCCTAATCTAAAAACTCTCTTCATAGGTGAAACTCTAAGGAATACTCGACCGCTTACTGCGAATTCGAGGTCTCTCCTTCTGATATTAGTATATGACTTTTGTCTGTTTACGGGGTATAGCCCCCAAGAATCTATGCATTCTCTGACATGTTCCATAGTGCATTAGTATGCTTTTATATCTGAATCCCGTATGTATGGGTGAAGGTGATCTATTATCTTGTACATTGCCAATATTATTTCATGGCGTGTTTAAACTATTTGTGTATAACACACTTCCATTAATCGCCTCTTAGATGTAATTGTCGGCGCTCGTGACTTTGTATTAATATTGGGCATACTTATAATCCCTATCTTTAGGTCATCATCCTGTGATTCTGGTATTTGAGTTTATTGTCGCCATATACGGCTTTCATTTTTAATGTAAATTATGAGCTACGGTCAAGCCGTGCATCTTATGTATTTTATAGAAAAATTTCCTTGGTAATATTGATTCACCAATTATCGGTAGTGTATACACGATTATTATCGTCTGTTCATCAGGTATACCACAGTAGGTTCCTGCTAATGTTTCTATCAGGGTACAGTTTTCTCTCAATCAACTCATGTGAGTATTAGTATAATGTTTTTACTCTTATATTCTACCATGTTTATAGGTAGGTTCCTATTTAATATATTTGGTTTGAATTCATAAAGAAAGACATGGAAGTCGATCTTTCCTTCCATATGGCAATTTGGCCATAACCTAGAAGGTAGCTTGAGAATACTTTTATTATAGATAAGTGTCTCTTGATCTCATATTTATTTATTAACATGGTTCATGGAATAATAATAGTTAGTATTTCCCTCACAATTGACTATTTTTCTGACATATGCGGAGTTGTTTTAGCTATTTAATCTTCTCGGGGTAACCTGGACAACTTAACTCTTAATTTACACCTTCTACATCTCATGTACTTATTAGTCAAATTTTATCTTAGGTTAAAGAATAGATACTTACGTATCGCAGAAATATTTGTGACCACTTGTAAGGAGTCTCAGGAATCATCCAACTCTGACGGGGTTAGCATCAGTGTTGAACTATCCTTCCACACCATTTTATGTTTAGTTTTCCCTTGATCTGACCAGGATCAAGTTCGACCTCCCACGTCAAATATCACACAATCACATAATTGTCATTTCCAAATTTTATCTTATCAAACTTTGTGACGTGGTGAGTACTACATTTTCTCTTGACCATTATACTATTAATCCAATATCTGTTATAACCTATACTCGAATCTAGTGTATTCCCAAATCCCCGGTACCATATTCCCTTGATCAAATCATCAAGCGGGGAAGCCAGTTTTTTTTCCTCTTGGCATAAAAGGTAAATTCTTATTAACACATCTAGGCTCATACTGTCTAATAATTATATCCATCAATCATTTCAACTCTTAAATCCATCATACAAGTAATAAGTTCCGTCATGGACTTGCATACCTTAGAATACTCTCTTCTCTTTAAAAGGCTTATCTAATATTTCACTTATCAGGGCTTGATTATTGTCTATACTTTGATTACCATCACTTGGAGCAAAGACAGTCACAGTTAGACTTCAAGAAAAGTTTTCATAACTCCATCCACAATCACAGTTCCATAAAGTATTATTTCCTTCGTCTTAAAGCTTGGCTTTCCTTATTTCATCTAAACTCCATAAATCAGGTGAACCATATGTTCAGTCTAGGTTAAGTATCTCCTAATATTAGTACCATCTCAAACTAAGGGTTTCCAGTTTGAATCTTTCGGTTTGGTAACGAACAATCAAAGCTTATTGTTTGTTTCTATCTCTTAGAAACGTGGTTAATCCACAACTCAATGGCTTCCAAAAATAGGTCAATTAGGTGTATCAAATAAAGAATTTAGAATCACTAGGATTAGCATACAACGTTAGGAAATTTACGTGTAAAACAGTTGTTACAAGCCAAGGGGTATGTTTTACTACCTTTAAATTTAATTTCCTCTCACTTTTAGTGTATATAATAATTCAAACTCTTAACATAACTTATACTACCTCCATTGTAAGTGTCAAGGAGAGTTTTTTGTTACCATATTTATATTAAAATTCATATTACATAGGGGGTTAACCTTAGTTGATTTCCTGTGCTCCTTAATCTGTATTCACCAGTTGAGCTGTCATAGAAGACAAATGTTCGTATAGAACCATAAGGATAGTGTAGGACGTGTGTCTCGAAATAGGGTAGGTATATTTAATGTTACTTTAGCCCTCTGAAATGTATCAATATTCTTCAACGTTTTAGGTTTACCACCTTCAAATTATATTTATATATGTAGCATTTGGTATTGCTAATTAGGTAGTTCTCCTGACTTCAGAAAATATAGATTCGGAGTTTATTCTCTCACCTTTGTTAATTAGGAGTCTAGCACAGTCACTATATTGATACTGGCTGAGACCCTTGATATTTGCTCAGGTATTTGAAACCCGTGCTTATCCATGATGGATGTTTAGTTATATATTTTGAGATTTTGTTTCTCTATTGTTATATTTCAAGGTTTCGCACTATCTTCTCGCGAAGTTAATAAGGGATTGTAAGATTTCGTAGTCCCGCACTGAGCGGTAAGCTCGGTGCCTGGGTATCCCATAAAATTTCAGTGTTTGCTCTTTACGTGTAGGTCTTCATCAAACCCTTTTGACAATTCATATAGTCTTAGGTGTTTTATTTTTATTTAATGTATTCTTTTTCATGACATCTGCTCGTCATTTAGGCAGGTCATAATTTGTAGTTACTGTAAGTTTGGATAGTTGATAACGCCCTTCGGCGGTCCAAGCAAAAATTAACTTACTATTGCTCGTTGTACTATCTCACACCATGTATCCCAAGGTTAATTTTTTTTGGTTTAATACTCTTAATCCCATGGTACACTAATCTGGACTCTCCACCAAATATCAACGTGTCTCCTTACCTTAAAAACAATCCTATTCGTCTTATTCATCCTCTTCTTATCACCTTATAAAACTCAGCATCATCCCTATGGAGAAGGATATAACTGGTATCCCAATCCTTACCCATAATCCTCATATATAATTTAAAATCCCCAAGTTCTACATTCATTTATAATAGTTACTTGTTCATTTATAGTTAAGTTTTTCCTGAGTAGGGTCATGCCGGGTCAAAGTACTTGGCATTATGCCTCTGGATAATTCCGACCTTCGCTCATAGGCTCAGGTGATCTTGGTCTCGTAGGTAAGGAAAATAAATATTGAAGTCTCCCATTAGGTGAGAGGTTACCTGTAACACCCCGTCCAAAGCCAATCGTGGTTATCGCAAACTTAACACTTAATCGAAAACGTCACAGCGGAAATAACGAACACCGGGACCTTGCCACGGTCTGATCATTAGAATATACCGAACCTTAAACCTATTTACAACACTTATCCAAAATATACAACCGACCAAAATACCACCAACCAACCGAGTTTAAGTATCCAAGTCATAAACACCAACTAACATCAGTTTAAATATAAACAGACGGGCGCACAAGCGCATCCCGTGCTCAAAATAAGTAACCCATCCTAAGTCTAACCGCTCCTACTCTCGTGGTGCGACTTCATGGGCCTCTTACCTGCAAGTGTAAAAACATCCCCCAAAGGGGGTCAGCACGAATGCTGGTACGACCCTCTCGTGGCCCCCAAGCTAATGGGGCTACGACGACTAATTATCGATAGCATGGAAGTTGATTAGATACACAAGCATAATTTGAAGTGCAATAAACAACCATCCACAAATGAACATACATAGTCCACACACAATTGAACGACTCAAGTGTTCCCTTAATAAATGGGTTAGCAATAACCCCCTCCAGATCTGATTCCTCTCATCCTCAGTCCTCCTTAACTTACCTCAGTCTCAATCTTATCTTAACCTCAGTATACAAACCGTTCCTAGAATGGAAATGGTTGTAGCTTAACTCAAACTTAGGATTTAGGTGATCCTACCGCACCATCTTAATGCCACCTACCTTGGATGGAAGTCCAGTGTAGCTGAGCCGGCAACCGACCCTAGGCAACAAGTCCGAAGACAAGTCCTCAAGCGGAGGGCGGATCTGATTCAGATACCGACCCCCTATCCTTAGCATGCATGACCGGAGTCAGTCCTGGGTTCCTCACTCCCCCCCTTAAGTTCCAGTTAGTGAAAATCTTACAAACCATGTGTTAGTTAAACCTTAACGGGTATTAACCAATAGATACCAATACTTAACTCCTTTTCTTATCTCAATAAGTACTAAACTTAGTTAGTAACAATCTCAAGTCTCGTGGGTTAGTGTAAAGAAAACACATTCACAACGAGAACAAGTATAACCGGTTGCATGCTTTATCTTGTCTTAGTCATAGCAATAAACAGATAGCACACAAGCTGAGGGACACCTCGTTAGCAAGCAGGTCACAAGAAAGACTGTACCGTTCACCGTCGACGATCGTTTGGTTTATCTCCTTCCAAGTCCCAATTCACAAGTCCTAAAACATTCATTCAGTTTTAGGTTATTATTTAGTTCAACTTAATATAGTTACTTAACCTCCCTAGACACCAACTTTTACCCATTGTTTTTCACTAAGCCTTATGATTTTTTTTAACTTAACTTCTAAGTGCATCATTTCCTCATTATCTATTACACTTGTCCACCCACTTAATAACCATTACACCCACCAAACATGCCCTTAATAACCTTATAACATCAATACCTAATCATCCCCATCATTTCCTAACATTTCCCAAGCTTAAACATGATTTTTAGAGTGGTCCGGGACCTTGTCCTCAACCTAAGTCCCGGACCTATACTTAGTTCAAACTCTCGGCTGTTTTAATGTGGTGGTCCGGGACTTTGTATGGGACTTAAGTCCCGGACCAATGCAAGCTAAAATCCTCGGGGGTAAATTAGGGAGTGGTCCGGAACTTCTTACAAAACTTAAGTCCCGGACCCTATGGTTGAAGCAACTCTCGGCAGAAATTTTAGGTTGGTCCGGGACTTCACCCTGGACTTAAGTCCCGGACCAGCTACAGATTTCTTCCTTTTTGCATTGTTCTAAGTGTTGTTACACTTGTTCTCTTCATCCATAAATCACCCAAACTTCACACATGATCTTAGGCATATTCTAATACCAAAATAACATCCTAAACTTGCCCATCTCCATCTCTAGCCTTATAACCCAATTTCTTACATAATCTCTCAACACTTGTAATATTTTCCTTAGGTGTTCTAAGTGGTGTTTCATACCTATCATAACCACTATGCCTAAATGTTTCCTCACCACCATAACATCATCTCCCAAGCATCTTTCACCATCTAAAATTCCTTTATGTAACTACTTGAAGTCTTTTCACCTTTAAACACATTATTTTACTCTCCTCCTAACAAGATTTGCATATAACCTAAACACATTTCCAAACTGCCTTTGGTGTATACCAAAACACTCTTTTGATTCCTAGATCCTCCATGATGATGCCTAAGTCATTCTAACTCACAAGAACACCTTGAACTCACTCTTTTCTTCGAGGCAACCTCTAAAACTTCCTAGTACTACCTTAGTCATGAAATTTCCTTAGAACATCTTAAACACTAAGTTTCTTCACCAAATTTTGACATGGGTTCTCTAGTATATTGTTACACCTAAACACTTGGTTTTTCATCATCAATCAACCAACATCACACAAATTCTCATTACACCATCTTAACACACAATTCACACCAAAACTACACCACATCATCATATAGTGTATAAACTTAAAATGCTTGGCACTTAGGCCCTTAAATGACAATAATCTTAACCACTGAATTTCCACATATATTTTCCTTTGACCTGCGAACACACACAACAAGGCTCCCATTGAAATAAATGCTTCTTGTAATTCACCTCAGCATTGTTTAACTATCTCTTTTCTCATTGGCTCCTTAGTCACTCTCCTAGGTTATATACAGCCCTTTTCTAATGTAAACCCTGAGCTACACTCACCATATACCTAAATCCCATCCCTTAATGCATTAAACACCTTAAGGTAAGACATTTACCTTGTTCTTTTTCAAGCTTCACAAACTTTCTTCCTTAGATTTTTCCTTGATCAATCTCGGTCACCAAATCAAGTTCTCCTTGCCAATGTTCTAACCAACATTCAATGACTCCAATGAGTACTAAACAACACACTAACCTTAAGGAATAAAACCTAGGTTAAAAATGTGTTTTAAGGTATTAAATTGATTGTGTTACCTTGGTTTCTCAAGACAAGCTTGGATATGAGCAAAGAAGGACCTCCTTTATCCTTTGGAGAGTAGAAAACAAGCTAGAACAAGGCATACAAATGGAACCCCATGAGTATAGATTTTCGGTTATGTGAAGGAATGGTGGAAACTTGATTTTTCTTACATATTCTTTACCTTAAGAGAATGGAGAAGCCAATGAACCCTATAAGCTTGTGTTTCCTCCTCTAATGGTGGTTTATCTTGGCTCCAAAATGAGGCTCTTGAAGTTTTGAAAAGATAGGAAGAAGGAGCTTGAGCCAACTAAAAATAATATGTGTTTAGTTTTGATTTTGGAGCTAAAATGAGTAAGTAATGGTCAAGAGGAGATGGAGCTAGCATGGAGCTGCTTGTTTACGTGAGGAAGAAGGGAGAGAGCAAAAACAACCGATGGAGAAGATGAAGAATGAAGAAAGGAGGAGAGAGATGGCTTAAAAGGTAAGTTTTCTTTTAAAAGCAAATAGTAACCTTACTTACTTTTTCTCTTCTTTTCTTTTGTTATTTGATCATGTTGGTGAATCATCACCTTAAAAACCGGCCACCCCCTTTAACTAAGCTAGTCATGGTCTTGTTTGACCAACTAACTAAACTAAATTGACTTAAGACTAAACTAGGCACTATTTGGTTACTATTCACAAACTAGTGCACATAATTGTGAAATTTTTGATTTTCCATTGATTTAGGCTTCCTAATGTGATACTAATTAGTACACATGTTAATTAAAGAGTAATGATGGACATTTAGCTACTCAAAACCCATTTACAAGACAATTTTTCAAAAATGTGCTTTAAGACTCCTTAAAGCACATTTTGTGTTTTAACTTGTTTTCAAGCTTGGTTTTCTTTAGTAATTGGTTTAAAATGACCATTAGGATATTACTAAGGTCTAAGAATGATATTTGGGTGCCCACAAAGTCTCTCCAAGCTTAGAGCACGTTTTTTTTCTTAAACTGCTCTTTTGGTGTTTCCTTATGTTTTCTTTGATTAAAATGGTTTCTTAATGTTTCTAAGGCATTATTTAGCCTTCTTATATCTTAGTTTATCACTTAAACACCATATCTAAGTTTGGGGTATTTCATTACCTAAGTTAGGTCTCTCTAAATTTTGATACTTACTAACACATACAAGTCTCATCGACTGATAAATATAAACACACATTTATGCATCATGCATTAGGTTTAAGTTCTAGGCTTACCGGTTTCGCGCTGAGCGCTCGCCTCAGCGCCTGAAGTTCCCACTGTGTACAGGGTATTTCTTCATGGAACTATCTCCTTTCTCTTCCGACTCCTGGATGAGGATGGCTGTCCTCTCGGTCCTCCGGTATAAGTATTAGTCTGCGGCGCTTGACCTCCTCCGGGTCCGCCCGTTTCAATAGCTGGTGTTCTCTGTGAACTTCTAGCTCCCTTGTATACCCGGCTCCCTGGATTGGAAAAACATTCATACTCCCTGTGACCTTCCTTTTTGCAACAGCGGCACTCCACCTTCCTTCCTGCGCAATCTACGCCTGGGTGATCATTTCCATAGCGTTTACAGTAATAGTGACGTCGGGTTGGCTTATTGCCTCTAGGTGGTGCTATTCTTAGTGGCTGAGTATCAATAGCTGGGCCGGTCAGACGAGGGACCTGCTCCTTCGTCTTCTGACCGTGGAAATCCTTCCGCCCCTTCTTCTTTTCAAAGAATTTCTTCCCCTTCTTGCAGTAACCGCCAGAGGTTGCTCCACCATCATCTCCTTCAGTACTCTTTCTCTTCTTTCTTTCTGCGTCGGAGTAGTCGACTCCTGGTATATAGTCTAACAAACTGGTGATCCGTGCGTAGTACTGGTCAACTGTTTGACTCCGTTGAATTAAGGTCTCGATCTCTTGCCTTTTCCTCTGCTTTAGGTGTTCGGGGTAGAATTTCTCCCGCAACACTTCCACAAACGCTGTCCATCCAAAGTCCGGTGTAGCTCTACGGTGGCCCTCCACAGACCGCCACCAAATGTCAGCTGCGTCCTTCAGGTTGTACGCGGCGATGTCGACCTGCTGGTCTTCTGGAACTCTGACAGCCTTGAACACTTTTTGGTGCTCTACAATGAATTTCTCCAGTGCGGCGGGGTCCGGTTCCCCTGAATAAATTGGTACTCTCGTGTCTGCAACGCTCTTCAACCAGTTGGTTTCCCTGGGCTGCGGCGGGTGGGGTGGCTCCCGTAAATTGAGCTCCTAGCTGCCGCGCGAAGTCTGCCATGGTTGCTGCTAGGTCTGGTACTGTTGAAACATCTGCGGTGTCTTGCCACCGTGTCCACTGCTGTCTCCATGTGGTCTTCCGCTTGTCGACATCTAAGACAGTATACTATTATTTCTACTCGGTTGCTACACCGTCATACATACACAATCACAATCAAGTAAGTAAGCTAACTACTAGCAATAAAATATCCCTAGGGTTTTTCTAAGTCACGAATCCTCACGGGCGTTTCCCGTATCCCAATATTCCTATGCTCATTGTCCTAGACTCAGTATCTTTTCATCAGAGCGGTACTTCGCTCTGATACCACTTTTTGTAACACCCCTATTCCTAAACCTGTAATAACGTCGCAAGTCGTATCATAATAAATAACAATTCACAGCGGAAAATAAAACTATCTACCTTGGTGTTACACGCCGTTGCTCACCCTTGTGAGCAACAAGGCATCCTTACTCTTTCCAACAATACAACCCCTCACGCTGTGATGAACAGATACTGAGCGCTTCTAATTATTACCAACCAAATCCAACTAAATGAGCAACTAACTGAATACAACAACCTCTTTAATACAATACAAAATAAAACCAAAGGTGTTTGCTGAAAACACAACAGCTACCCCCGAGTCCCGCACTCCGGCTTGAGTCTTCTTCAATAACCTGGAATGTTTGGCCCAATGAAGGGCTCGGCAATCGAAATGCTGGTATGCTAAATGTAGTCTTAAATCATCAATATTCCTTAAGTCGTTTTAGCCATCTTGATATTAGGTTCTTTACATGAAATACCGGTTCACAATAATAACAGTAATAACTGAAAACATTTAACAATCACTTAACAATTCACCTGCAAACTTTCGTGTATAGTAGTACACAACACCAATAATCTCACAACAATAATTCATAGCAATAACCAATAATCACACATTAACAATCCATAACAATCACCAAACAAGATACGCGTGTTAAACTGTACTTGTTAGTTGGCCACCCGACCTTTATCTTTTAAACCAATCATTTAACCTTTTCCAATTAATTTCCACCTCAGGCGTCATGTCAAGACAACCCTTAATAACTTATTAATGGATAGTAGTCCCCTGTGTTCCTTTGGAACTGTTACCAGTGACCCTAGGCCCTGGTTAATTGACCGATCCGGTCGAACCTGTGCACCAACGGCAGTGCCCTCCGCCATCCCCGTATGTGGCTGATGGATTTCCTTGAGTGACTCTCCATTGAAGTCTCACGTAGTGATCACAATGCGCAACCAGAATGTCGGAACAGTTTGGATTCCTCTCTTTACAAGTTAGCCCATTTTGCCAGTGACATAATAACCAATCTTTGAGTTAAGACTATAATATTGACCATCAGTTAGGCCCAATAATACCTAAAGGTCAGTTAGTCTTGTTCCAGTTTAGATGTATAAACTTTCAGTCATAAGACGTTCGCGTAAAAATACAACGCAACAAAGTTGAGCAATACAGTATACAATATCAATCACATAAAACCACAGATATCGCTCTTAAACAATTAACACATAACGTCTGGACCTTAGGATAATCCTTAGGACATTCAGACCACACAATTAACATACCGTTCACCGTGATAACAGCTAGCTTGACTATTCACGCTTTAACAGTCCTTCCCCGTACGCTGTTATATTTACAAGCAATACCGGGTAATATTAATATAACTATCCATTAAACATTACAGTACTGTCACTGTAGAACTAATACTTGTAATATACTAATCCTGTAAGTTCTTTATTTCCCCCTGTTATTTTACAGTGACTCTAGATAGTTCAACAGTTCGTTATTTTATGTGATATCCACATGTGATAATGAATTTTCACCTTGTAGTATATTTCTACTTCCTTAATTATATACTCATAATTGTTTCCACTTATTCTTTATATTATATCCCTTGGTCATTTTTATTATAACCAAAATTATTTTATAAACTTTATATTATACTCCTTAATATACCATAATACATTATATTACCTAGTTTTACTTCCTTTCCTTATTAAATTACAAACCAACCTTTTTAATTCGGTATTTATATTTTATACTCAACAACTTTATAAATTATTAAATAACCACGTATAGTTTCCGGTAATTATATTTTGAACCCATTAACTTTTAGAACTTACCAAACAACCATATACTATTATAATGTACTAAATACCCATATTATTTTTTCGGAAATTGTAAAACAATTATATTAACTTCTATAAATTGCCAAATAACCTTATAACTTTTATAATTCACTAATTACCCACATTAACCTTTGTAATTATTAATTAACCATACTACCTTTTTAATTTACTAATTAGCCACTTAATATTTCGGTAATTCCAAAATGGATATTCTAATTTTTATAAATGACCTCATTAATTTCGGTTTGACATATACTTTCCTTATATTTACATTTTAATCCCAAAACTTTATATAAGTTACATATTAACTTATAAATTATAGTTTTAATATTTAATTCACTAAAATAACCAAAACAATCCACAACTTTCTTCAATTTTCATTTCCGCCCCATATTAAATTCTATTTTTCATATATACTTCCATAAATTACATATTCACCCCAAAACTTTTATAAACTTAATATTTTATGTCATAAATCATTTTAACCCAAAGTTTTTGGTCAACACTTTGACCAAGACTTAATTTCATAATTAATACTTTAATAAACCCATAAAATCATAAGTAATTCTCAGCCATACTCTATACTTTCCAATAATTGCAAAATAGTCCCAAAACTTTATAATTTGTTATTTTAACACTTGTACACTTATTTAAATTCACCAAAATTCATAATATTAATTCCCACCTTATATTATAATGTAAATATACTAAACAAGCCCTTTAATTCTCGGAAATACTATTAGTACACCAAACTTCTCAAAATTTATATTTTAGCCACATAACTTATTAAACTAGACATATAAATACTTGTAGCTATTTTTAATGTTCCCAAAATTTATAATATAAGTTAATACACTTATATATTTCAAAAATCACCCAAATTATACATTAAGCTCTCGGCTTTAATTTTATTTTACCATATGGTTTTAAAACTTGATTTAAACCTTATAATAAATACTTATAAATGTATATAAGCCATATAACACTTCTAAAAATTATGCTAATGACTTAGAATGATTATAAACTCAAAATAGAACAAATGATCCTTAGATAATTTGGTTTGAATATCTATGTACCCTAATTAATTTTGTTGTGACACAAATTTATACCTTAAGGTAATAATCTTACCTTATATGTTATAAATTATTTTTCTTGATACTTTAACTCAATAATTTTCAGCCTTAATATTAACATGGCCTAAACATAATTTTTATACCAAAGTTTGAAGCTTAAATAAAACTTAAACTTAATAAACCTTACTTATACAAACTTACCCCTTAAATCAAGACAATTCTTATACTTGATTTTTCCTTGAATTCCAAGCTCTCCAAATGCTATCTTGATGAATAATTTTCGGCTCCTTAAATATATTTAGGAGATCCATTTGTTAGACTTCTAACAAGGATTTATAAATAATATTTGAAGTTATTTTAGAAGAGTTTACCTTAGGAATTTAACAAGGTATTTTTGATACACCTTGGGATGATTGTAGATCCAAGTTTCCTTCATGAAATAATGAAGAGAATATGGGTTTATAAGTTCTTAAATTTTCGAAAAACTATAAGGAATTTACTTAGGTTTTTCAACATAAAAATATACCTTAACTTGATCTTGTTGTTCCTTGTGTTGTTGTTGAATTTAGGAACCTCCTTGGAGCATGTAAGCTTGGCGAAAATTAAGAGAGTTGCTAGGATGATTCTTGCTTCAAGACTTGGTAGATTTGACTAGGAATTTACATAGAAATGGTGTTAGAACTTAATTCACCATTAATGGAGCTCTAAAGCTCTAAGTAAAAACTTAACAAAGGAAGAAGAAAAGAGAGAAAGGAGGAAGCTTACTCAATCGGCCAAGTGAGTGGCAAGAAGGAAATGGAGCCTAACTCACGTATGAATAAGGTAGGAAAAGACCATGAACCAAATGGAATTATTTGACACAATTATTGTCAAATTGTTTAATCTTTCTTTTGTTTAATAATTGGTGTTTGGCTCAATAAAATTGTCTATCATTTAGACATGTTTTCGGCTGAATGGAAGAATCAATGGAGCTTATTTCACAATGGAAACTAGAAGACAACACTAGTTAGGTAGGTGTAATACTTTTACAATTTAAATGTTGATTTTGTTCTTTGTCTTCTCCTTTGATTGCTCACGTAAATGGGGATTGAATGGGGCATCTTATTTTGATGATTGAAGACATCATAATATGGCTAGATAGGTAGTCACTCTATATTGAATTTTATAAGGCAAATTTAAGCCTTGTTTCTTGCATAGAAATCGGACATAGTGTGCTGTTTGGAACAATTAATTCTTTGTCTATATTTAACATAGAGTTGTGCTTGTTAGGTAGCTGTCTCCTTGCATAATTAGACAGCAATAATCCTTGCTTTTTCTTGGTCCCATCGGCTGCACATGTGGTGGTAGCAACTTGATTTTTGTTGCTTGCAACCTCACATTAGTAGTCTAGTTTTGTTATTTTGTAATCAATTTTCTATGACTTTTACAGATACTATTTTCTTGTTTCTTGCAGGTCACGTTGTTGAAGGCTCCACATGAATGATTTTTGCTACATTGTCATATAGTACATGCTAAGTGAGTCAAATTACCATTAGGCAAAATTTTGAATTAAAACTAGCCAATTATTACCCATATTGACGCATGGGATGGGAGTCAAATGGGATTAATTTTTATTTATACCTATCCCATTATATGTACTAAGACCATACTAATATGTGTAAGGTTCCAGCATTTAATTGGTACATTTATATGATGGTTAAAGGTGAAAGTTTTAAGGTAAAATGCTGATTTTAGGTACCTTTTTGTTCTAAAAATCGCCCCTATTTGTACTATGAATTTAGTACTGGCATTAATTGATTTAGATGTTCAATTTATCCACTTTTAAGTTTATCAACTCGTGGCTCCTCAAAAACTTCAAGGCAATTGCGTAAAACGCATTTTCGTGACACCCGAAGGTGCGTTTTTGTGCTTTAAGGATTTTTCTGAAAAATAATTAGTCGCTATGAGTTCCAAGTGTTTATTGACATTGTTTATAATCAATAATAATATGTTAAGGTGTTACATTGAGTTATATGGGGTTATATAAACTTGTAACTCAATTTTCGGGCTAACAGGACACTCCTGGGGCAAAAAGGAGCGTTAAGAAATTCATCCGAGCACTTTGTTAATTTTTGTGAAAGTAGCTCCAGACCCTCTTTGGAATAATGAATATAGATAATAGGAGTTCTTAGAATGATTTATATTGGAGTTCGTGCCACTTCAGTACTTCTCCTGGGCACTCCCGAGGGTTTATGGGGCCCTCATCGGGAACCTCCGAGTACTTTGTCTTTAACTGAGAATTTATCTTGAGAACCTCATCTTAAATGTTTATTAAGGTGTTATTGTGCTTTTAGAATGACGTGTAATGCTTTACTTTATTTTATAAGGTATTTCCGGGACTTTCAGGCCTTAAGGGGCCCTTAAGGGAACTCCCGGGCATATTGTATTTTTACTCAGTTATAACTGAGGACTTGTGTTTTAAAGGTCATAAAATGACCCTTGGTTAACTTCATATGAGTTTTAGAGCTTATATAACTTGTTTATCTTAAGGTCGGGCTTTAACGCACGTTTTTAACCTTAAGGAGTTTAGGTGCGTTTTTAACGCCCAAGTGTTTATATGCCTTCTTAGGGTTTAATAACCCCCAAATAATATTTATTTACTTATATTTAATTATTTAAATGTTAGGGGTATTTCAATACCGAGGTGTGATCTTGGGTTTTGTTTTTCAAGTTCCTTTTTTTCATAGAAAACAAGTGAATATAATTTCTTTATTATTTTGTCTCTTGTAAAGAATTGGAATAATACAAGCTGCCCGTCACCGATTTCTTCTAGTTTGTCTATATTTATTATTACCTCTTTTACAATTTTTGGTGACATGAGCTACTATAATAGTTAAAAGAGAAAAAATAATTGATCCATCTTGATTATTCTTTCCTTTTGTAACACACATCTAGAAGGCAGAAGCTAAACAACATCCCTAGAGCCACAAACAAGGGAAAGATAGAGATAACTATGAGAAATAGACTACTTAAACCCTTGAAACTCTTAAGCTCTACAGAAATATTGGGGGGGGGGGGGTGTACAAGGGGCCTCTTTCTACGAGGATGTTTAAAAGATTGAAAAGAACTCCTAAATGAATGTTTTTGTTTAGCAAAATAATAATACCACCTTGGGAAGTGACATTTTGAAAAAGCTGCATAGTTTGCAAAACATTAACTTTGATGTGATTCTAAATCAAAACTACCAACTATTTCTTATTAAGAAAAAATAACAAGGTTATTATAAATAAGTTTACCAAACAGAAACCTTGAAAACCTAAAGATAAGATAAGGGTGGGGTAAGCCTAAGCTTACTACAATTTGCATCCGATTTCCTCGGGAAAGAGGCTGCTTAGCATCAAGAGATGGTCTGCGAAGCCTTCTACGCTTATTCAAACCCCCAATTATGACTAAGACAACAACTGACAACAAAAGAAACACATTAACCTAATAGAAATCCCAATCCTAACTAAAACATATACATTAACACACCACCAGATAGAGTTTAGAAAATTAATACTAGGAAATCTATGAACGTCCATGATCCCATAGATGAAGATCACAATCACCCAAAAACCCTAATTACAAACAAGAAACCGAACAAATCGGCTTCAGTTACATTACCAGCAAGAAACCAATCAGTTGTATTCAAGTGTTTCATCGACATCAATTCAAAAACAACCACATCTTCATTATCCATCCCGGTCCGCTTCCTATCCTTCACAACCATTAACCCCTTACCAACACCTACGAACCGAGTATCCACACACCAGAGTAAGGGCCATGCTTCAACACCAATTATGGATTCATCCAAAAGCACATGCAGACCCCCAATAAGACATGCACAATCATACGCATACTGCCAAATAAATAGTTCCAAAAGAGCATATACATGGGTGAAGCAACACATAATCCTCAAGGTCTTCTAGGTCTTGTTGACATCATGGCCCTCAGAAAAAGAGACATGCATCGACTGGAAAAGGACGGAAAAGGGGCTGAACATATTTACGGATGAGTAAGAATGTTGCATCCGATTTGCACAACATCAATTCCAAATTGGGGCGATGAGGAAAGGAATATTCTAATATGGACACAACTACATCCGAGAACTAAATCATTGCCCATGTTGTTGCAGACTTGGAGGAGGAAGAAAGAAACTAACAATCGATCTAGATAGAGAGCCTCCCTACCAGCAATACCTGTAATTGCAGCAGCCGTGTCCGGCAAGAGATAAATTTTGACCACCAATTGATCTTCACACAAAGGCAAAAGATGAATTGAGTAGGAGGGAGATTGCCAAAGTGGAAGGTGAAAAATGATCGATTAAACTTATTCAGAGGCAGATTGAGCACATACATGTCACTTTACCCCTAACCCACTACCGTTCCAACCTTGAATTACATTGACCCGAGATTTCGGCACCACCGAACCCATTGAATCAGCTGTGAGGTTGACAACTTCTCAAAAATGTCGTAGCGGTGGAGCTTCAAAATAACAGTTCCTTTCCAAGGACGAAAGATGAACACATAGACCCAAACATGAAGAAGAAAAGGGAGAAAGAGAACCATCCAAAAAGACAGTCATGTGAAAATAGAGGGACTCCCGCTAAGGGGAGAAGCTAAGGAGCTCCCCCATATTTTCTTTGATAACTTGACACCGACCACTGCACCTTCCCCGTGGTTCCACCTTGGTGATAAGATATTACAATTGATTTGGTTACTTAGGTTATTAATTTATACTTGTGAGATGATTACTGGATGCAGTTTACTTTATAAGACTTTGTTGCTACAAGTAGAATATTCTGAATTGTAAAAATAATAATTCATGTCAAACACTTTGTAGACCTATTAATAAAGCACAAAGACATCTCATTTCGACTTCAAATAGAATTAGGACAAACCCTCACCCCCATTTTCAAAAAAAAAAACTCACTGCTTTTAATCTGCCAGTCTTTTTTACTATGGCTTCATTATTAGTGGCATATTTTACATGGTTTGACTGGGAATGCTACAAATATATTAATAGGTATTGTGTTAGTGCTCTCTTGTAAATGTTGCTATTTGAAAATATATACTTAAAAAATGGAAAACATAGCTTTGACGAGAGTGAATGGTGACACAACAATAGTTTATATAAATAAATAAGCAAAACTGTGAAAGAAAACTTATGATAATTGTTGTGTATGAAGGTAAAAATAAGCTAGTTAATAATTAGAAACAACTAATAAATAAAAACATTTACTAAAGATTAAATATTTGTGCAAAATTAATTTTAAATATAAAACATCTTATATTTTGCTACTAGAGTTTTAGTTCCGGTAAACTAAAAAAAATATATTTACAATTACAAAATGTATATATTAGATCTTGTCTTGATAAACCAAATGATATCTTGTTTCATACATTTTTACTAACATTTATGATAATCTCACTATTTATTCCTTTTAGTAACATAAATTAGTGTTAGTAGAAACTCAGAGTTATTTAAACAGTTGTACTTATATATGTAAGTATATATACAATTATTATCTGTAGATGTGATGCAGGTTTTTAACATATATATAATTAAATAAACTTTATTTCATTTAACATAAAAAACATTATAAATTGAATAACTTGAGTTATCTTATCTTTAAAAATATATTGTTTGAATAGTATATAACTGAACTTTATTGTAGATTAATAAACAACTTAACAAAAAATTAATAATTTATTTATTTATTTATTTTATATGGATCTTATTAGGGGTGAGCATTCAGTTTGGATAATTTGGATTTATCCGAAATCCAAATTAACAGATTTTTTTAAATTTTTAACCAAATTTTAAAACTGAATTTAAAATTTCAATTAATTGTAATTCAGTTCGGATTTCGGTTTTCATTTTTTATTAACCGAATTATCCAAACTTCTTTTTAAAAAAAACACCTTTAGATTTTTACTTACTACATACTAAAAACTTAAACAAGCAACCCCTAATCTATCCCCATCCACCACGCACGACGACACTACAGACACTCTACCCAACACTCTGCGGCCCGTTCACGACTCGTCGACTTCACGCTTCAGTCTTCACTGGTCTTCTCCAATCTGGCAATCTCCATCTTCAGACTCCAATTCTCCAATCTCCACTCCATTCTCAGTTCACCTTCCATATCCTTCCAGTTACGTTCGGATTCCCAGGCCAGCTTCGCTTGATCTCTTTGCCACTGATCCGGTACCGGTAGATTGAAATTCGCTTCCATTGTAAATTTGTAATCCACGTTTCCTTCTTGAAATTTATTCCTTTTTTTAAAAAAAATTCTGTGTCTGTTTGCCGTGCAGGTTTCAGTTGATTAACTGGTGCATTGCTGAACTGGTGCAGCCGTGCAGGTTTCAGTTGCAAGGACTTGCAATTGCTTATATTCCTTGCTTTAGCAGAGGCAGCATGATATTGAATTTCAAGAATCTGCTAGTGACCAGCGACAGCGGTATGTATTTTCCCCTAGATCTTATACAAGACTGGCGGCACCGTTGAAAAGGATATGTAAACCTGTTTTTTTTTAATGTTGGGAGTAGTCTTCACAAGTTGAAGAAAGTTGCTGGTGTTTTACCCCTTCTAGTCAAGGATGATTATCGCATATCAGTCCGACTATTGGATCGTCTGTGTAGTCGGATTTCGGATGTTAGAACACATGTCTGGTGATAAGAGTTTGTAAAAATAACTATCAGGGGGGTAAAACAAAACAAGCTCTCGTTCAATCGCACCATAGTTGAAACTTCGGAAGCAAGGCCAGCGGAAACCTTGAGGTACGATACTTAATTTGTACGTTTCTGTCCCAATTCAAGTTAGGGTTTTGATGCGTATAGTATAGGGTGAAAGATCGCAACCATTGTGTGCGTGGGGATGCACCCTCCGTAAACCTTGGCGACTTCTATGCTCGTGAAATGGCGTTTGTATTGAATCTGCGTCGCTTTCTCAGCCTCTCGTGTTCGAGTTCATCTTCATCGACACTTGTTCGGTCTCAACTGACACGTTTTAGATTTAATTCTACTCTTACTTCTCCCAAGCTGTTCATTAGTGGTCTTTCAAGGTTGACAACTGATGAGAAACTGAAAGAAGCGTTTGCTCCGTTTGGAAAACTCATTGACGCTAACGTTATTGTGGATAGGGCCACAGGGAGGTCGAAAGGGTTTGGATTCATCACTTATACCACTATAGAAGAGGCTGAAAAGGCTCGTTAATTGATGAATGCTAAGTATTTGGATGGGTGGGTAATTTTTGTTGATCCTGCCAAACCTAGGGAAGCTAAAGTACCACCTCAACCTGAGCCTCAACAATCTTCAGAAGGTGGGTTTAGAGTAAACAAAACCATTGGATGGTGTGGAAATTGATTGTTGCAATGCTTTTATGACTATTCTTATGTAACTGTGTGATTCTGTTATCCTTCTCAATTGGTAACTGAATCCTTATTCATACATAGAAACATCATATATGACTATTAAAAAAAACAAATTAAGGGCACCCTTAATTTTCTTTGCTCATTACCTTATGTAGTTCATAGATTTGTTCCAATTCTTATAGAGTTGGGAGGGCAACGAAGAGGGGGCTTATGGTCCTAGCACTATGTCGAAGAGTGGTCTTTTGGGCAAAAGTAACGGTGAATTTCCCAAAAGTTTCAGCTATTGGAGGCACAAAACATTGGTTGTCATCCCAGACTGCTGTATTGACCAGAGATCATTACTTACAGAATGGGGGGTTATTGCCCCTCAAATTTGATTCTTATTCATATGCTATCTGCTTTCAAGAGTACATCTCACTCGATAAATTATGCAAGGGGAAGTCAGTACACTGCCAGGTTCTTAAAAGAGGCAATTGCTTAGACCTATTTGCTTTGAATGTTCTTTTGAACTTGTATGTCAAAACCGAGCTCCTGTCTGATGCACAAGTACTTTTCGATGAAATGCTTGAGAGGAATACAGTCTCGTTCGTCACTTTAATTCAAGGTTATGGCCAACGCCAGGAGTTCTCGAAGGCCTTAGAGTTGTTTAGAAGGCTTCACAGTGAAGGTCATGAACTGAACCCCTTTGTGTTTACAACGATTTTGAAGTTCTCTGTTGGTGTGAAGTGCCCAGAATTGGCTTCCTTTGTGCATGCCTGTGTGTTTAAGCTTGGACACAATGACAATGCGTTTGTAGGCACTGCCTTGATCGACTCTTATTCCCTTTGTGGACTAGTTGGTTGTGCGAGGTATGCCTTTGATTAGATTTCTCTCAAGGACATGGTTTGTTGGACTGGCATGGTGGCTTGTTGTGCGGAGAATGATCATTTCAAGGAGGCGATGAAGCTCTTTTCAAACATGAGGGTGCTAGGTTGGATGCCAAATAATTACACTTTTGCTGGTGCACTCAAAGCTTGTATTGGTCTTGAGGCGGTAGGTGTGGGAAAGGCTGTTCATGGATGTGTGCTTAAAAGCAGCTATGAAGTGGACAACTTTGTTAGCACTGGGCTTCTTGAGTTGTATTCTGACTTGGGAGAATTTTGGGATGCTAGGAAGTTGTTTGAGGAATTGCCCGAGAAAGCTTTGATACAATGGAGTTTCATGATATCAAGGTGTGCACAAAGGGACCAAAGTGAAGAGTCTATAAATATGTTTTGCCAGATGAGGAAAGCTTTACTCCATCCAAACCAGTTTTCCTTGGCCAGTGTGTTGCAGGCCTGTGCAACAATTGGTAGTCTTAACCTAGGGAAGCAGATTCATTGTCATGCCTTGAAGGTTGGTTTCGTCACAAATGTATTTGTTTTGAATGCTCTCATGGATGTCTATGCTAAATGTGGTCTAATGGAGAATTCCTTGTCACTATTTCTCGATTCCGCAAACAGTAATGATGTGTCCTGGAACACCATCATTGTTGGATATGGACGATTGGGTGAAGGAGAGAAGGCATTGACTGTGTTTATACATATGCTTGAGAATAATGCATCCCCGTCTGAAGTGACATATTCCAGCACTCTGCAGGCTTGTGCTGCATCAGCTTTGAGGGATCCAGGAATGCTAATTCATAGCTTGACTATCAAAGCCAAGTTTAATAGCGTTACCGTCGTAGGCAATTCCTTAATGGATATGTATGCCAAATGCGGGGACATTAGAGCTGCTCGTGCAGTGTTTGATAGGATGAAAAATCGGGATGAAGTCTCATGGAATTCTATAATTTCTGGATATTCGATGCATGGCCTGGGAAGAGAGGCTCTAAAGATTTTTGAAGGGATGAAGGGCTCGGCTTTCAAACCAAACACATTAACTTTTGTGGGTGTGCTTTCAGCATGCAGTAACATGGGACTATTAGATGAAGGAGAATTACATTTCAATTCCATGGTAACAGAGTATGGTATTGAACCATGTATGGAACACTATACCTGCATGGTAGGGCTTTTGGGAAGATCAAGAAAACTTGAGAAAGCCATGAAGATGATTAATGAGATGCCATTTGAGCCCAGTGTCATGGTATGGCGTGCTCTGCTGGGGGCTTGTGTCATTCACTCTGACATTGAACTTGGACAAGTTGCCGCAAAGCATGTGCTTGAGATAATGCCTGAAGATGAGACAGCCTATGTATTGCTGTCCAATATATTCGCCTCCGCCAAGAAGTGGGGTAATGTTGCACATGTCAGGAAAAGCATGAAGAAGAAAGGAATGAAGAAGGAACCTGGTGTAAGTTGGGTTGAGATTCAGGGGAATATCCATTACTTCACTGTTGGGGACGTTTCACATCCTGATATGAGACTGATTGGTGGGATGTTGGAATGGTTAAAGTTGAGAGCTAGAAGAGGGGGATATGTCCCGAATTGTGATGCTGTTCTAGTTGATGTTGAGGATGAGGAGAAGGAAAGAATGCTGTGGCTGCACAGTGAACGACTAGCTCTGGCTTTTGCGCTGGTTAGAACACCGCCAAAGAGTCCTGTTCGTATACTAAAGAATCTTCGTATATGTGCCGATTGTCATACTGCAGTAAAGATCGTGTCCAAGATAATTCGACGGGAAATTGTTATAAGAGATATAAATCGATTTCATCACTTTCAGGCTGGTTACTGTTCTTGTGGTGATTACTGGTAATGGATGGGTCTTGGAAAAAATGCCTCAGCATACAAGGTTACTTCCAGTTTAATTGCCTTTTCCTGTAATTAGTGCATTCAGACTTCTTAGTATATTGGGATGATTCAATCTTTTTTCTCGCTTGAGATTTCAGTTCTATTTTTTCAGCTGCCGGTAAAAGCTGAGCCAGTCACCTATGAAGGCTTTTCTAGCGGTGGATACTAATAGCTACTTTCACGAAGCTTCCCATCATGCAGGTACACACGGTCGCTTTCCAAGGGCTCTTGAGTTTCGGGTAGGTGACTGTATTCCCTTATAACCTGTAGTACACCTGATTCGTATGTTTTGTTTCATTCTCACCTCACATGTATTTCAGGAATGTAACACCTAGTTTCTGACCACATTGTACGTTATGAAATATTCCATTCGTTGGATATTTTGGGGAACTTTTTTCCTGTTTGTCAGTATGCAGTGTATACTATTGTGGAGTGGAAGTTATCCTTTTGCCTTAATCAAGTGTGTACACTTAGCAGAACAAAATTGTCTTCTCGTTCACTTTCTATCATCGTCATTGATTTATGGGATAGGTACCATGTTCCAGCACCATCAATGCATTTAGCTTGGGCGGTGCAAGTTGTTCAGAAGAAGTCTCTGAAGATATTGGAGCTCAAGCAGGAGGATGATTTGATGGAACCACCGGCAGAAGAAGAATATTAATTAGCTTGATGGAGAAACCAATCGTACTTCAATGGGATCAACTGATCTCATCAATAGGACAGTCATTGATTGATGGTGAAGTGAAGGAGCTGCCTTTGTTGATGTGATGGAAATGAGAAAGACGAAGGGTAATTGGAAAAAGATTGATGTGATGGGTGTTCATAATGCTGATTTTTTCACGACCGCTTCATCAAATGCTTCATAAAATCTCTACTTTTCTGGGATTGTATGGATTGTTACCTTTACCCGAAAGGAACTTACACTATGCTTTTCAATCATGCTGCATCACAGTTGATGGATACATTTCTAGTCACACAGTGACACTGAAACATATGCTTGATGCTGTCAACTTACTCTTTGTCATGAGCATATTTCCCAAATAATTTTTTTCGCTTGGAAGCCAGGTCCAGCGGTATACGCAACACACATAGCCCACATATAGCTAACAAGCACACGCATCGAGAATCAAGGGACATCTAGGCAACCAAACAAAGCAACACTCATGATCGGCGTCGGGCCAAGGCCCGACCAGCCTAACTGAACCAACCCTTGTGCCACAAGCACGGCTGAGGGTGGTCTTGAACCGCCCCACGGTGAGTTCCCTCATCCTCACACCCCTTTGCCCAATGGTATGGGTGTGCGGGGCACTCCACTGAATGAACACCTTCCCTAGTGGAGCAACCCCAGTGCAAAGCACCTTCAGTAGGGACGCACTAGCGTGGGCAACGCTATGCACTCACCACCACCCGGACCATCTCGGCCATGCCGGACACAAGTCCCAACTTAGTGCGTCGCCCCTCGCACTCCCGCACTTGCCCATGTGCGGAACCAGTCATACGACAAGCGCACGCTGGCACAACTTAACATTAGGGACACCGGCAGGTGGGGCAAGGCCCCACAGCCGTTGGAGCCCACTACCCAAGCTAGAGATAGTGGGACATGCCAATAGGCATGTTCTAGGCACTCACGTGTCTAGCCGGGCGCTCTCCAGGCAGCCTAGGCGGCTGTGTCCCAGCTGGGCACCTAAGTGCCCGAGGGCCTCAAAGGCTATGTTTTACCCATGAATGGGGATGTCGGGACACTTGGATGGTTTGTCACGCCTATTTTCTAGTTAGCCCCTGTAATATGACACTCTACCTGTATAAAGCTTTACTTCATGAAATTGTGCTTTTTTCTTTGCAATTTTAAGTGATATTTGTGTAACTTTATTTTACTTTTGTTAGTTAAAGACGTCCTTGTGTTTCTAATGGGTTACAGAAGTGCCTTAATTTTTGCGTTGATGGAGCTTTCCTGGATGTATGAGCAGGGTTGTAATTGAACTGAGGTGTGCACTGTATTTTGGGTTTTGTTTTGTAACTGGATGAAATATACTGTGTTTTGACTGTATAAATGGACAATTCTTACTCATATTAGAGTAAATTACTCGGAACCCCCTTGAGGATTGGGTATATTACCGTTAACCCCCTTATGTTTATCATAATTATTGGTAACCACCTTGAGGTTACGGTATCTCTGACTATGAGCCCACGAACTATAACTTCGTTATCAAAACGTTAACTACGAGCTGAACCATCAACTTAATCACATTATTAATGACATGTTGGACAACAAAACTACTTAATCAACATCGTCTAACTCTCCCTCGTCCCAATTCAGATGCATTTTTGAGGCAGGATTGACGTTTTTCGGACAATAAGAATGCTGATTAAGTAGTGTTTTTTGTCCAACATGTCATTAATAATATGATTAAACTGATGGATCAGCACGTAGTTAACTTTTTGATAACGAAGTTATAATTCGGGGGCTAGTAGTCAGAGATACCTTAACCTCAAGGTGGTTACCAATAATTATGATAAACACAAGGAGGTTAAAGGTAATATACCCAATCCTCAAGGGATTCCGAGTAACCTTCACTTTCATAAATGTAAGTCTGGTGAATGATAGTAACTACTTATTGACCCCTTCATTTAGCTGCCAGTTACACTACCTATGTTTTTTCCAAGTGGTATACAACTCGTCTTGTCAACTTAAACTTCTCATCATTGCAGCTAAGGAATTGGGACTACCCTATCTAAGCACCTATTTGGATGCAACTGGAGGGGATTTTCAACATGGAGCAAATTTCACGGCAAGCGGGAGTACAATACAGTCTATTGATGTGAATATCCATGACAACGGTTTAAACCCTATATCTCTTTAGATACAGCTTTTGCAGTTTGAACAACTGAAAGAAAGAACAAGCGAGCTCTACCAAAGAGGTTAGTAAAATGGATTATAGATAGATGGATAGATGACCCACATCAGTATTATTTATGTCATCTTGGTTTTAAATTTTCTCAGAGAAAAACTTGGCAAAGAAGAGACACTTGTTAGAGCCTAGTGAATTCTCAAAGGCCCTGTATACTTTCGATATTGGTCAAAACGACCTTCAGTACGGGCTAATAAATATGACGGAAGATGACGTTCGAAAATCCATTCCACACTTGATCACTCAGTTGGCTTCAGTTGTAGAGGTGATTACTACGAACTCTTGAATCATGATCCTTTAGTTGAACTCATTAAGTTAAGGGAAACACTTCATGATCCATCTTGGAAACCTGTAGCTTTCCCTTGTGATACTCACTGAATAATAAAAGCATCAGATTTTCATGCTGAAAAATGTTTTTTGACAACCACGTAGTCCATCAAGCTCTGATCCTCTCTGCATCATGTTTGCTACTTTTTTTCTTTTCTTTAGATCCTACACCGGCTGGGGGCGAGGAAATTTTAGATACACAACACTGGTCCCATTGGTTGCCTTCCAGTCTTAGTCTCAAAATCCCCACCAGTTCTTGAAAATGTAGACCCAGTAGGTTGTATTAGGTCCTACAATGAGGTAGCTAAAGAGTTCAATAAGCAGCTCAAGGATAAGGTGTCTCAACGGAGGGATCAACTTCTAGATTCACTTCTTGTCTATGTTAACATGTACTCAACTAAGTATTACCTTAATAGTGAAGCTAACATAATGGGTAAAACTCACAACTCATTCCTCCCGTCTCTGTGATTAAGATTAGTTTATTATTATTATTGTTGTTGTTGTAAAATTGCAGGCCTCATCGACTCTCTTGGGTTCTACTGCAAACATTCACAGATGAAATATTGTTAGGACAAGCTGACAGTGAACGGGACACGGATTTTCACAAAGTCGTGCAAGAATCTGTCCCAATACATAAGTTGGGATAGTACAAATTATATTGAACAAGGTAACAAGTGGGTTGCTAGCCAGATCTTTGATGGTTCACTCTCTGAACCTCCATTGCCAATCACTGAAGCCTGTGGAGATGCTTTTCATCAGCTGAGATGATGAAGTGATATTCCCCATCTTAGTTGGTATGTATATACCTAACTACTGTTTTTACCTGCGATCTTGGGTTTTGTTTTTCAAGTTCCTTTTTCTCATAGGAAGCAAGTGAAAATAATTTCTTTATTATTTTTTCTCCTGTAAAGAAATGGAATAATACAAGGTGCCCGTCACCGATTTTCATCTAGTCTATATATATTTATGAGAAATAGACTACTAAAACCCTTAAAACTCCTATGCTCTACACAAATATCTCGGCGGGAGGGGGGTGTGTACTGGTACAAGGGGCTCTGGCTACGAGGATGTTGAAAAGACTGAAAAGGAATCCTAAACAAAAGTTTTGTCTTAGCAAAAATAATAGGGAAATTTCACCAAATACCACTAAGTTTTTGTTTAATTCACAATATACCACTGTGTTTTTAAAATTACACAGGATACCACTAAGTTTTTACTTATTTCATCAAATAACACTCTATCTCATATTTTGTTAAATGTTCCGTTAATATTTCAGGAAAATGACTAAACTACCCCTATTATTAATTAACAACTTGAAAGTGATTATCATACTGATAAATGTTATAAGACACCACTTTTGTTTAAACATTTATATGGATAGTTTAGTCTTTTTTCTAGGGATATTAATGGAACATTTAACAAAAAATGAGACAGAGTGTTACCTGGTGAAATAAGTAAAAACTTAGTGTTATCCTGTGTAATTTTAAAAACATAGTGGTATATCGTGAATTAAGCAAAAACTCAGTAATATTTGGTGAAAATTCCCAAAATAATAATACCACGTTGGGAAGTGACATTTTGAAAAAGTTGCACAGTTTGCAAAACATTAACTTTGATGGGCTTTTAAATCAAAGATGGTTTTCAATCGTAAGTGGAACTCATCAACTCACATCTTCTTTTTTCTTTGAAAACTACCAACCGTTATTAAGAAAACATAACAAGCTTATTATAAATAAATTTACCAAACAGAAATCCTGGAAGCCTAAAAGTAAGATAAGGGTGAGGAAAGCAAAAGCTTACTGTAATGTGCATCTGATTTCCTCAGGAAAGGTGCATAAGCATCCCTCAAAATGACCAACCTTGATCATCAAGAGATGGTCTACGAAGCCTTCTACGCTTCTTCAAACCCCTAACTATGACTAAGACGAAAACTGCCGACAAAAGAAACATATTAACACTTATTACCCTAATAGAAACCCAAACCCTAAATAAAAACATAAACATTAACACACCACCAGATAGAGCTAAGAAACTAACACTAGGGAATCGACGAATGTCCATGATCCTACATATGAAGATCACAATCCACCAAAAAACCACGAGTACAAATAGAAAAACCGACCAAATCAACCTCACTTACATGACCAGCCAGAAGCCAGTCAACTGTATTCAAGCATTTCATCGATATCAATTAAAAAACAACCACATCTCTGTTATCCAACCCAGACCGCTTCCTATCTTCTGCAACCATTAACCCCTCACCAACACCTCCGGACTGAGTATCCTTACACCAGATTATGGGCCATGCTTTAACACCAATTCTAGATTCATTCAAAAGGACATGCAGACCCCTAATAGTGCACAATCATACGCATGCTGCCAAATAAACAGATCCAAAAGATCACCGACATGGGTGAAGCAATACATAATCCTCAAGGTATTCTGGGTCTTGTTGACATCATGGCCCTAAAAAAAAAGAGACATGCATCGACTGGAAAAGGATGGAAAAAGGGCCGAATAGATTTACGGATGAGGAAGAGATGCCGCATCCGATTTGCACAACATCAATTCCAAACTGGGGCGATGAGGAAAGGAATTTTCTAGTATGGACACAATAGCTTCTGAGAACTAAATCATTGTCGATGTTGTTGTGGACTGGGAGGAGGAAAAAAGAAACTGACAATCGATCTAGATAGAGAGTCTCCCTACCAGCAATACCTGTAATTGTAGTAGCCGTGTAGAGCAAGTGATAAATTTTGACCACCAATTGATCTTCGCACAGAGGCGCAAATGAATTGAGCAAGAGGGAGATTGCTAGTGAGGAAGGTGAAAACGACCGAGTAAACTCATTCGAGAGGCAGATCAAGCACATGCATGTCAGTTGACCCCTAACCCACTCCCGTTTTAACCTCAAATTACTTTAACCCGAGATTTCGGCACCCCAAACGCACTAGATTAGTTGTGAGGTTGACAGCTTCCCAAAAATTTTGCAGCGGTGGAGCTTCAAAATAATGGTTCCTTTCAAAATACAAAAGAAGAACAGATAGACCCAAGCATGAAAAAGAGAAGGGACAAAGAGAACCATTCAAGAAGGCACTCATGTGAAAATCTCTACTATGGGGACTCCCGATGAGCAGAGGGACTCCAGATGAGGGGAGAAGCTACTGGGCTCCCCCGCATTTTCTTTGGTAAGGACACCGACCACCGCACCTTCCTCGTGATTCCACCTTGGTGATAAGACATAACAAACTATTTGGTTATTTAGGTTAGTAATTTTTACTTGTGATGTGATTATTGGATGCACTTTACTTTGTTCCTATAATAAAAATATTTTGAATTGTAAAGCTTATTATTCATGTCACATACTTGTAGATCTATTGATAAAGCAAAAGACATCTCAATGCGACTTGAAATAGATTTAGGATAAACCCTCACCCCCATTTTTTAAAAAAGAACCTTATTGTTCTTAATTTGCCAAAGTTTTTTTTACTATGGCTTCATTGTTAGTGGCATATTTTAGGTGGTTTGGCAGGGAATGTTGCAAATATATTAATATACATATACTTTAGAAAAAGAAAAACATAAACATAGCTTTGATGACTAGAATGGTGACATGGCACGGTGGGTTCTATTAATTGCTTAAATGTTGATTATCTAATAGTATATAAATAACTAAACAAACAAACTGTTATTACAACAATATTGGTTTTTTAGAGAAACTTCGAGATTATCAATTAGTGCATCTTAAAGGTTGCACCTAAAAGTTATAACAAATAGGGCAACACAATGGTGCACTTGAAATACCCCAAACCTTAGTATGTGGTTTAGACATTAAAATATGGTATAATAAGGCTAAAAAGTGCCTTAGAAACATTAGTGAACAATTTAAACCACAGTAAACACAAATAAATACCTTAAAGTCGATAAGGGCGAAAATGTGCTCTAAGCCTGGGATAAGCTTGGTTAAGACCTAATGAGCTTACCAAGACCTTATTTATATGTTAATGAACATATTAAACCAATTATCAAAGAAAACCAAGCTTGAAAACAAGTTAAAACACAAAATGTGCTTTAAGGAGTCTTAAAGCACATTTTTGAAAAATTGTCTTGTAAATGGGTTTTGAATGGCTAAATGTCCATCATTACTCTTTAATTAACATGTGTACTACTTAGTATCACATTAGGAAGTCTAAATCAATGAGAAATCAAAAATTTCACAAATATGTGCCTTGTTTTGTGAATAGTAACCAAATTAAGCAAGTTTATAACATAAGTCAACATAAGTGAGTTAATTGGTCAATAAAGACTAAAATACCCCTCATTATAATATGGGGGCCGGTTTCTTGTGTGACTCATCACACTTAAACAAAAAAAAGAGCTAAGTAAAGTAATAAAGTAAAAGGTACTATTTGCTTTACTACTTAAATATCTAAACTAGCTAACTTATCTTCATTCTCTTCTTTCCTTCTTCATTTCCCACGCCTCCAATCTCTCTTCTTCCTCCATACACGGTTTTGCTACAGCCCAAGCACCATTCTCCATCTTTAAACTCTTGTAATTCCTAGCCCCATTTACCAAATCAAAAACTAAGACCACCATTCTTCTAGTCTCATCAAGCTCTTCAACCTTGTCTTCTCAAATCTTCAAGACCACCATTTCGGTGCCATGGAGATCCACCATTGAAGGAGCTTGAGCTTATATTTTTATGCCTTGTTGATCACCTTTGCTTCAAGGTAAGGAAAAACCAAGAAAAACAACATTTCCTTCATGTTTTAGTGTTGACCGAAAATCACCTCTTCATGGTGTTTTCTCTTGCTTTGTTCTAGCTTCATTTCAATCATTCAAGGGCTTGGTGGAGTCCTCTCTTGCTACATATTCAAACTCTCTTCCATTTCCAAGGTAAAGCAATCACCTTAATGTTTTAAGACAATATATAACCTAGGGTTTATAATGAGATTAAGCATGAAGCTTGGATACTCATTACATTGCTGGAATATTGATTAGAAACTTGACAAGCAAACCAAAGTCTTGCCGGTTTTAATCAAGGAAGAGCAAGGAGAAATTAAGTGAAAAACTTGTGAAGGAAAAGAGGTAAATGTGCTAACCTAATGTAACTTGGGATGCCTTAGGAGAAATGAGCTTATGTTGCTTGTTAAAACTACTTAAAGAGCCAATGGTGAATGACTTAGTAAAATGCTCTCAAGGAGACTATTAAAGGGCATATGTGTTGTTGTATGTATTTGCAGGTCAAAGGCAATATATTGTGGGAAATTCAGTGTTTATGGTTTATGCACTTTAAGGGCCTAAGAGCCATGTTATTTAAGGGCCTAAGTGCCAAGCAATTTAAATAATGCACTATATTGTGATGTAGTGTAAGTTTGGTGAAGTTTTGTGTATAAGAATGCTCTTGATGGATTTAAGTGTTCTTGAATGTTTAATGGTGAAAACTTTGTGTTTTGGTGTAACAAGATGCTAGGAGAACCCATGTCGAAATTTAGATAATGTATAAGAAGTTTAGGTGTTTAAAATGAGTTTTGGTGAGTTAGGAAGTGTTTAGAATGATTAAGTGTTCTACTAGTGAAAGAAACATGCATTAAGGTATTCTAAGATGTAAAAAGGACTTAGGCAATATTTTAGAGGATTTAGAATGCAAATGGGTGTTTTGGGATACTTTAAGATCATGGTGAGATTGTGTTTAGGACTTGTGCAATGTTGGTGAATAAGGAAGAAGTGATGTGTTGCATGAAGGAGCTATAAACTTGTAGAGATATTCAAGGAGTTTGGTTAGGAAGAAAAGATGCTTGGGAGATGATGTTGTAGTAGTGAGGGAACATTTGGGACTAGTGGTAGTTCTAGGTATAAAACACCACATGAAAACTTAGTGAAAAACATTGCATGTGCTAACCTTTGTATAAGAATTTGTGTAATGTTGAAGAGGTTTTTGGTGAATGATTTAAGGAGTTTAATGGATGTCTTAAGGGGTGTTTGAAGTGCCAAATGTGGTTAGAACATACTAGGGCACTATGAGGTGAAGTTTGGAGTTAAATGGGCAATTAAAACAAGGGTCTGGAGCAGACCGACCTTGGGGACCGGACCTGCAAGGTCGGTCGAGCCCAGTTTACCCTGCGAGAAATGGTCTCTGGAATGGATCGACCTTGGGGACCGGACTTGCAAGGTCGGTCGGGCATGGATTTTTGGTACGGATTAAGTCCCTGGAATAGACCGACCTTGGGACCGAACTTACAAGGTCGGTCATGCCTAAATCTTTGTACGTATGTGAGTCTCGGGAATCGACCGATCTTGGGACCGAACTTGTCAAGATCGGTCGGGCCTGAATTTCCAAAGGGGAAAAACTCTCGGGAATAGACCGACCTTGTGGACCAAACTTGCAAGGTCGGTCGGAGTAGAATTTTCTGACGGTAATAGACCGACCTTAGTTGCGCGTATCCCGGTAGCCGATGGGTTGCGCATTAACCATACCAGCCAAGGGTTGCTGACCCCCTCGGGGGCTCCATATTTATATTGCAGGATGAGGATTGAGGAAGCGGAATGGCTATAGATCCTAGGTTGCAGAAATACCCTTGGTTATTTTTGGATGTTGAGCCCGGGATGCGCTTGTGCTCCCGTGGCGATATATTTTGGTACCGTTTATATTAAAGTGACGGTCGTTGACAGTTGAAAGTGGAGTTTATGTGTACAGTTTACAGTGATAGATGTTGCTAAATACTCGGTATGTTGGTTATGTATATATGGATGTTAGTACCTAATGCTCGGGAGTCTGATCATCAGACCAGTACGCTTGTATTTATTCTGCCTTGTTAACCACGTGGGCGGTTAACGGCGTTGTAGCACCGAATCGTTTAGTTAATATTTAGTTATTTATTTCTGCTGCGATTTCAATTATTGTTAAGTACGTAGTAGGGGTGTTAGAAAAAGTGGTATCAGAGCGATACTTCGCTCTGATGGCTAGAATACCGAGCTTAGGAATATACCGAGTTAGGAAACCTAACCATAGTTACCTAAGTGAACAGTTATGAGAAGGTTAACCACTAACTAAGTGTGGAGATACCTTATTGTCGGGAAGACGTTACAACCATTGGAACCGATAAGTGTGCAAGCACAGTGCTAATAAATGTTTGTGTGAATTCAGATGTCTGGTAGACCACGAGGTTAAGGCCGCGGGCGCGGCATTGGTGATACCGGGAACCAGGGAGAGAACCCTACGACGCAAGTTATGGCCGACGCTGTTGCGGCCGCCGTAGCCCAGATGGTCCCACAGTTGGTAGCTGCGATGTAGCAGCAGCAAGGCGGTGCGGGTCAACAAGGGCCACAACCGCAACCACAGCCGCGCGAGACCAACTGGGTTAAGGCGTTGGTGGATTTGAGACCCCCGTCATTCAGTGGGGAGACCGACCCTGGTAAGTTGGAGGCGTACATCTCCGAGATGGAGACCGCCTACGAGACCTTGAATGTGCCCGAGGAGGTCAAGGTCCGTCTTGCCGCTTACTACTTGAAGGGATCGGCTCAGAGTTGGTGGAAACTGGTAAGGGAGGGCAGAGTTGCTGATCCTACCTTCCAGTGGAGGGAGTACACGACCCTGCTGCGAGCCAAGTACTACCCGATTCATGTACAAGAGGCCAAGCGCCTAGAGCTCGACAATTTGAGGCAAGGGGATAAGATGACGGTTGATGAGTACTACTCCGCTTTCGTCGGACTTATCCACCTGCTGCCGGATCTGGGATACTCAGACCGGATTTTAGTGAACCGTTTCTACAACGGATTGAGCTACCGCCTACGCTACGGTATGGGGCCAAGCGGGTATACTACTTTGCAGGTAATGGACTACAGTGTGATGTGAATAAGTGTGTGCAGTGTGTTAATGTAATTGTGAGTTTGTTTTGCGGGGCATAATTAACACCCTAAATATAGGAGTGCTATCATGCCGCTGCTATTGTTGAGATCACCGTCCATCTGAGGGACGAGGAGAATGCGCTTAAGCGCAAGGCCATGAGCGAGGGTCTAGGCACGCAAGGGCACGGGGGAGGAAAGAAGAAAAAGCCATACCCCCAGTCCCAGAAAGGACAGCAACAGGGTGGCAAAGGCCAAGCCCAGACCACTGCAGAGTGGATTTATCGTGAGTTATTAGCACAGGTGAAATTGATAAAAGAAAGAAATTAATACTCAAAATATCCGTCGGGCTGCAAATTAAAACCCGGTCGCAGTAGTATAGAAGACAGAAGCGGCCGGGGTCAAACCGTGGGACTTATAGCGAGATAAAATAGTTCCTAAGCTTGTCACAAAAGGGGGGAAGTTAATTGACTTGTTTTTAGAGAAAATATTAAGCAGATTAGAAAACTGAGTGCAGATGAATTAAATGGAACTCCGGGTTCAGGTTAATATGATTTAATTAATTGTGCTAACTCTACCGGTTTAATAAAATAGTTTGGCAAGATTCCTGTAATTTTCTTAAGGTCCGATGAAAACTCTTAAGAACTCGTTTACCTGTAATGCAAGGTCCGATGAAAACTCGAGCAAAAGCCTGTAAACGGCAGAGGAGTAAGAGGCTTTATTCTTGCAACATGTATTAACTTAAACGATGAAAATAAGTTCTTACAGTTTTACGGCTTAATTAACTCGTCTGTTTCTAACCGATGAAATTAAAAACAGACTTAGTAAGGCTTTTTAATAAACGATGAAATTTATTAAAAAGGGAGAGAAACAAAACTTTAATCGTAACAAACTGAATTTATTTTAACCGGTAGAAATATGTTACACAGCTAACAAACCATAATTAAAACCCTTGCCCGGAGCAAATCCTCCTTAGCCAGACATATTAACTGGTAATAAGTCAGACAGAGGTTGGACGTAATAATAGCACGGAGACGTGATTAGTGAATGGAGAAATGAGGAGAAAGAAGAGTGGTACATGTACGTAAGTTATTTGTATGTGAAGTGGGTGAATTAGAGAGTTAATGGAGTGAAATGATATACGGGAGTGATTTACTGGAAGAGAATGAGATGAGGTGAGTGTGAGTGATTTTCTGGTTTTCTCCGTGCACTCGTACAAGGCTGTAGGGAATGGGTATTTATAGAAGAAATGAAGAGGTAGTCTTCCATAGATATTTGCAGTTGATTGCCTACTTGAGTGCTTGATTGATTGAAGCATTGATTGCTTCATTTATTGCAGGGGACAGAGGCAGAATGCGTGAGAGATTTAAGGTAGGCGGTGGTCGGAGTAGATAGATAAGGGGATAAGACGACTGCGCGAAGAAGAAAACTAGTCCGGTTGATTTTAGTCTTGACCGCCTCTTAATAGGCGGTTTCTTGTGTGCTGTCCGCCTATTCTTGGGCGGTTGCCCTTGTTCTTGTCCGCCCCATTATGGGCGGTTGCAGCTAATGGTTCCGCCTCTTCTTGGGCGGTTGCAAGCTAAAGGTTCCGCCAGTTATGGGGCGGTTGCAGCCCGTGAGAGGTCCGCCTCTTCTTGGGCGGTTGCAGCCCTTGACCGTGGCCTATTTTCCTTCGAACTTTGACCGGCTCTAGATTCTTCGTTTGGACTTGTTTCTGAGCCGTTTGCGTCTACACGTTCGTCTCTTCGTCTACTTCACTCCCGGCTTGGTTTTCCTCATGTTAAACAAAAATTTATGAGATAAACAATAAAACATAAACTAGAGGAAAACTAACCGAAGTGGAGAAATGAGCAAGAAAAGTGCTAATATTATACATGAAATACACCTATAAAACATGCTCATTTGGACACTTATCACACCCCCACACTTATCTTTTTGCTTGTCCTCAAGCAAAACCACGTACCAAGTAAGTAGGAATGCTCAATACTAACAAATATTATGAAGGGTAGGATAAACATGATCTTTAACTTTTGAGGAGTGTGAAAAATAACTGCTGGTGGCATAGGTGTGCTCAGGGTAAAAATAAAATATAGAGTTTCGGGGTATGATCTAAGGTACTTCAATGTTTCTTTTGTGTGACTCTGAGAACTTTTACCATGGCCAACTTCTCTCAAGAACGGGCATTGAGAAGAAAACAAAAGGAAAAATAGATTTATGCATTTGTTTCACTTTTGCATAAGAGATGAGAAAATATAGGCATCACGCCTTTGTATTCAAGAACACTCAACTCTCTTTTGTTGGTTACCAATGGTGTCTCGCAAGTCCTTATTATTTTTTTGTTTTTTTTAACAGAGAAGCACCCCTTAGCAATCCCTAAGAGAGAAGACAGAAAGAAACCCTGAGCAATAAAATCCAACCATTTGCAGATTATTTGTTCACACCGCATATAAAATGCTCCTCAAAAGTAATCAAAATTTTAAAATTTGTACCATTTATCCCACAATTCATAACAGTATTTATTTTTAAAGAGAACAACCTACATTAGCAAGGTACATAATTTTAATTTTTGAACAATTGCAAGATAAGCAGAGAGATTTAAACATTTTAAGCATTTAAGCACAGAACGCCCTGAAAAGGCTCTTCCCCCACACTTAAGCTTAAGCAATGCCCTCATTGCGTAGATGGAATTAAATTAATAGGGCATCAATTAATAAAGGAAGAGTGTACTCCCCAGATTTCGTAGAGTGTGTAGAGCTCCCCCACACTTGAGTGCAGCTGTGGAATGTCATGAAATGAACCTGTAAAGAATATTCTACACAGCCAGAAGAACTCAAGTGAAACCTGCATTTTATTATAACATATAAAAGGGAAATATAGTACAAAAAAAAAACAACATTTAAATTAAAGGAAAGAAAGTACATAGTGGGTTGCCTCCCACCAAGCTGCCCGGGTTTAACGTCTCTAGCTAGACGTATTTGACCAAGCTTTAGGTTGGAGAAGAGTTTGAGGGCGAGGTATCTGAACTGCTGGTGTTAGGAAGTTTGTACACTTTTGTAAACTTATGAGTAGAGGTGTTGTCTGTTGTTCCTTTGGGGTGGAAGCTTCCTGTATTCCTGTACGAAAGAAATTTCGAACATAGCATTATTATTTCAAGAACTCCGGCATACCTTTTTAGACGGGATCCATTGACCTTGAAGCATTCTCCTTTTTGATTCTGGAGTTCGTAAACACCAAAAGGAGTGGTTCCAACAACTTGGAATGGGCCAGTCCAGTGAGACTTGAGTTTTCCAGGAAATAGTCTCAATCTGGAATTATAAAGCAGCACTCCGTCGCCAACCTGAAAGTCGCGTTTGTGGATCATCTGGTCATGAAGTTTCTTGGTGCGGTCCTTGTATATCGTCGCACTTCGGTATGCCTGATCTCTTAACTCCTCGAGTTCAGAGAGTTGAAACTTCCGCTTTTCTCCTGCGGCTTCTAAATCGAAGTTTAGGGCCTTGATTGCCCAATATGCCTTATGCTCCAGCTCTACAGGTAGGTGACATGATTTCCCATAAACAAGCTTAAAAGGAGACATCCCGATGGGAGTCTTGAATGCAGTGCGGTAAGCCCAAAGCGCATCATCCAGCTTAAGTGCCCAATCCTTTCGTGATGAGTTAACCGTCTTCTGGAGGATCCATTTTAACTCACGGTTCGAAACTTCTGCTTGGCCGTTTGTCTGGGGGTGATAAGGTAGAGCTACCTTGTGACGTACCCCGTACTTACCCATAAGCGCTTCAAATGAACGGTTGCAGAAGTGAGATCCACCGTCACTAATAATAACTCTAGGCACGCCAAAACGCGTAAAGATGTGCTTTTTGAGGAACCTGGTTACTGTCTTTGCATCAGCATGATGACAGGGTATGGCTTCTACCCACTTCGACACGTAATCAACTGCCACTAGAACATATTGGTGGCCCTGCGAGGAAGGGAACGGTCCCATAAAATCAATGCCCCAACAATCAAAGAGCTCCACTTCTAGTATCCCCTGTTGTGGCATCTCATGTCTCCTGGATGTGTTACCCATTCTGACAATTATCACATTGTTGCAGAATTGGTAGACATCCTTGTGAAGGGTAGGCCAATAAAATCCTGATGCCAGGATCTTTGCAGCGGTCCTTGTGGGTCCATGGTGACCTCCGGCTTCCCGTGAGTGACAAAAATGTATGACGCTCGGAACCTCGTCGTCCGGGAGACATCGTCGAATCAACCCATCAGCACTAACTCGGAACAAATACGGATCCTCCCAGAAATAATGCCTTGAATCAGAAAGAAATTTCTTC
This sequence comes from Limonium bicolor, assembly GCA_023374045.1. NCBI lineage: Eukaryota > Viridiplantae > Streptophyta > Magnoliopsida > Caryophyllales > Plumbaginaceae > Limonium > Limonium bicolor. Next base: position 148,936,952 of record CM041776.1, on the reverse strand, counting down.
TTCTGGGAGTAGGATAGATCATAGGGTACTGTTCCAGAGACTAAATAATTGGCCAGGTCCGCGTACCATGGCTCCTGCATCTTGGTGATTGAAAAGACAGTCTCATCGGGGAAGAATTCGTTGATAGGCACACTATCCGTAGGAGTTACCAATCTGGAGAGATGGTCAGCGACAACATTTAGTTTTCCTCTTATCTTTGACTTCGATGTCAAACTCTTGAAGTAGAAGAATCCAGCGCAATAAGCGAGGCTTGGCTTCTTGTTTTGTAAATAAGTATTTGAGAGCGGAGTGGTCTGTGTGCACGATGACTTTGCTGCCCCATAAGTATGATCTGAACTTATCAAGGGAGAAAACTATAGCCAGAAGTTCTTTTTCGGTGGTCGTATAGTTTTTCTGGGCGTCGTTTAGTGTTCTGCTGGCATAAGCGATCACTCTCAAGATTTTCTCTTTTTTCTGGCATAGAGCTGCCCCCACGGCGTAGTCACTTGCATCACACATGATCTCAAACGGAAGAGACCAATCAGGTGGTATGACTACAGGTGCTGACACCAATTTTTGTGTTATAGTTTGGAAAGCAGCTGAACACCTTTCATCAAAATGAAACGGGGCATCTTTCTGTAGCAGGTCGGTCAATGGTTTGCTGATTTTGGAGAAGTCTTGTATAAACCGCCGATAAAATCCTGCATGCCCTAGGAACGCTCGTATGTCACGAACTGTAGTTGGTGCTGGTAACTTCTCGATAACCTCGATCTTGGCTTTATCCACCTCTATCCCTTTAGCTGATATTTTATGTCCAAGGACAATCCCGTCCTTGACCATAAAATGACATTTCTCCCAGTTTAAAACGAGATTCGTATCCTCACACAGTCTTAGGATTAAATCAAGTTGTGCCAAGCATTTGTCGAAACTAGAGCCATAGACTGAAAGTCGTCCATAAAGACTTCTTTGCTCTGCTCGATGAAGTCAGCAAATATTGCTTGCATACATCTCTGGAAGGTAGCAGGGGCATTGCATAGACCGAAAGGCATTCGTCGGTATGCAAAGGTACCGTAAGGACAAGTGAAGGTTGTCTTGTCCTGGTCCTCAGGTGCGATAGGTATTTGAAAATAACCCGAGAACCCATCTAGAAAACAGTAGTACTCTTGCCCTGCTAGTCGTTCCAACATCTGGTCGATAAAGGGGAGAGGAAATGATCCTTCCTGGTTGCCAAGTTCAAACGCCGATAGTCAATACACATGCGCCATCCTGTGATCTTTCTTTGAGGGATAGTCTCTCCCTTTTCATTAATAACAGCTTCGATGCCCCCCTTCTTGGGGACAACTTGAACAGGACTGACCCATGGACTGTCAGAAATTGGATAAATGATGTCTGCGTCAAGGAGTTTCAGAACCTCCTTTCGAACTACCTCCTTGAGGTTAGGGTTTAGCCGCGTTGAGGTTGCCTGATAGGTTTGAAGTTTTCCTCCATGTAAATATGGTGCGTGCAATAGGAGGGATCAATTCCTTTGATATCAGCGATAGTCCACCCGATTGCTGTCTTGTGCTTTTTAGTACCTCGAGTAACCTTTTCCTCCCCGGAATTCAGAGAAGAGGAAATAATGACAGGCAAATGGTCATTTTCAGCTAGGAAAGCATACTTGAGGTTAGAGGGTATTTCTTTAAGCTCGAGTTCAGGTGGTTGTTCCACTGATGGAATTGATTTTTGAGGTTTTCTGTCGAGTTCTTCGATTGTGGCCGGTACGCTTGATAACCAGCCCTTCCTTTCTCTACGTACGCCAGCATGGCGTTAACTTCCGGATCCTCATCTTTTCTTCTAGAGAAGTAAATAATACTGCTCTAGTGTTCAGTTTCACTTCTGGATGGAAGATGGGAATATGTCCTCATCTGTAGCAAAATCCTCTTCCTCCTCATCATCTGTGAATCCACCTTAGCATGAGGAGAAAAGTTGAACTTTTCTTCATCATTTTTGCATGTCGAATTCAATCGTTTCATCCTCGTACCGCAGAGTGATTTTTCCGTCATGGACGTCAATGATGGCTTTGGCGGTACTCAGAAACGGTCGACCTAGAATCAGGGGAACCTCAACATCGTCATCCATTTCTAGAATGACGAAATCAGCGGAAAGATAAAGCGAGACTCCAACTACCAGATCTCGGACTATCCCATGGGCTTGATCTCTGATCTGTCTGCTAGTTGGAGTTTGAAAGGAACCGGTTGCATTTCTCCTCCTTTAACTTTCAAGAAGGTGGCGTATGGCATGATATTAATGCTGGCTCCTAGGTCGCAAGACCGCTTCCACAGTCCACCCCACCTAAAACACGGGATCACGGGATTTCCCGGATCTGTTTGTTTGGGGGGAAGTGCTCGAAGAAGGGCCGCAGAGCATTCCTCCGTGAGGTGCACTGTTTCTTTCCAGGTTTCTTCTTTTTCTTTGTCAAGAGATCCTTTAGAAATTTGGCGTAATTAGGCATCTCTTGCAAAGCATCAAGTATAGGTATGTCGAGAGTCAGTTTCTTGAAAATGCTCAAGAATTTGGAGAACTTCATCTAGGTGTTTCTTTTTCGTTCTGTTTGGGAACGGGAGTTCACTGTTTTTATGAGTGGAAGTTGGGATGTCGATTGCAACTCGAGGTGGAGGTGGAGTAGCAGGAGTAGGGACTTGGATTTCTGAAGGAGGTGAAGTTGGTTTGGTGGTTTCATCAATATTGATTGAAATACCCCAAACTTAAACATAAGGATTAAAATTAATCTAATATGTATTTAAGGGCCTAATGGTACCTAATTAATACTAGTAAGGAAAAATAAATCCAAAAGAAATAAAGAAACGCTTAAAAATCGAAAAACGCTAAATAAGCGTTAAATAACCATAGGAGGTATGAGACCTCGGTTAGCATATTATATGGATTCTAAAGCCTTAATAAGTCATAAATAAAATATGGGAACAACTCCCGAAGAAAACGGATCCAAATAATGTATTAAAACGCTAATAGAGCTTTAGCGCACGTTTTTCAAGGAAATCGGGAAAACGTGACTTTAAGCGGGTCAAATAGACTCGTAACAATTTTGGGTCAGCTAAATACTCATTAATAAATATTAGTGAAGGTCTAGAACCAATAAAATCAATAAAACGAGAAAATAGTAAAAACTGTCAAAAACGGGAAGTTGTGGGGTAAAAACATAAATAACCCGAACTAGTGTGTCCAATATTGTAAATAGAATTTTAAAACCCATAATGGGTGCTGTGTGCAGCCGATTTCTTTCCCCCCACACACACTCTCTTAATTCTCTTTTCATTTGCAAAAGACAAATACATTAAAGAAAAAAAAAGAGAGTAAAAAGTAACATTACTTTACTACTCTACCTCACATTCTCTCTCCTATCCTCTCATTTTCTTCACTCACGTACAGCCCCCTCACTCACCCTCTCAATTCCTTTCTTCTTCCCATGCGACAGCAATGGAGATTTGAGTATCCCACACAAAAACACCCACTTCTCTCCTCTTGTTAACCCATCAAACCTTCTCCAAAAATTACAAAAATTATACCATTGGAATCCCCTCATCAAGGAGAACATATTCCTCCTTTCAAAATCCGAAAACACTCACTTTCACTTCCATGGGTGTGCTGCATTTGGAGCTTCAAGACCACCATTAGAACCACCTTCATCCCCTTATCACGTTGAGGTAAAAATAATCTTGAAACTTCATCTTTTTCTAGCCTTTAAGGGCAAAACGAAATTAATCTAAAACCTTGTTGGTTGTTTTGGTACCCAGCCGATTTTGGCCTCTTTGAAGGAGTAGAAATATCGTTCTTGAGCTCCTTTAAGCTCCATCTACTCCCTTGGAAGGTAATATATCCCTAAACCCTAGAAATTTACCTTAAGGCATTAAGGTAATCTAAAGGTTAGCTTTCTATTAAGATGGTGTGTATATATGGGTTGTATTGTTAGAGAATTTAATTACAAAACCGGTGAGAAGAGGAAAGAGAGAAAGGAGGAAGAAGCAAGAAGAAGAAAAACAAACTAGAAGAAGAACAAGGTATTGTGCTCACTTGTATTGTCTTGTAAAAGTACTTATGTAACAGATTTTAGTAGCTTTTGAATGTACATTAAAATAGTAAGGAGTAGTAGTGTAATGAGGAAGAGGAACCAAACTATCATTGAAGCTTGAAAGACAATTAAAAACTGTCACAACTAGATGGGGATTGAATTTAGTGTGCAGGAATTTTTAAGTGTGGTTAGTGGTGGCAATTGTGTATGGGAGCTTGGTATAGTTGTGATTGTTGAAAACAGGTGAAATGAGTAATGTTTGGTGAGCTAAAACATGTGGGGAGAATGCAAGATTTTAGGGGAGGTTATGTCAAAATTTACCTAGAACTAGAACACTTAAGAAACTAGAAAACTAGGTAAAAGCATGTCCTTATAACAGATTTTAATGTGAGCTGTTTAGTTGGTAGGAATATGTGCATTTATGGATGACTTGGTGAGTGGGAGAACCAAGGTGTGTATTGGAGTTAGTAGAGATGATTAGAAACTATGGAATGGTAGTAGTAGCATGTGAATAAAAGAGTGTAAAAGCTGTAGCAAGAAGTGTTAAAACACATTGGAGAAACTATGAGGAATTAAGTGTATTTGGAGAACTTATGGTGGGTAGTTTGATACCTTGAAACAGATTTGGAGAAGAGCTAGGTAATGGGATGGAAGTAGGATGGTAAGATGATGCAATTAGAATGCTAGGAGTGGCATTGGTAGAGGAAGTATTGGATGGTAGAAGTTGGTTTAAAAATCTGTAGCAAGAGAGCAACAAAAACTGTTGCATGTGTTGAAGAAGAAGTGAGAAAAATTGTGTAAGTTGATTTAGAAGTGAAGAATGAATTGGATGGATGAACTAAGGTGAATTAGAGGATTTAATTAGTGTTTAAACATGTAGTAAACATGTGGAAATGAGTAGGAAAAGATTGGGTGAGAATAGAGCTGAATTTGGAATCCAAGTAGATAATTAAAAGGGGTTCTGCAGCCGACCTACCCAGGCGACCTACCCTAGACTGGGTCGGTCGGGCCGAATTCTGTAACCCGGGTACTCTCTGCAGCCGACCTACCCAGGCGACCTACCCAGGGTGGGTCGGTCGGCCTTCATAAAAAAAAAAAAATTAAATTTTAATTAGATAAATATATGTAAATACATATATGTAAATATATATATATATAATATATATATATATATATATACACACATATATATAAATACATACATATATATATATATACACATATATATACATACATATATATGTGAATGAGTAAGGCGTTAATGCTAAAGTAAAGAAGGTAAGAAAGTTGTGAATATAAAGAACATTAAGTTATACCAAAATAACGGGATAACGGGGTAAGTACGGGAGTAGTAACTATGCATGTATTGTAATGCTTAGTATTAATTGAATCATTTGACATGTAGTCATTGGTTCGAGAATAAGGATCGAGGAACAAGAGTGAACCAAAGGGACAAGGGAACACCCGGTAAAGTAAATTCCGGTAAAAAGGTATGATTTCTTCATGCCCTGTATCCTAATCTGGTTACCCCGATTTGTGTGCTTATTTGACCACCTAAATAAGATAAATGCATGAATCGGACTATATTGCACTTACCTGTGCTTGACTTATGTTGTGCTTGATATTATTGTCTTGAGCACTAGTTTGTATAATTCATGAAATATATGAATGATGATGAATGGTATTCGAACCTCGTATCGTACTTGTGTAATGTATTGTACCTCGTATGTATGTGTATATGTGTATTGTATTATTGTGGCTTGGATGTTGACTTGTGCTAATTCCTAACTACCTAACTCCTAACTTAAGTGAGTAAATTGGAATGAGTACAAGTCCGATATAGCTTCGGCCACGCGTGAGGATGCGGAGTCACAAGAGGTTGGCTGCAATTCCTGACTCTTAAACTGGTCCGCGGCCCAAATCCCTTAAATGGGTAGCATCCCGGATTGGTGAGTCAAGTAAATCCCGGTGGTGGGACGGTGTAGTCCCCGGGCCGGAGGTCCCGACGACTTAACATGAGTAAGAGTAAGAGTAAGTAAGTATGGATCCGTAAGTATGTATGAGTATGTATGTGTATGTATGGAGTAAACGAGTAAAAGAGTAATCTCCACCCGATTAACCCGGGTGGACCAATATGAGCTAACAAGTTTATTGGATTGTGTATGAATTGCGTATGTATTGTATATCGTATTGTGTATCACGGAATTCAGAAAGGTAAGTATGCATCGTTGGGCTATATGGATTACTATGTATGAACTGAAGTGTATGCATTGAAGTGTATGTATGTATTCTTTGCGTAGAGTATCGTAGTATATGTATGAAAGCATGTATGCATGTATGTATGAATAAAATGAACCGCATGTATTCGACCAAGTGGTCGGCGTACCCTCACTAGTACGCGGGGTATGCGGTTATCATGCTCGGCGAAAGCTGACCCCTTCGGGGGACATTTTTTAGTGTGCAGGTACCCGAAGCGAATGTGGTCAAGGCACGAGACCGGCGACTACATTGGATAGTAGTAGTAGAATGTAGAGGTGTATCAACTAGCACGCCCCTTGTATTAGAAAGTAATGTAGTAGTGAGGAATGGGTAGTAAGTAGTCTCTTAGGGTGTATGTATGAACTTGGAAGGGTATGATAATTGTATAAGGATCCTAGTAGACTCGGTTAAGTATATTGTATTGTATGGATTGAAGAGGAGTAAGTACTGAATGGAGTATTGTTGTAATTGATTGATGAATGGAGTATGTATTCTAGATGTAGTACTCGGGATTCCGGTCCATCAGACCGATGCTGTATGTAGAGGTAGTAGCCTTGTTAGTCACGTGGGTGACTAACGGCATTGTATCACCCATTGTATGTAAGTATATTTCCGCTGCGTGTATCTGATATGTATGGAGATTGGACGGTAAGCACTGTACTAATGGTAGGGGTGTTACAAAAAGTGGTATCAGAGCGAAGTATCGCTCTGATGACTGGAAATACCGAGTTTAGGGAATACCGAGTTAGGAATTAGAAGCTTAGGGCTAAGGGCTGAGTGTTAGCATTAGAGATATGCAAGTTAGGAATTCCCGGTGTGTACCGGATACCTACAATACCAGTCCCGCCCACCGCAAACCCCATTGTATAACTTGGGAAAGAACGCCAGAGAGAAGGAAAGTCCTCTCATACTCGGGAAAACCCGATATGGCAGTAACGAGATATTCCTACAAGAGGAAAGAACTTGACAAGTAGTAGAGTCCAAGAAATGGAAGACCCGGAGATGGATCCCGGTTGAACAACAATACCCGCACTTAATAGCGGTGGAATGAGCACTCCAACCACGAGGAGGCTGCAGCTTACAACAGCATGGGGCGATGTGCTTAGCAGTCGCGAAACCTAGCTAGTCAACCAACAACAAGACAGAAGCACTAACCGTGCAACGGAATGAAAAAGGGAGCAGTTACGGAGCCGAGACACAAGTCTACGGGATAGTAATACTTGAATAATACCACCAACGGTACGCTAGCTGACGAAGGACATAGTCGGAAGCGGTTAACTCCAAAGCTACAACGCCACTAAGGTTGCAATACCTGGCCAATATAGCTCAGACAACTACAAGAACAACCATAGAATATGACCCAATAGGACTACAAGAGTAGTGCCTAAACAAGGAAGGCTCAGTAACCACCACAAGTATGTGGGAACGAGCCACAAGGAACGACACTAAACCAAATAGAACAGGAACCTCCAAGGAGTGGAGGAGTACCCAGATCTACGACAGCCATGTCTAGACCACCAAGAAGCTACCTAAAGGAGCGAGCATACCAATTATAGATCAATAAGATCGAGGGAAGCGTCAACGAGACTAACAAACACAAATGGAAACCATACCGAGATTGGTATAGGATTATCCAAAAACCATCGATACCGCGCACTTGCCAAGGCAAGTGCAGTAAAGACAGAGATATGTAAAGGAACACTAACACGTCACAAGTACATAGTAATGTACGGTGACTGTAACGAAACAACCACAGGGTCACACACCCTAACCACTAGAAGTACGAAACCTTGGGAAGGCCTAACGGCCCGACCACTACACTTAGTACATACCAGTCAGCGAGAAGCTAGACCTGGTCAAGACCTCAAGCATGGCTATGCCATGAGAGATTTCTTTTAACCACCGAACCATTGCTTTCAGAACCAAGTTTCTTTCAAAACCACAAACCTTCTTTTAAAACCTTGGATTTTAAAACCAGACCCAACAACATTATGGTGAGTATCATAGAATGATACAAGAGGAGTTGACAACAGAATACTTCACCTAGGCGTGTGGCGAACACTACGAGTGTACCCGTTACGGGATGTGGGACAACCGCACTCCGAAGGAGCTTGCGGGCCCGACATATAGTTGGGTAAGTGGTAACGTGTCAATATGGTACCCCACGTATGTATACATGTAGTGTGCGACGCACGGGAAGTAGTCAACTCCGTTCTAGGATCATGAGTGAATTCAAACCAGGACAGCTGGACACCTCAGACGATCAAGTATCAAGGAACTCAGAGAACCCATCTGAAGATGAGGAATAAGAACTAGGAAGTGCAAAGAGCACATACTAGTAGGTATAGACATTGGATATGTCTCAATAATCAAAGCAATTACCTGACAGCTGGATGGTATACCCAGCCTAAACATATTAAGGCAAATGCCTAACACGAACCTAACAATACTCAACAAACGGGGCGGAATTCCCAAGAGCAATCACAAGATTACTACGAAGCACAATCCATAATCGGAGAGGATATTCAAACCTAGTCTCGAGTACTAGGAACAAGTATAAACAGTCTACCCAAGGACGGAAGACGTCATGACCCAAAAAGGGACAACTCAAGTACAATACCACAAGACGGTACAGTGGACAACATGTTATAAACATTAGCCGGATGTAACGGCATAACTACCAACACCCAGGAGCGATCCTTGAAGGGTGTCTGCGTTGACAACAGTTGAACAAGCGTAATGATATGAGCACGGGAGCTAAAACGGACACTCGGTTAGGACACCGAAGGGATTTCACTTAACAGGAAATGCCCTAAAATACTGAGAGGCACCTATTAACACCGGATTGCCTAAAGGCCTCCTATGAACGGAAGCGTGATGCCACGACTTACCATGGAGCCAGTAATACCTCCAACCCCATAGTGGTATACAAGGAGTGAAAAGATGTATAAGCAGCTTGCAAAGAGCATAGCTTGCAGCAATAAGGCTTGAAAGCCATCAACCAACTATGTTAGGTAAACCTTAAACGGTTGCAAAACCCACACCATTACTAACAAGACTTGTAAGAAATATTGCCTCATACGACAAGAAATCAACAGCTGGACCATAAATTCAAACCCAACATCCTGAGTGGCTTGGAGTAATGGCCACCTCAGTGTCACTGTCACTAGAGCACCAGTCTAGTATGCAGTTGACGGAGTTTAATTACCCCTCATGCCTTCTGTGGCAATTGTACACAGAGGCATAAGAATCATGATAATGCCAACATTGGCCTAGTCCACACTTGGACACTACGAGAAACCCAAGGGAAGGTACCCCTCGTCAACCGAAGATCATAAATGCGGTAATGATGTGAACCCTTAGAAAAGGCTTCCACTTACTATAACAATAAACCACGCAATAGATATTGCCAAGGGGTGATGGAATAAGGAAATCAGATTTCCAAACCATTATGACTTAAAGGAGTAAGCATACTCCATATGTACTCAAGCATGTGGTGAACCATTGTGTAAACACCAACATAGCAAACCTTGTCATTAGACCTATGAGTGGAGACAAACCCCTCAACAAGAACCTTCACTTGTCAGTGATAGAACACCCTCCAATTGGAGAACGGAACCAGAAAACCCTTGAAGTTTCATGGGATGTCCTGGTAATATACATACAAGCAAAACTACACAGCCAGAGCCTAAACCAATGCTCAGCACTGAAAGGCAATAATTATCAAAGCAATTAATGTGAACATACATTGAACACCATGAATGACTAACGCTCAAGAGAGCTTATGACCCGATGAGTTATCTCATCCTTGGTCAACCAAGATACTTGGTAAAGTGTATCACAAATGATGATAGAATGTGAGGTAAGTTAACCTACACATAAAACCTAAGTGGAATAAGACATCTCCACATGGGGAAGATAATAAGATTGCCGTATGCTACGACAACCGTCATACACACAAACACAGGGAACTCCTAGTGTATTTACACCATAAGGAAATGATACCAATGACAATGTCACTAAGTAAAAAGAACTACCACAGTAACAGAAACAGTAAAAGCAATGTTGTACAATGAGTAAGAATACGGTGCGCAATAAGCGACCGCTACGAGGAAGTAGTTAAGCAATAACACGGAGTATAAGTATGAGATGACACACAGAAATATTCTTTCCTATCACATAAGTGACTTACTGTCAAGCGTTTACGCCTCTGCACTCTGTATGACTGAGTGTTTTGGCATTGCACTTGTTCAGCTAAGGATCTAATGAGATGGCTAGGGATATGGAGAATGTAAACTGTAGTAAACCCTTCTTTTCACCAACAAACATGGCATAAGCCAGTTAAGCAACCTTAGCTACAAACCGTGCGGCCTATGGCCAAAGAAGCACGAAGAGTGTAAAATACACTAGCAATCACAAGGTGTGAATTCCATTGGAATAAAGAGTGAAAAGAGACTTAAGAAAGTCACAAGGACCGACGCATAGAAAATGCAAGGTCATACAAGTAAGGGACACTTATACTGAACCAGAAGAACTGGTATAATTCAGAAGCTATTGACAACAGAGGAAGCACTATAACTAAATAGAAGCTTAGCCTCGCCAACAATAAGTTGGAAGAACTTAGCGATTAATCGTGAGAGTACGGATAGTATGTATAATAGATTACCAGGAAGCTGGTTATAATCTAAACTCGTTGAGTTAAAAGGCGGTAAAAGAATACCACACTTGTTTGTAAACCTTATTTCCACAAAAAGGGATAAAAGGCGATGAGTAACAGTCTATAATACCAAAGAGTGAATTAAACACTAAGGCTATCAGGGTCGCGCAGCAGAAGCTAGTGGGCCCTAGCTGAGGAATGTAATACACTCAGTGAGTATGCGAGATTGGCTATTAATGCCTTAAAGCCTAATAGGCTAGAACCAAATTGATTATGAGTTAATAAACTCATATAGGAATTCTTGGTGCAAAGACTAAACCATTGGTATGGTTAAGACCCTTTGACCAGAGCATATTGTATAGTATACCGTAGTGAAGCTAAACACTTCAGATTGCCCAAATTGATTAAACCAATGTTTAATAATAATAACATATGGTAGATTACGTGGGCGTAATCCCTTTTAAGGGGGGTAGAGCGAAAACCGCTTAATGCAAGTTTTATAAATAAAACACATAAAACTATAATGTGCATAGCACAAATGAGAATTTATTCGATGAGTGGTACTTACGTTATATAAACATACGTATTCATTCATATTGAATTGTGGTAACTAAGCATTAGACATGCAAATACCATAGGGTGAATATACCCATCTTGTAACACCAGTGTAAGAGTATTGGTAAAGAAGAGTAACGAGTAGTGGACGGAGCTCCACAAGTATTGTAACCTTTGAAGAAGTAGTACGAAATGAATGAGTAGTAGATGAATGAAGTTTATGAGTGGTGGAATTGTAGGTAAATTATTTGAAGCAAATTGAAGACAACTAAATCTCATGGGTATAGTACTCCTTAGTTAGAATATTGGAAACGATGGAGAGTAATGGACGAAAGTAGTGAAGGCTGAGGAAGTGAGCATTTAGGTATTGAACCACGGAGTAAAGCATTTGGGAAGTAGAGTGAGGATGATTGATTCCATCCTTTGGAGATGTATGAATTTGTATCACGACTAGAAAGGGTAAAAAGATAGAAAATGGAAACAACTAAATTTTTGCTTGTTTGAAACTGATGTGGGAAGTCGAACTTGATCCTGATCAGATCAAGGGAAACCGAACACAAATTGGGGTGGAAAGATAATTCAACACTGGTGCTGATCACATCAGGGTCGAACGATTCTTGAAGCTCCCCTTAAGTGGTCACAAGAATCACACATAGGATAGAAGTAATGAATATAAATGGGAATTTGGAGTTGTATGTTTTAGAAAAATTCTAATTGGTAGTGGTGAAAGAATTTCTTTAGTATGGAGAATGAGGATCTGCTAGAAGTGTGTACCGAAGGAAATAGTAGCGTAGCATGTTGTATTATTCCAAGGGCAGCAGGACATAAAGGAGTCCTGTGTCTAGATGACCTGAGTGCCTGCGGGATTGTATGCGTATTGCATTGCTTTGGGAATAGCCTTGCATTGTATGTATGTATAAATTGGTAATGAGGAACCGGATGGTCGGTAGTAATGTGGATTGGAGTGATTATTGTGCATTAGTATGGTATGGTATGGTATAGTATGTAGGAACCTTGAGTAACGGATTTGGAATGGTAAGAGGAAGAAGGTATGGCTTTGGTATTGGACACATAAGAACGAGTAAGCATTGTAAACCCATAACCTCGAACAACTTTGAGGACAAAGTTCCTAAGGGGGGTAGATTGAAATACCCCAAACTTAAACATAAGGATTAAAATTAATCTAATATGTATTTAAGGGCCTAATGGTACCTAATTAATACTAGTAAGGAAAAATAAATCCAAAGAAATAAAGAAACGCTTAAAAATCGAAAAACGCTAAATAAGCGTTAAATAACCATAGGAGGTATGAGACCTTGGTTAGCATATTATATGGATTCTAAAGCCTTAATAAGTCATAAATAAAATATGGGAACAACTCCCGAAGAAAACGGATCCAAATAATGTATTAAAACGCTAATAGAGCTTTAGCGCACGTTTTTCAAGGAAATCGGGAAAACGTGACTTTAAGCGGGTCAAATAGACTCGTAACAATTTTGGGTCAGCTAAATACTCATTAATAAATATTAGTGAAGGTCTAGAACCAATAAAATCAATAAAACGAGAAAATAGTAAAAACTGTCAAAAACGGGAAGTTGTGGGGTAAAAACATAAAAACCCGAACTAGTGTGTCCAATATTGTAAATAGAATTTTAAAACCATAATGGGTGCTGTGTGCAGCCGATTTCTTTCCCCCCACACACACTCTCTTAATTCTCTTTTCATTTGCAAAAGACAAATACATTAAAGAAAAAAAAAGAGAGTAAAAAGTAACATTACTTTACTACTCTACCTCACATTCTCTCTCCTATCCTCTCATTTTCTTCACTCACGTACAGCCCCCTCACTCACCCTCTCAATTCCTTCTTCTTCCCATGCGACAGCAATGGAGATTTGAGTATCCCACAAAAACACCCACTTCTCTCCTCTTGTTAACCATCAAACCTTCTCCAAAAATTACAAAAATTATACCATTGGAATCCCCTCATCAAGGAGAACATATTCCTCCTTTCAAAATCCGAAAACACTCACTTTCACTTCCATGGGTGTGCTGCATTTGGAGCTTCAAGACCACCATTAGAACCACCTTCATCCCCTTATCACGTTGAGGTAAAAATAATCTTGAAACTTCATCTTTTTCTAGCCTTTAAGGGCAAAACGAAATTAATCTAAAACCTTGTTGGTTGTTTTGGTACCCAGCCGATTTTGGCCTCTTTGAAGGAGTAGAAATATCGTTCTTGAGCTCCTTTAAGCTCCATCTACTCCCTTGGAAGGTAATATATCCCTAAACCCTAGAAATTTACCTTAAGGCATTAAGGTAATCTAAAGGTTAGCTTTCTATTAAGATGGTGTGTATATATGGGTTGTATGTTAGAGAATTTAATTACAAAACCGGTGAGAAGAGGAAGAGAGAAAGGAGGAAAGGAAGAAGCAAGAAGAAGAAAAACAAACTAGAAGAAGAACAAGGTATTGTGCTCACTTGTATTGTCTTGTAAAAGTACTTATGTAACATTTTAGTAGCTTTTGAATGTACATTAAAATAGTAAGGAGTAGTAGTGTAATGAGGAAGAGGAACCAAACTATCATTGAAGCTTGAAAGACAAAAAAACTGTCACAACTAGATGGGGATTGAATTTAGTGTGCAGGAATTTTTAAGTGTGGTTAGTGGTGGCAATTGTGTATGGGAGCTTGGTATAGTTGTGATTGTTGAAAACAGGTGAAATGAGTAATGTTTGGTGAGCTAAAACATGTGGGGAGAATGCAAGATTTTAGGGGAGGTTATGTCAAAATTTACCTAGAACTAGAACACTTAAGAAACTAGAAAACTAGGTAAAAGCATGTCCTTGTAACAGATTTTAATGTGAGCTGTTTAGTTGGTAGGAATATGTGCATTTATGGATGACTTGGTGAGTGGGAGAACCAAGGTGTGTATTGGAGTTAGTAGAGATGATTAGAAACTATGGAATGGTAGTAGTAGCATGTGAATAAAAGAGTGTAAAAGCTGTAGCAAGAAGTGTTAAAACACATTGGAGAAACTAGAGGAATTAAGTGTATTTGGAGAACTTATGGTGGGTAGTTTGATACCTTGAAACAGATTTGGAGAAGAGCTAGGTAATGGGATGGAAGTAGGATGGTAAGATGATGCAATTAGAATGCTAGGAGTGGCATTGGTAGAGGAAGTATTGGATGGTAGAAGTTGGTTTAAAAATCTGTAGCAAGAGAGCAACAAAAACTGTTGCATGTGTTGAAGAAGAAGTGAGAAAAATTGTGTAAGTTGATTTAGAAGTGAAGAATGAATTGGATGGATGAACTAAGGTGAATTAGAGGATTTAATTAGTTTTAAACATGTAGTAAACATGTGGAAATGAGTAGGAAAAGATTGGGTGAGAATAGAGCTGAATTTGGAATCCAAGTAGATAATTAAAAGGGGTTCTGCAGCCGACCTACCCAGGCGACCTACCCTAGACTGGGTCGGTCGGGCCGAATTCTGTAACCCGGGTACTCTCTGCAGCCGACCTACCCAGGCGACCTACCCAGGGTGGGTCGGTCGGCCTTCATAAAAAAAAAAAATTAAATTTTAATTAGATAAATATATGTAAATACATATATGTAAATATATATATATATATATATACACACACATATATATATATATATAAATACATACATATATATATATATACACATATATATACATACATATATATGTGAATGAGTAAGGCGTTAATGCTAAAGTAAAGAAGGTAAGAAAGTTGTGAATATAAAGAACATTAAGTTATACCAAAATAACGGGATAACGGGTAAGTACGGAGAGTAGTAACTATGCATGTATTGTAATGCTTAGTATTAATTGAATCATTTGACATGTAGTCATTGGTTCGAGAATAAGGATCGAGGAACAAGAGTGAACCAAAGGGACAAGGGAACACCCGGTAAAGTAAATTCCGGTAAAAAGGTATGATTTCTTCATGCCCTGTATCCTAATCTGGTTACCCCGATTTGTGTGCTTATTTGACCACCTAAATAAGATAAATGCATGAATCGGACTATTTGCACTTACCTGTGCTTGACTTATGTTGTGCTTGATATTTATTGTCTTGAGCACTAGTTTGTATAATTCATGAAATATATGAATGATGATGAATGGTATTCGAACCTCGTATCGTACTTGTGTAATGTATTGTACCTCGTATGTATGTGTATATGTGTATTGTATTATTGTGGCTTGGATGTTGACTTGTGCTAATTCCTAACTACCTAACTCCTAACTTAAGTGAGTAAATTGGAATGAGTACAAGTCCGATATAGCTTCGGCCACGCGTGAGGATGCGGAGTCACAAGAGGTTGGCTGCAATTCCTGACTCTTAAACTGGTCGGCCCAAATCCCTTAAATGGGTAGCATCCCGGATTGGTGAGTCAAGTAAATCCCGGTGGTGGGACGGTGTAGTCCCCGGGCCGGAGGTCCCGACGACTTAACATGAGTAAGAGT
The DNA here is from genome assembly GCA_023374045.1 of Limonium bicolor. Lineage (NCBI taxonomy): Eukaryota > Viridiplantae > Streptophyta > Magnoliopsida > Caryophyllales > Plumbaginaceae > Limonium > Limonium bicolor. Next base: position 148,920,947 of record CM041776.1, on the reverse strand, counting down.
AAGAGTAAGTAAGTATGGATCCGTAAGTATGTATGAGTATGTATGTGTATGTATGGAGTAAACGAGTAAAAGAGTAATCTCCACCCGATTAACCCGGGTGGACCAATATGAGCTAACAAGTTTATTGGATTGTGTATGAATTGCGTATGTATTGTATATCGTATTGTGTATCACGGAATTCAGAAAGGTAAGTATGTATCGTTGGGCTATATGGATTACTATGTATGAACTGAAGTGTATGCATTGAAGTGTATGTATGTATTCTTTGCGTAGAGTATCGTAGTATATGTATGAAAGCATGTATGCATGTATGTATGAATAAAATGAACCGCATGTATTCGACCAAGTGTGTCGGCGTACCCTCCTAGTACGCGGGTATGCGGTTATCATGCTCGGCGAAAGCTGACCCCTTCGGGGGACATTTTTAGTGTGCAGGTACCCGAAGCGAATGTGGTCAAGGCACGAGACCGGCGACTACATTGGATAGTAGTAGTAGAATGTAGAGGTGTATCAACTAGCACGCCCCTTGTATTAGAAAGTAATGTAGTAGTGAGGAATGGGTAGTAAGTAGTCTCTTAGGGTGTATGTATGAACTTGGAAGGGGTATGATAATTGTATAAGGATCCTAGTAGACTCGGTTAAGTATATTGTATTATATGGATTGAAGAGGAGTAAGTACTGAATGGAGTATTGTTGTAATTGATTGATGAATGGAGTATGTATTCTAGATGTGTAGTACTCGGGATTCCGGTCCATCAGACCGATGTTGTATGTAGAGGTAGTAGCCTTGTTAGTCACGTGGGTGACTAACGGCATTGTATCACCCATTGTATGTAAGTATATTTCCGCTGCGTGTATCTGATATGTATGGAGATTGGACGGTAAGCACTGTACTAATGGTAGGGGTGTTACATTGATATAGGAATCTTCAAGATTTTCTTTTTCTTTTCCTTTGCTGGTGGCAAGTTCCCTTCCACTCCTTAATGAGACTGCACACAAGTTTGTTGATTGTAATGTGCCATCGTCTATAAGGACTGAATTTGCTTGTTCCTTTGGATTGGGATTAGTCTGTGAAGGGAATTGACCAGGTGGTCTTTGTTGAGTAAGTAACTGTTGGATCTGAGATTGCAAGGCTTTTTGATCTTTGCGCAGAGCTGCGACCTCTTCTTGCGTATCTCGGGATTTACCCATCATCGCCTTAAACATCTCTTGCATTTGAGACATTTCAGACTCAGGATTCGAAGGAGGTTGAGCCGGTCGACTCGAAGAAGCTTCATTGCCATAAGGCTGTTGTTGATATTGCCTTGGGCCTCCTTGGAAATTGGACTGAGGTCTGTAATTTTGGGATGTTTGTAGGGTATGTGGGTTTTGGATATTTCCGGTGTTTGAGTAGCTAAGATTGGATTGCATGTTACGTTGCCATGGTTGTCTGTATCCTGAATTGTTGGTGATGTAGTTTGCCTCCTCCGCTGCTTTTAATTCTTGTAGTTGGGGGCATTGTTCATAGTCATGAGGCCCGCCACATTGCGTACAAGAATTAGTTGGAGATGGTTGGGATAGAGGAGCATAGCCTGGAGGAGTAGTAGGTGGTCGGGAAATCATCGACTTAGCTTGCTGGGGGAAGGAATTCATAGCCATCTGCTCAACCACTTTCTGCAGAGTACTGACTTTTGTTGCCTGCTGAGCATTGCTTTCCATGAGTTGCTCATGGCTTCTCATTAATTGGTCGAACTTGTTATCACTTTCCCCAACATGATATAATCCTGGAGTACCGCTCCTTGATCCACCGGAGGCCCAGTCTCTAATTTCCTCACAGAGAGACTCCATGCTGTTCAGAAATTGTGCTCCCGGCTTCTTCAAAATGTCAGCCCCTAACGAAGATAACACCATTGTTCTGCACGGACCGATCAAGCCCTTGTAAAACAATTGTGATACTTGTTCCTTCGTCAGACCGTGGTGAGGACAAGTGAGTAGTAGACCTTTGAAACGGTCCCAAGTTTCACAAATATTCTCCGACCCTGGTTGTTTGAAATTATAAATTTCAGCAATCATCTCCAAAGTTCGGCTCGGAGGTAGGAATTTGTCGTAGAACTTGGTGGCCATGTCGTCCCAGGTACCAATGGTACTCGGTGTTAGGCTATGATACCACTTGCTCGCGTTTCCCGTCAGGCTGTGTGGGAATAACGACAATCTTGCATATTGAAGTACTGCGTCGGTTGCAGTAAGACTATTGGCGTGTTGCAAGAATTTTGTAACATGTAACAGGGCTTCGTCCGGACTGGTGCCATCAAACATGCCCAACTCCTTCACACATCGAATCTGATGATATGGCTTCAGCTTCTGCCACTCATCGTATTCGGATGGGCTGTGGTGAGGAAGGATGATAGCAGGCTGTTGTCCTTGGTTAGACGGCCTGTTGATATTTCGAACCGTTGCTGGTGTAGCTGCCATGTTAGCTTCCGGGTCAGAATCTATCACTGTGGTGGTATTTTGTTGAGTTCGTCTCTGCCTTAGGGTACGCAGAAAGGTTCTCTCGATCTCTGGATTATAACCAACCGTGTGATTATTGATATTTTCTGGGAGACTATTTGACCTGGTAAAAGGCATTCACCACTCAAAACAGAGAAAAGAACTGGTTATACGTTAGAATAATAAAAATGTTAGGAATTAGTAGACAGAAATTTAAAGTTAGTAGTTAGGGACAATGGAAAGAAATGACAATGGAACGAAATGACAATGGAACGAAATGACCATTTGCCTGTCATTATTTCCTCTTCTCTGAATTCCGGGGAGGAAATGAGGTTACTCGAGGTACTAAAAAAGCACAAGACAGCAATCGGATGGACTATCGCTGATATCAAAGGAATTGATCCCTCCTATTGCACGCACCATATTTACATGGAGGAAAACTTCAAACCTATCAGGCAACCTCAACGTCGGCTGAACCCTAACCTCAAGGAGGTAGTTCGAAAGGAGGTTCTGAAACTCCTTGACGCAGACATCATTTATCCAATTTCTGACAGTCCATGGGTCAGTCCTGTTCAAGTTGTCCCCAAGAAGGGGGGCATCGAAGCTGTTATTAATGAAAAGGGAGAGACTATCCCTCAAAGAAAGATCACAGGATGGCGCATGTGTATTGACTATCGGCGTTTGAACTTGGCAACCAGGAAGGATCATTTTCCTCTCCCCTTTATCGACCAGATGTTGGAACGACTAGCAGGGCAAGAGTACTACTGTTTTCTAGATGGGTTCTCGGGTTATTTTCAAATACCTATCGCACCTGAGGACCAGGACAAGACAACCTTCACTTGTCCTTACGGTACCTTTGCATACCGACGAATGCCTTTCGGTCTATGCAATGCCCCTGCTACCTTCCAGAGATGTATGCAAGCAATATTTGCTGACTTCATCGAGCAGAGCATAGAAGTCTTTATGGACGACTTTTCAGTCTATGGCTCTAGTTTCGACAAATGCTTGGCACAACTTGATTTAATCCTAAGACGGTGTGAGGATACGAATCTCGTTTTAAACTGGGAGAAATGTCATTTTATGGTCAAGGACGGGATTGTCCTTGGACATAAAATATCAGCTAAAGGGATAGAGGTGGATAAAGCCAAGATCGAGGTTATCGAGAAGTTACCAGCACCAACTACAGTTCGTGACATACGAGCGTTCCTAGGGCATGCAGGATTTTATCGGCGGTTTATACAAGACTTCTCCAAAATCAGCAAACCATTGACCGACCTGCTACAGAAAGATGCCCCGTTTCATTTTGATGAAAGGTGTTCAGCTGCTTTCCAAACTATAACACAAAAATTGGTGTCAGCACCTGTAGTCATACCACCTGATTGGTCTCTTCCGTTTGAGATCATGTGTGATGCAAGTGACTACGCCGTGGGGGCAGCTCTATGCCAGAAAAAAGAGAAAATCTTGAGAGTGATCGCTTATGCCAGCAGAACACTAAACGACGCCCAGAAAAACTATACGACCACCGAAAAAGAACTTCTGGCTATAGTTTTCTCCCTTGATAAGTTCAGATCATACTTATGGGGCAGCAAAGTCATCGTGCACACAGACCACTCCGCTCTCAAATACTTATTTACAAAACAAGAAGCCAAGCCTCGCTTATTGCGCTGGATTCTTCTACTTCAAGAGTTTGACATCGAAGTCAAAGATAAGAGTGGAAAACTAAATGTTGTCGCTGACCATCTCTCCAGATTGGTAACTCCTACGGATAGTGTGCCTATCAACGAATTCTTCCCCGATGAGACTGTCTTTTCAATCACCAAGATGCAGGAGCCATGGTACGCGGACCTGGCCAATTATTTAGTCTCTGGAACAGTACCCTATGATCTATCCTACTCCCAGAAGAAGAAATTTCTTTCTGATTCAAGGCATTATTTCTGGGAGGATCCGTATTTGTTCCGAGTTAGTGCTGATGGGTTGATTCGACGATGTCTCCCGGACGACGAGGTTCCGAGCGTCATACATTTTTGTCACTCACGGGAAGCCGGAGGTCACCATGGACCCACAAGGACCGCTGCAAAGATCCTGGCATCAGGATTTTATTGGCCTACCCTTCACAAGGATGTCTACCAATTCTGCAGACAATGTGATAATTGTCAGAGAATGGGTAACACATCCAGGAGACATGAGATGCCACAACAGGGGATACTAGAAGTGGAGCTCTTTGATTGTTGGGGCATTGATTTTATGGGACCGTTCCCTTCCTCGCAGGGCCACCAATATGTTCTAGTGGCAGTTGATTACGTGTCGAAGTGGGTAGAAGCCATACCCTGTCATCATGCTGATGCAAAGACAGTAACCAGGTTCCTCAAAAAGCACATCTTTACGCGTTTTGGCGTGCCTAGAGTTATTATTAGTGACGGTGGATCTCACTTCTGCAACCGTTCATTTGAAGCGCTTATGGGTAAGTACGGGGTACGTCACAAGGTAGCTCTACCTTATCACCCCCAGACAAACGGCCAAGCAGAAGTTTCGAACCGTGAGTTAAAATGGATCCTCCAGAAGACGGTTAACTCATCACGAAAGGATTGGGCACTTAAGCTGGATGATGCGCTTTGGGCTTACCGCACTGCATTCAAGACTCCCATCGGGATGTCTCCTTTTAAGCTTGTTTATGGGAAATCATGTCACCTACCTGTAGAGCTGGAGCATAAGGCATATTGGGCAATCAAGGCCCTAAACTTCGATTTAGAAGCCGCAGGAGAAAAGCGGAAGTTTCAACTCTCTGAACTCGAGGAGTTAAGAGATCAGGCATACCGAAGTGCGACGATATACAAGGACCGCACCAAGAAACTTCATGACCAGATGATCCACAAACGCGACTTTCAGGTTGGCGACGGAGTGCTGCTTTATAATTCCAGATTGAGACTATTTCCTGGAAAACTCAAGTCTCACTGGACTGGCCCATTCCAAGTTGTTGGAACCACTCCTTTTGGTGTTTACGAACTCCAGAATCAAAAAGGAGAATGCTTCAAGGTCAATGGATCCCGTCTAAAAAGGTATGCCGGAGTTCTTGAAAATAATAATGCTATGTTCGAAATTTCTTTCGTACAGGAATACGAGGAAGCTTCCACCCCAAAGGAACAACAGACAACACCTCTACTTCATAAGTTTACAAAAGTGTACAAACTTCCTAACACCAGCAGTTCAGATACCTCGCCCTCAAACTCTTCTCCAACCTAAAGCTTGGTCAAATACGTCTAGCTAGAGACGTTAAACCCGGGCAGCTTGGTGGGAGGCAACCCACTATGTACTTTCGTCTTTCCTTTAATTTAAATGTTGTTTTCTTTTTTGTACTATATTTCCCTTTTATATGTTATAATAAAATGCAGGTTTCACTTGAGTTCTTCTGGCTGTGTAGAATATTCTTTACAGGTTCATTTCATGACATTCCACAGCTGCACTCAAGTGTGGGGGAGCTCTACACACTCTACGAAATCTGGGGAGTACACTCTTCCCTTATTAATTGAATGCCCTATTAATTTAATTCCATCTATGCAATGAGGGCATTGCTTAAGCTTAAGTGTGGGGGAAGAGCCTTTTCAGGGCGTTCTGTGCTTAAAATGTGCTTAAAATGTTTAAATCTCTCTGCTTATCTTGCAATTGTTCAAAAATTAAAATTATGTACCTTGCTAATGTAGGTTGTTCTCTTTAAAAATAAATACTGTTATGAATTGTGGGATAAATGGTACAAATTTTAAAATTTTGATTACTTTTGAGGAGCATTTTATATGCGGTGTGAACAAATAATCTGCAAATGGTTGGATTTTATTGCTCAGGGTTTCTTTCTGTCTTCTCTCTTAGGGATTGCTAAGGGGTGCTTCTCTGTTAAAAAAAAAAACAAAAAAAAATAATAAGGACTTGCGAGACACCATTGGTAACCAACAAAAGAGAGTTGAGTGTTCTTGAATACAAAGGCGTGATGCCTATATTTTCTCATCTCTTATGCAAAAGTGAAACAAATGCATAAATCTATTTTTCCTTTTGTTTTCTTCTCAATGCCCGTTCTTGAGAGAAGTTGGCCATGGTAAAAGTTCTCAGAGTCACACAAAAGAAACATTGAAGTACCTTAGATCATACCCCGAAACTCTATATTTTATTTTTACCCTGAGCACACCTATGCCACCAGCAGTTAATTTTTCACACTCCTCAATAAGTTAAAAAGATCATGTTTATCCTACCCTTCATAATGATATTTGTTAGTATTGAGCATTCCCTACTTACTTGGGTACGTGGTTTTGCTTGAGGACAAGCAAAAAGATAAGTGTGGGGGTGTGATAAGTGTCCAAATGAGCATGTTTTATAGGTGTATTTCATGTATAATATTAGCACTTTTCTTGCTCATTTCTCCACTTCGGTTAGTTTTCCTCTAGTTTATGTTTTATTGTTTATCTCACAAATTTATTGTTTTAACATGAGGAAAACCAAGCCGGGAGTGAAGTAGACGAAGAGACGAACGCGTAGACGCAAACGGCTCAGAAAACAGAGTCCAAACGAAGAATCTAGAGCCGGTCAAAGTTCGAAGGAAAATAGGCCACGGTCAAGGGCTGCAACCGCCCAAGAAGAGGCGGACCTCTCACGGGCTGCAACCGCCCCATAACTGGCGGAACCTTTAGCTTGCAACCGCCCAAGAAGAGGCGGAACCATTAGCTGCAACCGCCCATAATGGGGCGGACAAGAACAAGGGCAACCGCCCAAGAATAGGCGGACAGCACACAAGAAACCGCCTATTAAGAGGCGGTCAAGACTAAAATCAACCGGACTAGTTTTCTTCTTCGCGCAGTCGTCTTATCCCTTATCTATCTACTCCGACCACCGCCTACCTTAAATCGCTCACGCATTCTGCCTCTGTCCCCTGCAATAAATGAAGCAATCAATGCTTCAATCAATAATGCGTGAGCGATTTAAGGTAGGCGGTGGTCGGAGTAGATAGATAAGGGGATAAGACGACTGCGCGAAGAAAGAAAACTAGTCCGGTTGATTTTAGTCTTGACCGCCTCTTAATAGGCGGTTTCTTGTGTGCTGTCCGCCTATTCTTGGGCGGTTGCCCTTGTTCTTGTCCGCCCCATTATGGGCGGTTGCAGCTAATGGTTCCGCCTCTTCTTGGGCGGTTGCAAGCTAAAGGTTCCGCCAGTTATGGGGCGGTTGCAGCCCGTGAGAGGTCCGCCTCTTCTTGGGCGGTTGCAGCCCTTGACCGTGGCCTATTTTCCTTCGAACTTTGACCGGCTCTAGATTCTTCATTTGGACTCTGTTTTCTGAGCCGTTTGCGTCTACGCGTTCGTCTCTTCGTCTACTTCACTCCCGGCTTGGTTTTCATCATGTTAAAACAATAAATTTGTGAGATAAACAATAAAACATAAACTAGAGGAAAACTAACCGAAGTGGAGAAATGAGCAAGAAAAGTGCTAATATTATACATGAAATACACCTATAAAACATGCTCATTTGGACACTTATCAACCACCACTGCTGAGGAGCCTCTGCAGCTCACCTATGCATATGCGGCCAAGCTCTTACGCTCTTACCCGCCCAAGGGTAACTAATAAGATTCGAATACCGAATTCTAGTGTGTGTTGTTATTTTGTGAAGTATGTACTGAGTGTGTGATGTGATGGCAGCTAGCACGGGCTCTGGATCCGATCGCCACTACTACTGCAAGTGGTGCAAGGGAGACCACCCCGGCAAGGACTGCAAGGGAGACGATGTGCAGTGCTGATTCTGCAAAAAGATGGGGCATCGTGACTACGAATGCTTCCAGAACCCGAATGGCAGAAACTACAGGCCTAAGGGGCAGTGGAAGGGTAAGGCCACCGTGACCACCGATGGCCCGAAGACGGCTAATCAGCCACCCCCAGATTAGAGGTACACAGATTCCCAGAAGGGGAAGGGGTCGGGATTCGGCAAGGCCGCCCTGAATGTGGTGGACCGGTCTGAGGCACCAGGGCCCTCTTCTAGACCAGGTACCGCCTAAACCGTTGAATGAAATAAGTGATTGCATACCGCATTTCATGCGTGTGTGTTAGTGAGTCTAAGTAAACAACCATGTAAGTAAACAGTTAAGTATAATGTGAGAACATCTAATTAGGTAATTTGAAAACTTAGGAACCTTCAATATTTGCTATCCAATCCCACCCACACCAAACCCTGAAGAAACCACCATCAGCATCACCGACTTTCCAATGGAGCAATGTCAGGTCATCCAACCAGGTATGATACTCTTAAATGGATACCTAACACGGAAGCACAAATCCACATTATCCGACGATGCGACGAACTGGGAGCAGCACCCGGAGGTTTCTACACACCCGAATACCCGAGCGGATCGAAGATGAAATTGCAGATGATGTGCATGGGTAAGGACTGGAATCCGTACGCCAAGACATATCAGGACAAGCGAGCTGAAGATGGAGCAACTGTACCGACGATACCTGAGGAGTTCCTTGCGGTCGTTAACCACGCCGTGGGAATTGCTCAGCAAGTTGAATCAGATTCAATACCAAGTGTTAAAGCGGATATATGTATTGTGAACTTCTACCAGAAAGGTGGACGATTAGGGTTACACCAAGATAAGGACGAGTCACCCGAGTCTCTAAGTAAGGGAGTACCCGTGGTGTCTTGGTCCATTGGTGATACCGCAGTGTTTGTGTACGACGAGCAGAAGCGTGCTGATCTCGCGAAGAAGCTAGTGTTGAAATCAGGAGATGTGTTAATCATGGGTGGGCAGTCAAGGATGCTTTACCACGGTATCAACAAGATCAAACTGAATACCGCACCATCGGCAGTGATCAATGCCACACACATGAAACCCGGACGTTTGAATTTGACCTTTAGGCAGTTTTAAAGCCTTGTGTGAACATGTAGTCTGTTAAGCCAGTGTATGTTATGTATGTGTTAGTTATGTCAATAGTGTAAACCAACGTATGTTGTAAAGAGTGGTGTTAATGAATAAAGTGGAGTTGTTCGAAGTATGTCAACCGTGTTATTACCAAATACTTATTAGTTTGCCAATGAATTAGGCTGTGCACTCAGAACGGGAGGTATACTGAGTGTCTGCAATGAGGCAGAAGCCGGCAAGAGCGACACAATCCTCACCGGTACCTTTCCAGTCAATGGCGTGGACGCTTCGATTTTGTTCGACTCCGGAGCCTCACATACATTTATTTCGCTATCTTTTGCGAAGTGGCTGGGGTTAGACGGTGAAGAGATGCCAGACTTTCTAGTCACTCTCCCGTCGAAAGAGCGGATCAGGTGTACCCGCTACCACCGAGATGTTGTTGTACGAATTAGAGATGAAGAGTTTCCGATCGATTGATAGAGTTCGAGGGACTGGGTTTTGATGTGATTGTCGGGATGAACTGGTTGGAGCGGTACAAGGGCAGGATCCTATGTGCCGAGCATCGCCTGCTTCTTCAGAGTCCGTCTGGGGTTACTATATCATACCGCCAGAGGCCCAGGGAGCCTTCAACTCAGATCATCACCGCCATGGCCATGTATCGTGAATTACGTTGAGGGATGATGTATACCTCTGCTATGTCCAGGACATAGAGAGGACCCAGAGTTTAGCCAGATGTGCCGGTAGTGTCGGAGTTTCCTGATGTATTTCCTAAGGAACTGCCGGGCATGCCGCCAGCACGGGAAGTTGAGTTTGAGATTGATTTGGTTCCGGGCACCGGACCAATTGCGAGAAGCGCGCCCTATCGTATGGCCCAGCAGAGATGACAGAGCTCAAGGAGCAGCAGAGAGACCTACTCGACAAGGGATTTATCACCCTAGCGTTTCACCATGGGGAGCACCGGTCCTCTTGTGAAGTAGAAGGACGGTATCCGCCTTTGTATTGATTACGAGAGCTGAATGCAGTTACGGTGAAGAACCGTTATCCTTTACCACGCATCGATGACTTATTTGATCAGTTGAAAGGAGCATCAGTCTTCTCCAAGATAGACCTACGATCTGGATACCATAAGATTGCCATCCGTGAGAGTGACATTGAGAAGAACCGCATCAGAACCAGATAGGGAATTATGAGTTTACGGTTATGCCGTTTGGTTTATCAATTGCACCAGCCAAGTTCATGGACTTAATGAACCGCTTGTTCCAAGATCAGTTGGACAAGTCAGTGGTAGTCTTCATCGACGATATACTTGTATATTCGAAATCCAAGGGTGAGCATGAAAGCCACCTGAGAACTGTGTTACAAACATTGAGAAAGAATCAGTTGTATGCGAAATTTTCTAAGTGTGAATTTTGGTTGAACCAAGTATCCTTTCTTGGTCATGTGATTTCTGAAGCCGGGATCGCTGTTGATCCGGCAAAGATAGATGCAGTGCGCACCTGGCCTAGGCCGAAGACAGTTACCGACATTTGGAGCTTCCTCGGTCTGGCAGGATATTATAGGAGATTTGTGAAGGACTTCTCTAGTGTCTCGAAGCCGATGACTTCCTTAATGAAGAAGGATGCACCATTCGAGTGGACAGTCGACTGCGAGAGTTCTTTCCAGAGTCTCAAGGATGCTCTGACATCTGCACCAGTCCTGACTTTACCAGACGGTTCAGATGGTTTTGAGGTCTATTGTGACGCATCAGGCAGAGGTATGGGTTGTGTATTGATGCAACACGGGAAGGTCGTAGCGTACGCCTCCCGACAGCTGAAGAAGCATGAAGAGAACTACCCTACCCACGACTTAGAATTGGGTGCCATTGTCTTCGCATTGAAGATATGGCGACATCATTTGTATGGGGTAAGAGTGACAATCTATTCTGACCACAAGAGTTTAAAGTACTTGTTCACTCAGAAGGAGTTGAACATGAGACAAAGAAGGTGGGTCGAGTTTCTAAACGATTACGACATCAATCTGCAGTATAAAGAGGATAAATGTGGTAGCTGACGTATTGAGTCGCCGAGCACACCCTCTCCATTCGCTAGTCTCTCATACTAGCTTGGTTGAAGAGGTGCGGAGTGCTCAGATGACGGATCAGTATATGTTGGAGATCAGACATAAGCTTATTGATGGCACATTCGAGGGTCAGAAGTACGACTTCCGACTCCACGATGATGACCTGATTAGGCTTAATGGCCAACTGTGTATTCCGAGGAGTAGCGCTGAGCTGAAGGAGCGCATACTGAGTGAATCCCACTGTTCTACACTTCGATTCACCCCGGAGCTTCAAAGATGTACAAGGGTATGAAACGTTATTTTGGTGGACTGGTATGAAAAAGGATGTGAATGATTATGTGTTGAGGTGTCTCACTTGTCAGAAGGTCAAGTTTGAGCACCGACGGCCTGGTGGTATGGTACAGCCAATGCCAGTGCCTGAGTGGAAGTTCCATGACATTTCTATGGACTTCGTAGTAGGGCTTCCGCCTACAAGGGGAGGTCTGAATATGATTTGGGTTGTTGTTGACCGACTGACCAAGGTGGCTAGATTCATACTGATGAAGGACACCTGGAAAGTGGTAAAGCTTGCAGAACTCTTTGACAGAGAGATTGTAAGACATCATGGGGTACCGAAAAGATTGTGTCTGACAGGGATACCAGATTCCTCTCGAGGTACTGGAAATCCACACGGGAAGCGCTTGGTACCGAGCTGAAGCTAAGTACGGCGTTCCACCCGCAGACTGATGGTCAGAGTGAGCGCACCATCCAGACACTCGAGGATATGTTACGTGCATGTGCACTTGACTTTCAGACCAGTTGGATTGATAAGTTACATCTGATTGAGTTTAGCTACAACACCAGTTACCATGCTTCGATCAAGATGTCTCCCTTCCAGGCTTTGTACGGTAGACCATGCCGCACGCCATTATGCTGGGATGAGTCGAGTGAGAGGGTCATTATAGGACCAGAGTATTTGGAGCAAGTACAGTCAGAAGTACGCCAGATCCGGGCTAACATGAAGGCAGCTCAGGATAGGCAAAAATCGTACGCCAATGTGCGCAGACGCGACCTGGAGTTCACCGTGGGCGATCAGGTATTTCTTAGAGTATCCCCCATGAAGGGAGTGTTTCGTTTTGGCCATAAAGGCAAGTTGAGCCCAAAATATGTGGGGCCTTATGTTGTGACGGAGCGGATAGGCCCGATAGCTTACAGGCTAGATTTACCTGCTGAGCTGGGCAAGGTACACGATGTATTGCATGTGTCCCAGTTAAAAAAATATATGTCTCATCCGTCTCATGTACTTCAGCCTGAAAGGCTAACCTTAGAGCCGACCATGCGATTAGTGGAGACTCCCGTACGGATTCTGGACACTAAGACTCGAGACACTCGCCATAAGTCTGTGAGACTGGTGGAAGTCCTCTGGTCTAACCAGGACGTCGAGGAGGCCACTTGGGAGCTGGAAGATAAGATGAAGGCGAAGTACCCGTTGTTGTTTACTTCTTAGTGTTTGTGTGTATAGGGTACGGGGCGTACCCCTATTTTAGGGGGGGGGGGGGGTAGAGCCGTTTCGGTTATGTGTGTATGACATGTATTTAAATACATTGTCTATGTTATGTACTATGTTATGTTGTTACGGATCGTTGTGTCTTGTCTATGTTATTGTGTTACAGACCGTTGAGTCTGAATGATGTGTTGTTGTTTGGACCTTGTGTCCGATGTTATGTAAGTGTGTTGTTAATGTTGCTATGGAAGTATTGTTTTATAAGTATTCCCCGTGGTCTAATATTAAAGCTATGTGAGAAGTGTGAACTTTGGGGACAAAGTTCTTTTAAGGGGGGTAGATTGAAATACCCCAAACCTTAGTATGTGGTTTAGACATTAAAATATGGTATAATAAGGCTAAAAAGTGCCTTAGAAACATTAGTGAACAATTTAAACCACAGTAAACACAAATAAATACCTTAAAGTCGATATGGGCGAAAATGTGCTCTAAGCTTGGGATAAGCCTGGTTAAGACCTAATGAGCTTACCAAGACCTTATTTATATGTTAATGAACATATTAAACCAATTATCAAAGAAAACCAAGCTTGAAAACAAGTTAAAACACAAAATGTGCTTTAAGGAGTCTTAAAGCACATTTTTGAAAAATTGTCTTGTAAATGGGTTTTGAATGGCTAAATGTCCATCATTACTCTTTAATTAACATGTGTACTACTTAGTATCACATTAGGAAGTCTAAATCAATGAGAAATCAAAAATTTCACAAATATGATGTTATAACCCAAGTTCGTTGCAGTTTTATTTCCTTACAATGATTCGTTAAGTTGGTCCATTCTGAATTTAGGACATGGAAGTCCTTATTAAAGAAGTTGGGGACGAGGAGGTCTTTCCCCATCCGTTTTATTTTCTGGTGAGTTAACCTCATATTAATTCCCTTAACCTATTTTATTCCATATCCTCTTAATTACTCTCTCTTCTAAACACGTTCTCACGATCATTTACACTCCTCTCTTCATTGTTCTCTCTCTCTTCTCTCTCAAAGCCGCTTCTTCTCTCGATCACTCAAGACTCCTTTGATTCTGCTGTCAAGATTCAACTGTGGATTGGTCCGTCATCGCGAATTGCTGGTTTCTACGAGGTAGAGTTGTCAGATTACTTTGTTCGTTAATTCTTCAGTTCCTGAGTTCTCCTCATTATGATTTCCTTCCCAATCTGATTGTGATTCAGCGTTGGTTCTTGTGCTCTATCTATCCTCTCCTGCTGTTGGCTTCGTCTGCGAATCCGCTGTCTGATTCAGGTATGAATTGTGGTTCCTTTGGCAAGTGCCGTTCTCTGATTGTAGGGTTCAGCGTTTTGAGTTTGGGTTGTGTCTGCGTTGTTTTGATTCAGTGGTTGGGAAGTGCATTTCGGATTCTGCACTGGGTTGGACTCTGCCATTCAGATTGTGGTTCGTCTGCTGTTAATTCGAGGTAGGTGGCTGATGGATTCGATTAGTGTGTTCGGCCTTGGGGAGTTTCATTCCGGTTCTGAATTTGGATTGCATTCTGTCTTGGATTGTGATTGTGAACTGTCTGTTTAACGTCGTTTTAATGCCTACAAACCCCCAAGGTTGTTTTCTGAAAACTTATAATGTTTTGACAATGTTTTGATGCCTCTGTCTGTGTGGAAATCGCTTCTGTCTTCTGAGTTTTTCGGCATGTCCGAACTTTGGTCCGACCTTGGAAGTTCGGACATGCCCTTCTGCGCTTTAATTCTCTGAAGTTTTCGCTGTGTCCGAACTTCCGTCCGAGCTTTGAAGTTCGGACATAGCCTTCTGTATTCTCTGATTTTGCCTCGACTTGTGTCCGAACATGGATGTCTGGACACACGTACGGACTTTGCGCGTGTCTAATTTCCGAAGAACGTCCGAACATCTGTCCGACCTTTGATGTTCGGACACCTCTGTCTCTACTACTGTTTTAATGTTCGACCTGTGTCCGAACTTCGTAGTTCGGACACATGTTCGGACATCTGTCTGTTTTCGACTTCTGAGTCTCGACTTGTGTCCGAACATTGATGTCCGGACACAAGTTCGGACATGGTACTGTTTTGACCATAACTTGCTCGTTTGAGCTCTGTTTTGACTTCCGTTTGCGGGGTTGGATTCCCCTTCTGATTTCCAAGCCATCTATGTGCTTTCTGGTGCCTTTGGTGCACATATGCTTATCTGTATTTAAGCTTCTGTTTTGGGACCTAGTTATCTCTGTGTCTGAGCCTTTGGATGGCTGGTTTCGTTGTCTCGTAGCGCGCTATGTAGGATCCTTCTGTTCACGGGTGATGTTCCCCGTTCTGTTCACGGGTGTTTTCACCTGTTCTGTTTACGAGTGAGGTTTCCTCGTTCTGTTCACGAGCTTGTTGCTTGTTCTGTCTGTATACTGTGATCAACTAGTGTCCCGCTCTTTTTCTGCTTCTGTCTGCTTCTGACTCTGTTTAGTCCTCTATTGTATGGACCTCTGTTCTGTTTCTGACATGTTTATGGATTCCTTGCGACTCCTTCTGATTCGACATTATTCTCTAAAATGTTTTGAGCATGCTGGTTGATGAAGTTTGTCATCTACTGGGCATAGTTGTGTGCTCATTCCCCTACTTTATCTAACATTGCAGATTGATCAGCGAGGGTCACTTTGCAGCTCTGGAGTTTAGTCCGTTTTGTTGTTTAGATTCTTTTGGAGACTTTGTATTTGAATTTGAGCCTTTGGGGCCTCTTCAGTTAGCTCTTGCTTTTGATATTCGTTTTGGTGGGTTCTGTTATTACTTTGGGATGTTACGACATCATTTTGGTTTATACTTTATTCAAGTATTCATTTGGGCCTTATTTGATTATCTGTTTAAGTCTGTTTATTAGAGCCTTGCGTTATTATGTAATAATACGCGGCGTGTAATACCCCTAACTCCTAGGCCAGTGTTTGGGGGTGTTACATTTAGTGGTATCAGAGCCAGGTTCTAATCTGCTGGGATTTTAAGTTAGCCAGTCAGTCGGAAACGTCAGTGTTAGTGTCTGAGTCTAACTGCCTGCTGTTGGACTTTCAGAATGCCGCCAAGAAGAGCAACGAACCCTCCAGGAAATGTTGCTGATGCTGTTCAGCAGTTCATGACGCAGCTCATGCAGACCATGGCTGCAGGGGGTGGTCCAGCTGGAGGAGGACCAGCTGGCGGAGCAGGCCCAGCTGGGGCGGATGCTGGAGGGAGAAATGTGAAGGCGCTTCAGGAGTTCATGAAGCTGAAGCCGCCGTCGTTCGATGGGGCAGGAGACCCCCAGGAGGCCAGTCATTGGTTGACTGAGGTCGAGGATTTGCTGCGTGTGATGGGCTCTGAGGAGGAGCAGAAGGTGGACTTCGCCAACTTTCTTTTCAAGGCCGAAGCCAAGGAGTGGTGGAGGTCAGTGATGGGCAGATTCCCACAGCCTTGGACGTGGGAGCAGTTCACTGGGGAGTTCAATAAACAGTTCTACCCCGATGTGTATAAGGACCAGCGTATCTTGGAGTATAACCGACTACGCCAGGGTCGGGATATGAGTGTGGAGGAGTACGTCAGGAAGTTCATCAGCCTGTCGAAGTTTGCACCTGAGCCTGACGAGCATAGGAAGGCCAGGAAGTTTGAGAGTGGCCTGAGGCCTGATATCCGTTCTGCTGTGACGCCTCTGCGTCACAAGACCTTCAGGGACGTAGCTGATGTCGCCCTGTTGGTAGAGGCTGACTTGAGAGGTCGCCAGTCTGGAGGGAAGGACCAGAAGAGGAAGCAGAGGTCCGAGAGCGACAGGAGGGATCAGTCTGCTTCTCAGAAGAAGCAGTCTACTGGAGACCGAGCTGGAGACCGCTCTGGGGACCGTTCGCGAGATAGAGGTGGTTCGTCTTCGTCAGCTCCTGCTCCGAAGTGCCAGGTCTGTGGCAAGTTTCACAGAGGTCAGGACTGCTACAGGAAGTCTGGAGCCTGCTTCAAGTGTGGGTCCATGGGGCATAGGATAGCTGACTGCCCTCAGGCCGAGAGGACAGGGTAGCTCTGGAGGTAGAGCTGGTGAGTCTGCTTCAGGGTCCAGAGATCGAGACCGGGCTGAGCAGAAGAAGCCCCAGGGCCAGGCCAGAGTGTACGCGATGGCTGGAGAGAGAGACCGATCGACTGACAGAGTTGTCACAGGTATTCTCCAGCTGTCTTCTCGTTCTGTTTTCTGCTTGTTTGACTCTGGAGCCACCCACTCTTTTATTTCTGCTGAGTTAGTGGGTGAGCTCGGTTTGCCTGTTGTGCCTCTGGGTGTTGAGCTGTGTGTGCATAGTCCATTAGTTAGAGACTCTTCTATGCTTTTGAACTCTGTTTGTAAAGATAGTCCTGTGTTAGTCAGAGATAGGACTCTGTGTGCTAACCTCATCCCTATGGAGATGACTACTTTTGATGTGATTTTGGGCATGGATTGGCTTGCTGCGCACCATGCCCACATTGATTGTGCTGCTTCGAGAGTGACCTTTGAGGAGCCGGGTCAGCCCCGCCTAGTTGTAGCAGGGAATGGACTCCCGTGCTCGCCGCCAGTGATATCAGCCATGCAGGCGTTTCGTTTCCTGAGGAAAGGATGCCAGGGATATCTGTGCTACATCCCTGAGGTTCGCAAGGATGCGAAGTTGGAGGACATTCCAGTAGTCAGAGATTTCCCAGATGTGTTCCAGGATGATGTACCTGGGCTTCCCCCTGTCAGAGAGGTGGAGTTCTCGATCGAGCTCGCACCTGAGACTCAGCCGATTTCTAAGGCCCCATACCGAATGGCGCCTGCTGAGCTCAAGGAGTTGAAGGTCCAGTTGCAGGAGCTGCTGGATAAGGGCTTCATTCGCCCTAGTGTGTCGCCTTGGGGAGCGCCAGTGTTATTTGTTAAGAAGAAGGACGGTAGCATGCGCTTGTGCATTGACTACAGGGAGCTCAACAAGGTTACCATTAAGAATAGGTATCCTCTCCCGCGCATTGATGACTTGTTCGACCAGTTAGCAGGAGCTAAGGTGTTTTCGAAGATCGATCTGAGGTCCGGTTATCATCAGTTGAGGATTAAGGCAGACGATGTGCCTAAGTCCGCCTTCAGGACTCGTTATGGACACTACGAGTTCCTAGTGATGCCATTCGGTCTGACGAATGCGCCTTCTGTATTTATGGACATGATGAACCGGGTGTTCAAACCCTTTCTGGATCAGTTCGTCGTGGTATTTATAGATGACATCTTGGTGTATTCCAAGAGTGCTGAGGAGCACGAGGAGCATTTGAGGACTGTTCTCCAGACTCTGAGGGAGAAGGAGCTGTACGCGAAGCTGAAGAAGTGTGAGTTCTGGCTGGATCAGGTGGTATTCTTGGGACATGTGGTCTCTAAGGATGGTATCTCCGTGGATCCGGAGAAGATTAGGGCTATTACTGAGTGGGCCAGGCCTACTAATGTTGGAGAGATTCGTAGCTTCCTTGGATTAGCGGGCTACTATCGTAAGTTTGTGGAGGGCTTCTCCAAGCTAGTGATCCCTTTGACTCGTCTACTGCAGAAGGATGTGAAGTTCGAGTGGAGTGAGGCATGTGAGCTGTGTTTTCAGGAGCTGCAGAGGAGGTTGACATCTGCGCCGATTTTGACCCTTCCAGAGGGTAATGAGGGTCTGGAGGTTTTCTGTGATGCGTCCCATAAGGGACTTGGGTGTGTGCTGATGCAGCATGGGAAGGTAGTAGCATATGGCTCTCGTCAGTTGAAGCCATATGAGAAGAACTATCCGACCCACGACCTGGAGTTAGCTGCTGTTGTGTTTGCCTTGAAGATTTGGAGGCACTATCTGTATGGAGCTGCGTGCAAGGTTTATACGGACCATAAGAGCCTCAAGTATCTGTTCACTCAGAAGGAGTTGAACTTAAGGCAGAGGAGGTGGCTGGAGTTGCTGCACGATTACGATCTGGAGATCCTCTACCATCCTGGTAGGGCGAATGTGGTTGCTGATGCGCTCAGTAGGAGGGGTCCGTCTGGGACCGTTTGTGCTTTGTCTGGTGTGCAGAGGTCTGCTCTCGAGTTGCAGCGTATGGGTATCTGGGTCGTTCGTCCAGAGAGGTCAGGGATGTTGGCAGCGTTGCAGATTCAGCCTACCTTGATCGACCGGATCAAGGCCAGTCAGGAGCTCGACGTCGGGTTGAGTAAGATCAGAGGGTTTGTCTGTTGGTCAGGAGTCCGAGTTCAGAGTTTCAGAGGATGGTTGTCTGAGATTCAGAGACCGTGTCTGTGTGCCTGCAGATGACGCCTTGAGGCGGGAGATTATGCAGGAGGCTCATGGAGCTCCATACTCGGTACACCCAGGAGGTGTGAAGATGTACCGGGACCTACGTGAGACATTCTGGTGGAGTAACATGAAGAGGGACATTTCTGATTTTGTATCCAGATGTCGGACCTGTCAGCAGGTCAAAGCTGAGCATCAGAGACCAGCTGGTTTGCTTCAGCCTCTTCCCGTTCCGGAGTGGAAGTGGGAGAGCGTCGGTATGGACTTCGTCATGGGGCTGCCTAAGACTCCGAGGGGCTTTGATGCAGTTTGGGTTATCGTGGACCGGCTCACGAAGAGCGCTCACTTCTTGCCTGTCAGGAAGACCTTCAGTTTGCATCGCTTGGCTCAGTTGTACGTGGATGAGATAGTGCGTCTGCACGGAGTTCCAGCTTCGATTGTGTCTGACAGAGATCCGCGTTTCGTGTCCAGATTCTGGCAGAGTTTGCACCAGGCTATGGGGACGAGTTGTCTTTCAGTTCAGCTTATCATCCTCAGTCAGATGGTCAGACAGAGAGGACGAATCAGGTCCTTGAGGACATGCTCAGAGCATGTGTTGGACTTCGGGGGCAGCTGGGATCAGCACGTTGCCTTGATAGAGTTTTATACAATAATAGCTTCCAGACCAGTATCGGGATGGCTCCGTTTGAGGCCTTGTATGGCAGGAGATGCAGGTCACCCATCTGTTGGGATGACCTGAAGGAGAGAGCCGTGATTGGTCCAGACTTGGTTCAGGATGCTGTGGGCAAGATTCAGTCTATCAGAGAGCGCTTGCTTGTGGCTCAGAGTCGTCAGAAGAGCTACGCCGATCAGAGGAGGCGACCTCTAGAGTTTGAGGTGGGCGACCATGTGTATCTGAAGGTTTCTCCAGTTCGAGGAGTTGTCCGGTTTGGGAAGAGAGGCAAGCTTAGCCCTCGCTTTGTGGGTCCTTTTGAGATCCTGGAGAGGATCGGACCGGTTGCCTATCGTTTAGTTGCCACCGTCGTTGGCTGGAGTCCACAGTGTCTTTCATGTGTCTATGCTGAGGAAGTATATTCCGGACCCGTCGCATGTGATTGACTTCAGTCCGCTTCAGTTGAGGGAGGACTTCACGTTCGAGGCAGTTCCTTCGAGGATTTTAGCGCGGGATGTCCGCAAGCTCAGGAGTAAGACCATGCCCTTGGTGAAGGTGCAGTGGTCGGGTCAGTCAGAGGAAGAGGCGACCTGGGAGGTCGAAAGCGAAGTTCGTTCTAAGTTTCCCGCCCTCTTCGAGCAGTAGGTATGTTTTAATTTCGAGGACGAAATTCTTTTAAGGGGGAGGTGATGTTATAACCCAAGTTCGTTGCAGTTTTATTTCGTTACAATGATTCGTTAAGTTGGTCCATTCTGAATTTAGGACATGGAAGTCCTTATTAAAGAAGTTGGGGACGAGGAGGTCCCCCATCCGTTTTATTTTCTGGTGAGTTAACCTCATATTAATTCCCTTAACCTATTTTATTCCATATCCTCTTAATTACTCTCTCTTCTAAACACGTTCTCACGATCATTTACGCTCCTCTCTTCATTGTTCTCTCTCTCTTCTCTCTCAAAGCCGCTTCTTCTCTCGATCACTCAAGACTCCTTTGATTCTGCTGTCAAGATTCAACTGTGGATTGGTCCGTCATCGCGAATTGCTGGTTTCTACGAGGTAGAGTTGTCAGATTACTTTGTTCGTTAATTCTTCGGTTCCTGAGTTCTCCTCATTCTAATTTCCTTCCCAATCTGATTGTGATTCAGCGTTGGTTCTTGTGCTCTATCTATCCTCTTCTGCTGTTGGCTTCGTCTGCGAATCCGCTGTCTGATTCAGGTATGAATTGTGGTTCCTTTGGCAAGTGCCGTTCTCTGATTGTAGGGTTCAGCGTTTTGAGTTTGGGTTGTGTCTGCGTTGTTTTGATTCAGTGGTTGGGAAGTGCATTTCGGATTCTGCACTGGGTTGGACTCTGCCATTCAGATTGTGGTTCGTCTGCTGTAAATTCGAGGTAGGTGGCTGATGGATTCGATTAGTGTGTTCGGCCTTGGGGAGTTTCGTTCGGTTCTGAATTGGATTGCGTTCTGTCTTGGATTGTGATTGTGAACTGTCTGTTTAATGTCGTTTTAATGCCTACAAACCCCCAAGGTTGTTTTCTGAAAACTTATAATGTTTTGACAATGTTTTGATGCCTCTGTCTGTGTGGAAATCGCTTCTGTCTTCTGAGTTTTTCGGCATGTCCGAACTTCGGTCCGACCTTGGAAGTTCGGACATGCCCTTCTGCGCTTTAATTCTCTGAAGTTTTCGCTGTGTCCGAACTTCCGTCCGAGCTTTGAAGTTCGGACAAAGCCTTCTGTATTCTCTGATTTTGCCTCGACTTGTGTCCGAACATGGATGTCCGGACACAAGTTCGGACTTTGCGCGTGTCTGATTTCCGAAGAACGTCCGAACATCTGTCCGACCTTTGATGTTCGGACACCTCTGTCTCTACTACTGTTTTAATGTTCGACCTGTGTCCGAACTTCGTAGTTCGGACACATGTTCAGACATCTGTCTGTTTTCGACTTCTGAGTCTCGACTTGTGTCCGAACATTGATGTCCGGACACAAGTTCGGACATGGTACTGTTTTGACCATAACTTGCTCGTTTGAGCTCTGTTTTGACTTCCGTTTGCGGGGTTGGATTCCCCTTCTGATTTCCAAGCCATCTATGTGCTTTCTGGTGCCTTTGGTGCACATATGCTTATCTGTATTTAAGCTTCTGTTTTGGGACCTAGTTATCTCTGTGTCTGAGCCTTTGGATGGCTGGTTTCGCTGTCTCGTAGCGCGCTATGTAGGATCCTTCTGTTCACGGGTGATGTTCCCCGTTCTGTTCACGGGTGTTTTCACCTGTTCTGTTTACGAGTGAGGTTTCCTCGTTCTGTTCACGAGCTTGTTGCTTGTTCTGTCTGTATACTGTGATCAACTAGTGTCCCGCTCTGTTTTCTGCTTCTGTCTGCTTCTGACTCTGTTTAGTCCTCTATTGTATGGACTTCTGTTCTGTTTTCTGACATGCTTATGGATTCCTTGCGACTCCTTCTGTTTTGACATTATTCTATAAAATGTTTTGAGCATGCTGGTTGATGAAGTTTGTCATCTACTGGGCATAGTTGTGTGCTCATTCCCCTACTTTATCTAACATTGCAGATTGATCAGCGAGGGTCACTTTGCAGCTCTGGAGTTTAGTCCGTTTTGTTGTTTAGATTCTTTTGGAGACTTTGTATTTGAATTTGAGCCTTTGGGGCCTCTTCAGTTAGCTCTTGCTTTTGATATTCGTTTTGGTGGGTTCTGTTATTACTTTGGGATGTTACGACATCATTTTGGTTTATACTTTATTCAAGTATTCATTTGGGCCTTATTTGATTATCTGTTTAAGTCTGTTTATTAGAGCCTTGCGTTATTATGTAATAATACGCGGCGTGTAATACCCCTAATTCCTAGGCCAGTGTTTGGGGGTGTTACATATGTGCCTTGTTTTGTGAATAGTAACCAAATTAAGCAAGTTTATAACATAAGTCAACATAAGTGAGTTAATTGGTCAACAAAGACTAAAATACCCCTTATTATAATATGGGGGCCGGTTTCTTGTGTGACTCATCACACTTAAACAAAAAAAAGAGCTAAGTAAAGTAATAAAGTAAACGGTACTATTTGCTTTACTACTTAAATATCTAAACTAGCTAACTTATCTTCATTCTCTTCTTTCCTTCTTCATTTCCCACACCTCCAACCTCTCTTCTTCCTCCATACACGGTTTCGCTACAGCCCAAGCACCATTCTCCATCTTTAAACTCTTGTAATTCCTAGCTCCATTTACCAAATCAAAAACTAAGACCATTCTTCTAGTCTCATCACGCTCTTCAACCTTGTCTTCTCAAATCTTCAAGACCACCATTTCGGTGCCATGGAGATCCACCATTGAAGGAGCTTGAGATTATATTTTTATGCCTTGTTGATCACCTTTGCTTCAAGGTAAGGAAAAACCAAGAAAAACAACATTTCCTTCATGTTTTAGTGTTGACCGAAAATCACCTCTTCATGGTGTTTTCTCTTGCTTTGTTCTAGCTTCATTTCAATCATTCAAGGGCTTGGTGGAGTCCTCTCTTGCTACATATTCAAACTCTCTTCCATTTCCAAGGTAAAGCAATCACCTTAATGTTTTAAGACAATATATAACCTAGGGTTTATAATGAGATTAAGCATGAAGCTTGGATACTCATTACATTGCTTGAATATTGATTAGAAACTTGACAAGCAAACCAAAGTCTTTCCGGTTTTAATCAAGGAAGAGCAAGGAGAAATTAAGTGAAAAACTTGTGAAGGAAAAGAGGTAAATGTGCTAACCTAATGTAACTTGGGATGCCTTAGGAGAAATGAGCTTATGTTGCTTGTTAAAACTACTTAAAGAGCCAATGGTGAATGACTTAGTAAAATGCTCTCAAGGAGACTATTAAAGGGCATATGTGTTGTTGTATGTATTTGCAGGTCAAAGGCAATATATTGTGGGAAATTCAGTGTTTATGGTTTATGCACTTTAAGGGCCTAAGAGCCATGTTATTTAAGGGCCTACGTGCCAAACAATTTAAATAATGCACTATATTGTGATGTAGTGTAAGTTTGGTGAAGTTTTGTGTATAAGAATGCTCTTGATGGATTTAAGTGTTCTTGAATGTTTAATGGTGAAAACTTTGTGTTTTGGTTGTGTGTTTTTTTGTGTAACAAGATGCTAGGAGAACCCATGTCGAAATTTAGATAATGTATAAGAAGTTTAGGTGTTTAAAATGAGTTTTGGTGAGTTAGGAAGTGTTTAGAATGATTAAGTGTTCTACTAGTGAAAGAAACATGCATTATGGTATTCTAAGATGTAAAAAGGACTTAGGCAATATTTTAGAGGATTTAGAATGCAAATGGGTGTTTTGGGATACTTCAAGATCATGGTGAGATTGTGTTTAGGACTTGTGCAATGTTGGTGAATAAGGAAGAAGTGATGTGTTGCATGAAGGAGCTATAAACTTGTAGAGATATTCAAGGAGTTTGGTTAGGAAGAAAAGATGCTTGGGAGATGATGTTGTAGTAGTGAGGGAACATTTGGGACTAGTGGTAGTTATAGGTATAAAACACCACATGAAAACTTAGTGAAAAACATTGCATGTGCTAACCTTTGTATAAGAATTTGTGTAATGTTGAGGAGGTTTTTGGTGAATGATTTAAGGAGTTTAATGGATGTCTTAAGGGGTGTTTGAAGTGCCAAATGTGGTTAGAACATACTAGGGCACTATGAGGTGAAGTTTGGAGTTAAATGGGCAATTAAAAACAAGGGTCTAGAGCAGACTGACCTTGGGGACCAGACCTGCAAGGTCGATCGAGCCCAGTTTACCCTGCGAGAAATGGTCTCTGGAATGGACCGACCTTAGGGACCGGACTTGCAAGGTCGGTCGGGCATGGATTTTTGGTACGGATTAAGTCCCTGGAATAGACCGACCTTGGGACCGAACTTACAAGGTCGGTCATGCCTAAATCTTTGTACGTAAGTGAGTCTCGGGAATTGACTGATCTTGGGACTGAACTTGTCAAGATCGGTCGGGCCTGAATTTCCAAAGGGGAAAAACTCTCGGGAATAGACCGACCTTGTGGACCGAACTTGCAAGGTCGGTCGGAGTAGAATTTTCTGACGGTAATATGTTTAGGAATGGACCAACCATGTGTAAGGTCGGTCGGTAAGGTCGGTCGGACCAAAACTTGTAAAAAAAAACAAACAAACAAATGTTGCTTAAGTAGTTAATCCTAGGGGGTATAATGAAGGCAATCAAGGGTGAGTTTAGGCATTAGAACATGTCATACAATCATGTAAACGCTTAGTAAACGAAAGCTAAATAAGTTAATTAACCGACATTATTAATTATGTTTAGGGACTACGCTTGGCGGGTCACGTTCGCAGCAAGGACCAAGGTATGGTTTTCTTGTAGTCTGTTGCCTACCAGTTTACACCGGCTTGGGTGTTGTTTGTTTTTCTGTGTGTTTATGACCTTGTAAGACTTAAGTCATGTAACGAGTTTACAGTTGTTTATATTATGGTGTTGTTAAGATGTGACTCATTTCCCTTGTGTGTGTCTAACAAGACTTAACCACTTGTTGTGATTCGTTTATTGAGTTCATTGTTGAACATCTAACAAGTGCTAACCGGGGAGTGAGGAGTCCGGTAGTTCCGGCCACGCGTGTGAGTATGGGAGTCGATGTCATAACCGGTTCGATTCCCTTTGTATGTTATGGTTGTTTTCCATTTTGGTTTTCAACCTTCCCTTTAGCTTATCCAAGGCTATTTTACTGACTCACGTCGGGCCACAGGGGCATACTATGTTTTGTTCGGTGTGCATGGATCACTATATCCGACGCACCTTTATGTTAAGTTATTCGTTCAATTTAACAGGACGGTAACGAGTTATGTAACGAGCTTAGCATGAGTCTGGCAACATTCTCTAGGCTCTCAATGGGATCTAATTGTGTTGGTTCGCTTCCTAAAAGGATTCGTTCTTGTATGTTATGTGTGATGTTGTTATGCAATAATCTTGCTACGATATATATGTTGTATGTTTAAAATGAATGCCATGTCATCATGACAATTAGTTGCGCGTATCCCGGTTGCCGATGGGCTGCGCGTTAACCATACCAGCCAAGGGTTGCTGACCCCCTCGGGGGCACCATATTTATATTGCAGGATGAGGATCGAGGAAGCGGAATGGCTATAGATCCTAGGTTGCAGAAATACCCTTGGTTATTTTTGGATGTTGAGCCCGGGATGCGCCTGTGCTACCGTGGCGATATATTTTGGTACCGTTTGTATTATAGTGACGGTAGTTGACAGTTGACAGTGGAGTTTATGTGTACAGTTTACAGTGATGGATGTTGCTAAATACTCGGTATGTTGGTTATGTATATATGGATGTTAGTACCTAATGCTCGGGAGTCTGATCATCAGACCGGTACGCTTGTATTTATTCTGCCTTGTTAACCACGTGGGCGGTTAACGGCGTTGTAGCACCGAATCGTTTAGTTAATATTTAGTTGTTTATTTCCGCTGTGATTTTAATTATTGTTAAGTGCGTAGTAGGGGTGTTACAGCACTACTTGACTATAGCAAAAGGGGCACAAAGAAAAACTTGCACTAATAGATATTAAAAATTGGAACAAATGTTTATGTGTTGATGTCACCTCAAAACTATACACACTACACGAATGATCAAACAGGGCAAAATAATTTTTTTGCTCCAATAGAGAAAATCTATAGGTGCAACATCGGGGTCGCACTAATTGATATTATCTAATAGTGCATCTTCAACTAGTTGCACCAATAGTGTATTAAATTTCATTAATTAAATATGATCAGTTGGTGCAAAATAAAGCTTGCACTAATATAGATTATCTATTGGTGCTCATCTTCTGTCGCACTAATAGGTTGTATCAGTTGGTGTAATTTTTTTCTT
Source organism: Limonium bicolor (assembly GCA_023374045.1). NCBI lineage: Eukaryota > Viridiplantae > Streptophyta > Magnoliopsida > Caryophyllales > Plumbaginaceae > Limonium > Limonium bicolor. Next base: position 148,894,247 of record CM041776.1, on the reverse strand, counting down.
TTACTCTATTTGTATAATGGTCAAATGGTGCACAATGAATATTTCACTCCAATAGAGGAAATCTATTGGTGCAATTTTTTCTCACATTATTTGGTTTTATCAAATAATACACCTTTGTATTGTCGCCTCATCAGTTCAATATATTTATACTTCGATGAATTTATTTGGTACTTGATCTAATGGGGCGTAACATAATTGCTCTAAATGAGATTATCTATAGGTGTAACTTTTAACTTTTTGCACTATCTGTTAGCGTAAAATAGTGCGACAGATATTGAAATACCTCAAACTAATTAAACATGGATTAAACATCTAATCAAATTAAATAAGGCCTAAACATGCCTTAAAAGTCAATTAAGAACAACAATAGTCAAACACAAAGCAAGATATTGCACCCTTTGACTATTTAGGGTAAATACATATTCAAATGAAATTCTTAGGACCTAAAACTTTGTCCTAAGCATATTAACACATAACTAAACATACTAAAATCGTTGGATAACACTCCAACACAAAGAACAAGCATTTACATGCTTCAAGGTCAAGTAGGGCAAAAATGTGCTCTAAGAAACCATAAAGGTCTTATGACCTCTATTTGATATAAAATTGGGTTCCTAAGATCAATTATCATGTAAGGAACACAACAAAACTGTTCTCAAAGAAAACTAAGCTCAGAAACACCTTGTGACACAAAATGTGTGCTAAAACACCTTAAAGCACGTTTTTGTGTATGAGCTCTAAGATAATGACTTTTTGTCACTTTAAAGACTAGATTACATTCTTTATATCATTAATGGACATGATAGACTATATTATAAAGTCTAAATCAAAGTTTAAAAATAAAATCAAAATGGGTGATTTTGGATGAATAGTACCCAAAATAACATTTAATTACTTAACTTTAACCATGGTCAAATGTCATCCATTGACCAAGCCACCTATTGCCGACCTCTTATGCTGTCATACACACCCACTAGCAACATAAATATCTAGCCAATCTAATGAATCATCATTTACTATTTCATAAAGTAACATTAATTAACATAAAAGGTAAAAACTAGCTTTCTTTCCCATTTGCCTTCATCCTAGCTGACTTCAAGCAGCTCCATCCTCTCTTTTGCTTCTCCAAAACCGTAATAACACAGCAAATACATAAGAGAACACCAATTGACATAGGTAAGCTTATTAAGCCATTTTATGTTCATTCTCTTCACTTTTCTTTCCTCTTTCCATTGAGCTAAGCATCAACCATTTCCATCCATGGTTCTAGGTTGTTTTGGAGGTTAAAATAAGGGTAATTCTCGGCTGTAACAAGGGAAGAAGGAGGAGAATTCTAATCTTGTTCTTAAGGTATAAAAATGTGCTTTAAGCACTTATCTCTTGATTCTCTTCAATTCCGGTTGGAAAGCTTTATTTCTTAGGCTTATAATCTTCTTCTTAACATACTTATTCAGTTGGTATATCAAGAGCTTCAAGGAATAGCCAAATCCATGCCAAAAACACCATTTTTGGCATTTTAATCAAGGTGAAAATTAGCCATCTTCTTAGCCAATTTATTTCGGTTTTAAAGCTTGATTTAGGAGACCTTTTGATGCTCTTGTTCTTATGTAAAAACAGGCCGAAGAACACCTTTGCTTGCCTTGTTATTCTAAGGTAAATTTTACCTTGAAAATATACATTAAACACTTATAATGATTAGATCTTGTTTGGAGACTAATCATGCCTTAATTGCTGCTTGAAAACATGTAAATAAAGCTGTGGAAAATTTATCTCTAAGCAGCCGTGGCCAAACAAGGCCTAAACTTGGCAAAAATAAGGTATAAATCACTTAAACCTTCACTTGGTATATTAATATGTGTTTATACATATGTGTATAATATTGCCGTGAGTGAATATGGTTATTAAGGTCTTATTTTGACCTTAGGTGATTAAGGAATGGTTTAGTAAATTTATATAAGTAATTAACTAACATAATTGTCAAACTTAAGACATTATGTGGAAAATTGGTAAATATGGAAAACATATGGGAGAGGCCGAGAGTTTAAAGCATTTTTGAGCATTTATGTGTAATTTATTTTATAAGCTAATGTTTGTAATAAGGCCATGTACTTTAGGCCATTTTATTTATGTATTTATAAGGTTTTAATTAAGTTTAGGTAACATATATATTACCGCAAGGAATTGGGGTATAAACCATAATTAAATTAAATTTGGGGGCTATATATTAATAAAGCCGAAAGTTTGAGGTTAAAAGCATTTAAAATAAAAATTATAAGATTTTATAAAGTTTTGGGGTTAAATGGTAATTTCTGAAAAATATGGGGTACAAACCGTGATATATGGGAATTAATGGTCAAGGCAATATTAAGGAGGTCAACCTTGATCATATGGTAGGCTTTGACCAAATTAGATAAGTTAAATAACTTATTTAAGGTTTTATAATAAGATAAGTATTTAATTGTAACATTTTTATAACATATGTGGTAAATATGTTATTACCGAAAGTTAAGGGTGTAGAATGGTATTATAAACACCCATGGGCTATTAGGAATTTTTAGGAATTTATTTGGTTGATTTTGGAATTAAAATAAACTATATATGTATAATATATAGTTATTATGTCATTGTGACACTTTGGATAAAAATATTTGGTGGAAATAGTAAAATACCGAGAGTATATGGTTAGTGACGGTAATTATAACCCTTAGGTGGAATTTGGTGATTTTTAGAATAATATAAGAGTATTTAATAAGATATGTGTATAATATATAGTTTTAATGATATTATAAAACTATATGTTATAAATTGGGTCAAATGGCAATTATAGAAAGTGGAAGGGTTGAAAAATAATATAGAACAACATAGGGTCTGTTCGCAAATTTTAAGTATATATAACCAAATGTTATATTTATATTAAGGTTTTAAATGTTATAATATATGATATATATTACATAAGATTATATATGTGGTCAAATTATAAATTTGGAAAGTTGAAGGGGTTGGAAATCAATTTATAAACAGACAAGGTCTGTTCGGTATTTTATAAATATAAAACCATAGGTTATACCATTTTATAAGTTAAAAATGTTATATTATATGATATATATATAACATGGTATAAATAATGGGGTGGTTTTGTAAATAAAGAAAACTATGGGATATGGAAAGAAATAAGGTTATAACATTGTTGCCTTCTCGGCAATATAATATAGTTTTGTAGAAAAACTATAGGTTATAAATTAAAGGAAATAAAAATATCATATTATATGATATTAGTATATGGTATAACATTACATAATGTTATGTGGTCAAAATAGAATTTAAATGAAATAAAGGGCTGTACCGAATTAATAAGAGTTGGAAAATGAATTTTAGACTATGGTCTACAATGTTATAAATGTTAAAACAATTATATGGTATTAAGGTGGTTTAGATGGAATTAATACAAGTAAGGATATTCACATTAAATAATGTGACAAACTATAAATAAATAAGATTTATAAACCAAGGTATATAATGAATAAATCTTTGGAGTTGTAATTATACAACATAAATTGTTACATAATATTAGGATAATAATCTTAATATAAGTTGTATAATATGATACAATTAATGGGAATTATCATCTCATATAAGATGATAAAAATGTAACATATAATACAAGAGTTTTACAACTCATGAAACTTACCTATATGGTAAATATATACTTATGCGAGAATAATGTATATAAGGATGAATATATATTATGGTAGGAAACCATATATTATAATGGTGGAGGTTATTAGATGAAAATAGTTACAAACTATAAGTTATAAGTTTTTAAATGCAAATGTAGTTTACTAAATATAATGGATTATATAATACAATGTATTATAATGGATGGTGGAAAATAATACAATATAATAGATCATGCATGCATTCATGCAACAAAAGGTTATATACCTAAATTAAATGATGGATAAGATTAAAGAAATATAACGAATTAAACTTAACAGTCGAAACATTTCGACATACGAGTTTTAGTAACAAAGCCGACTGGTTTAGAGAAACCCGTAACAATTAATTGTAGAAATCCGGGGATGAACTGTCGGGGTTACTTGTTATTCGGAAATACTGGATTTAGTTAGTCATGGAGACTGACTTATAGTTTATTACCGTTTAGATCATACTTCAGACGAAGGCGCTTGAAGAGCTAGTGGTCTACACTGCGCATCCTTGGTCTAAGGTGTACAGTATGTAAAGGGGTTTGATCCGGGTTATCCTAAGGAATTCCTTGGGCTCGGATTTGGTTGATATAACTTGTGTGTTATGTGTGTGGATACATGTATGTGATTATGTGTTACTGCATTATTTATTTATGCACGAGCGTCCTACGGGACTAACACTACGTCGACTATAGATCGACTTATATAAACATACATATGTGTTTAATGTGATGAGATGACAGTTACTTAATATAATACCATTAGTATTAATATTAAGTATATGGTAACCTAAGTAAAACACTTAGGGACGAGTCACGACATTGTCGGTCTCTAGAGCATGGATCTCGAACATGAATATAACCTAGATTACTTCTAGGTATGCGTGAGACCCATTGGGCAGCTAATTAATAAATTATATTCTCCATAAGACTAAGAGCATATCTTAAACATTATGAGAGAGAGATGGTGTAACACCCCCGAATAACCAAACGAGATCACGATAAGTCTAAGCAGCGGATTCACAACTCCATCCGGGTGTCACAGACGTCAACCACCCATGTGGTTGACACAACAACACTATCAACACCAAGCTACGGTCTGAATGACTGGAATTTAAACCTTAACCAACTCCGAATACAAACAGTAGATACAAACCGAGTACCGAGAGTCTACAACACAAGTTCTTAATTAAACAACATAATCCGAAACGTACAACCAGGGTTTAGTGTTACATAGTCACAACCCATGCATTAAAAACATACTACTTAAAAGTCTTGTCCCGATGGGCTACCCCTATGGTAGTCACCCTGCCTACTCTCCGCTTGCTTCCAGTTTCATACCTGTAAAAATAAAGGACTCAACAAACTATGCTGAGTATGAACGTGTGTAGCCCGCATGTTGCCGGGCCACACGATTACTTGGTCGAATATGATTAAGTTCAATTTGCATGCTATAATAAAACAGTAACACACAACATACAACAACAACATAGCAACTCACAACATGTTGGGCATAGAGATAACATCAAGTACCTCAAGCATGTAAAACAAGTAGAGCTTACAAAGAATTTGAATAATGATGATCCTCACAGTGGGATCATTCAACGTTGAGTGTTTTCATCTCTTTTTCTTTGTTTCCATCATGTGTACTTCTCTTTCTCTTTCTTTGCACCAGGTCTGGGGATGTAGGTTAGTTCCCATGACCATATAGTATAGGTGCCCATCTTTCTTTGCTTCTTTATGGATTAATTGTGAGTTCTCTTGTCACCGCACGTTGGAGGACGTCTCCTCCATAGCTAGTCCCCCATTCCCGACGTCGTGTGCCGAGAAAGCGGAGCCACCTCTAGACTCCAGGATAAGCTCCACCAATTTGTCACTCCCCCATTCCCGACACCCAGGGTCGAGAAAGCGGAGTCACCTTTAGACTCCAGGATGTGCTCCACATAGAAGGGCGAAGGATCTGATGCAGATACCAACTCCCGAGTATTCCATACCGCGCGGCCCGAGATGTCGTCTTCCCGGGTTATTCTCATGTTCCAGCAGTTGAGATTTGCTCTTCATTATCATTAATGAACAGACACCATAGTGGGTGTCATGGTACGTCCTCAATGGTTAGAGAGGAGTTCCCCTTATAGAGTTTTCTTTGTTTTCATAGTTCGTTGTGGTTCATCTCAACTTCCATAAACGAGAAGGGACTAAACTACTGTGTGCGCGCAAATAATATGCAACAATGATATAGCAATCATATAACACGATAAGCAAGCAATCCAATTTCATGCTTTAATCTTAGGTCTTTTTCACACAGAGCACACAGCAAACAAGCCGTGTAACACGGCAACATACGAACCACACATGTCCATACCTTATTTGAAAGTACGAGTTGTCTCACACTCGGAGTCCCGGGTAGCGTTCATTACGGCCCTAATGTTGATTAAAAGTAACGGGTCAGTTCATAATTTCATGTGACGACACTTTATAACAGGTGTTGTTCCCTAAGTGTATTGTTTGGTGCTTAGTTTATATTAACCCTTAGAACTTCCCATGTATTAATTCAAGGCTTATCTTACTCCTAGGACATTCACATCTTTGTTTTACCCGTTAACTAAGTCCTTTTTCCTTAGTTAATGTTTTAAAGTGTTTTAAGCGCTAATTATGTAACAAGTTTATATAAAATAGATATAACTTGTCTAATGTGTATTCCCTCCTTAGATAAATAGGTGGGTAGTGTTTTAACCCTTGTATAATGATAATATAGACCATAGAATACCCCTAAAACCCATTTTATACAGAAGTCCCAAAATTTATGAAACTGCCACATAGTTTCAGTATTGAATCACACTTAACCTCTCATCTAATGTACCAATGGTGGCTTACTTTTATCCCAAAATATTTCATCAACTAACTAGGGATATTAGAACTGGTTTGGGCTCATTATAAAGCTAACATCACCTTTATAGTACCTCTGAAATCTACTTATACAGGAACTATAATATTAGTGAGATCTGGAACAACATTTTGCACAAACCCTTCCTTATTCCTTTCGTTTGTCATCAGTTACTTGACTCCTAAATCCTCCAATGATTTTGCCAACTTAATTTACTTCTTTAACAATGTTTCTAGTTCATACCCAAGGCATCATAACACTGCTAATACCTCAGTAAATCTGTTACACAGAAACAGACACAAGGAAAAACAACCAGGAAAACTGAAACTGAAACCCATGAAACTGATGCCTTCTCCTTGATTCTTTTCTGTTTAAGTGAAATCCTTTCCTTCAAATCTCTCCCCTGTGTACTTCTTACCCAGTTAAGTGTTTCCTCTCTATTTTAAACTTGAAAATTTTACCAATAAACATTCACCTGCTCCTCTGTACAGAAACAGAAACTAATCACCACCAGAAACTGAACTCGACACATCTACTGTTTTTATCATCTGGGTTTTACAGACTGACTTCCATTTCTCCCCCAACTCATTTTGGCTACTTAGTTAAACATATCAGTACGGTTTTTAAACCTCAGACAACCCAAGACAACCGTGAATGCCCCTCTGTAACTGCCTACACAAACTCCGTGACACTGACACATAAAACTGAAACTGATGAAATCCTCTCTTGTTGTTGTTTCTTTCTAGTCTGTCTTTTAAATTTCTTCCCAAATCATCTAGCTTCCTTGTAAGGTGTATTAGGAATGTCTTAGCTTCATTATAAACCAATACAACACTCAAATCCCATCTGTAACAGAAACCCACAACAAACTTTCAGAACCAGAATCTAAAACTAATATCCCTTTCCTGTTCTTGTTTTCTTTCTGTTCCTCAAGTCTGTTTCTACTCTTCCTAACTTATGTACTCGTTGGTTTATATGTTAGCAAGGCATTAGATTTATTTTCCAGCTAATACACTCCTTATGAAGCCTCTGGAACAATTTCCACAGAAAGGGAATAATCTGTCAAGACCTGAAGCATATACCTGGTAGTTTCCCTTCTGTTTCTTTTAATCTGTTTTTTCTAGTTTTCCCAACTACTTTCTCATTCAGTTAAGTAGTTTACCACGATTTCACTCCAAGAGCAAATCCTAGATCCACAATATTAAAGCCACTACAAACCACTAAACAGAACTAGAGAAACTGTAAGACTGAAACATGAAATCTGATAAGGTTTTACTTCCATCCTTCTTTTTTTGTCTTTCTGTTTCGTGAAGGGCCCTTGGTTTCCACATCCCTCAACTGGTTTAGCTGCTTAGTTACGATACTAATACATTTTTAACTTCAAGACCACTCACAACAACAAAACTACACCCTGGGAAGTTAATATGCAGAAAGCACAAATTTTCAGAACTGAAGTTTATGTATCTTTTCTGTTATCGATTTCTTCTGTTATTCACATGACTATTTTTAGACTTTTAATACAACCCAAAGCTATGCTGTTGTACCCACTGATGACACTTATACAAAACTTCAAGAATCTCCGAACTGAAACTAACAGAAAAAAAAATGAACTGCTTCAATCCTTTTCTCACTGTTTTCCTTCCTTTGAAGTTGATTTCTGTTTTTTGTTTTACCAACACCCTCACGGTTAGACACTCAGTCAAGTGCATGTATAATATTTCAACTGTATCATTAACTCGATACCACTCCAGAATACTCAGCATACTGTAAATATATTGTTACAGATTTCAAATAATTATCAGTTTTGGACAGGCACCTTTCAACATCAAATTGTTCAGGTTTCTTTTTCTTTTCTTTCAAAGTTCTTTAGTTGCTTAGCTAGTTGGTTTTATGTGATGTTATTCTCGAAGAGGCCCACACAACACTGACTGTACTCTGAGAAGTAAATATACAGAGAACACTCTATTTCAGAAACTGGAACCAGACTGTTTCATCTTCTTCTGTATTTCTTTCTTTTACAGATCTATTTTTCAATTTTTTGTTTCAACCCGGTTTAGTTACTGATTAAGTAGGGGTGTTGGCTACTAGGAAAGTACCACTCTTACCCTCCCTCTATAAGCTAATGTACAAGGTATTAAAGTTACAGAAATCAAAATACTGAGCTCTGAACTTGACAGTCTGATGTCAACATTTTTTTTATCGTAGGATCAGTTAGTATAGCTTACCAGTGATAGCCTAGTTGTTTTTCTTGTTTTCTCGTTGGTCCAGGCACTCTATCAGGCTCCTGCACCTTGGTTATTAACACAGCTGAGGAAAAGATCTCCTAGAAGTCAGGCTTGATTAATCAGAGAAAGTAGTAGAACAGAAGCACGAGGAGAATTGTTTCAGGAACTTCACCTTCTAGTTAAGTTTCAAGAAGAGTTTTTTCGCAGCTCTACTCAGGGATCTTTTTGAATACAGCTTATGGGGACTGCATGGGAGAGTCGAGCATGGAAAAGAAACAAGAGTGTTGAGTGTAAACCTTCAGACAATATCAATACCACAGAAGCAATGGACATGTAGAAGGCAGTTCTAAAACACTACCTAAGTTGGTTCTCGAACAGGGAGTACAGCAGGTGGCAGTAGTTACTTGTTCTTTTGGTTTTGCTCCCTGGTTACTCCTCTAGCCACACATGAACAATTGAGAAAGAAGAAGAAGTTAGGCAGCAGTGGATTCTCGGACAAGGGGAAACAGAAGAGGAAATGAAATTCAGTTGCACTTACCTTGTGCATCATGATCAGAGAGAGTGAGTAGAGTTCCTGCCCATGCAAAAACAATGCGCACCAGAGGAGTGAAAGAGTGGTCTATGGGTTTATGAACTTGATGGCACAAAGCACGGGGGACAATGCAGGAGTTATGAGAGTTTGAATCAGATAGTTGATGCGTGGAAGTTTGTAAAGTATGGCTCTAGTGCATAAGATTTTGAAACAGAAACAGGCTCTGTCTATGGTGCTTGTGGTCTGTTGTAATGGTCTTCCTGGTCCATGATGCTACAGAGGAAGCAGAGTATGGAGAATGGAGTTAATTAATGGATTATGAGATGTTGGTTTCTGTTTACAAAGATTAGCGGGGGGGGGGGGGGGGGAATTCCCTACAGATGCATAAGTTTGTCATCACTTTTTTTTTATTACAACACACAGAGAGAGACTGAGAGGGCGAGAGATTTAAGAGGGGACAAGGATTGAGTTTTCTCAAGTTACAAGGAGAGGCATGGGCATTAGAATAGAAATAGGAACTGTCGCCTGAGATTCCTCTGATTTCTATTTTTATCTTGTTCGATCTGTAGCTACACCGAGGAAGGAGACGGTGCTACAGAGGTATGTTTGTTTCTCTTTTTTTTGTAGTTACTTAGTTAATTGATACTAGTTTTAATTCGTGGGTGTTAGATACTGAATACGAGCATAGCTCAACTGGTTAAGACGTTCAGGGGGTATACGAGAGGTACGGGGTTCGAACCTCTTTGCTCCTTTTCTTTTTTTTGTATAAGTTATACATGCTTATTTATATATGTAAGACCATATAATATATCGCGTTATTAGCTAGATACGCGACCACTTAATTTTCGTTACGTTATATATACGACCTTTTTATTTTGTAGCGTTTTAGTTATACATAACTATGCGACGTTATTAATTATTACAATGTACATGTATTTTCGTATTCGTACATATATAAGTACATGACTATATTAATATGTAACGTCGTCACGCTTTCGGACACGTATATACTGAATCTAATTGTTCATACATTATTTTATGTCCGGATTATATATCGCGTTTATGATTTTATGCGATTAATTGATTAGGGGTGTTTCAGATGGTGTGAGTTGAGGTGAGGAATCCAGTGTAGTTTACGAACTACCTGGTTGCGCATTTGTGATCACTAAGGGGTTCCCGATAGGGTTCGCTCCAGGTTTATACCCAACGAGCCCTATTTGGATCGTGGGTCAGGTGGCTACGGCCTTTATATGGATGCCTTACGAGGCAAAGTGAATAGTCAAGGGCCTCCGGACATCTAGCGAAATGAGCACCTTCGTGTGTACGGGAGGACTACTGTCCATGGTGAGGTTATCGGGTTGTCCTAAGATGACGCCCAACTGGTATATAATTAATATGGTTTTGGATGGATGGGGCCTTGAAGGCTAAATTAAATTAACTAAGAATGGTGTTCGCTACGGTGTTGTATTCAGTAATATTATTCGATATGTTCGATATACAATTGTTGTTTGTGATATTTTATGACTGTTTGAATTGGATGGATGATTATGAATTTATGCATGTATATTACAATATTGATTATAACTGTAAAATGGTAAAGCATGAAACCAATCTAATAATAAGATGGTTAAAATGACTAAGTGCAATAGGGTCCAGGCCCGACATACTCAGCGTTTATCGCTGAGACTACACTCATTGTGCAGGTTGTTGTTTATCGTCGAAGCCGAAGTGCAGGAACAGGGTAGTTAGAGTTTATTTTAATTACCGCACATGGAGTTTATTTGTATAACGATGTCAGACTGGGAATTGTATTATGGTATGGTGTATATTCGGGATAGGGTAGACGCTCACTTGTCGACGTTTATGGTTTATGGACTTAGTATGATGTATAGGAGTTATCTCATTATCAAAGCGATTAGCAGTTGTTTATGTTGGTTGTTGGATATAGTTTGGCTTCGTTACTCGCATGGGCGAGTAATGGCCGGTGACACCCGAGTGAGTATTGTTGTTATTATTTATTCTTCCGCTGTAAGACGTTTTATTTATTACTACGAGAGGGATTATTGCGCATTTAAGGAGAGGGGTGTTACAAAAGTGGTATCAGAGCGGAGTACCGCTCTGATGACAAGAAAATAGGTTAAGACAGTGAGCTTAGGACTTGGGAAATTACGGGAAACGTTTGTGAGGTACGAGACGACTCGTCTTAAAAAGTATTGTTTTTAGTAACACAAATTGCGTGATATGTTAGCCTTAAAGGCAATTCAATATCTACTGGTTGTGTACGGTAAATTACCGAGTATTTATGTGACATTCTGTACTACAGATGTCTGGGGGAACTAGAGGGCGTGGTACTGGAAGAGGTGAAGGCGGTGACCCCGTGATTCCAGGAGTTGCAGAGACGATTGATGCCTTCTCGCACAGCTTGGTACTCAAATTGGAGGAGCACCAGCCCACCCGCCACAGCCCCGGGAGACGAACTGGCTGAAGTCAGTTACTGAGACCCGACCACCTACATATTCTGGGGAGCCAGACCCTGTAGTCTTGGAGCGTTTTATTGTTGAACATGAGAAGGCCTACGAAGCTTTGCAAGTACCTGCCGACAAGAAGGTCGTCATTGCTGCTTTCCATCTGAAGGATGCAGCCAGCACTTGGTGGAGGTTGGTCAAGGACCATCACCTGGCTACACCTGACTTTTCATGGGCTGCCTTTGTCGAGTTGCTGAGGGGGAAGTACTACCCGGCACATCTCAAGCAGAAGAAGCATCGTGAGTTCGAGATCAATCCCAGGGAGGTCTGACCGTGGATGAGTACTATGCTCGATTCATTGGTCTGCTGGACTTCATCCCCGGTGTTGATTACTCAGAGACCGTGAAGGTCGAGAAGTTCAGGGGGGGATTGTTGTTTCGCATCCAGATGGCGATGGGTGCTACCCTCTATTCTACTATCCAGGTATTAACATGAAAGCCATAAATTCTTTACTTACTACATTACGGATTAACTTTGTGAGAACTTACCAATGAGATTCCAGGAGTGTTATGACGCTACCTCGAGGACGGAGCTAATGCTCCAGACTCGGGAAGAGACTCTCGGGACTAAGAAGAGAAAGAACCTTGAGGAAGAGTCTGAGGGTGGAGGAGCATCTCCAGGCGATAGCCAGAAGAAGGGAAAGAGATTTTTCCAGAAGAAAGGGCAGTAGGGTCACCAGGGAGCTAAGGGAAAAGAGCCCGTCCTTCGGTTGACCGGCCCAGCTATAGATGCTCAGCCTTTGAGATCCGCGCTCCTAAGGGTGAGAACGCCTACCTCTTAAATTCAATTGTAACCTTAACCTTTATATCATCAGATTTTAACTTAAACTAAATACTACCATTAGGCACCGGACAACCCCAGCGCCATTTCTATTGCAAGCGTTGTGGAAAGGATCATCCTGGGGTCGACTGCAGGACCGCAAAGTTGAGTGTCGGTGCTGCAAGAAAGAGGGCCACCGGGAGTTCGAGTGCTGGATGAACCCTGAGGGCCGTAACTACAGGCCACCAAGGAATACTAAGAAGACCTCAGTTGGAGGATCTGGAGTACAACGAGGCGGTCAGGATGGCCAGACATCTACTGATGCTGGAGCCCAGAGAGGCAAGGGAGTAGATAGAGCATGAGTACCCTGAACTCCGAGAGACCGCTGGTGGAATACTTTTGCTTGTTTTGTTGTGAACTTAGCCTTGGATATTAGACAAAGATATGTTGTAAATATGTGGGAGTGTGTCATTGACCACTCGCCTTTTATGTATGACTTTTGGAACTAGTTTTGTGGACTCGATACGAGTAACCTTGGAACCTTGACGGATTATATATATATGAATAGAATGTTAATGCTTACATTATCATGTAGCCCATACTCAACGACGCAGAGTCAATGAGACCGGTAATTACTGAACCAAATTTCCACCTGCATGGCGCACTTGCTATTGCAAGCGCTATGACAATTAAACCACTGAAATTTCCATCTGCCTTGCGCACTTGCTACAGCAAGTGCTGCAACTGCAACTACCACTAAATTTTAATCTCTTATTATATACTAAAATTTTAATACCAATTTTATATCAACTTTTCATACAAACCCTAAGATTAGAAATCTACAACCGTTAGTCCAACCACTGCAATTGAAGAAATTATACAGCCACTGTAATTGTAAACCACACCAGTTGAATTGTTCGAGAATTTTCAGACATGGCTTATTAGCCAAATACCATCAGTGTATACCCACATTTAATGCTAATCACTAATAGTGATGAATGTTTAGTCCTTATGGACAAGCATACCCTTGGTAGATGCACCACCGTCAGTGAGGATGGTTGGGAAGTGAAGAGCCAAGTTGTTAAAACTATTATGCAATTTGCAATATATCCAATTAAACGGATGAGGGAACGAATACGAACTATGGATGAGATATGATCATGATAAACAGGGAGGAAAGGAATATGTGTTGTACTCAATGAGATCGAGATAGGAGAGCCAATTTGCTAAAGATAGCACGGATTTTACTTACACCGAGCTGAATAACGCCGGCTTATGGCACGAATTACTACCGATGCCACAAGGGCAATAGCACTTACAACAAGATAACCGATAACACGAACTAATAAACAACTAGAGGACATCCATCAAAGGGAGATTGACAATAGAATACTTCACAATAATCGTGTGACAGACATTACCAGTTTACTAAACGAGACATGGGGCGACCGCACTCCGATAGGAGCATGTGAGCCTGACAGACTTATTTATGAGTTAGTCGGGTAAGTAGTAATGTATCAGTACGGTACCCCATGTATGTAGACAAGTAGTGTTAGGAACACGAGAAGTAGTCAACTCCGTGTCAAGGACAGTGATGCAGATTACCTCGAAGATGGACGAGAAGAGCCGCAGTTAAACCAAGAACCTTCAACACAGAGCAGTAGACAATATACAGTGAAGACAAGGGAACCATTCAAGGACGTGAAACCGAAGGAAAGAAACATGAAAACCCATTATGGATGAATAATATGTAGAATCCTCATAAGGATCAAGCAAACTCTTACAATCCAGAGGAAATCTACCAGATGATGTGGACATAAACGCGTGACTACGCAATGATGAGAGACAAAGCTAATATACTAGCAGATACCTTAAGCAAGGAACAATGGACTTGGAATGTACCACTCACATGATAATTCGCTCATCTTATCTGTTGGACTCATTAGATATTCGCTGCTAAGAGTTTACTTCTCTGCACTCTGTAGAACTGAGTGTTTTGGTATTGCACTTGTGTAGTTATTAATCTAGTGGGAATATGGAAAGATGTAATGGATATCAACACGAGTGTGTATAAAAAAAAACTACAATAGTGTGTTACTCCGGAACAAACCACTAGGAAACACGGATGACAAGCTTTATCTTCGTGGACATGTAGGCTGGTACGTCTTAGTATTACAAAGACAAGTGCAAAGAGCACTAAGTACTAACAATAGCCAATGTCATATTACACCTCAAGCTGAATATCAGTGGGAGAGACACACGCATGTACGCTCGTGATCCAAACGAGAGGATACACAACAATGAAAAGAGGGAAATTGAGCCTATGTTCATGGGTCTGCACCTCATACAGAGCGAGTGGGCCCATTAAAATGAATTCGGGAGAGAGCACAAACAGATCAGTGCCTCACCCTTTATGTATTGTGGAGCCCAGAAGGGCTACAGTCATACCCGTCTCTCTGATATGAGGATAATCCACGAGTTGGAGAACTCTATGAGAGCCAAGTATCCAGCGCTCCTTGTTGAGCGGCTGTTATATACTTGTGGGGGTACGGGGGCGTAACCCTTTTTAAGGGGGGTAGAGCCTCTTGGCTATGCATGTGTGCACTAAGTTTTGTTGTTTCGTATGCGGGGTATACAGTGAATTGGTGGTATGCGGGGCATACGAGGTTTTGTTTTATGTTTGGTACGCGGGGCGTACGTTGTTGGTTTGTTTATGTGTGATGTGCACTTATATGTATGTATCTTATGAGATACCTGTTTGAATAATGTATATACACCCATGTGTGTAGTACTTTTCTTATGCTACTTGTGATATATATATTATATTGCTTTGTAGAATGATTACATATGGTATCTCTAGATACGAAATGAATCATTAGATATGGAATGTGGAAAGATGGTATGTTATGGACACCTCGGGGAGGTTGTCAGGGTTTGTAGAATTGATAGGAAATAATGGTGCTGACGGATCACCTATATCCATATATGATTGAACTAACGCCACAAAGTGATGGCTATGTGCTGTATAAGCACAATACGGAGGTGTTGTAAATGATATATCACATAGATATACATTATGGGAATAATGGGTAGTTATATATTTATATACATACCTATTTGATTAAGCGACTTCGGGACGAAGTCTTTTTAAGGGAGTAGATTGAAATACCCCAAACTAATTAAACATGGATTAAACATCTAATCACATTTAATTAAGCCTAAACATACCTTAAAAGTCAATTGAGAACAACAATAGTCAAACACAAAGCAAAATATTGCACCTTTTGACTATTTAGGGTAAATACATACCCAAATGAACTTCTTAGGACCTAAACCTTTGTCCTAAGCATATTAACACATAACTAAACATACTAAAATCGTTGGACAACACTCCAACACAAAGAACAAGCATTTACATGCTTCAAGGTCAAGTAGGGCAAAAATGTGCTCTAAGAAACCATAAAGGTCTTATGACCTCTATTTGATATAAATTGGGTTCCTAAGATCAATTATCATGTAAGGAACACAAAAAACTGTTCTCAAAGAAAACTAAGCTCAGAAACACCTTGTGACACAAAATGTGCGCTAAAACACCTTAAAGCACGTTTTTGTGTATGAGCTCTAAGATAATGACTTTTTGTCACTTTAAAGACTAGATTACATTCTTTATATCATTAATGGACATGATAGACTATATTATAAAGTCTAAATCAAAGTTTAAAAAAAATCAAAATGGGTGGTTTTGGGTGAATAGTACCCAAAATAACATTTAATTACTTAACTTTAACCATGGTCAAATGTCATCCATTGACCAAGCCACCTATTGCTGACCTCTTATGCTGTCATACACACCCATTAGCAACATAAATATCTAGCCAATCTAATGAATCATCATTTACTATTTCATAAAGTAACATTAATTAACATAAAGGTAAAAACTAGCTTTCTTTCCCATTTGCCTTCTTCCCAGCCGACTTCAAGCAGCTCCATCCTCTCTTTTGCTTCTCCAAAACTGTAAGAACACAGCAAATACAGAAGAGAACACCAATTGACATAGGTAAGCTTATTAAGCCATTTTATGTTCATTCTCTTCACTTTTCTTTCCTTTTTCCATTGAGCTAAGCATCAACCATTTCCATCCATGGTTCTAGGTTGTTTTGGAGGGTTAAAAGAAGGGTAATTCTCGGCTGTAACATGGGAAGAAGGAGGAGAGAATTATAATCTGTTTAAGGTATAAAAATGTCTTTAAGCACTTATTCTTGATTCTCTTCAATTCCGGTTGGAAAGCTTTGCTTCTTAGGCTTATAATTCTTCTTAACATACTTATTCAGTTGGTATATCAAGAGCTTCAAGGAATAGCCAAATCCATGCCAAAAACACATTTTGGCATTTTAATCAAGGTGAAAATTAGCCATCTTCTTAGCTGATTTATTCCGGTTTTAAAGCTTGATTTAGGAGACCTTTTGATGCTCTTGTTCTTCTGTAAAAGCAGGCCAAAGAACACCTTTGCTTGCCTTGTTATTCTAAGGTAAATTTTACCTTGAAAATATACATTAAACACTTATAATGATTAGCTCTTGTTTGGAGACTAATCATGCCTTAATTGCTGCTTGAAAACATGTAAATAAAGCTGTGGAAAATTTATCTCTAAGCAGCCGTGGCCAAACAAGGCCTAAACTTCGCAAAAATAAGGTATAAATCACTTAAACCTTCACTTGGTATATTAATATGTGTTTATACATATGTGTATAATATTTCCGTGAGTGAATATGGTTATTAAGGTCTTATTTTGACCTTAGGTGATTAAGGAATGGTTTAGTAAATTTATATAAGTAATTAACTAACAATATTGTCAATTTAAGACATTATGTGGAAAATTGGTAAATATGGAAAACATATGGGAGAGGCCGAGAGCTTAAAGCATTTTTGAGCATTTATGTGTAATTTATTTTATAAGCTAATGTTTGTAATAAGGTCATGTACTTTAGGCCATTTTATTTATGTATTTATAAGGTTTTAATTAAGTTTAGGTAACATATATATATTACCGCAAGGAATTGGGGTATAAACCATAATTAAATTAAATTTGGAGGCTATATATTAATAAAGCCGAAAGTTTGAGGTTAAAAGCATTTAAAATAAAAATTATAAGATTTTATAAAGTTTTGGGGTTAAATGGTAATTTCTGAAAAATATGGGGTACAAACCGTGATATATGGGAATTAATGGTCAAGGCAATATTAAGGAGGTCAACCTTGACCATATGGTAGGCTTTGACCAAATTAGATAAGTTAAATAACTTATTTAAGGTTTTATAATAAGATAAGTATTTAATTGTAACATTTTTATAATATATGTGGTAAATATGTTATTTGAAATACCCCGGGATTAAAAATAGTGATTAATTAGGTTAATGGAATATTTAAAAGCTTAATTAGTCCTAAATAAATGCATAGGAGTTATTCCTGAAGAAAACGGATTTGTAAAGCGAGTTAAAAAAAACGCAAACGAGCTTTAAAACGTGTTTTTCGAGAAACTGGGAAAAACGTGATTTTAAACGGGTTAATAAACTCTTAATAATTATAGTTAGTTAAATATCTATAACTAGACCATAGTGCGCAAATATCTATAACTAGACCAAATTAATTAAACAAGAAAATTCCGTCTGGGGTTGCAGTTTCCTACCGCCAGAGGCCCAGAGAGCCTTCGATTAGAGTCATCACCGCCATGGCCATGTACCGAGAGCTTAGAAAGGGGCACGAGGTATTCCTCTGTTATATGCAAGACCTTGAGAGAGACCTTGATTTCAGCACCGATGTTTCGGTAGTGTCGGAGTTCCCGGATGTGTTTCCGAAGGAACTTCCCGGCATGCCACCTCAGAGGGAGGTTGAGTTTGAGATCGAACTTCTACCTGGTACCCACCCTATTTCTAGAGCACCGTACCGATTGGCACCGAGAGAGATGGCCGAATTGAGAGTGCAGCTTCGAGACCTGCTCGACAAGGGGTTCATACGCCCGAGCGTATCACCCTGGGGAGCACCGGTCCTCTTCGTGAAGAAGGACGGTAGCCTCCGCCTCTGCATCGACTACCGCGAGCTCAATGCGGTCACCATCAAGAATAAGTACCCTTTACCATGTATAGATGTCAGATCCGGATACCATCAGAAGCCATCCGAGAGCAGGACATTAAGAAGACAGCGTTCCGTACGAGATATAGCCACTATGAGTTTACAGTGATGCCATTCGGACTGTCGAATGCGCCTACGAAGTTCATGGGTCTGATGAACCGACTGTTCAACGATCAGCTTGACACATCGGTTGTGGAATTTATCGATGATATTCTGGTTTATTCAAAGTCTAGAGAGAAGCACGAGAGCCATCTGAGGCAAGTACTCGAGACACTCCGCATGAACCGACTCTACGCGAAATTATCCAAGTGTGAATTCTGGCTTGATCAAGTTTCATTCCTTGGTCATGTGATTTCAAGCGCGGGTATCTCGGTCGACCCGGCTAAGATTGAAGCAGTTCGCTCGTGGCCTAGACCTAGGAACGTTTCCGACATCTGGAGCTTCCTTGGGCTAGCCGGTTATTATAGAAGGTTCGTGAAAGATTTCTCAAAAGTCGCTAAGCCTATGACAACTTTGAAGAAGAAGGACGCACAGTTTGTGTGGACCGATGACTGCGAGATTTCCTTTCAGTGCCTGAAGGACTCGTTGACCTCTGCGTCCGTCCTTACCATTCCTGAGGGTTCAGAGGGATTCGAGGTCTATTGTGATGCATAAGGCAGAGGCCTTGGATGCGTACTCATGCAGCACGGCAAGGTAGTTCTTACGCCTCCCGCCAGCTGAAGAAGCATGAGGAGAACTACCCCACTCACGACCTCGAGTTGGGAGCCATCATCTTCGCATTGAAGATATGGTGGCATTATCTTTATGGGGTTAGTGTTACCATCTACTCCGATCACAAAGCCACAGTATGTCTTCACGCAGAAAGAGTTGAACCTGAGGCAGAGGAGATGGATGGAATTCCTATCAGACTATGACATCGACCTTCAGTACAAAGAAGGGAAGACGAATGTCGTGGCAGATGCACTGAGTCGTCGAGCACACTCGCTCCATTCGCTACTCGCCTCTTCTAGCTTGGTTGATGAGGTGCGAGACGCTCAGATGAAGGACCCATATATGAATGAGATCAGACAGAGTATCATCGACGGCACATTTGAGCACAGGAAGTATGACTTCAAGCTCCACGACGATGGTTTGATCCGACTGAACGGCAGATTATGCGTTCCCCGAAGCAATGCTGAGCTGAGGGATCGCATTCTGCGAGAAGCCCACCGTTCCTCATTATCTGTCCATCTAGGAGCCTCTAAGATGTACAATGGTATGAAGAGGTATTTCTGGTGGTCGGGAATGAAATCTGATGTGAATGAGTTTGTCCTGAGGTGCCTCACTTGCTAGAGAGTGAAGTTTGAGCACCGTCGACCTGGAGGAATGGTACAGCCTATGCCGATTCCTGAATGGAAGTTCCATGATATATCGATGGATTTTGTTGTTGGACTCCCATCTGCTAGGGGAGGACTCAACATGATCTGGGTGATAGTTGATCGCCTTACCAAGGTGGCCCGCTTCATACCGATGAGGGACACCTGGAAGGTAGCAAAGCTTGCTGAGACATTTGATCGTGAGATTATTCGACATCATGGAGTTCCAAAGACGATTGTGTCTGACCGTGACACCAGGTTTCTTTCGAGATACTGGAGAGCCACACATGAAGCGCTTGGTACCGAGTTGAAGCTCATTACAGCTTTCCATCCACAGACAGACAGTCAGACAGAGCGGACCATCCAGACACTGGAGGACATGCTGAGAGCATGCGCCTTAGATTTTCAGGGGAGTTGGGTTGATAAGTTACATCTGATCGAGTTCTCTAATAACAACAGCTACCACGCTTCGATCAAGATGTCACCCTTCCAAGCCTTGTATGGCAGACCATGTCGCACTCCACTGTGTTGGGATGAGTCCAGTGAAGCGGTCATTATTGGACCGGAATACCTTGAGCAGATGCAATCTGAAGTGCAACAAATTCGAGCGAATCTGAAAGCGGCCCAAGATAGACAAAAGTCTTATGTTTTAATGTGCGACAACGCGACCTCGAGTTCGCTGTGGGCGATTAGGTGTTTCTGCGTGTCTCACCGATGAAGGGCGTATTCCGATTCGGCCAGAAGGGCAAGTTGAGCCTGAAGTACGTTGGGCCTTATACGATCACGGAAAGGATTGGAGCTGTTGCTTACAGGTTAGCGTTACCTGCAGACTTGGGTCGTGTTCATGATGTCTTTCATGTTTCACAGCTCAAGAAGTATATAGCCGATCCATCTCATGTCTTAGAGCCTGATCACATATCCCTTGAGCCGACGATGAGGTACGTCGAGACTCCCTTGCGCATCCTTGACACCAAGACAAGAGACACCCGCAACAAGTCTGTGCGAATGGTCAAGGTCTTGTGGTCGAACCACGACGCCGAGGAGACTACTTGGGAATTAGAGGACGCCATGAGGGCGAAGTACCCGACACTGTTTGTAGACTAGATTGTCTAGTGTCGTGAGGGTACGGGGCGTACCCCTTTTAAGGGGGGTAGAACCGTTTTGTTTTAGCATTGCTACGGGATAGCTTTGCTTGTATGTATATGTTTACATTTTGTTGACACAGTGTAACAACCAGTGTATTGGTTGTAGTGTTGATAGTGCTTGCAGTGTATTGCCTGCATGGATGGTGCTTGTTTGCGCAGTGTGTGTATATGCATGTTGCTATGAATATATGTGTGAGAGTTGCTATGCGAACTTGTTGGACATATATGATATCTGGAAGTGTACTAAGTGTGTATTGTGTTAAGTGTGATTTTGACAATTGAGTTGTCAAATGTTTGAAGCAATCAATCCACTGACTTTGACCAACTTTGAGGGCAAAGTTCCTTAAGGGGGGTAGGTTGAAATACCCCGGGATTAAAAATAGTGATTAATTAGGCTAATGGAATATTTAAAAGCTTAATTAGTCCTAAATAAATGCATAGGAGTTATTCCCGAAGAAAACGGATTCGTAAAACGAGTTAAAAAAAACGCAAACGCGCTTTAAAACGTTTTTTCGAGAAACCGGGAAAAATGATTTTAAACGGGTTTAATAAACTCGTAATAATTATAGTTAGTTAAATATATATAACTAGACCATAGTGAGGGTCTAGAGCCGTTAAAATTAATTAAACAAGAAAATTCTGAAAAACGGACCCGCTATATGTATAGTGTAAAAACCAGGAAGTTGTGGGGTGTAAATGTAATAAGTAAAAAAATAAGCCACCCTTGTAATATATGTGACCGGTTACTTAATTGTAATGGGGGCACGTTTTTATTCTTCATAATCAGCCCCTCTCTGATTCCTAATACACTATGAGACAAAGATAAAGCAAATAGGTATAATAGTAAAGTGATACTCTCTCACCTCTATTTCCTTACTAGTCATGATTTACCCTCTCTGTAACATCTTCTTCCTCTGTAAACCCTCATTTGCGATTTCAACAGAGAGCAGCAACCCCATCTTCATCCTCTCCTTTCATGCTCGATACAACACCAAACCATACAAAAACCATACCGTTGGATTCCTTATGTTAAGGGCAACACATTCCACCCTTCAAAAACTTGAAACCTTCACCTTCATCTCCATGACCGTGAGCTCCTTTGCAGCTTGAAGTGGTGCTTTTGACCCTTCTTCATATTCTTAATAGTCCAAGGTAAATATAAACTCAAAGTCTTCCCTCTTCCTAGCTTGTTTGTGCTAAAATAAAAAATTGCCCACGTTGATATTTCCTCCATTTTCCAGTCAGTTTCGGTTTTCAACAGAGGGCTGAGTTTTGCTATTCTTGTTGTCCAAGGATTTCACTCAGGAGAATAAGGTAATTCCTTAGTGTTTAAAGCCCTAAAAGCTAGCTCTTGAAATATTGTTTTGTTGAGAAACGTGAGAATTAAACTAGATTGTTGTGTGTGTGTGGGGGGTATGATTGTAGTTAGCAATCTATACCTCTGTTGTTGTGGAAACCAGAAGAGAAAGGGAGAGCAAGAAGAGGTGGAAGAAGGGAAAAGAAATCAGAAAGCTAACAAGGTATTGAACTTACCTTGAGATGGCTTTGTTCTCTGTAAAACATATTTTTGAACGTGAAGAAAATGACCTTGTATGGTGTAGTTCAGAAACTACAATATTGCTTGATGAATGAAGAAGTTTTAATGATGTTTAAGTGTGTAAATAAACCTAGGGAATAATTTGGTATCGTGTGATAACAGAGGGGAAGTTAATGCGCTGTAGCAGTGGTTTTATGCTTTTATAAACAGGGGTGTTAACTGATGTTGTGAGCTGTTACAGTGTGGTGAGTATACTTGGAATGTAGATAAGTTCTGTCAAAATATGTCTAGGAATGTAGGGCTTGAGTGTGTTAAGGCGTGAGGTTGAAATGGTAAGGAAGAAAGAATAGAAAACCTGCAACAGAAACAAAACTAGAAACCTGTAACAGAGGAAAGGAATCGAGTTAGTTGACAGATAAATATATAGAATGTTTAGGGTTAGTTTGGAATGCCTAAACAATGTCAAAACATGCTAGAATATATGTAGGAAGAGTGGGGAAGAACTTATCATAAGCTTGGGGTTGAAACAAAAGCAAAAACATACTTATTTTTCAAACCTGCAAGTGGTCCGGGTCTGTAAACTAGGACAGAAACCCGGACCAGTGTCAAAACAGGCAGAAACTTATATAAGAGGAGTGGTCCGGGTTTACAAACCAGGACACAAACCGGACCACCCCTAAAACTCACCCGAGAGATTTCTGAATTAAGGGTCCGGGTTTGTAAACTAGCATGTATACCCGGACCAGTCTTGATTGCACCCGAGAGTGACCAGAAACATTGGTCCGGGTTACCCCATTTTCTTCACAGAAATCATTTTAAAGCCATTCCAAGGTAGGGCTTGATGGGTAATGATAATATAAGATGTGTAGGACTTGTTTAATGATGTTTTATGGTCATTGAGAGTATAAACAAGCTTAGAAAATATTATAAGTATGTAACTTATGAAAATGGATTTGGATGACAATGAGAAGTAAGGACTTGTATAGGTTAAACTTGAAAGGTCATGACTAAGTAAGTAAAGTTCGGGAAAACGTTGGCAAAGTAACGAGTTAAGTTAATCATGGGTAATTAACCTCCCGACTTAATATATGTTATAGGATCCGGTTAGTTGGACTCCGAGAGGTAGTTGGCAAACGAACGGCGACGGTGAACGGTATGATTTTCTCATGCTCTGTATCCTAACTTGGTTACCCTGATTTGTGTGTTTGTGAGTTTATGTGTAATCACCTAATCAAGATAAAATGCATGAATATGTTTAAATGTATTTCCTTATATCCCGTGTGCTTGTCTTTGCACCTAATGAACTATGTCTTGGAAGGCTAGTTTGTATAATTCATGAAATGTGTGAATGGGAAGAATGCTTGTGTTTGAGATGCTCTCACTAACACACTAACCTTCTGACTTACCTAACTTGATAAATGGGTAACTGAAGTTGAGAGGAGACCGATATAGTTTCGGCCACGCGTGAGAATGAGGAAGCAAGAGAGATTGCTTACCGAGTTCTAGCCTAACCTTCCCACCATGGTTCCGAACCTTAAGGTCGCAGCCCGGGGAAGTAAGCCAAATCTAAAGCCCGGTGGTGAGAAGTGGTGAGTATGTCACATCTCTGCCCGGAGGTCACCCGACTTAATTGAGTAATTGTTTCAAGAGTTAAATAATGGTTAAGTGTGGATCATGCCTTGTGCGAGATATATGATCAAGAGATAAGAGATATGAACATCCGTCTAACCCGGATGAGAATTTGGCCAACACGAGAAGAGGTGTGAAACTTGAGGGAGAATCTCAAGGCCTCAGTGACCAATGTATGAATAACTTGTAATGTTTCCATTGTGTGTTATGCTCTATGTGCGGGTATTGTTTTTACATGAATCTATTGTTGTTATTAATAGCATGCTTGTTTGAATAATAATGAACCGCATGTTGGCGACCAAATAGTTAGCGTACCCTCGCTAGTACGCGGGGTATGCGATTATCATATTCAGCTTTAGCTGAGCCCCTTCGGGCACCATTTTTATTCTTCCAGGTACACGAGACGGTTGATAGACGTGAAGACCGGGATGTTATGCTTTTGGTTGTTAGTATTAGATGGTGGTGTACCGAGTTGTACACGGGCTTGTGGCCTAGGATAGTCAGTGTACTATGTGGTACACCTGTTGTATTTTGGAAGGGTAAACATGTTGGTGGAGTGACTGTTAAACTAGTATCCTTTTGACAGGTTGTGAGCCCTTGATGTAATTATACACTTAGTACTCGGTAATCAGGTGTTGTAAATTATGTAGTTTAAGTTGGTGTTTCTTTTATCAGACCGGGACGGTAAGTTGTAGTAGTTTAGACCGGTAACCATATGGGTGGTTATCGGTATTATATCACCCTCAGTAGTTAAGTGCTTTTCCGCTGCGATTAATTAAGTGTCCGTGACGTTTAGACCGTGGTTAGAGGAATTATCAGAAGGGGTGTAACAAAAACGGTATCAGAGCGAAGCCTCGCACTGATAGAACGAAATACCGAGTGTAGTGATTACCGAGTTAAGAAACCTAACCTTGAATGACCGTTAATGATAACGGAAACCCTTTAACGTCTGTAGTGGCGATATAAATGCTTAAACTCTAGACCTTTTGGTCGTGTCACCTGATGTAAAATGTTAATGGTTCAGATGTCGGGAAGAGGATGAGGCCGAACCCGTGGGGGGGACTGCTGAGGAGCCAGAGCCGCAGACGATAACTGAGATCGTCGCGGCCACGGTGGCGCAGATGCTACCACAGGTTATTACAGCTATGCAGCAGACACAGCAGACTCAGCAGACACAGACTGAGCCACCCCCACCCCCACCACCCAGAGAGACGAATTGGGTGAAAGCTGTAGCTGACCTATGACCCGCTTGCTTCAAGGGTGAGAGCGATCCAGCTAAGCTCGAGGCTTACATCTCCGAGATGGAGACGACCTTCGAGACCCTCGAGGCTCCTGCTGGAGTGAGGGTGAGAATAGATGCCTACTATCTGAAGGGTGCCGCTATGGACTGGTGGAAGCTAGTCAAGGGCGAGCACGTCGCTGACCCTGCATTCGACTGGGATGCCTTCACTGCTCTCCTACGATCCAAATACTACCCCGAGCATGTGAAGACGAAGAAGCGACTCGAACTGGATGCTCTGAAGATGACGGATAAGATGACCGTCGATGAGTATTATACCACCTTCACATCTATCCTCCGACTACTACCTGACCTCGGGTATACCGGTCAGGTCTTGGTCGACTGCTTCCATGGCGGCCTGAGCCATCGCCTTCGGTATGGCATGGGATACACGCGGTTCACCTCACTACAGGTAAATGACGGTTTGAGATCTTAATGCCGTAGTCAATACAACTAATGTCTTTGTAAGCAAGAATACCAACTAATGTCCTAATATCAGGAGTGTTACCTTACCGCATCGAGAGTAGAGATTACCGTCCAGTTGAGGGACGAGGAGAATGCGCAGAAGCGCAAGATCAGCAACAAGGGTTCTCGCTCTGGTGAGCAGACCCAAGGAAAAGGATGGGGAAAGAAGAAAGGGAAGTACTCCCACCCGACCCAAACCCAAAAGACTACCTCTGAAGAGAGCGGTGCCTATGCTGAGAAGGGCAAGGCAGCTGAGCCATTACGGCTCGCCTATTCCGCGCCGATAGCAGCGAAGCCGCTGAGGTCTCACCCACCTAAGGGTAAGATTCTCGATAACCGACACTTGTGTGTTCCTAAGCTTAGAATACTGAATTTTGCTAACTCTCAATGCTTCAGGTTCTGGATCTGGCTCAGGCAAGGGCAGCTCTGATGGACGGGCCTATAGTTGCAAGTACTGCAAGAACGACCACCCCGACACTGATTGTCAGGGAAGAGAGGTCAGGTGCTATAGCTGCCGCAAGATGGGGCACCGTGCCTATGAGTGCCCTGCCAAGAAGGGCAACAGCCAGGAGTTCAAGCAGAGAGAGGGCAAAGAGGTGGCAGCTGGTGATACTCAGACCCAGTATGGCCAACAGGGGCAGGGACCTAGAGGAGCTCAGAAAGGTGCACCGCAGAGGCAGTCCGCCCTCCACATTATAGATCGCTCAGAGGGAGCTGGTCAGAAGACCGGTTCAGGTACTTCCACACACCTTTAATCCTTTAGGGCATGTCTACAGTTTTAATTACATGCATCAATGAAAGACATAGAATTATAGTGTGTTCAGCGCATGAATTGACTAGTAAAGACTAGAACTCATAAAATGAAACTCACAACTTAGGGACCTTCCACATCTGCTATCCAATACCGACTGAACCCAACCTTGAAGAGTCCGACATCACCACACACCACTACACCGTCGATCAGTGTCAGGTTATCCGCCCAGGTATGATACTATTAAGGAGATACCTGACACCTGAAGCGCAAATTGCCATCATCCGATGGTGCAATGAACTCGGAGCAGGTCTAAGAGGATTTTACTCACCAGAATACCCCGGTGGAGCAAGGATGAAACTAAGAATGATGTGCATGGGAAAGGATTGGAATCCTTACACCCGCACCTACCACGAACAGCGATCAGAAGATGAAGCAACACCACCTAAAATACCCGGAGTATTTCAAACGGTTGTTACACAAGCCGTAGAGATTGCACAACAGCTTGAAGCTGATCCCGTACCAGCACTTGAAGCAGATATTTGTATTGTCAACTTCTACCAAGAAGGAGGACGACTTGGCCTACACCAAGATAAGGACGAGACAGCG
This sequence comes from Limonium bicolor, assembly GCA_023374045.1. NCBI lineage: Eukaryota > Viridiplantae > Streptophyta > Magnoliopsida > Caryophyllales > Plumbaginaceae > Limonium > Limonium bicolor. The sequence goes on along the minus strand of CM041776.1, from coordinate 148,866,721 downwards.
GAATCTCTTGAGATAGGAGTGCCCGTAGTGTCTTGGTCCATTGGGGACGACGCCGAATCCCTGTATGGCGAGCAGAAGCGTGCAAACCGCGCGGAGAAGATTATCCTTAGGTCACGAGATGTCTTGGTCATGGGTGGCGAGTCGAGAATGCTGTATCACGGTATCAAGAGGATCAAGTTGAATACGGCACCATCGACTGTGATTAATGCCACACACATGAAACCTGGACGCCTGAACCTCACCTATAGGAAATATTAGTCATGTAATCCCATGTAATATCCTAGTAATGTTGTAACGAAACACCATGTGTACCCTGAATAGTTTTATAATAAAGCACTGTTCTTTATCAATCTTTCCATTTACTTAATACCATCAAACTCATAAAGCTTATGAATGAATAGGACGTGGACTCGGTACGGAGGGTAACCTGAGTATACTTACTGAGGCACAGGCCGGTGAAAGCGGCACGATCCTCACGGGTACCTTTCCGGTGAATGTTATTGATGCCTCCGTGCTATTTGACTCCGGCGCCTCTCACACCTTTGTCTCGCCGTCATTTGCGAGAAGGTTGGGGCTAGATGCGGTTGAGTTACCCGATTTTATGGTTACACTCCCACCGAAGGAGCGAGTGCGTTGCACGAAGTATTACCGAGATGCCACCATCCGAATCAGGGGCGAGCAGTTCCCTATTTCCTTCATCCAATTCAGTGGCCTCGGCTTCGACTTGATAGTTGGGATGAATTGGTTGGAGCGGCATAAGGGACGAATCCTTTGTGCCGAGCATAGATTGCTGCTCAGGAGTCCATCTGGGGTTGCAGTTTCCTACCACCAGAGGCCCAGAGAGTCTTTGACTAGAGTCATCACCGCCATGGCCATGTACCGAGAGCTTAGAAAGGGGCACGAGGTATTCCTCTGTTATGTGCAAGACCTTGAGAGAGACCCTGATTTTAGCACCGATGTTTCGGTAGTGTCGGAGTTCCCGGATGTGTTTCCGAAGGAACTTCCCGGCATGCCACCTCAGAGGGAGGTTGAGTTTGAGATTGAACTTCTGCCTGGTACCGGACCTATTGCTAGAGCACCGTACTGATTGGCACCGGCAGAGATGGCCGAATTGAGAGTGCAGCTTCGAGACCTGCTCGACAAGGGGTTCATACGCCCAAGCGTATCACCCTGGGGAGCACCGGTCCTCTTCGTGAAGAAGAAGGACGGTAGCCTTCGCCTCTACATCGACTACCGTGAGCTCAATGCGGTCACCATCAAGAATAAGTACCCTTTACCACGTATAGATGATCTATTTGATCAATTGAAGGGAGCCTCTATATTCTCTAAGATTGATCTCAGATCCGGATACCATCAGATAGCCATCCGAGAGCAGGACATTAAGAAGACAGTGTTCCGTACAACATATGGCCACTATGAGTTTACAGTGATGCCATTCGGACTATCGAATGCGCCTGCGAAGTTCATGGGTCTGATGAACCGACTGTTCAGCGATCAGCTTGACACATCAGTTGTGGTATTTATCGATGATATTCTGGTTTATTCGAAGTCCGGAGAGGAGCACGAGAGCCATCTGAGGCAAGTACTCGAGACACTCCGCATGAACCGACTCTATGCGAAATTCTCCAAGTGTGAATTCTGGCTTGATCAAGTTTCATTCCTTGGTCATGTGATTTCAAGCGCAGGTATCTCGGTCGACCCGGCTAAGATTGAAGCAGTTCGCTCGTGGCCTAGACCCAGGAACGTTTCCGACATCCGGAGCTTCCTTGGGCTGGCCGGTTATTATAGAAGGTTCGTGAAAGATTTCTCAAAAGTCGCTAAGCCTATGACAGCTTTGATGAAGAAGGACGCACAGTTTGTGTGGACCGATGACTACGAGATTTCCTTTCAGAGCCTGAAGGACTCGTTGACCTCTGCGCCCGTCCTTACCATTCCTGAGGGTTCAGAGGAATTCGAGGTCTATTGTGATGCATCAGGCAGAGGCCTTGGATGCGTACTCATGCAGCACGACAAGGTAGTTGCTTACGCCTCCCGCCAGCTGAAGAAGCATGAGGAGAACTACCCCACTCACAACCTCGAGCTGGGAGCCATCATTTTCGCATTGAAGATATGGCGGCATTATCTTTATGGGGTTAGTGTTACCATCTACTCCGATCACAAAAGCCTGTAGTATGTCTTCACGCAGAAAGAGTTGAACCTGAGGCAGAGGAGATGGATGGAATTCCTATCAGACTATGACATCGACCTTCAGTACAAAGAAGTGAAGGCGAATGTCATGGCAGATGCACTGAGTCGGCAAGCACACTCGCTCCATTCGCTACTCGCCTCTTCTAGCTTGGTTGATGAGGTGCGAGACGCTCAGATGAAGGACCCATATATGAATGAGATCAGACAGAGTATCATCGACGGCACATTTGAGCACAAGAAGTATGACTTCAAGCTCCACGACGATGGTTTGATCCGACTGAACGACAGATTATGGGTTCCCCGAAGCAATGCTGAGCTGAGGGATCGCATTCTGTGAGAAGCCCACCGTTCCTCATTATCTGTCCATCCAGGAGCCTCTAAGATGTGCAATGGTATGAAGAGGTATTTTTGGTGGTCGGGAATGAAATCTGATGTGAATGAGTTTGTCCTGAGGTGCCTCACTTGCCAGAGAGTGAAGTTTGAGCACCGTCGACCTGGAGGAATGGTACAACCTATGCCGATTCCTGAATGGAAGTTCCATGATATATCGATGGATTTTGTTGTTGGACTCCCATCTGCTAGGGGAGGACTCAACATGATCTGGGTGATAGTCGATCGCCTTACCAAGGTGGCCCGCTTCATACCGATGTGGGACACCTGGAAGGTAGCAAAGCTTGCTGAGACATTTGATCGAGAGATTATTCGACATCATGGAGTTCCAAAGACGATTGTGTCTGACCGTGACACTAGGTTTCTTTCGAGATACTGGAGAGCCACACGTGAAGCACTTGGTACCGAGTTGAAGCTCAGTACAACTTTCCATCCACAGACTGACGGTCAGACAGAGCGGACCATCCAGACACTGGAGGACATGCTGAGAGCATGCGCCTTAGATTTTCAGGGGAGTTGGGTTGATAAGTTACATCTCATCGAGTTCTCTAATAACAATAGCTACCACGCTTCGATCAAGATGTCACCCTTCCAAGCCTTGTATGGCAGACCGTGTCGCACTCCACTGTGTTGGGATGAGTCCAGTGAAGCAGTCATTGTTGGACCGGAATACCTTGAGCAGATGCAATCTGAAGTGCAACAAATTCGAGCGAATCTGAAAGCGGCCCAGGATAGACAAAAGTCTTATGCCGATGTGCGATGACGCGACCTCGAGTTCGCTGTGGGTGATCAGGTGTTTCTGCGCGTCTACTGATGAAGGGCGTATTCCGATTTGGCCAGAAGGGCAAGTTGAGCCCGAAGTACGTTGGGCCTTATACGATCACGGAAAGGATTGGAGTTGTAGCTTACAGGTTAGCGTTACCTGCAGACTTGGGTCGTTCATGATGTCTTTCATGTTTCACAGCTCAAGAAGTATATAGCCGATCCATCTCATGTCTTAGAGCCTGATCACATATCCCTTGAGCCGACGATGAGGTACGTCGAGACTCCCTTGCGCATCCTTGACACCAAGACAAGAGACACCCGCAACAAGTCTGTGCGAATGGTCAAGGTCTTGTGGTCGAACCACGACGCCGAGGAGGCTACTTGGGAATTAGAGGACGCCATGAGGGCGAAGTACCTGACACTGTTTGTAGACTAGATTGTCTAGTGTCGTGAGGGTACGGGGCGTACCCCTTTTAAGGGGGGTAGGACCGTTTTTTTTAGCATTCTTCGGGATAGCTTTGCTTGTATGTATATGTTTACATTTTGTTGACACAGTGTAACAACCAGTGTATTGGTTGTAGTGTTGATAGTGCTTGCAGTGTATTGCCTGCATGGATGGTGCTTGTTTGCACAGTGTGTGTGTATATGCTTGTTGCTATGAATATATGTGTGAGAGTTGCTATGCGAACTTGTTGGACATATATGATATTTGGAAGTGTACTAAGTGTGTATTGTGTTAAGTGTGATTTTGACAATTGAGTTGTCAAATGTTTGAAGCAATCAATCCACTGACTTTGACAAACTTTGAGGGCAAAGTTCCTTAAGGGGGGTAGGTTGAAATACCCCGGGATTAAAAATAGTGATTAATTAGGCTAATGGAATATTTAAAAGCTTAATTAGTCCTAAATAAATGCATAGGAGTTATTCCCGAAGAAAACGGATTCGTAAAACGAGTTAAAAAAACGCAAACGAGCTTTAAAACGTGTTTTTCGAGAAATCAGGAAAAACGTGATTTTAAACGGGTTTAATAAACTCATAATAATTATAGTTAGTTAAATATCTATAACTAGACCATAGTGAGGGTCTAGAGCCGTTAAATTAATTAAACAAAAAATTCCGAAAAACGGACCCGCTATATGTATAGTGTAAAAACCAGGAAGTTGTGGGGTGTAAATGTAATAAGCAAAAAAAATTAAGCCACCCTTGTAATATATGTGACCGGTTACTTAATTGTAATGGGGGCACGTTTTTATTCTTCATAATCAGCCCCTCTCTGATTCCTAATACACTATGAGACAAAGTAATAAAGCAAATAGGTATAATAGTAAAGTGATACTCTCTCATCTCTATTTCCTTACCAGTCACGATTTACCCTCTCTGTAACATCTTCTTCCTCTGTAAACCCTCATTTGCAATTTCAACAGAGAGCAGCAACCCCATCTTCATCCTCTCCTTTCTTGCTCGATACAACACCAAACCATACAAAAACCATACCGTTGGATTCCTCATGTTAAGGGCAACACATTCCACCCTTCAAAAACTTGAAACCTTCACCTTCATCTCCATGACCGTGAGCTCCTTTGCAGCTTGAAGTGGTGCTTTTGACCCTTCTTCATCTTATTAATAGTCCAAGGTAAATATAAACTCAAAGTCTTCCCTCTTCCTAGCTTGTTTGTGCAAAAATCAAAAATTGCCCACGTTGATATTTCCTCCATTTTCCAGTCAGTTTTGGTTTTCAACAGAGGGCTGAGTTTTGCTATTCTTGTTGTCCAAGGATTTCACTTAGGAGAATAAGGTAATTCCTTAGTGTTTAAAGCCCTAAAAGCTAGCTCTTGAAATATTGTTTTGTTGAGAAACGTGAGAATTAAACTAGATTGTTGTGTGTGTGTGGGGTATGATTGTAGTTAGCAATCAATACCTCTGTTGTTGTGGAAACCAGAAGAGAAAGGGAGAGCAAGAGGAGGAGGAAGAAGGGAAAAGAAATCAGAAAGCTAACAAGGTATTGAACTTACCTTGAGATGGCTTTGTTCTCTGTAAAACATATTTTTGAACGTGAAGAAAATGACCTTGTATGGTGTAGTTCAGAAACTACAATATTGCTTGATGAATGAAGAAGTTTTAATGATGTTTAAGTGTGTAAATAAACCTAGGGACTAATTTGGTATCGTGTGATAACAGAGGGGAAGTTTAATGTTCTGTAGCAGTGGTTTTATGCTTTTATAAACAAGGGTGTTAACTGATGTTGTGAGCTGTTACAGTGTGGTGAGTATACTTGGAATGTAGATAAGTTCTGTCAAAATATGTCTAGGAATGTAGGGCTTGAGTGTGTTAAGGCGTGAGGTTGAAATGGTAAGGAAGAAAGAATAGAAAACCTGCAACAGAAAACAAAACTGGAAACATGTAACAGAGGAAAGGAATCAAGTTAGTTGACAGATAAATATATAGAATGTTTAGGGTTAGTTTGGAATGCCTAAACAATGTCAAAACATGCTAGAATATATGTAGGAAGAGTGGGGAAGAACTTATCATCAGCTTGGGGTTGAAACAAAAGCAAAAACATACTTATTTTTCAAACCTGCAAGTGGTCCAATAAAGCTAACTTATTTTTCAAACATACTTATTTTTCACCGTTGGTCGTTCGGTTGCTTACTCTCATCTGGAGTCCAAATTCTCAAACCCTAAATCATTCATTCAATTTTAGGTTGTTAATTACTTTTCCAATAAAGCTAACTTACTTAACTCACTTAGTCACTAATGATCCCCATCTAACACCACTTAAGTTCTTACAAACTTAAGTGAATCACTTCTCCTCATACCTTATACTTATTCACCCACTCAGTAGTCATTCCACCCTCCAAGCATGCCCTTAATAACTTTATAACATCAATATCCATCAATCCCCACCATTATATATCATTTCCTAACCTTAAACAAAGTTTTTGGTCATAACAGCACCATGTCCGAACATGTGTCCGAGCTTCTGAAGTTCGGACGCAAGCCGAGACTCAAAAGGGTGCAGCCAGACGTATGTCCGAACACGTGTCCGAGCTTCCAAAGTTCGACATAGGTCGAGGAAAAATCACAGGAAAAATTTCAAGTGTCCGAACATCTAAGTCCGGATTGTAGTTCGGACTTTGGTCGAGACTCGGAAAATTTAATCGCAACAGGGCATGTCCGAACTTCCAAATTCGGACGGAAGTCCGGACGTGCCAGAAAACTCATCTTATATACCCTTAAACACTTATCTCATTTCTTGCCAAAATGCCCAACTCTTCCACAAGTATCCCATTATGTCTTAATACCATATAGGCACTTAAACTCACCTTAGAACATCCTCTAAAACCTCCTTAACCATTTTCTCAATCCTTACAAGAATTCCTAACACTTGTTGCTTATCAACCTAAACTCATGAACTTACCTATGCATTTCTCCCCATCTTCGTAGCACCCTAACCTTGTTCTTCTTTACCTTGACTATCCTACACCCTCCTTAGACATTTCCATCTCCTTTTACTCAACTTACTCACCATTCTCATGATCACACGCTCTTTACATTCCTAGTCATTTTCCTTGACAATTGACAACCTCCTTCAATATTCACTTCCATCACCCAAGTCCACTCTTTACCATCCAACTGTGACCTTATTAATCCACTATTAGCATCTTCACCACTTACACAAGACATCAAAACTTCTCATCGTCATATTCCCTAGTTCATACCTAAATCATCTTAAAGCATTGTACACCATTTCCTCCAAATTTTTGCACAAGTCTTACCATTCCACATACCCTGACTTTGGTGTGTTCTATACACCCATCTAAACTCTAATTTCCTCATAGACAATTCTAGGTCATTCTAAACCTCCAGACTCCTTAGTTAACTCATTTCCACTCAAATTCCTCAGGATGATCCCTAGTGAATCCCAGGGCATATTAACTCACCCCCTCCACTTAAACTCTTTGTTTTCTATTCAAATTTCGCCATAGCTTCTCTAGTATTTTATCATGCCCAAATGCATTGTTTCCCTCATTCAACCAACTCACACACATCAAGTCCTTTCTCATCTTGTTTCCTCACCCAAATCAACTCATACATAATAAACTCAATATAGTGCAATAATCTTAAATTGCATAGCACTAAGGCTCTTAAATGACATGGCTCTTAGGCCCTTAAATGACATGAATTTAAACACTGAATTCCCACAAAAAGCTTTCAACCTGCAAATACACCCATCAATCTAATAGTAGTTATAATGCTCTTAAAATCCATCTTAAACTTATCTTACTAACTCATTCCCATTGGCTCCTTAGTCACAAGTTCATAAGCTTGTTTAAGTTCTTTTTCTTAGGTTATATAACCCATTACACAATGTAAGCTTTAAGCTACATTAGTACTCACCTAAAATCATCCCTTAAAACTTAAACCACCATTAGGTAAGCAATTTACCTTGTTTTTCTCAAGTTCTCTCAAGTTTTCTCCTTAGGCTTCTTCCCTTGGGAATCTCGGCCACCATTCTAATTCCCCTTTCCAATGTTCTAATCAATATACAATGACTCTCATGAGTGCTAAACAATACACTAACCTTAAGGAGTAACCCTAGGTTAAAAATGTGTTTTAAGGTCTTATAATGAATATTTTTCCGTGAAGTCTTAAGGTAGGCTTGGATATGAATCAAGAAGGACCTCCTCTAGCCCTTGGATATAGAATCAAGCTAGAACAATGGATAAAATGAAGCCCCATGAGTAGTAATTTTCGGTAATGTGGAGAAATGGTGGAAACCTAACTTTCTTACATTCTTTACTTTAAGAGAATGGAGAAGCTAATGCACCCTCCAAGCTTATTTTCCCCCTTCAATGGCGATTTCCCATGGCTCCAAAATGAGGCTTTTTCAAATTTTGAAAAGATAGGAAGCAAGGCCTTGGTCTAACTAAGAGAAATCTATGCTTTGTTTTTGATTTGGAGCTAAAATGAGTAAGTTATGGACAAATGAAGGTGGTGGTGCCATGGGGCTGCTTGGACGGCTTTAGAACAGAGAGAGAAGAGAGAACCGTGGAAGAAAAGAGGAATGAAGAAGAGGAGAAAGGTAAGCTTAAAGGTAAGATTTCCTTTTTATAAAGCAAATAGTACTATCTCTCTTTTACTCTTCTTTTCCTTTAGTTGCTTAGTCATGTGGACTCCCCACATTAAAATCAGCCACCCCCCTTATAATCAAGATATTTATGGTCTTGGTTGACCAACTAATTGACTTATGTTGACTAAAACTTAAACTAGTCACTATTTAGCACTATTCACAGATTAGTGCACATATTTGTGAACTTTTTGGTTTCCCATTGATTTAGACTTCCTAATGTGATAATAATTAGCACACATGTTGATTAAGATGTAATCATGGGCATTTAGCCACTCAAAACTCATTTCTAAGACAATTTCTCAAAAAGGTGCTTTAAGGAGTCTTAAAGCATATTTTATGTTTAAGCTTGTTTTTGAGCTTGGTTTTCTTTTCTAATTGATTTAAAATGTCCATTAGCATATTACTAAAGTCTTATAATGGTATTTGGGTGCTAATCAAAGCCACTCCAAGCTTAGAGCACATTTTTGCCTTAATTGCCCTTAAGGCATTTTCTTGTGTTTTCCTTGGTTTAAATTGTCTGCCAATCTTTCTAAGGCATATTTTAGCCTTACTACATCATAATTTGATGTTTACTTAGCATACATAGGTTTGGGGTATTTCAGAAACATTAGATGAAGTGTCAAACAACAATTTACACCAAAACATGCTTTAGGAACAATTAGAGCAAAAGGTGTTTTAAAGAGTATAAATAAATTAGGGAACTACCAATAAGTTCCCAAGGGATTTCAAATGTGAAATACCTCTAAGATTAGTAATACACATTAAGCGGAATTAGCATTTAAACCGAAAACGCACCTTAGAGCACAAAAATGTGCATTAAAGGAAAATGTGCTTTAAGGAAAAATGTGCCTTAAGCATTTCTACATGGAACTAAAAGGAAAATGAGCCTAAATACCAATAAGGAATAAGGGAACAACAATAAAATGGTCACAGGAGCCATAGCGTATACACACAAATTAAGTATACAAGTCCACACAAAAACCGGTACTAAACTGACGAAAGTCAAGAAGAAACCACTAAACGACTTGGTTTAAATTGGAATTAGCAACATGCTATTTCATGAACAAAGTTTCTAAAGGTTGTAAATATATTAAGGAAACATTTAAACTAGCCAAAACAAATTGCAAAATCAATGTGAACCCGGAAGCACATAAAATGTGTTTTAAGGCATTTTTGGCCTTGTAACATACCTACCACATGGTATAAGTCATTAGAAACGAGTTTAATGTATCAAATATTACATAAAAACATTAGAGAAACAAAAAAATTCAGGTCAAACAAGGACCTAGGCTGCCGACTTGGGTGGTGACTCACCAAGGCATTATTTGCTTTTAAATTCACTATTTCAACTACTTAAGACTTTAATTAATTGCCAAAGCATCTTGTCCCCTTAGTGAATCATTAATCAGACTCTTACCTGTCAAATGAGAGTTTCCAAGGTAGTAGCTCATCCTCTCTTTGAAGAAACAACACAAAAAAACTCCATGTTCTTAGATTTAAGCCTTAAAGAACACCTTTCCTTGTATAAATCATAACTTTCTCGTCCTAGCTCCAAATCACAAGCTTGATAGCTCGTTGGAATCCTCTCTTCAAGAGATTTGCAACCATAGCTCATGAGCCCCCAGATTCTCAGGAAAAACCACAAATAAGTGCCTTTGATTCTCGAGGTAAAACATTGCCTTCTTGAAAACTTCTTATTCTTTGGTTTTTGTTACAGCCGATTGGCATGGGATACTAACCCATCTTATTATTCATCTTGTTGTATAATTTTGAGCCAATTACTCTAGCAAATTGCTGTCAAAATTCCTAAGGAAAAACAAGCTTAATATTAAGCTAAAGGTTAATATACAAGGTAAATCCTACAACTACCTATTTCAAGGTTCAAATTGTTGATCTATATGTGATCTAACATATTGTTCATCTTATTATTTATTGCCGAAATTGTGGTGATTAATATTCAGTTTTTAGCTTATTAAAAGTTAATGTTTATTAAATCTAATAATAGATTTATACTCCTTATGATATAAGCTTCAATTTAAGCTATCATAATATACAAGAAAAGTTCATATACTATAATATATATGGTGGCCGAAAATTAGGAGGTTTTATAGGAATTAGAAAAATTATCTAACTTAGTTAAATTAAAGGAATTAGTATAATTAAGAGTAATATGTAAAATTTGAGGAGTTTTGGTTACATAATATTAAGGCCGAAAATATATATGAGTTAATATGTATTTTTGAGAGTTTAAGTGATGAGAAAATAATTGTAGAATTAAGTTTACAAATTATAAAGAGTTTATAAGTGTTATAAGGATTTTATAAGGTTTTTGGTATATTTAAAGTTAATAAAAGATAGTATATATATACAACATTAGATAATTAAATCTGGTGATTTAGAGATGTTTAAAATGATTTTTGATGTTCAAAAATCTGTAGGAAAATTAGTTACGAAAATTAGAAATTAATTGGAGTTAAATTGGTTAATAAATGAGTTAGGATAAAAGAAAGACCACAAGGGTAAAATGGTAATTTCCCTGGTCAAACAGGGTCAAACGTGGTCAAACTTGGTCAATGACAGTTTGTAAAATGTTTAGTGGAGCTAGAATAAAATTGGTCGCAAAAGTTTAGATAATAAAAGGATAAAGGAATAAAAAGTTAAGTTAAATTAACTTTAGGGGTAATATTGTAAATTATGGAAAGTTAGGGGGTTTGACCATAAAGACTGGTCAAACTTGGGTATATTTGGTAATTGACCAAAAGTATTAAAGAAATTAATTAAGAAAGACTTTTGAAGAAATTAGATATAAAAATAACAAGTTAGAACTTGTTATGAGTTAAATAGAGATTAAGAGAAAACTATGGGTAAGGAATGTAAATAACACATTTTTTATGGTTTAGAATGATAAGGAAATTAAATAAAGAATTTAGAAACAAGTTGTAAAAGAAACAGAGTTAAGACGGGGTTAAACGAGACCCGTATATAAATTATGGTATACGAGGGGTATACCCGTAATTTAATAAGTATAAGAGAAATCAATACTTAAAGTATTTTTAATGAAAATACAAATTATATTGGAAAAAGAAATAAATACGTATGATACAGAGTATCATACGGACGTATATGAAAAATTTAAGTGTACATGAATAGTACCCGTATACGTGAATAGTAAATACATATACATGAATAGTAAATACGTATGCATGAATAGTAAATACGTATACATGAATAGTAACTACATATATATGAATAGTCAAATACGAGACGTATACGTGAATAATAAAATACGTATACGTGAATAGTGAAATACGGTGAATAGAAAAATACGAGGTCGTATAAATGAATAGTAGAATACGAGACCGTATAAATGAATAGTGAAATACGGATGAATAGTGAAAAATACGAAAACCTAATATAAGGTCCGTATAAGTCTAAAGTTGCTAACTGTGCAACTAAATAACTGCTAACGACGTTAGTATGTTAATGAATTAGAATTGAGCTTGAAAACGCTCCTAAATGAACGAACCCGTTTAACGGTATACTATTATACCCGGGTTAACCTAGGAAGAGGTTTAAGTTGAAAAGAGAACCAAATTAGTTCTAAGAACGCAGGATACTAATACTAGTTCTGGTTATAGATCTAGATAAGTCAGAGGCGTTCGGCGGATTAGGCGAACGAGGATTAAGAGCTAGCCAGTCTCCGGTGTACGGTATGGGATTCTTGTAGCTTGTTTGCTAACGAGGTCTACCTCGGTTTGTGTGCTATGTGTTATTGTGATATGACCAAACAAGATTAAGCATAAAACCGATTTATAGTATTGTTATTGTGCGTACATTGTACACTAACACGATTTGATTCAGAGCTTGTTCATTAACTATGTTTAATAACAATTGTTAAGGTTACAATATTCCCTATTGTTAGTTGGTTAATACCGAGAGAGGTTTAACTAACCAATCGTCAAAGAGAGTTCAGCTAACTGGAACTTGGGAGAAGAGGAATCCGGGACTGACTCCGGTCATGCATGTTCAGGTTAGGGGTCGGCATCTGTATCAGATCTGTCTTCCGCCTAGGGTCGACAAACTGACCGACCATCTCGAGTGAACAGTTCGAGATGGGAGGCAAATTCAGGAGGCGCAGGAGGGTCAAGCCTACACCCCTCATAACTTAAGAATTAATGTTTGTTAACCCAATGGAGTTAATAACTCATTGGCTAGGGTTACCTTGACCCAACAAAAATAAACAATTCAGTTAGAGAGCAACCAGTTCTAATAAGAGAACAGTTGACACTTGTAAGGTATGGTCAAACACGAGAACTAAACAATTCTCAGGCCTCAGGAGTTAGCAATCTAACTTACATCATTAATGGGCGTCCATTACGACGTTCAATTTATTTGAGATGTGAATGTTTCACATAAATGTGTTGTTTGTTATCGTACTTCTTATTATATTTGTATGAATAAACAATTGCATGTATTCGACAAAGAGTCGTGTGTAACCCTAGCTTGTGGGCTGCACGTTTTCTGTACCAGCCATGTGCTGAGCCCCTTGGGGCCTGTGATTTAAACTTTCAGGTAGGTGCCAGACGAGGACTCAACCTGAGAGTGGGAGCGGGTAGAGTACTTCGGGTTGCTCTTACATTTGTTACACGAGTTGTGCATGTACACTCATTTAGTAAATTGATGAGATGTTAGTATGATGTATTACGATATGAGATACTCGGTATAAGTTGTGATTTATGGATTGTAATGTTTTAGATGCTCGAGTAATTATCCGGTTAGTCAGACCGTGACTTGTTAAGAGAATAGGCCTAGTTAGTCACGTGGGTGACTAACGGCGGTAACACCAATTTAGTAGAACTTTTCCGCTGGGTTGTTAATGTACGAGATGGACTTAAGGCTCATTGTATTCAGAGATGGGGTGTTACAAAAAGTGGTATCAGAGCGTAGTTACGCTCTGATGACTGGAATACCGAGCTTAGGAATTACCGAGTTAGGAACTTTAGACTTTGGGATAAGGGTTGTGAGTTAGTGCGAGAGGTGTGTTAGTTAGGATTCCCCGATGAGTATTGGATATCTATAATACCTGACCCGCCCTCCGCGCCCCTCGTTCTAAGATACTGGAAATAAAACGCCAGAGAGATGACAAGCTTTCTCTTACTCGGGAAAACCCGATCTGGCAATTACTTAGCATTGTGCAAATATGAGAAACACCTCGTTATGCAATAGTCTTTCAAGACTTGAAGGTCCTAATTGGAGTGCAACGTTGAAACAGGCGCTACCCATGGAATACTACTAATGAGAGAATAATAATCACCGGCAACTTGGGTCGACATGCTACGCAGTCGATATCACCCCGCCATACCAGTAAGGAGGAGAGTACTACAAGTGCAATGAGAGGACAATAGAAGTGACAGAAACACCGGACAACAGTCCAGGGGAGCAATAACAACGGGATAATACCGCGCAAGAGCATAGGGACTACCTAAAAGTCAATTATGAAGCGGGTAACTCCGAACCTGCAAAAAGGGGGTTGCAAAGACCTAACTGCAAAAGCACAGACAACTACGAATGCATATGCAAGTCATACTCCAAGATAGGACTACGACGTAGTGCCTAAGGACAGTCAATACTTGATATGAAATACCCTAAACATTAAACGCATAAAATCATAACACATTTTATAACTCGGACATAAAATATAAACGAACAATTAAATTTAGTATATACATGTCCGAACGTGCGACGATGTTACATATTAATAAAGTCACGTACTTGTATATGTACGAATATGAAAACTACATGTACGTTACGATATCGTAGCGTTGTAATAAAAATGATAACGTCGCATAACTTTGTAACAAATAATAAATAAATATAACGCTATATATATTATGGTCTTACATATATAAATAAACATGTATAACCTATACAAAAAAAAGAAAGAAAAAGGAGCAAAGACGCTCCCGCTGAGGTTTGAACCTGAGACCTCCCGTACCTTCCCTGAATGCTTAACCGGTTGAGCTATGCTCGATTTCGGTAACTTATACCAACACCTTAACATTAGTATAAAGTTTACTAACCTAACTACAAACAAAAAAAAAGAGAGAATCGACGCGCATCTGTAGCACGTGCTTTCTCCTTCCTCGGTATAACTGCAGATCGAACAACAAAAAAAAGAACAGAGAGATCAAGAATTCCAAACTCTCAGGCACAACTCCATTTTTCTTGCAACGCCATACTTCCTGGTTCTGTCCTAGAACAACGAACAAGTTCCACATAAGCACAACCTTATTCTTCCTCGGTATTGTCCCTGTTCAGAACAAAAAAAAAATCAACCGCATAGGTATACTTGCTTGGAGAATCAGACAGAGAGTGATGGCCATAATTGCTTATCAGTAAACTGTGACTAAGATGCCCGCTAACCACTGCAATTAACAAACCAATCTAAGCCATCACCTTTTTCCACTATCGGCACAGTATGCAAACTCAGAAACCGGAAAAAAATGCCGCACTCTTCAAACTTCCAGGTCCTCCCTAGTTGAAGTTGCTCCAACCAAGCCTCCACTAATCCTGTGCCTTGTTGGTTTCGGTAAAGATAGTCCAAATGACAGGGTAACATGTGTTAGTGTTGTTCCTTTCCAAACTCCCATGCCTGTCTCATGGGAATCAGTAAACACCCACCATTTAACTATAAACCCACAGCTTGCCCCTTCTTCTCTGCTCGGGTGTGCACGAGCCCTTGCAAAAAATTCAGAGACTCCCTTCATTCCCACTGATTCGTGCATGCAAGGTAAATGTTGTTGGGTTACACCACTCGCCTCCTGTTTTCTTCATTGTTGTTCAATCGATATACTGTCAACTCACTCTAGCATCTTCCCTTGTTCCTATCAGTGAACTGAGATTTGCCATTCTCCTTGTCTGTCTGATCGAGCTGGTGCTCAAACTCCTTGAAACCTGAAACAACAAACTCAAGGAACTAGTGAGGTAAAAGTACTGCAACAAGTCCCTCCCCTTTCTCTATTTGGTTTTGCCTGAAAACCCATGCACCGGTCTCCCTAACCTTCTTGCTGTCTCACATAAAAGCCATGCATGCTAGGTAGGAGTGGAGCACTGGGAACCTAGAAACCTGTACCCTGCTAAGACGTGATCAGAAGGTAAGAACAAACCTCCATCAGCACAAAGCTAAATTGCTCCAGCTCCTCCCCTATTTCCTTCCTAGTTGCCACATATTAACACGTGAGTAATCTTTACAGTGGGTCGTGAGTCCAAGAAATTAAGAGTTATACCTTACCAAGAATCTCCAGGAGGAACCCCATTTCCAAAAGACAGGAAGAAACCTAAGGTAATGAAACTACATACTCTTTATAGGTTCTTAAAACTCATTGTTTCTGTATAACCATAATACCGTGGAGTTGCTGGGATTCTATGAAAATGAGTTTGAACCTACTACATACCTAACCCACTTAAGTAACTCCTACACACCTGGGAAACCAAGAATATGGGTCATGGACAGAAAGGAAAGACATAAAAAAAAAAAGAAATGCAGCAGCCCACATCCTGTGGTTTCTGTCTTTTCTTTCAGTTTCTTCTTAGATTCTTAACATACGTGTGTTCTGTCTATTATATGCCCAAAAGTAATATAGAGATGGGTAGACTTGTTAATAAACTTAGAACCTAGATAATATACTTATCCAGTCGAGTGAACACACAGGAAAAGGAAAAATGGAAATCAGTTAGTACACTCTAGTGGGGATTGAGGGAGAAATACACAGCAACTGATATACAAACCTTATAAACCTTGTTTCGGTATAACTAACCTACAGAGGAATATGATGTCTTTTCTGGGTTACTGATGGTTTCACTACACAACTAATGCACCTAACTACTTTATAAACTCCATGAGGGAATTAGAAAATAAGAATTCTGCACAAAACAAAAGGAAAGATAATCTGATCGGGTGATAGTGTAGGGTAGTTTCACAGATGCAGTTTTCAGATTTTCACTGGTAGTTGGTCCTGGGTTACCCGAGGGTTAGAACAATTAAGAAATACCTAGATGACAAAAGGAAGACAATAGCAGAAAATTAAATATCAGTTATAACTTCAGATCCTGTACTTTGTTGTTTCAGTATAAGTTGCAGGGTGAGAGTAACAGAGTGTGTAAGTTTGTTTTCGAGTTGGAAACAAAACTAAAACACTGAGTTAAGTAAGTAATATGCTTAAGGGCAAATTTAAAAGACAGACTCATGGATAAAGAAAAGAGAAAGACTCAGGCATAACAGTTTTATGTCTTCCTTTCCCTGCGGCATCAGTCTTAATCAAAGAAGTTTCCAGTAGATCCATCAGTGTATTCTAGGTTTGTTTTAGATTTACAACCGCTTAAATAATTGGTTGCATGATTTGGGAATGAATTTAGAGGTTGGGTTAGTAAGCAGAGACTAAGCAATAGGAGGGTAACGTGGCAGTGCAGGGTTACAGATTTTATTTCTGTTTTACCTTCCGGTTTCTGTTCTGTACAGAAGGATTAGGTGAGTGTTTATTTGTGAAGTTTTGAGTTTAAAATGTAGATAAAACGAGTAATTGGATAAGGAGTACATGGGGATGAATTGAGAGACAGATTTATGGGCTGACAGAAATAGAGCAGAGAGAGGGTTATCAGTTGTTCAGTTCCTGTTACAGATTTTGTTTCTGTTTCATTCTTCAGTTTTGTGAGGTTCTGTACATGAATGTTTCAGAGTGTTTTCCCTGTGGTCTTAGGATTAATCTTGAGCTTAAAGTCTGTTAACACATAAGCCAATGTATAGCTAAGTTGGGGAAACCAAAAACCAGTTTAGGAGACTTAGACATGGAGTTAAATGAAACATACTTGGTAATTCGGTTTCTGTAACATGGTCTCGGTATAACTGTTGTGCCAGTGGGGTGTGAGTGTTGTATTAGCCTGCTAATGGACCCAAACTCTAGCTAATCAACCTAAGCAAATCTGTACAAGGAAATAGGGTAGATTAGAAACAGTTAATCAAATTACAAGAGAAGGAATAGGGGTGTACTTCACTGATTTTAGCTTAGTTTTGCAACCGTTGCTGCCTCTGTATAATTCAGTACAGAAAAATTAGGTGAGTGTTATGTTGGGTTAGTCTGGGATTTAAGACGTTGTTAACACCTTAGCTAGGTGAGTAAACCCTGTGGTAAAGAATGAATCATCAGTTGAGCTGAACAAATACAAGAACCAATAGAGAATGTGTAGGGTGTTGTTCCGATTCAGTAACCTTATAGTTTCTGTTTAACTAGGTTTCAGAGGAACTTTAGGGGTGATGTTAGTTTAATAAAGGACCCAAACAATGCTAGTATACTTAGCCAACTGATGAGACAGCTTGGGAAAGAGTAAGCCTTAGCTGATTAATAAAAAGGAGTGACTATGTGAGGTTAAACACCAAACTTATCTTGCGGTCTTACAAATTTGGGACTTCTGTATAAACGGTTTTAGGGTTATTTTTATGGTTTATATTATCATTATACAAGGGATAAAACATTGCTCACATTTTTATCTAAGGAGGGAATGCACATTCAAACCAGTTTATATCTATGTTATATAAACTTGTTACATAACTAGCACCTAAAACGTTTTAAAACATTAACTAAGGAAGGAGGGCTTAGTTAGCGTGTAAAACAAAGATATGAATATCCTAGGAGTAAGGTAAGCCTAGAATTAATACATGGGAGCTCTAAGAATTTATATAAACTAAGCATTTAACAACACACCTAAGGGATAACACCCAATATAAAGTGTCATCACATAAAATAATAAACTGACGCATTGTTCTAATTAACGCTAGGGCTGTAGCGACCTCCGACCGGGACTCCGAGTGTGAGACAATGCGTACTTGCGAAAAAGGTATGGACATGTGTGGTTCGTATGTTGCTGTGTTACACGACTTGTTTGCTGTGTGCTCTGTGTGAAAAAGACCATAAGACTAAAGCATGAAATTTGATTGCTTGCTTATCGTGTTATATGCTTGCTAAGTCATTGTTGCATATTATTTGCGCGCACACGGTAGTTTAGTCCCTTCTCGTTTATGGAATTTGAGATGAGATAATGTGAACTATGAAAACAAAGAAAATTCTATTAAGGGGAACTCCTCCCTAACCATGGAGGACGTACCATGACACCCACTATGGTGTCTATTCATTAATGATAATAAAGAATAAATATCAACTGGTGGAACATGAAGATAACCCGGGAAGACAACATCTCGGGCCGCACGGTATTGAATATATTCAGGAGTTGGTATCTGCATCAGATCCTTCGACTGACCATCGTGGAGCACATCTTGGGGTCTAAAGACGACCCCTCTTTCTCGACGTATGACACCGAGATTAGAAGATTGGCAATTTGGGAAGCATGACCTGGGGTCTAGAGATGACCCCTCTTTCTCGACATGACGTCGGGATTGGAGGATCAGCTAATTGGAGAGCATAACCTGGGGTCTAAAGATGACCCCTCTTTCTCGATGTGCGACGCCGGGAATGGAGGTATGAACTATGGAGGAGACGTCCTCTAACGTCGGTAATAAGAGAACTCACAATTAATCCATAAAGAAGTAAGAAAAGATAGGCACCTATTCCATATGGTCACGAGAACTAACCTACATCCCCAGACCTGGTGCAAGAAAGAGAAAGAGAAGCACACATGATGGAAACACAAGGAAAAGAAATGAAAACACTCAACGTTGAATGATCCCACTGTGAGGATCATCACTATTCGAATCCTCTTATAAGCTCGAATGGTTTGCATGCTTGTAGTGCTTGTTGTTAACTCTGTGCTTAACATGTTGGGTGTTGCCATGTTGATGTTGTATATTGTTTGTTATTGCTTTACTATCGCATGCAAATTGGACTTAATCATATCCGACCAAGTAGTCGTGTGGCCCGGTAACATGCGGGCTACACACGTTCATACTCAGCATAGTTTTGCTGAGTCCTTTATTTTTACAGGGATGAAGCAGGAAGCATGCGGAGAGTAGGCAGGGTGACTCCCATAGGGGTAGTCCACATGGGCAGGATTTTGGGTAGTATGTTTTAATGTATGGGTTGAGATTATGTAGCATTAGACCTTTGTTGTATGATTCAGGTTGTGTTATTTAAGTAAGACTTATGATGTAGACTCTCGGTACTTAGATTGTAATTTTAGTTTGTACTTGGACTTGATTATGGTTTTAATTCCAGTCATTCAGACCGCGGCTTAGTGTTGATAGTGTTGTTGTGTCAACCACGTGGGTGGTTGGTGTCTGTGACACCCGGCTGGAACTGTGACTCCGCTGTTTAGACTCATCGTAGCATCGTTTGGCGCATCGTTCGGACTACTGTTGGGTTAATCGGGGGTGTTACATGATAACCTCGTCGAAGGTGTGGAAACGAGAGTGAGAACTAAGGCGAAAGCGAAAGAAAAAGGGTTCCCTCAAAAGTGGAATACCCTGATAAGTAATTATACAATCAAAAGCAGTCAGGAAGCTGCCCAGATAATAAATAAACCAAAGCCAAAAAGGGCAAAGAAGGAGTCCCATGGACTACCACCTACATGGAGTTTAGGAGAATGTACCATTACCGACGTACACAGTACCGATAGCCCATCTTGCATGGCGCACTTGCCTTGGCAAGTGCTGCCACAATGAAGTTGTACGGGAAGCCGTGAAGACCAAATGGTAAAAACCACACATATAATACAAATTAACACCGGATTACAAATCCTTAAAGACTGAAGAGTGAAACATTGGGAGGGCCTGACGGCCTGACCATGACAACTAAATCAATACACCAGTTAGTAGGGAGCTGAACTTGGTCAGGAAACTAAACGACGAGAGCATTAGCAACAGACAACCGACACTACAGGTAAGAACATCAACCCAAAACCAAGCCTAACCTTGAATGGAAGAATTGAAGAGATTACTCAACAATGTGAGAGGACCAAATGTAAGTAATAACCTACAAGAAAGGTATTATGACATACAATGTAGATGGATGACATAAAAACTTTCAATAAAAACTGGATGAATTCCCAGAATAATACTATTACAAGCACTCTTCATTGAAGATAATGATAAACCCTAGAAACAGAATCAGAGAAAACAAATTTAAGCAATGACCTACCTAGGATCAAAAACGTGCAATCACGGAAGAGAGAACCTCAAAAGAACTACACCATAGAGTTGGTATAGTTGAGCAGAAAAGGACACATAAACGATGGTTAATATTGCTTGCCTAACTCACTAACATCCAAGTATGATTAGTCATTAACGGGTGGCGTAGTCAGCGACAGTTAAACAAAGTATTGACATGGCAGCACATGATATCCAGGTAAATACCTGACTTAGACACCTGTAGGCAGAGGCCTAATGAGAACTAATCCTTAATTGTTGAAAGACGCAAGTCTATGAGAGCGGAAGTATTGTCACAGACACTGATAAACATCGGATAACCTAAGCAAACTTCCACAGCGGGAAGCGAGGTACAATAACTTATTGTGAAACCCAATATTACATCCAATGATGTGACCCAACATTGACAGAGTTCAGAGAACAAGAGAATTACGTGGATAACCTACAGATAATTAAGAATACAACAGTGAACCGAACACCGGCTATCACTTGAGACTAATCAAGCATTAAGGGCCTACGAGCCAAGGATGCTAAATACATTAGAGCTCGAGGCAAAGGAAAGCATAAAGGGCTGATCTAGGCCATGAATGAACTACAACTCGTACATACGAGTGGTTATGAGAACCTATACTAAATTGAGGAAGAATTGCCAGAAAAGGGCACCAATGAGATTGTTGAGATAGTGCTATTGACAGGGGCGGAGAACGAACCATTCCTTTTAGGGAGGGGATACCTTTCCTAGTTGTGAGGCCATGAGTGGGAATAAACCCCTCAAAAAGGGCTTTCACTTCTTAGAGATTGAATACTCTCTATTGGAGAATGGGAACCGGAGACCTTGAAATTACCTTAGAACATTCCAGATACACATAAATAATATGGAAGGCTGCAGAGACAGACCTCATATCCAACGCCCAGGATTTAAGAATCAGCAATCGTCAGAGATAAACAGTGTGAGTGCGCAGTATGACACGTCAAGTGACCAACGCTCAAAAGAGCTTATGATTCAACGAAAGACTTTTTCAGTAACCGGTTAAATTACATGGTAAATAACATCATAAAGTATGAAAGATGTGAGAGAAATTAGCCTACTTACGAACCTGAGATTGAAGTAGAACACATTCATATTAAGAGATAACCATTTTACAACACGATACGGCAACCGCCAAACATCGAAATTAGAGAACTTCTAGTCTGTTTACACCATGAAGGGGATTGAATATAAGACAAGACGTTGAAGTAAAACAATTAAAGAATTGTGCCATCAATGGGCAGTACGAGGAAGCTAAAGCTACTTCGGTAGTAGAAGCCATGAGAATAATACCTGTCAGGTAGATTAAGTTACAGTGCGCAGCAAAGCAACCACTATATAAGCCATCAGATATTGACACGAAAGCAATCAGAGTTATGAATTAAAACTCGATGTAAGTAAGATGATGAGATGGGAGACAGACTGTGCAGTAACGCCAGTAGCCTGGGCCATGTGATGAAAGATTTCACAGGAAGCACACTGTCCATTCCGTGAGGAACTGGAAGTGCATTCCTAGTGGATCGACATGAGAAATGAGATAAGAGGCTCTAAGGAAAGAGACCTCAAATTACTAAAGGACCGAGTCCGTACTAAATACAGAACCTTGATTAAGTTCAGAAGAACGACATGAGCATTGTCAGAGAATGATGAAAGAGGAGATCGACATAGAATACTTCACAAATTAGCTATAACCAAGCGTGTGACGAACACTACGAGTATACTTAAATGAGATGTGGGACGACCACACTCCAAAGGAGCTTGTGGGCCTGATGGACTTATTTATAAGTTAGTTGGGTAAGTGGAAATGTATCTGTAAGGTACCCATATATGTAAACGAGTAGTGTAAGGAACACGAGAAGTAATCGACTCCGTACGGTAGTCAGAGATGCAAACTTACACCAGAACAGCAAGTTACCGTGAACAATTGAGGAGGAAGAACTCAGATAAACCAATGAGATTAAAAGAGTCAAATAACTCATTCCAAGAGGAAACAATTAAGAATTATGAAGTGCGAGGAGCACTGATTACTAATTATGAACAATGTATATGTCTCAAGACTTTTGAGGAAACTGTGAAGAGCAATAAACACTAAACAGTAAGTCCAGATAATACAGAAATCTCAGACTGAGAGTCAATTAGAAAGAAACAAATCAGATGCTGGAAGGCGTAATAAGAGTATGAATATCAGACCTCCAGAGAACTGGATAGACAAGCTATAACTCATAGAGACCGGGTATAGATAAAGACACCACACGTCCATTAAGAAAACTTTATTCCTAAGTTATAAGGATACAAAGGAGCTGTAAACATATTGAAGAGGATATGAAGGGCAAACTAAGCCCCAAGATTATCAGAGTCGCGTAGCAGAAGCTAGTGGACCGTATCTTAAAAGGTTTGATATACCTAACAAAGGAGAAGAAGGAAGGGTGTGTCTCACATCTTCCAGTCGAATAAAATATACGACTTATCTACCAAATACTTTAGAGCCTTTGAGACTACACTGGAACACAGTTGTAAGATTGGTATGAACACCAATAAGAATCCTTGATACAGAGACTAAGCCATTACCATGGTGAAGACCCTCTGACCCAATCATAATGTGAGATAGACTACATGGGAGCCAGAATGCTCCATGACACCTAAACATCTTGAACCTATGTTCAAGGATGATATAATGTTGATTACTTGGGCGTAATCCATTTTAAGGGGGGTAGAGCGTACAATCGCTTAGCCTATGTTTCACGTATTGAGTACGTAACCTACAGTGTGCATAGCACAATACAATTAGTTGTGATGTTTGATACGTATGTTATATAAACACATGTATTCATTCTTATGTGGTTGTGGTTATTACGCACAATTAAATGCGAATACTAGATGTGTTTGAGGACAACCTCGTTAACTTCGGTGCGAAAATTCAGGAAAAGAGGAGTAGAAACTCCAGGGGAATTCAAATCCCTATGATATGTATTGATATGACACCAAATATGGTAATGTTATGATGTATGAATCGGTATGAGACCGATGTAGAACCTGGTAGGAATTAAATTCTCTAAGTAATTGCTGAGGGGTGGATTAAGAATGACTGATGGACTGAGTTCCATAATTTGGAGATGTATTGATTTATGATTATGACTAGAAGGACTAAAAGATATAAAATGCTACATGAATAATTATTTGATTGTTTGAAGTTGATGTGGGAGGTAGAACTTGATCTTGGCCAGATCAAGGAAAACTGAACACAAATTGGGGTGAAAGGATAGTTCAACACTGATGCTGATCACATCAGGGTTGGATGATTCCTGAAACTCCCTACAAGTGGTCACAATTAACCACATTAAGAGTGGATGCAGTAGCATAAAGTGGAAATGGAGTTAACATGTATTTTTAGTATTACTCGCTCATGAACTCGAGGACATGAAAACCTGTCTTCGGACCGGTTACTTGAAGAGTATACAACAAAGAATATACAAAGAGTATTTTGGATTACTAAAACATGCAAAAGACATGTTGTGTGACAAGTGTGGTAAATATATACATACCTTGTGACAGACCTTATGAGTCTGAACCTTAATAAATGTGGCAGACATTATGAGTCAGAAAGCTTATATACAGATATTGAGTGATCTATGTGATCTTTTAGTGTGAAGTTACCTGTGTGTTCTAAGAGTTATAGATACATAGGAACTTTGGGGACAAAGTTCTTTTAAGGGGGGTAGACTGAAATACCCCAAACCTTAATATATTCATGAACTATATAATTAGAATATACTACGGCTAGTACGTGCCTTAGAAACATTAGAAGAAGTGTTAAACAACAATTTACACCAAAACATGCTTTAGGAACAATTAGAGCAAAAGGTGTTTTAAAGAGTATAAATAAATTAGGGAACTACCAATAAGTTCCCAAGGGATTTCAAATGTGAAATACCACTAATATTAGTAATACACATTAAGCGGAATTATCATTTAAACCGAAAACACACCTTAGAGCACAAAAATGTGCTTTAAAGGAAAATGTGCTTTAAGGAAAAATGTGCCTTAAGCATTTCTACATGGAACTAAAAGGCAAATGAGACTAAATACCAATAAGGAATAAGGGAACAACAATAAAATGGTCACATGAACCATAGCGTATACACACAAATTAAGTATACAAGTCCACACAAAAACCGGTACTAAACTGACGAAAGTCAAGATGAAACCACTAAACGACTTGGTTTAAATTGGAAGTAGCAACATTCTATTTCATGAACAAAGTTTCTAAAGGTTGTAAATATATTAAGGAAACATTTAAACTAGCCAAAACAAATTGCAAAATCAATGTGAACCCGGAAGCACATAAAATGTGTTTTAAAGCATTTTTGGCCTTGTAACATACCTACCACATGGTATTAGTCATTACGAACGAGTTTAATGTATCAAATATTACATAAACATTAGAGAAACAAAAAAATTCAGGTCAAACAAGGACCTAGGCTGCCGACTTGGGTGGTGACTCACTAAGGCATTATTTGCTTTTAAATTCACTATTTCAACTACTTAAGACTTTTATTAATTGCCAAAGCATCTTGTCCCCTTAGTGAATCATTAATCAGACTCTTACCTGTCAAATGAGAGCTTCCAAGGTCGTAGCTCATCCTCTCTTTGAAGAAACAACACAAAAAAACTCCATGTTCTTAGATTTAAGCCTTAAAGAACACCTTTCCTTGTAGAAACCATAACTTTCTCGTCCTAGCTCCAAATCACAAGCTTGATAGCTCGTTGGAATCCTATCTTCAAGAGCTTTGCAACCATAGCTCATGAGCCCCCAGATTCTCAGGAAAAACCACAAATAAGTGCCTTTGATTCTCGAGGTAAAACATTGCCTTCTTGAAAACTTCTTATTTTTTGGTTTTTGTTCATCCGATTGGCATGGGATACTACCCATCTTATTCTTCATCTTGTTGTATAATTTTGGAGCCAATTACTCTAGCAAATTGCTGTCAAAATTCCTAAGCAAAAACAAGCTTAATATTAAGCTAAAGGTTAATATACAATGTAAATCCTACAACTACCTATTTCAAGGTCTATTGTTGATCTATATATGATCTAGCATATTGTTCATCTTATTAATTATTGCCAAAATTGTGGTGATTAATATTCAGTTTTTAGCTTATTAAAAGTTAATTTTTTATTAAATCTAAGAACAATTTATACTCCTTATGATATAAGCTTCAATTTAAGCTATCATAATATACAGAAAAGTTCATATACTATAATATATATGGTGCCAAAAATTAGGATGTTTTATAGGAGTTAGAAAAATTATCTAACTTAGTTACATTAAAGGAATTAGTATAATTAAGAGTAATATGTAAAATTTGAGGAGTTTTGGTTACATAATATTAAGGCCGAAATATAATATGAGTTATATGTATTTTGAGAGTTTAAGTGATGAGAAAATAACTGTAGAATTAGTTTACAATTTATAAGAGTTTATAAGTGTTATAGGAATTTATAGGTTTTTGGTATATTTAAAGTAATAAAAGATAGTAGATATATCTACAAACATTAGATATTAAATCTGGTGATTTATAGATGTTTAAAATGATTTTTGATGTTCAAAAACTGTAGGAAAATTAGTTACGAAAATTAGAAATTAATTGGAGTTAAATTGGTTAATAAATGAGTTAGGATAAAAGAAAAGACCACAAGGGTAAAATGGTAATTTCCCTGGTCAAACATGGTCAATCGTGGTCAAACTTGGTCAATGACAGTTTGTAAAATGTTTAGTGGAGCTAGAATAAAATTGGTCGCAAAAGAGATTAGATAATAAAAGGATAAGGATAAAAAGTTAAGTTAATTAACTTTAGGGTAATATTATAAATTATGGAAAGTTAGGGGGTTTGACCATAAAGACTATCAAACTTGGGTATATTTTGGTAATTGACCAAAGTATTAAAAATTAATTAAGTAAGACTTTGGAAGAATTAAGAAAAAAAACAAGTTTAGAACTTGTTATGAGTTAAATAGAGATTAAGAGAAAACTATGGGTAAGGAATGTAAATAACACATTTTTTATGTGTTTAGAAGGATAATGAAATTAAATAAAGAATTTAGAACAAGTTGTAAAAGAAACAGAGTTAAGACGGGGTTAAACGAGACCCGTATATAAATTAAGGTATACGAGGGGTATACCCGTAATTAATAAGTATATGAGAAATCAATACTTAAGGTATTTTTAATGAAATACAAATTATATTGGAAAAATAAATAAATACGTATGATACGGAGTATCATATGGACGTATTGAAAAATTTTAAGTGTACATGAAAGTACTCGTATACGTGAATAGTATACGTATACATGAATAGTAAATACGTATACATAAATAGTAAATACGTAACATGAATAGTAAATACATATACATGAATAGTAAATACGTATACATGAATAGTAAATACGTATACATGAATAATCAATACGAGACGTATACATGAATAGTAAACCTATACGTGAATAGTGAAATACGGTGAATAGAAAAATACGAGGCCGTATAAATGAATAGTAGAATACGAGACCGTATAATGAATAGTGAAATACGGATGAATAGTGAAAAATACGAAAACCTAATATAAGGTCCGTATAAGTCTAAAGTTGCTAACTGTGCACTAAATAACTAACTGCTAACAACGTTAGTAGTTAATGAATTAGAATTGAGCTTGAAAACGCTCCTAAATGAACGACCCGTTTAACGGTATACTATTATACCCGAGTTAACCTAGGAAGAGGTTTAAGTTGAAAGAGAACCAAATTAGTTCTAAGACACAGGATACTAATACTAGTTCTGGTTACAGATCTAGATAAGTCAGAGGCGTTTGGCGGATTAGGCAACGAGGGATTAAGAGCTAGCCAGTTCTCCGGTGTACGGTATGGGATTCTTGTAGCTTGTTTGCTAACGAGGTCTACCTCGTTTGTGTGCTATGTGTTATTGTGATACGACCAAACAGGATTAGCATAACCGATTTATGGTATTGTTATTGTGCGTACATTGTACCTAACACAATTTGATTCAGAGCTTGTTCATCAACTACGTTTAATAACATTGTATAGGTTACAAATATTCCCTATTGTTAGTTGGTTAATACAGAGAGGTTTAACTAACCATCGTCAAAGTGACTTCAGCTAACTGGAACTTGGGAGAAGAGGAATCCGGACTAACTCCGGTCATGCATTTTCAGGTTAGAAGGTCGGCATCTGTATCAGATCTGTCTTCCGCCTAGGGTCGACAATTGACCCGACCATCTCGAGTGAACAGTTCGAGATCGGAGGCAAATTCAGGAGGCGCAGGAGGTCAGCCTACACCCTCATAACTTAAGAATTAATGTTTTGTTAACCCAAGGAGCTAATAACTCATTGGCTAGGGTTACCTTGACCCGACAAAATAAACATTCAGTTAGAGAACAATCAGTTCTAATAAGAGAACGGTTGACACTTGTAAGGTATGGTCAAACACGAGAACTAAACAATTCTCAGGCATCAGGAGTTAGCAATCTAACTTACATCATTAATGGGCGTCCATTACGACGTTTCATTTATTTGAGTTGTGAATGTTTCCATAATGTGTTGTTTGTTATCGTACTTCTGATTATTATTTGTATGAATAACAATTGCATGTATTCGACAAAGTAGTCGTGTGTAACGCGACTAGCTTGTGGGCTGCACGTTTTCTGTACCAGCCATGTGTTGAGCCCCTTGGCGCTTGATTTAACTTTGCAGGTAGGTGCCATACGAGGACTCAACCTAGAGTGGGAGCGGGTAGAGTACTTCGGGTTGCTCTTACATTTGTTACACGAGTTGTGCATGTACACTCGTTTAGTAAATTGATGAGATGTTAGTATGATGTATTAGGATATGAGATACTCGGTATAAGTTGTTATTTAAGGATTGTAATGTTTTAGATGCTCGAGTAATTATCCGGTTAGTCAGACCGTGACTTGTTAAGAGAATAGGCCTAGTTAGTCACGTGGGTGACTACGGCGGTAACACCAATTTAGTAGAACTTTTCCGCTGCGTTGTTAATGTACGAGATGGACTTAAGGCGACGATCATTGTATTCAGATGGGGTGTTACAGTTATAAATTAAAGGAAATAAAAATATCATATTATATGATATTAGTATATGGTATAACATTACATAATGTTATTGTGGTCAAAATAGAATTTAAATGAAATAAAGGGCTGTACCGATTAATAAGAGTTTGGAAAATGAATTTTAGACTATGGTCTACAATGTTATTGTAACGCCGATATTTAACATAATTGCAGCGGAAATAAAATACTAAAGGCATTAACAGACCATCGGGTTCCAAACCCCGGTACCAACCTCACCAATTACAACCATTACAGTTATCTAAGTTACGGTCTGAACTCAAGAAAACAACGTAAACAAAACTGAACGTAAAACAAAATAACTCTCCACAGTTCCTAATTCTCATCCCAATCACTCATGCTCTTCGTGGCCACCTGTATAAACAATTTCGCACCTGCAAGATGAGACCAAGCAGCCCACCCCGAGAGGGTGAGTCAGTTCCCTGGAATGGAACTGGTACCATTCTCTAAACGATAAATTAAAACATAGTTCCTCAAATAAGACAGTAACATGAAAACAACTCTTAAAAGTTAACTGAAATACCCGTGATTTATTTTATTAAACCGTAAATAATACCATTAATTATTTTATTATAGTATGGAATGGTGAATAATAAATCATTATATCCTTATATGGAGTTATGAAAATTAAATCATGGATTTTCTCCCTTTAATCCTAAAGGAAACTATTAAATATTGGATTATCATATATTATTATATGGTATTATGAATTTAATAATAAGATTTATAAGTCAATAAATCTTGGAAAAATTTATAAACACTCCAAGTATATTATAAAGATTTTAGAAAGAGTTGGAACATTGTTGAAACATAAAAGTCATATAAAATTCTAGAAACCCTAAAGCCTTTCTAAGCCTTGCTAGGGTTGACTTTTTGAGAATGGTAAAACCAGCCCATGAAACCTATACCAATAATAGGTTATGGAAAACCATGAAGATCGATAAAAATAACGTCAAAAATGGATCATCCTAGCCCAAGTTATGATCAAATGAAGTTTAGAGCCAAAATTTTGAAAAAATGCTGATGTGGCAAGCCTGCTGACTCACCCGCGCGCCTCGGATACGCGCCCAACACTTAGTCAATTTTATCTTCTATTTTTCCGGAAACCGTAACCAGTTTTTTTAACCCTAACTTGTGTCCTTCATAACTTTCTCATCTTTTGGAATTTTTGAGTGTCGTTTTCTTTGTTGTCTTCTCCTACACTTCCTATTTACAACCATAACTCACACTAAACCTAGTTCATCCTAATCAACCAGAAATTCGATCCAAAGTAGCCGCCCGCAAACCGAAACTGCAGATTCCAGTTTTCCTTCGATTTCAGGTAAACTTCGTCTCCACCATAACTTCTTCGTTTCCTCAGCCAAATTTCGTGTTCTTTAGCTCGTTTTGAAGAGCTCTAATCCCTCTACAACTTTCATGTTGATGACCAAAGCCAATTCCCAACCGTTTGGAAGAGCGAGGTGTCTAAAGTTTCGGATTCGTCACCACATAAAATCATAGATTTTTTCAGAAACGCAAGGTATAAACTCGTAACTTTCAGCTCCGATTTCTTTCTGTGTAGTGCAAGTTAGGGTGAGTTCTTGCTATCATTGTGTAGAGCTAAGTTTCCTCTTTAGATTAAGCCCAACAACTAGTTCTAACTCGGTCTGTACTGTAAATTATAGATCCGCAAAGTTGGCACCCTGAACAGACAAGTTCGAAATATTTTTCCAGAAAACCAAAATCTAATTCGTACGATTCGAGCAATTCCGGTGAGTTGTTCTTCAAATTCTTCCGATGTTGCTAACCTATTCCTTATTGTCGACCAAACCCACGTATCAATTTCATCTATTATGCTTTATACTGAGAGAATTGACAGATTTAAAACTCGAAACCCTCTGAAACCCTAAGTCACTTACCAAAATCGAAAACCGATGAATCCCGCATGTTAGCTAGCGAATTTGGTATCAATGGAACCGGAATTTAATTTCGAATCTAATGGAACAAGAATCATCGAATTTGGCTCTATAGATTGTGAGGAATTGACAGATTAGTACTCGAGTTCGGTTTTGTATTCGCTCATGAACTCGGAGATCTCGGGCCGTCCGATCGAAGTTAAGAGAAACGGACGGCCGAGATTAAAACGTTTCATATTTAAGTATATTAAGTTCTTTATAAATTCCAGTAATTAACCCTAACTTGTTGAATTAATTTAATACCTTCCCGAATGTATTTTGACTTGAAAATGTAACCATAGATTCCTTATGAAATCTAGTTTATTATGATGTAAATTAATAAGGTTTTGGAGTTTTTAAACATAAGTTATGAGTTTTGCAATTTACGGGTTTTCTGGAATTATTTGGTTAATTTAAAAAGATATTTTTATGAGATAAAATTTTTTATAATATGTATAAAATGTTATAGTTACTGTATATTAAATTTTGGGAATTTTTGACAATGGTAAGTGGGTTTAAAAATTGTGTTTATGAGTTTTTCATAGGAATAACTTATAATATATGGTTTTTAATGTAACCAAAATTAAAGTATGGTTTGTTAATGAACTTTTAAGCAGGAAAGATAAGGAAAACTAATTAACATTTTATAACAGTATGTTTATAAATTTTTGGGTAATATCTTTTAAGAGAGGGTGAAATTATTTACATATGTATATATACTTATTAAAATAGAAACTTATGTTAAATCAAGGAATTTAATTATTTTAAGTCTTATTTATTATATTATATGGGAGTTAATATTCTTGATTAAAACTAAAGAAAATATATATATTTTCACATATATAAAAGAATAAAATAGTAACTTAGGGTAAAACAGGGAGCTAATAAATTAACACTTATATTAACTAAATATTATAGGGGCTAGTATCCTAAGATATAGTAAAAGAAATACTTTATGAAACATACATGGAATGCAGATAAATGTGGAAGTAATAAGATAGTTTAAATACAATAAGTTACATAGGGGATGTCTTATTAAATTCTAACACAGGTATACTTATATATATTAAGTAAATAAAGGAAAACACTTTATTTTATAAACCGTATATCGGTTGGGGTTGTGCCTACAAGTTATTAAACATAATTAAATACAATAAAATTCCTTAAAAATGTTGTGGTAGATCTTAATACATAAAGATATATATATATAGTATGTATATAATACGTTAAAATAGATGAGGGAAGTAACATTCCTAGTGGTAGTTATAATAGAAGAATATATATATATTATATATATATTAAACCTTAGAATTTTAATCGGTGTGTAATTAATAGTCATTATTATTAAAGGGTTTAATTATACAACATAAACGTGGTACGGTCTTGGGTTAACTCACTAAGCCCATCTTTGAACTCCAAAAGCCCACTTAAACAGTTCCAGAGAGTTTGGGCCACTCTCAGGGCTAAATCCTAAATCATTCCAAATTAAACGAAATGGGCCTAACAAGGGATTTAATTAACAAAAATGTGCCCAAACCTTTGTGAGAGAATAATGCTAAACCTGGAACTACAGATCACTAAGAATAGGAGGTTGTTTTGTTTATAGGTCCTTAACTAATCGACACTTGAACACCTTAATTATAGGTTACTATTGGGGAATCACTCATTCAAGTTATTTATTGTTCTTCACATACCAGTAATATGATTTCTCGTACTCCGATACTTTTGCTGATTGACTTATGAGACGTTTTTAAAAACGCTAACTGAGTTTAAGAGGATTTTCAAAAGGAAATGTTGTGTGACTAACTCAGCTTGTGTGACTAACTGAGCCTTGAATGTGAAACTTACATGGGTATTGGTTCCTTCTATTTGGTTACTTCGTTAGGCATTAACTGCCGCGGGTTTACGCTTCTGCACTCTGTAAGACTGAGTTTTTTGGTATTGCTCTGGGTAGTTAGTGATCTAGGTGGAATGTGGAGAAGTCAATTTTGGTAAATTCTTCTTTGACTCTGGATATCTTTTCATCCATGAGCTGGGTCTTTAGGTTTCGACGTGCGCGCGTCTTCAATGGTAACAGTGAGGGCTGTATATCCCCTGTCCCAAAGGGACGTAGTAGACAGTGAGGGGTTGTATATCCCCTGTCCTAAAAGGACGTACTTGGTGGTGGGGGCCATCTCTCCCAGTTGATTGATTCATACTACTCTTGAGTTATGGGTTCTTGGATCTCTTCTTTCATTCCTAGTCCTTTGTGACTATCTGAGTCTTTCTACTCCTAACTGGAATTGGATTTAACTAAGGCACTGGATGTTCACTAATACATGGTGTGGTTTTGTTTCACTAACTTTACCTTTCTGTTATTTATCTTTATTCTTAACTTGTTATCTTGATTTGGTGATTTGTTAAATGCCTTATTCCTCTGTGTGATTTAAGTGATTGTATACAAGCTATTATTTATTTAAGAGTTTGTATTATAAGTTTGCTTTTTAGAGGATCGTACCAGTTCCATTCCAGGGAACTGACCCACCCCTCTCGGTGGGCTGCTTGGTTTTATCTTGCAGGTACGAGTTATTTTACAGGTGGCCACGAAGAGAACGAGTGATTGGGATGGATTAGGTGTTGTGGAGGTTATGTGTTTTATTACTTGCTTTATTTTTGTTAAGTTTTCTCGAGGTTCAGGCCGTGACAATTGTAATCTTTAAGTTGTAATTGGTGAGGTTTGGTGTCGGGTGTTTGGAACCGATGGTCTGTCCGCCTTTAGTATTTTATTTCCGCTATAAATATGTTAATATGGGCGTTACAGAAATTGGTATCAGAGCGTAGTTACGCTCTGAACCCGAGAAAAACAAGCCGAGTGAAATACTTAGATTATAGGTGCACTTAAAAACTGGGGAACTGGGGTAGAATTGGGAAGTGAGAATTCCAGAAAGGCGCGTGACCCTTACCCCATACTTACTTACTTCACATATCTACGAACCGTCCTTAGGACGTTATAAGTATTTCATATATTACTACATAGATATTTAGACTCAACAATAAGCCTTCTGAGTAACAAACCGTCACCACTTAAGAAGTCACACCATATAGTTAGTAAGCATCCATTATTGATGTTAGAACCAATTCTGGTTAAGAAGAGAAAGACATAGATAGTCACAAAGGACTAGGAATGAAAAATAGATCCAAGAACCAACAACTCAAGAGTGGAATAAAACCAATTGGGAGAGATGGCCCCCACCGCCATATAAATGTCCATATGGACGAGGGATATACAGCCCAGCTGTCAGATATAAATGTCCTGGTGGACGAGGGATATACAGCCCCCTGCTATCAAATATAAATGTCCTTGTGGACGAGGGATATACAGCCCCCTGCTGTTACCGACCCGTTCTCAGTCATCTATGAAGACGTGCGCACGTCACAACAAAAGACTCAGCTCATGGATGAAACAATATCCAGAGTCAAAGGAAGAATTACCAAGATTGTCCTTTTCCATACTTCCACTAGATCACTAACTACACCAGAGCAATCCAAACACTCAGTCCTACAGAGTGTAGAAGCGTAAATGAAATACCCCAAACCTTAGTATGTTATTTAAACATTAAAATATGGTATATTAAGACTAAAAGAGTCTTAGAAACATTGGTAAACAATTTAAACCATAGAAAACACAAATAAATACCTTAAAGTCAATAAGGGCTAAAATGTGCTCTAAGCTTGGGATAAGCTTGGTTAAGACCTAATGAGCTTACCAAGACCTTATTTATATATTAATGAACATATTAAACCAATTACCACAGAAAACCAATCTTGAAAACAAGTTAAAACACAAAATGTGCTTTAGGAGTCTTAAAGCACATTTTTGAAAAATTGTCTTGTAAATGGTTTTGAGTGGCTAAATGTCCATCATTACTCTTAATTAACATGTGTACTACTTAGTATCACATTAGGAAGTCTAAATCAATGGGAAATCAAAAAATTCACAATTATGTGCCTTGTTTTATGAATAGTAACTAAATAAGCTAGTTTATAACATAAGTCAATATAAGTAAGTTAAATGGTCAACAAAGATTAAAATACCCTTAGTAACATAAAAGGGCCAGTTTTACTGGTAATGAGTCAACCATCTTATGCTAGCTTATTAAGTAAAGAATATATAAGCCACGACCTTCCTCATTTCTTTCATGCTCCCACCGTCTTCTACTTCCTTCTTGCTCTCTTTCACAGTAAAGCTACAGCACCACCACCATTCATCATCTTCAACCTCTTGTAATTCCTAGCTCCCTTTGCCAAATCAAAAACCAAGACCACCATTCTCTTTGTCTTGCCAAGCTCTTCAACTTCATCCTTTCAAAACTCCAAGAGCTCCATTTCGGTGCCAATAGGAATCCCCATGGGAGGAGCTTGAGCTCATCTTTTTATATTTTATTGTTCTCCTTTGCTTCAAGGTAAGGAAACTCAAAGAAAAACTCCATTTCCTTCATGTTTTTTGTTGTCCGAAAAACACCATTAATGGTGCCTTTACCTTGCTTGTTCTAGCTTTATTTGAATCTTCCAAGGGCTTGCTGGAGTCCTCTCTTGCTACATATCCAAACTCTCTTTCATTTCCAAGGTAAAACAATCATCTTAATATTTTAAAGACAATATATGTAACTAGGGTTTACAATGAGATTAAGCATGAAGCTTGAATACTCATTACTTTGCTTGTATATTGATTAGAAACTTGACAAGCAAACCAAAGTCTTGCCGGTTTTAATCAAGGAAGAGCAAGGAGAAATTAAGTGAAAAACTTGTGAAGGAAAAGAGGTAAATGTGCTAACTAATGTAGTTTAATGTCTTAGGAGAAATGAGCTTATGTTGCTTATTAAAACTACTTAAGGAGCTAAGGGTAAATGACTTAGAAAAATACTCTCAAGGGTTTATTAAGAGGCATATGTATTGTTGGGTGTATTTGCAGGTCAAAGGCAAATATAATGTGGAAATTCAGTGTTT
This sequence comes from Limonium bicolor, assembly GCA_023374045.1. NCBI lineage: Eukaryota > Viridiplantae > Streptophyta > Magnoliopsida > Caryophyllales > Plumbaginaceae > Limonium > Limonium bicolor. The sequence goes on along the minus strand of CM041776.1, from coordinate 148,830,995 downwards.
ATGGCTTATGCAATTTAAGGGCCTAATGCCAAGCAATTTAAATTATGCACTATATTATGATGTAGTGTAGTTTGGGTGAAATTTTATGTATAAGAATGCTCTTGTTGGATTTTAGTGTTCTTGGATGTTTAATGGTGAAACAATGTGTTTTGGTGTAACAAGATGTTAGTAGAACCCATGTCAAAAATTAGGTAATGTATAAGAAGTTTTAAGTGTTTAGATGAGTTTTGGTGAACTAGGGGGTGTTAGAAGTGACTAGGTATATTACTGGGAAAGAGGGTATTAAGTTTTTTTAGAGTGCAAAAACTTAGGCATTATCTTAGAGATTGTAGGAATCAAATGAGTGTTTTGGAATACACCAAAGTCATTTTGGAGTGTGTTGAGACTTATGCAAATTTTGGTAAATAAGGAGAAAGTATAAACTTGTAAAGGGATTTCAAGATGACATAAGGAAATTTGGTTTGTAAGAAAAGAGGCTTGGGAGATGATGTTGTAATGGAGAGGAAAATACTTGGGCATAATGGTTATTATATGCATGAAACACCACTTAGAAACCTAAAGAGAAAGCATTATAAGTGTTAGGAGTTTTGGTAAAGAAATGAACAAGTGTTTTAAGAGTATAGAAAATGAATTTTCCTACACGTCCGAACTTCCGTCCGAATTTGGAAGTCCGGACGGGCCTTGTTGTGTTTAAGTTTTCTGAGTCTCGGCCAGTGTCCGAACCTCTGTCCGACCATTGAAGTTCGGACACCGCCATCCCTTTCCCTGATTTTCCTCGACCTATGTCCGAACTTAGGAAGCTCGGACACAAGTTCGGACATACGTCTGGCTTCACCCTTTGAGTCTCGACTTGCGTCCGAACTTGGGAAGCTCGGACACAAGTGCGGACATGCCACTGTGTTGACCAAAAATGTTGTTTAGGTTAGAAAACGTTGTCTAAGAATGGTGATTAGTTAGTAATGATGATGGTGAGGTGGTTTAAGACATTTTAGGAGTGTTATAATGATAATTAAAAGGGTGAAAAGTTATAACCAGTGTGAAAGTAAAATAATTAGTTATGTGAAGTAATAAGTTAGCAACGAACTAGTGCGTTAATTAACCGACATTACTAAATGTGTATAGGATTCTCCAACGGCGGAAACCAGTCGAAGCAAGGACCAAGGTATGGTTTTCTTGCAGTCTGTTGCCTACCGGTTTACACCGGCTTGTGTGCTGTTTGTTTTTTCTGTATGTTTATGACCTTGTAAGACTTAAGTCATGTAACGAGTTACAGTTGTTTATATTATTGTGATGTTAAGGTGTGACTCATACCCTCGTGTGTGTCTAACAAGACCTAACCACTTGTTGTGATTTGTTATTAAGTTCCAACAGTGAACTTCTAACGAGTGCTAACTGGGGAGTGAGGAATCCGTTTGTCCCGTCACGCGTGTAAGTATAAGAGTAGATATCTGTATCAGATTCGACTCTTATAATGTTAGATTGTTCTCCTTTATTTGGTATTCGATCTCCCCGTTAGCTTCCTCCAAAGCTTACCTATTCTGACTTATGATCGGTCTAGTGGGAACATGTGTTTGTGTGGTGTGTTTGGGTCACAATATCCGATCCATCTGTGAGTTAAGTTACTCGTTCGACTAACAGAACGGTAATGAGTTTGTGTAACAAGCTTAACATGAGGGTGAACCATTCTCTAGGCTTATGATGTTGACTACCTTCTCGGTTTGTGTGTTAAGTGATATGTTCTCACTAAGTGTGTATGTTTGTGCTATGCAATATTTTGCTATGCCATATGTATATGTTGTATGTTAAAATGAATGCCATGTTATCATGACAAATAGTTGCGCGTATCCCGGTAGCCGATGGGCTGCGCGTTAACCATACCAGCCAAGGGTTGCTGACCCCCTCGGGGCTCCATATTTTTATTGCAAGATGAGGATCGAAGAAGCAGAGTGGTTGTAGATCTAGGTCATGTCACACTTTTGATCATTTTGGGATAGTAGGCCCGGGATGCGCCTGTGCCTCCCGTGGCGTTATGTTTTGTTTTCCGTTGATACTACAGTGACGGTATATTGTCAGTTTACATTGATGGAATGTAACTAAATACTCGGTATTATATAATGATGTATATGGCTTTAGTTCTATGCTCGAGAGTCTGATCATCAGACCGGTACAATGTGTACGTATTCTACCTTGTTAGCCACGTGGGTGGCTAACGGCGTGTAACACCGACCCGTTAAGTGGATGGTTAGTTATTTTATTCCGCTGCGATTTCATATGGTTGCTAAGTGCGTAGTAGGGGTGTTACAGTAAACCCTAGGCAGTTAATGTCTAATGAAACAACCAAACATAAGGAACCAATAACCACGAAAGTTTCACATTCAAGGCTCAGTTAGTCACATCAAGCCGAGTTAGTCACACAAACAGTTTTCCTTAGAAATCCATTTAAGAACAGTTGGTGTTTTCCAAAACATTCCATAAAGCCCATTAGCAAAAGTATCTGAGTACGAGAAATCGTACCTGATTAACGCTGTAGCAGCTCTAGTTATTCGTGCAAACAATCAACAACACTCTGAGGAACATTAAAGATAGTCTATTATCAATAACTTATATACCCTAAGTTAAACTTAAATAAATTCCTCACTCTTATTTCTAAATCTCGATTATCTTAAGCCCTTGCTTAAATGTATTTATAACCTTCGACCTATCTTAGAATGTTGTATAACTCAAGGTTGTATGTAACAACCCCTACTACGCACATAACACTAAATGAGATCGCAGCGGAAATAAATAACTAAACAGTAACTAACGCTTCGGTGCAAACAACGCCGTCAACCACCCACGTGGTTGACAAGGCAGAATAAATACAAGTGTACGGTCTGATGATCAGACTCCCGAGCATAAACTAAACCATAATACATCATATACAATACCGAGTGTTTACATACCTTCACTGTAATACTCCACTGTTAACCATCACAACCAAATATATAACACGCCACGGGAGCACAGGCGCATCCCGGGCCAACATCCAAAGTACTCAAAAGTAAACCACATCCTAGGATCTAGAGCCACTCCGCTTCTTCGATCCTCATCCTGCAGTATAAGAAATATGGATCCCCCGAGGGGGTCAGCAACCCTTGGCTGGTATGGTTAACGCGCAGCCCATCGGCTACCGGGATACGCGCAACTAATTGTCATGATAACATGGCATTCATTTATATACATAACATAACATAACATATGGCTTAGCATCAATGGTGCACGGCACAATAACACATACACAGTGGATTTTCACTCCACGATAACAAACCACAAGGGTCAAATAACACAAGAGCCTAGAGAATGATTCACCCTCATGTTAAGCTCGTTAAACACACTCATTACCGTTCTGTTAGACGAACGAGTAACTTAAGTCACAGATGGTTCGGATTTAGTGACCCGAACACACCACAACAAACACATGTTCCCACTAAACCGAACATAAGTCAGAATAGGTAAGCTTTGGAGGAAGCTAGCGGAGATCGAACGCCAAATTAAGGAGAACAATCTTAACAACATAAGAGTCGAATCTGATTCAGATATCTACTCTTAACTTACATGCATGACCGGACAACCGGATTCCTCACTTCCCAGTTAACACTTGTTAGAAGTTCATAGTGGAACTTAACAACCAATGCACAATACGTGGTAAGTCATGTTAGACACACACAAGGGAATGAGTCACGTCATAACATCACAATAATAAGAACAACTGTAAACTCATTACATGTTTAAATCTTATAACGTCATAAACACACAGAAAAACATACAACACACAAGCCGTGTAAACCGGTAGGCAACAGACTGCAAGAAAACCATACCTTGGTCCTTGCCTTGATTTGTTTCCACCGTAGGTCACTCCTATACATGATTCAAGAATGTCGGTTAATTAACTTACTTAACTCCAAATTTACTAAGTATTTAACTTGATTGTATGACATGTTTTAATGTCTAACTTACCCTAGGTTACCTTCATTATACACCCTAGGGTTACTACATAAGTCACATTCTTTTCTGTTTTTTTTTTTAAGTTTTTGGTATGTCCGACCCACCGTCCGACCCACAACTGGGTCGGACCCTCCCAGTGGTTTTCGGTCTGAAGAACCTTACCATGTCCGACCCATGTCCGACCCAACCTTCTGGGTCGGACCATTCCAGAGACATGTCCGACCCACGTCCGACTCACTCGACTGGGTCGGACCATTACAGAGAACTTCATCGACTTCAGAACATACACGTCCGACCCATGTCCGACCCACCCTTCTGGGTCGGACCATTACAGAACATTTCACCGCCTTACCAAAAACATGCCCGTCCGACCCACGTCCGACTCACGACTGGGTCGGACCATTCAGAACATTTTCCCTCCTTGAAATATGACCGTCCGACCCATGTCCGACCCACCTTTTGGGTCGGACCATTACAGAAACACTTTCCTAACGTCTAACAGAGGCTGTCCGACCCAAAAACTGGGTCGGACCCCTGGGTCGGACGTCCTCTAAACTTACCCAAAACTTTGTCAAATCTTCACCAAACTTCTCCTAAAGCCTCTTAATGCTTCCTAACAACATTTGGTAACCTTATATCCACATACAACATCTATGAAACTCATTTTCTAATTCCTTAAGCCTTACTTATTTCCTTGTAAAATTCCTTAACACTTACAACATTTTATACTAGGTTTCTAAATGGTGTTTCTCACCTATGATAACTACTATCCCAAAACGCTTTCTCCTCATCTTAACATCATCTCTTAACATTTTTTCTCACAACCAACTCCTTATGTCACTCTTGAAGTTCTTTTCCAAGTTACACTTTCTCCTTATTTTACCAAAGTTTGCCTAAGTCTTTATCTAAGTCAAAATGACTTTGGTACATACTAAAACCTCAAGCTCATGCCTAAGTCCTTGTGACATCCTAAATCACCTTAATGCATGTTTCTTACACAAGAACAACACTTAACCAACCTAAACACCTCTTTAACTTATCAAACTCATTTTAACTCTTAGAACTTCTCATTTATCACCTAAATTTCGACATAGGTTTCCTAGAACATTACTAAACAAAACACATTGCTTTTACCAACAAACAACCAAGAACACTAAAAATCCATCAAGCACTTATTATACACAAACTCCACTCACAAAGCACTACACCACAATCTAGTGCATAATTTAAATTGCATGGCACTTAGGCCCTAAATGACATGGCTCTTAGGCCCTTAAGATGCATAAATCATAAACACTGAATTTCCACAATATATTTGCCTTTAACCTGCAAATACACTCAACAACACATATGCCTTTTACTAAGCTCTTGAGAACACTTTACTAAGTCATTCACCATTTGCTCTTTAGGTAGTTTTAACAAGCATTATAAGCTCATTTCTCCTAAGGCATTAAACAACATTAGGTTAGTAGATTTACCTCTTTTTCCAAACAACTTCTTTCTTGTTTCCTTTAAAAACCGGTAAGGTATTTGATTCTTTGACAAGTTCTAAACAATATACAAACATTATAATGAGTATTCAAGCTATAAGCTTCATCTCATTGTAAACCCTAATTTTACTTTGTTTCAAAAACATTAATGTAGTTGTTTTACCTTGCTCTTTGAAGAGAGTTTGAATATCTAGCAAGAGAGGACTCCACCTAGTCCATGAAGAGTTGGAATGAAGCTAGAACAAGGTCACACAAAGAGCTCCTTCAATAGTATTTTCGGTTACCACAAAAACATGAAGGAAATGAAGTTTTATTTGAGATTCCTTACCTAGAAGCAAAGGAGAGTAACAATATGTAAAAATACAAGCTCAAGCTCCTTCAATGGTGGAACTCCATGGCACCGAAATGGTGGTCTTGGAATTTTAAGAAGATAGAAATGAAGAGCTTGATGAGAGGAAGAGATTGGTGGTGTTTGTTTTTGATTTGAACAAGTGAGCAAGATTTTACAAGAGATCAAAGAAGAGGTTTAATGGAGGTGGTGTGGTATTACCGTGGAAGAGAAGGAAGAAGAGAGGTGTGGAGCCGTGTGAACAAGGAAGGAAATGAGAGAATGGGATAGAATTACTTTTTGAAGATATTTGTAGTAAAGTAAAAAGTAGTTTATTTACTTATCATTACTTACTTAATACATTAATAAGAGAGTGGTGAGTCACCACACTCAAGAAAACCGGCCCCCATTTATACTTAGGGGTAATATAGTCTTATTTGTCAATTTAATTACTTATACAAACATATGTTATAAAATAGCTTATAAAAATCACTATTCACAAAAACAAGGCACATAGAAGTGAAATTTTTGATTTCCCATTAATATAGACATCCAAATGTGATATTATATAGTACACATATATTTAAGAGTAATGATGGACATCTAGCCACTCAAAACTCATTTACAAAACAATTTATCAAAAATGTGCTTTAAGACTCCTTAAAGCACATTTTGTGTTTAAACTTGTTTTCAAGCTTGGTTTTCTTTGGTAATGGTTTAATATGTTCATTAGTGTATAAATGAGGCCTTGGTAAGTTCATTAGGTCTTAACCAAGTTTATCCCAAGCTTAGAGCACATTTGGCTCTTATTGACTTTAAAGCACACTTTGTGTTTTCTTTTGTTTAAATTTGTTTACTAATGTTCCTAAGACTCTTTTTGTCTTAATACACCATATTTAAGTGTTTAAACAATATATTAAGGTTTGGGGTATTTCAATCTACCCCCCTTAAAAGAACTTTGCCCTCAAAGTTCATACTTCCACATATCCTAAATATTAGAACACGGGAATACTTATAAACAATACTTCCATACATCATTAACAACACACTTACATACATTGGACACCAGGTCCATACAACATAACATCGGGTACATAACATTGGACACAAGGTCCATACAACATTACCCACATCATTCAGACACAACGGTCTGTAACATAACAACATCACATAGACGATGTATTCAAATACACGTCGGCTCTACCCCCCTTAAAAGGGGTACGCCCCGTACCCTATACACATAAGAACTAAGAAGTAAACAATGACGGGTACTTCGCCTTCATCTTATCTTCCAGCTCCCAAGTGGCCTCCTCAACGTCCTGGTTAGACCAAAGAACTTTCACCAATTTCACGGACTTATGGCGAGTGTCTCGAGTCTTAGTATCCAGAATCCGTACCGGAGTCTCCACTGATCGCATGGTCGGCTCTAAGGTTAGCCTTTCAGGCTGAAGCACATGAGACGGATGAGACATATACTTCTTCAACTGGGACACATGAAATACATCATGTACCTTGCCCAGCTCGGGGGTAGGTCTAGTCTATAAGCTACCGGGCCGATCCGCTCCGTCACAACATAAGGCCCCACATATTTTGGGCTCAACTTGCCCTTCTGGCCAAAACGAAATATCCCTTCATGGGGGATACTCTCAAAAATACCTGATCGCCCACGGCGAACTCCAGGTCACGTCTGCGCACATCTGCGTACGACTTCTGTCTATCCTGAGCTGCCTTCATGTTAGCCCGGATCTGGCGAACTCTGCCTGAACTTGTTCAAGATACTCTGGTCCTATAATGACCGTCTCACTCGACTCATCCCAGCATAATGGCGTGCGGCATGGTCTACCGTACAAGGCCTGGAAGGGAGACATCTTGATCGAAGCGTGGTAACTGTTGTTGTAACTAAACTCGATCAGATGTAACTTATCAATCCAGCTGTCTGAAAGTCAAGTGCACAAGCACGTAGCATATCCTCAAGTGTTTGAATGGTGCGCTCACTCTGACCATCGGTCTGTGGGTGAAACGCTACTCAATTTCAGTTCAGTACCCAATGCCTCTCGTGTAGACTTCCAATATCTGGATAAGAACCTGGTATCTCTGTCGGATACAATCGTTTTCGGTACACCATGATGTCTTACAATTTCTTTATCAAAGAGTCCTGCCAATCTTGCCACTTTCCAAGTGTCCTTCATCGGAATGAATCGGGCCACCTTGGTCAGTCGGTCAACTACAACCCATATCATATCAGACCTCCCCTTGTAGGCGGAAGTCCTACTACAAAGTCCATGGAGATATCATGGAACTTCCACTCAGGCACTGGCATTGGCTGCACCATACCACCAGGCCGTCGGTGCTCAGACTTGACCTTCTGGCAAGTGAGACACCTCAACACATAATCACTTACATCTTTCTTATTCCAGTCCACCAAAAATACCTTTTCACACTCTTATACATCTTTGAAGCTCCGGGGTGAATCGAAGTAGTAGAACAATGTGATTCACTCAATATGCGCTCCTTCAACTCAGCGCTACTCCTAGGTATACACAATCGGCCATTCAGCCTAATCAGGTCATCATCGTGGAGTCTGAAGTCGTACTTCTGACCCTCGAATGTGCCGTCAATAAGCTTCTGCCGGATCTCCAGCATATACTGATCCGTCATCTGAGCACTCCGCACCTCTTCAACCAAGCCAGTATGAGAGACTAGCGAATGGAGAGAGTGTGCTCGGCGACTCAATGCGTCAGCTACCACATTTGCCTTACCCTCTTTATATTGCAGATTAATATCGTAGTCATTCAGAAATTCAACCCACCTTCTTTGCCTCATGTTCAACTCTTTCTGAGTGAACAAGTACTTTAAGCTTTTGTGGTCAGAATAGATTGTCACACTTACCCCATACAAATAATGTCGCCATATCTTCAATGCGAAGACAATGGCACCCAATTCTAAGTCGTGGGTAGGGTAGTTCTCCTCATGTTTCTTCAGCTGACGGGAGGCGTATGCCACGACCTTCCCGTGTTGCATCAATACACAACCATACCTCTACCTGATGCGTCGCAGTAGACCTCAAAACCATCTGGACCGTCTGGTATAGTCAGGACTGGTGCAGATGTCAGAGCATCCTTGAGACTCGTGAAAGAACTCTCACAGTCGACTGTCCACTCGAATGGTGCATCCTTCTTCATTAAGGAAGTCATCGGCTTCGAGACACTGGAGAAGTCCTTCACAAACCTCCTATAATAACCTGCTAGACCGAGGAAGCTCCTGATATCAGTGACTGTCTTCGGCCTAGGCCAGGTGCGCACTGCATCTATCTTTGCCGGATCAACAGCGATCCCGGCCTCAGAAATCACATGTCCAAGGAAGGATACTTGGTTCAACCAAAATTCACATTTCGAAAACTTTGCATACAACTGATTCCTCCTCAATGTTTGTAACACATTTCTCAGGTGGCTTTCGTGCTCACCTCTTGATTTAGAATACACAAGAATATCATCTATGAAGACTACCACAGACTTGTCCAACTGATCTTGGAACAAGCGGTTCATTAAGTCCATGAACTTAGCTGGTGCATTTGATAAGCCAAACGGCATAACTGTGAACTCATAATGCCCATACCTCGTTCTGAAAGCTGTCTTCTCGATATCACTGTCACGGATGGCAATCTGATGGTATCCGGAACGTAGGTCTATCTTGGAGAATACTGATGCACCCTCAGCTGATCAAATAGATCGTCGATGCGTGGTAAAGGGTAACGGTTCTTCACCGTAACAGCATTCAGCTCCCGATAATCAATACACAGGCGGAGGCTACCGTCCTTCTTCTTCACGAAGAGGACGGCGCTCCCCATGGTGAAACACTAGGGCGGATAAAGCCCTTTTCAAGTAGGTCTCTCAGCTGCTCCTTGAGCTCTGTCATCTCTGCTGGAGCCATACGATAAGGTGCTTTCGCAATGGGTCCAGTGCCCGGACTAGATCAATCTCAAACTCAACCTCTCGTGCTGGCGGCATGCCCGGCAGTTCCTTAGGAAATACGTCAGGAAACTCCGACACTACCGGCACATCAGAACTAAACTCTGGGATCTCTCTCTATGTCCTGGACATAGCAGAGGTATACATCACTCCCTCGTCGTAACTCACGATACATAGCCATGGCGGTGATGATCTGAGTCGAAGGCTCCCTGGGCCTCTGGCGGTATGATATGGTAACCCCAGATGGACTCCGAAGAAGCAGTCGATGCTCGGCACACAGGATTCTGCCCTTGTACCGCTCCAACCAGTTCATCCCGACAATCACATCAAATCCAAGTCCGTCGAACTCTATCAGGTCGATCGGGAACTCTTCACCCCTGATTCTCAAATGACATCTCGGTGGTAGCGGGTACACCTGATCCGCTCTTTCGATGGGAGAGTGACCAAGAAGTCTGGCATCTCATCTCCATCTAACCCCAGCCTCTTCGCAAAAGATAGCGAATAAATGTGTGTGAGGCTCCAGAGTCGAACAAGATCGATGCATCCACGCCATTCACTGGAAAGGTACCGGTGAGGATTGTGCCGCTCTTGCCGGCTTCTGCCTCATTGCAGACACTCAGTGTACCTCCCGTTCCGAGTGCACAGCCTAATTCATTGGCAAACTAATAAGTACTGGGTAACAACACGGTTGATATACTTCAATAACTCCACTTTATTCAATAACACTTTCTCTTTACAACATTGTTGGTCTACCTGGTTGATATAACTTAGCACATACATAACTTCCTTAACATATACTGGCTTAACACATTACAGGAGTATACAAGGCTTTAGAATTGTCTGAAGGTCAAATTCAAACGTCCGGGTTTCATGTGTGGCATTGATCACTGCCGACGGTGCGGTATTCAGTTTGATCTTCCTGATGCCATGGTATAGCATCCTTGACTGCCCACCCATAACTAGCACATCTCCTGACTTTAGTACTAACTTCCTTGCGAGATCAGCACGCTTCTGCTCGCCATACACAAATACTGCGGTATCACCAATGGACCAAGACACCACGGGTACTCCCTTACTTAGAGACTCGGGTGACTCGTCCTTATCTTGGTGTAAACCTAACCGTCCACCTTTCTGGTAGAAGTTCACAATACACAAATCTGCTTCCACATTTGGAATTGAATCCGTTTCAACTTGTTGAGCAATTCCCACGGCGTGATTAACGACCGCACGGAACTCCTCAGGTATACTTGGTACCGTTGCTCCATCTTCAGCTCGCACTTCTTGATATGACTTGGTGTAAGGGTTCCAGTCCTTACCCATGCACATCATCTTCAATTGCATTCTTGATCCGTTCGGATATTCGGGTGTGTAGAAACCTCCAGGTTTAGCTCCAAGTTCGTCGCATCGTCTGATGACATGGATTTGTGCTTCCGGTGTCAGGTATCCATTTAAAGTATCATACCTGGCTGGATAACCTGACATTGCTCCATTGGAAAGTCGGTGATGTGATGGTGGTTTCTTCAGGGTTTGGTGTGGGTGGGATTGGATAACATATATTGAAGGTTCCTTTAAGTTTAGAATTATCTAATTAGGTGTTTCACACTATACTTTAACTCCTTACTCACATGATAATACACTTGGACTCACTAATACACACACAAGCATGAAATGCGGTATGCAATCACTTATTACATTCAACAGTTTAGGCGGTACCTGGTCTAGAAGAGGGCCCTGGCGCCTCAGACCGGTCCACCACATTCAGGGCGCCCTTCCTAGGTCCCGACCCCTTCCCCTTCTGGGAATCAGTGTGCCTCTGATCAGTGGGTGGCTGATTAGCCGTCTTCGGGCCATCAATAGCTGCTGTGGCCTTACCCTTCCACTGCCCCTTGGCTTGTTGACTCTGCTGTTGGGGTTCCGGTAACACTCGTGGTCACGGTGACCCCACTTCTCGCAGTAACGACACTGCACCTCATTTCCCTTGCAGTCCTTGCCGGGGTGGTCTCCATTGCACCACTTACAGTAATAGTGGCGCTCCGGTCCAGAGCCCGTGCTAGCTGCTAACACGATACACACTCAGTACTTGTTTCACAACTTATCAACATACACATCAACTTATCACACAAGATTAAACAATTACCCTTAGGTGGGTAAGAGCGTAGGGGCTTCGCCGCATAAGCATATGTGAGCTTCAGTGGCTCCTCAGCTGTGGTGGTTTGGGCTTGGCCCTTGTCACCCTGGTGCTGACTCTTTGGGGCTGGGGATAAGGTTTCTTCTTCTTCTTTCCTCCCCCGTACCCCTGCGAACTCTGGCCCTCGCTCGTGGCCTTGCGCTTGTGCGCATTCTCCTCGTCCCTCAGACGGACGGTGATCTCCACCTTAGCAGCGGCATGATAGTACTCCTGAATTTAGGATGGTCAGTCATGCCCCGCAATACATACTCACAAACTCACATCAATACTCACTTGTAGACTACACATATTCACATCACTCTTTATTTAAATTACCTGCAAGGTTGTATACTCAGCTGGCCCCATCCCATAGCGAAGACGGTGGCTGAGACCGTTATAGAAACGGTTTACCAGCACCCGGTTCGAGTATCCCAGGTCCGGTAACAGGTGGACAAGGCCGGTGAATGCAGTGTAATACTCATCAACCGACACCTTGTCCCCCTGCCTCAGACTATCCAGCCAGGCGCTTGGCCTCTTGAACGTGCACAGGGTAGTATTTGGCTCGCAGCAGAGCGTGTACTCCCTCCATCCAAACTGAGGATCCGCCATCCGGTCCTCTCTCACAAGCTTCCACCAGTTTGTGCCGAACCCTTCAGGTAGTAAGCGGCAAGACGGACCTTAGCCTCTGCGGGTACAGCCAAGGTCTCGTAGGCGGTCTCCAACTCGGAGATGTACGCCTCCAGCTTACGTGGGTCGGTCCCCATGAAATGAAGGGGGTCTCAGATCTGCCAATGCCTTGACCCAGTTGGTCTCTCGTGGCGGTGGCGGTGGTGGTTGAACTCCGGGCATTTGCCCCTGCTGTATCGCAGCTACAAGCTGGGGTACCATCTGGGCCACAGCGGCTGCTACAGCCTCAGCCATAACCTGAGCCGTAGTGTTCTCGCCCTGGTCACCCGCATCACTAGTACCACTCCCGCGGCCTCTACCGCGCGGTCTACCTGCCATCTGTATCACATGAATATTCATTAGCAATATGCTTTCACACTTATCGGTCCAACGGTTGTAACGCTTCCCGACAATAAGGTATCTCCACACTTAGTTAGTGGTTAACCTTTCCATAACGTTCACTGAAGTAACTGTAGTTAGGTTTCCTAACTCGGTATATTCCTAAGCTCGGTATTCTAGTCATCAGAGCGATACTTCGCTCTGATACCACTTTTTGTAACACCCCTACTACGCACATAACACTAAATGAGATCGCAGCGGAAATAAATAACTAAACAGTAACTAACGCTTCGGTGCAACAACGCCGTCAACCACCCACGTGGTTGACAAGGCAGAATAAATACAAGTGTACCGGTCTGATGATCAGACTCCCGAGCATAAAACTAAACCATAAATACATCATATACAATACCGAGTGTTTACATAACCTTCACTAATACTCCATCACTGTTAAACGTCACAACCAAATATATAACACGCCACGGGAGCACAGGCGCATCCCGGGCCAACATCCAAAGTACTCAAAAGTAAACCACATCCTAGGATCTAGAGCCACTCCGCTTCTTCGATCCTCATCCTGCAGTATAAGAAATATGGATCCCCCGAGGGGGTCAGCAACCCTTGGCTGGTATGGTTAACGCGCAGCCCATCGGCTACCGGGATACACGCAACTAATTGTCATGATAACATGGCATTCATTTATATACATAACATAACATAACATATGGCTTAGCATCAATGGTGCACGGCACAATAACACATACACAGTGGATTTTCACTCCACATAACAACCACAAGGGTCAAAATACACAAGAGCCTAGAGAATGATTCACCCTCATGTTAAGCTCGTTAAACACACTCATTACCGTTCTGTTAGACGAACGAGTAACTTAAGTCACAGATGGTTCGGATTTAGTGACCCGAACACACCACACAAACACATGTTCCCACTAAACCGAACATAAGTCAGAATAGGTAAGCTTTGGAGGAAGCTAGCGGGAGATCGAACGCCAAATTAAGGAGAACAATCTTAACAACATAAGAGTCGAATCTGATTCAGATATCTACTCTTAACTTACATGCATGACCGGACAACCGGATTCCTCACTTCCCAGTTAACACTTGTTAGAAGTTCATAGTGGAACTTAACAACCAATGCACAATACGTGGTAAGTCATGTTAGACACACACAAGGGAATGAGTCACGTCATAACATCACAATAATAAGAACAACTGTAAACTCATTACATGTTTAATCTTATAACGTCATAAACACACAAAAAACATACAACACACAAGCCGGTGTAAACCGGTAGGCAACAGACTGCAAGAAAACCATACCTTGGTCCTTGCCTTGATTTGTTTCCACCGTAGGTCACTCCTATACATGATTCAAGAATGTCGGTTAATTAACTTACTTAACCTCCAAATTTACTAAGTATTTAACTTGATTGTATGACATGTTTTAATGTCTAACTTACCCTAGGTTACCTTCATTATACACCCTAGGGTTAACTACATAAGTCACATTCTTTTCTGTTTTTTTTTTAAGTTTTGGTATGTCCGACCCACCGTCCGACCCACAACTGGGTCGGACCCTCCAGTGGTTTTCGGGTCTGAAGAACCTTACCATGTCCGACCCATGTCCGACCCAACCTTCTGGGTCGGACCATTCCAGAGACATGTCCGACCCACGTCCGACTCACTCGACTGGGTCGACCATTACAGAGAACTTCATCGACTTCAGAACATACACGTCCGACCCATGTCCGACCCACCCTTCTGGGTCGGACCATTACAGAACATTTCACCGCCTTACCAACATGCCCGTCCGACCCACGTCCGACTCACTCGACTGGGTCGGACCATTCAGAACATTTTCCCTCCTTTGAAATATGACCGTCCGACCCATGTCCGACCCACCCTTTTGGGTCGGACCATTACAGAACACTTTCCTAACGTCTAACAGAGGCTGTCCGACCCAAAACTGGGTCGGACCCTGGGTCGGACGTCCTCTAAACTTACCCAAACTTTGTCAAATCTTCACCAAACTTCTCCTAAAGCCTCTTAATGCTTCCTAACAACATTTGGTAACCTTATATCCACATACAACATCTATGAAACTCATTTTCTAATTCCTTAAGCCTTTACTTATTTCCTTGTAAAATTCCTTAACACTTACAACATTTTATACTAGGTTTCTAAATGGTGTTTCTCACCTATGATAACTACTATCCCAAAACGCTTTCTCCTCATCTTAACATCATCTCTTAAGCATTATTTCTCACAACCAACTCCTTATGTCACTCTTGAAGTTCTTTTCCAAGTTTACACTTTCTCCTTATTTACCAAAGTTTGCCTAAGTCTTTATCTAAGTCCAAAATGACTTTGGTACATACTAAAACCTCAAGCTCATGCCTAAGTCCTTGTGACATCCTAAATCACCTTAATGCATGTTTCTTACACAAGAACAACACTTAACCAACCTAAACACCTCTTAACTTATCAAACTCATTTTAACTCTTAGAACTTCTCATTTATCACCTAAATTTCGACATAGGTTCTCCTAGAACATTACTAAACCAAAACACATTGCTTTTACCAACAAACAACCAAGAACACTAAAAATCCATCAAGCACTTATTATACACAAACTCCACTCACAAAGCACTACACCACAATCTAGTGCATAATTTAAATTGCATGGCACTTAGGCCCTTAAATGACATGGCTCTTAGGCCCTTAAGATGCATAAATCATAAACACTGAATTTCCACAATATATTTGCCTTTAACCTGCAAATACACTCAACAACACATATGCCTTTACTAAGCTCTTGAGAACACTTTACTAAGTCATTCACCATTTGCTCTTTAGGTAGTTTTAACAAGCATTATAAGCTCATTTCTCCTAAGGCATTAAACAACATTAGGTTAGTAGATTTACCTCTTTTTCCAAACAACTTCTTTCTTGTTTCCTTTAAAAACCGGTAAGGTATTTGATTCTTTGACAAGTTCTAAACAATATACAAACATTATAATGAGTATTCAAGCTATAAGCTTCATCTCATTGTAAACCCTAATTTTACTTTGTTTCAAAACATTAATGTAGTTGTTTTACCTTGCTCTTTGAAGAGAGTTTGAATATCTAGCAAGAGAGGACTCCACCTAGTCCATGAAGAGTTGGAATGAAGCTAGAACAAGGTCACACAAAGAGCTCCTTCAATATGTATTTTCGGTTACCACAAAAACATGAAGGAAATGAAGTTTTTATTTGAGATTCCTTACCTAGAAGCAAAGGAGAGTAACAATATGTAAAAATACAAGCTCAAGCTCCTTCAATGGTGGAACTCCATGGCACCGAAATGGTGGTCTTGGAATTTTAAGAAGATAGAAATGAAGAGCTTGATGAGAGGAAGAGATTGGTGGTGTTTGTTTTTGATTTGAACAAGTGAGCAAGATTTTACAAGAGATCAAAGAAGAGGTTTAATGGAGGTGGTGTGGTATTACCGTGGAAGAGAAGGAAGAAGAGAGGTGTGGAGCCGTGTGAACAAGGAAGGAAATGAGAGAATGGGATAGAATTACTTTTTTGAAGATATTTGTAGTAAAAGTAAAAAGTAGTTTATTTACTTATCATTACTTACTTAATACATTAATAAGAGAGTGGTGAGTCACCACACTCAAGAAAAACCGGCCCCCATTTATACTTAGGGGTAATATAGTCTTTATTTGTCAATTTAATTACTTATACAAACATATGTTATAAAATAGCTTATAAAAATCACTATTCACAAAAACAAGGCACATAGAAGTGAAATTTTTGATTTCCCATTAATATAGACATCCAAATGTGATATTATATAGTACACATATATATTTAAGAGTAATGATGGACATCTAGCCACTCAAAACTCATTTACAAGACAATTTTTCAAAAATGTGCTTTAAGACTCCTTAAAGCACATTTTGTGTTTAAACTTGTTTTCAAGCTTGGTTTTCTTTGGTAATTGGTTTAATATGTTCATTAGTGTATAAATGAGGCCTTGGTAAGTTCATTAGGTCTTAACCAAGTTTATCCCAAGCTTAGAGCACATTTTGGCTCTTATTGACTTTAAAGCACATTTTGTGTTTTCTTTTGTTTAAATTTGTTTACTAATGTTCCTAAGACTCTTTTTAGTCTTAATACACCATATTTAAGTGTTTAAACAATATATTAAGGTTTGGGGTATTTCATTGTAATACTAGGGAATGTATGTTATTAGCACTTGTTAATTGTTACACTCTTATCCACTTTACTCATACTTAACCCTAATTCTCAATTCAAGACTCTTGAAACCCTTACGTCATAAATGCATTTTATGTTATTCAATAAACCTTAGAATTTCAAAAGCAATCTTAAGCTCAATACTTTTTTCTTAATTTAGAATAAACATCGTATTATGACCTATGATGGGTTATCTTATAATACTATACTATTATTTCACAATGTAATGATTATGTATTTTACCAATATTTACTAGATAATCCATTATGATTAAGTTTTCCGCTAACTTAATTAAGATCTACATCCTGTATATTGGAATCATAGTGTTGTAGATGCATTTTATTATAACTTAATTGAGTTACTAAACTCATTTATCTTATGTTTAGTTCAGAATGACTTTTATTACAACCATCTAATAATCTCATCATAAGATGTTAAATTGCTTCTCATCTTGAATAACTATATTATAGTTAACTTACATTTATCGAACTCTTACATTTAGTATTCCCACGGTATATTATTACTTATCATTAAATATATAATAAGGCGTTTTAAGATAACCTTTTATGTATCCTTGCTTACATTTAATTTCCTAAATGTTTTATTTTAACACACATTCTCTCTATAACCTATGTATACTCCTTTTGTACTAAATTTTAATAAACTTATGTCTTAAACACATTCTAGATTGTTTACAAAACCTAAGGTTTCAAAGGAATAACTCAACAAATCAATTTCCTTTTTTATGTTTTAGGATAGACATTACATCTTAACATAAGGTAAAATTTACCTAAGAATTTAATTCTCATTCATAAGTGAGATTGTTAATTAACTAATAAGATCGTCTTATTCTGAAAAATCCTCATACCTTAAATTCAAATTACATACTAATATTTCCAATGTCATAAAGTAGATTAATATAATCTCTTATGTAACTTAGTTTCATCAAAATAAAGGTTCAAAGGTTTTAAGTATCTAATTTATATTTGCAAACCTTTTTGTAAGTTCTGGCTATTAATTACAACACTTATTTATAAACTCACCTTCAGAATATTGGTAATTAATGTTATAAATGTATTTTATATGGCTTATCTAATTCTAAGAAACTTAAAGATTATTATTTAGATTATTTTCCTAATCATAGTTTAATATAGTTTTATACCATAACCTTTTAATGATTGTATCGTAAAACATTAAGTTATTATTCAATTATACCTAAATTTTTATTACATTAAAACCACATATTATAGAGTAATCTTATGAAAATTTCTGAAATACAATTTTTAGACCTATTTCCCCTTGTCTAAAAATTCTCAAATTTAATATATAGAAACTATGATATTTTAGATGTTTTATAAAATTTTATTTCATAAAAATATTTTTTAAATTCTCTAAATAATTCCATAATACTTAGAACTTACAAAAATTATAACTTACGTTTAAAAACTCAAAATCCATATTAATTTTTAGGAAAATAAAACTAGATTTTATAAGGAATCTATGGCAAAGTCTAATTATAGCTTTATCTAATAACCTTACGTTGTATTAAATCCACACTATTAGTATCATGTATAGGTTTATTTGATTTATATAGTTTCTTCACATTCCATTTTCTAATTCTTAAATTATTTACACATTATTAATATTATAATATTACTAACTCTCTTAACCAAACCATTATTAATTCTTTTCTAGGTACTTCCTTTTATTCAACCCCTCAAAGTCCCTCTTTATTACTTATTTTATTTAACTTCTCTTTACCAAATTCCCAAACCTAATACATCCATTATGTTTTTAACTAACTCTTAAGTTTTTTTTTTAATTCTCACATATAAATAAGTATCCAGCGTCACTAATGGTTCACCCACTTGATAACTAATATTAAATATTCCTCGAATCTCACCCCCATTTACTTAATAATTTATCAATCTAACAAAACAACTTATTTTTTTCTACTCTAAACCCTTAAATTATTGACTTAATTTACCAATCCCTTAATTTTCTTAAGGGTAGTTATATATAAATATATATTTGTGTATATATTTAAATCATAAATTATTAACCTTCTCAACCATTGGGTAATGCCTTAATTACTCTTTGTAAATCATTTTTTGTGTATTTATTTATTTTGTTTACATACAACTAAAAACCCCAATATGTAGACGCATCACACCTATTTTTGATGAAACCTGATATTGGTAATTTGTTGGGTTTCCCCACATATATACATATACACGTTTCTAAACAATACTACTCGGTTTAAATTAGCGTTTAATTCACCACTTTAACACGTAATCATCAATCTGTTTAACTCGCTCATTAACCTTCAAAACAGTAAAATTCACCTTAAACATCCATTGTTAAGGTTAAAACCTCAAAACCTGAAGTTACCTATAATTAAGTTGTTAAAATTATTAATATCCAATTAGCAACCCTTTGTTAACATGTGCCATGTGCGGCAGAAAAAAGAAAATCCAAAAACTCCCACCGTTATGATAAGTTACCAGAAGGAGATACGTATGAGTATAATACCAGTTTTGGTGAACTGTTCACGCAGTTGCTTCAATGTAGAGTATGAGCGAGCAGTTCCAGTATTTATCACTTCCGGTTGTGCCGATACGAGAAGAAAATGAAGAGAGATGCAGAGCTGTACAAGATGGGGTTATTCCAGTGATTTATTTCTACATAGGCGTATAAACGAAGAAGATGAGGAGAGGTACTCATGTAGGCACAAAATGAAGATTGGGTTTGCAATAGAAAAATTAAACTTTTATGTTAATTGTAGAGTAGGAAGTTTAGTATATTACCGTTCTCGAAGAAATGTTTTCAGTCCCTCTCTTCAACCTGGCGTGCCAGTGCACAGTGACAGTGATTTATACGGAAGAGCGTAACCAAGAAAAATTGAAGGAAGGTGCAGAGCATATCTTTCTTGTTCGCTAGGTTTGGTGGTTCCCAGTGACTTGCTTATGCAGAGATTTTTAAAACAAGAAGAAAATAAAGAGATCTGAGGCAGCAAGAAGAGAATGAAGATGTTTCAGTATATATACTATCGTGAATAGGATGAAGGCTAACACAAATGGAAGAAGAGAATAGAGCAATTAAGCAAGGAGCATGTATGTGTCTTGTTGCGTTAGTTACGCAAATGAAGGGAATATGAAAGAGGGGCTGATTGTTCCAGATCGCCAATTAAGTGAAAAGAAAATAGAGAAGTGCTGGTATATATGTTCTCATATTAATTTTTTGTAATGTAAGTGAAAAGAAAATAGAGAGGCTATATATATTTGTCAGTTTAAGTCATGACCGAGAGTGATGGAAAATGAATAGAGTTTTATTATAATAGAAGATAATATAAAGAGAATAGAAATAGAATTGAATGGGGAAAATGAAGAGAAACTGACATGTATAACCGTGAGTGAAGAGAAAAGAAAAGAGCTTACATGTGTATTTATTTGTCACTTAGGATTGTAACATGAATAAAAAGAATAGGAAGAGAATAGAAAAGCAGCTCTTAATTGAGCTATTTAAATCTTCACAATTGTGCTAGCCTGCTAAATAAACACTCCGAATCCTCCTCGTAATAATTGTGTGTTATTTCATTCATGTAATAATATATATAGCTATTACATGTTACATACACAAGTTACATACGATTTTATTTTCAATCAATGTTTCAAATACTTCTAAAATCTTTATAATATAGTTGGAGTGTCCCCAAAAAAATTTCCAAGATTTATTGACTTATAAATCTTATTATTAAATTCATAATACTATATAATAATATATAGTAATCAAATATTTAATAGTATTATTTAGGATTAAATAGAAGAAATCCCCTAATTTAATTTTCATAATTCCATATAATAATTTAATATTCATAATGCCTTACAATAATTTAATATTTAATAGTATTATTTATGGTTTAATAAAAGAAATCCCCTAAATTAATTTAAATTAATTTAGTGGTATTTCAGTTGTAAATGTTATAACAATTATATGGTATTAAGGTAGTTTAGATGGAATTAATACAAGTAAGGATATTCACATTAAAAAATGTGACAAACTATAAATAAATAAGATTTATAAACTAAGGTATACAATGAATAAACCTTAGGAGTTGTAATTATACAACATAACTTGTTACATAATATTAGGATAATAATCTTAATATAAGTTGTATAATATAATACAATTAATGGGAATTATCATCTCATATAATATGATAAAAATGTAACATATAATACAAGAGTTTTACAACTCATGAAACTTACCTATATGGTAAATATATACTTATGCGAGAATAATGTATATAAGGATGAATATATATTATGGTTGGAAACCATATATTATAATGGTGGAGGTTATTAGATGAAATAGTTACAACACTATAAGTTATAAGTTTTTAAATGCAAATGTAGTTTACTAAATATAATGGATTATATAATACAATGTATTATAATGGATGGTGGAAATAATACAATATAATAGATCATGCATGCATTCATGCAACAATAGGTTATATACCTAAATTAAATGATGGATAAGATTAAAGAAATATAACGAATTAAACTTAACAGTCGAAACATTTCGACATACGAGTTTTAGTAACAAAGTCGACTGGTTTATAGAAACCCGTACAATTAACTGTAGAAATCCGGGGATGAATTGTCGGGTTACTTGTTATTCGGAAATACCGGATTTAGTTAGTCATGGAGACTGACTTATAGTTTATTACCGTTTAGATCATACTTCAGACGAAGGCGCTTGAAGAGCTAGTGGTCTACACTGCGCATCCTTGGTCTAAGGTGTAAGGTATGTAAAGGGATTTGATCCGGGTTGTCCTAAGGAATTCCTTGGGCTCGGATTTGGTTGATATGACTTGTGTGTTATGTGTGTGGATAAATGTATGTGATTATGTGTTACTGCATTATTTTATTTATGCACGAGCGTCCTACGGGACTAACACTACGTCGACTATAGATCGGCTTATATAAACATACATATGCGTTTAATGTGATGAGATGACGGTTACTTAATATAATACCATTAGTATTAATATTAAGTATATGGTAACCTAAGTAAAACACTTAGGGACGAGTCACGACATTGTCGGTCTCTAGAGCATGGATCTCGAACATGAATATAACCTAGATTACTTCTAGGTATGCGTGAGACCTATTGGGCAGCTAATTAATAAATTATATTCTCCATAAGACTAAGAGCATATCTTAAACATTATGAGAGAGAGATGGTGTGAGTTGAGGTGAGGAATCCAATGTAGTTTACGAACTACCTGGTTGCGCATTTGTGATCACTGAGGGGTTCCCGATCGGGTTCCGCTACAGGTTTATACCCAACGAGCCCTATTTGGATCATGGGTCAGGTGGCTACGGCCTTTATATGGACACCTTACGAGACAAAGTGAATAGTCAGGGGCCTCCGGACCTCTGGTGAAATGAGCACCTTCGTGTGTACGGGAGGACTACTGTCCATGGTGAGGTTATCGGGTTGTCCTAACATGACGCCCAACTGGTATTTAATTAATATGGTTTGGATGGATGGGGCCTTGAAGGCCAAATTAAATTACCTAAGGATGGTGTTCGCTACGGCGTTTATTCAGTAATTTTATTCGATATGTTCGATATACAATTGTTGTTTGTGATATTTTATGACTGTTTGTATTGGATGGATGATTATGAATTTATGCATGTATATTACAGTATTGATTATAACTGTAAAATGGTAAAGCATGAAACCAATCTAATAATAAGATGGTTAAAATGACTAAGTGACCAATAGGGTCCAGGCCCGGCATATTCAGCGTTTATCGCTGAGACTAAACTCATTGTGTAGGTTGTTGTTTATCGCCGAAGCCGAAGTGCGGGAACAGGGTAGTTAGAGTTTATTTTAATTACCACACATGGAGTTTATTTGTATAACAATGTCAGACTGGGAATGTATTATGGTACGACGGTTATGTATATTCGGGATTGGGTAGACGCTCACTTGTCGACGTTTATGGTTTATGGACTTAGTATGATGTATAGAGTATCTCTGTAACACCCCTACAACGCACTTAACAATAATTGAGATCGCAGAAGAAAAATAACAACTAAACAATAACTAAACGGTTTCGGTGCTGACAACGCCGTTAACCCCCCCCACGTGGTTAATAAGCAGGAATATGATACAAGTGTACCGGTCAGATGATCAGACTCCCGAGCATTAGGTACTAACATCCCATACATACATAAATACTAACCGAGTATATAACAAACATCCATCACTGTAAACTGTAACACTATAAACTCCACTGTCAACGCCGTCATTGTAATACAAACGGTACCAAAATATAACGCCATGGGAGCACTGCGCATCCCGGGCTCAACATCCAAAAATAACCAAAAGTACTTATAAACCTAAGATCTAAAGCCATTCCGCTTCCTCGATCCTCATCCTGCAATATAAATATGGAGCCCCTGAGGGGGTCAGCAACCCTTGGCTGGTATAGTTAACGCGCGCCCATGGGCTACCGGGATACGCGCAACTACTTGTCATGATGAGATGGCATTGATTTTAAACAAACATCATAAATAGCATAGCAAGAATATGCATAGCAATAACATCACAATAAACCAACATAGTTAGGATCACATGGAGATCCTAGAGAATGTTGCCAACTCATGCTAAGCTCGTTACATAACTCGTTTACCGTCCTGTTAGATTGAACGGATAACTTAATCCCAAGGTTGTCGGATATAGTAATCCAAGCACACCGAACAAACAATAGTATGCCCCTGTGGCCCGATGTGAGTCAGTAAAATACCTTGGGATAAGCTAAAGGGAAGGTTAAAAACCAAAATGGAAAACAACCATAACATACAAAGAAATCGAACCGGTTATGACATCGACTCCCCATACTCCACACGCGTGGCCGGAACTACCGGACTCCTCCCTCCCCAGTTACACTTGTTAGAAGTTCAACATTGAACTCATAAACACATCACAACAAGTGGTTAAGTCTTGTTAGACACCACAAGGGAAATGAGTCACACCTTAACAACATAGTAATATTAACAACTGTAAACTCATTTCATGACTTAAGTCTTACAAGGTCATAAACAAACAGAAAAACAAACAACACACAGCCGGTGTAAACCGGTAGACACAACTACAAGAAACCATACCTTGGTCCCTGCTGTGATTGTTTTCACAGTTGGAGAATCCTATACCCATTTAGTAACGTCGGTTATTAACGTACTAGTCCATTGTTAACTTATTACTTCACATAACTAGTTATTTTATTTTCCACACTTGTTATAACTTTTCACCCTTTTATTGCCATTATAACTCACCTACATGTCTTAAACAACCTCATATCATCATTACTACCTATCACCATTTTTAGACAACATTCTCTAACCTTAAACAAATTTTTAGTCAAAACATGGCATGTTCGAACTTGTGTCCGAGTTCCAAAGTTTGGACACAGGTCGAGACTCAAAGGGTGAAACTAGACGTATGTCCGAACATGTGCAAGCTTTCAAAAGTTCAGACATAGTCGAGGAAAATCAAAGGAAAATTTCAAGTGTCCGAACATGTGTCCCGAGCTTCCCAAAGTTCGAACACAAGTCGAAGCAAAACCAGAGAAAAGAACTGGTGTGTCCGAACCTCAAAGCCGGACAGAAGTTCGCACTGTTGGAAACTCAAAAATTTAAACGCAACAGGGCATGTCCGAGCTTCCAAATTCGGACCGAAGTTCGGACGTGCCAAAAAACTCATCTTCTATATCCTTAAACACTTACTCATTTCTTACCAAAATCTCTAACACTTATTATGTTTTCTCCTTAGGTTTCTAAATGGTGTTTCATACCTACAATAACCATCATGCCAAAGTATTTCCTCTCCATTACAACATCATCGCACCTCAAGCATCTTTTCTTACAAACCTAATTTCATTATGTCATTCTTGAAATCCCTTTAAGTTCATACTTTCTCCTAGTTTACCCAAAGTTTGCATAAGTCTCAACACACTCCAAATGACTTTGGTGTATTCCCACACTCATTTGATTTCTAGACACTCTCTAAATAATTTCTAAGTTCTTTTTGCACTCTAACACCTCCTAGTTCACAAAACTCATCTAAACACTTAAAACTTTCTTATACCTTACCTAATTTTTGACATTGGTTCAACTAACATCTTGTTACACCAAACACATTGTTTTCACCATTAAACATTTCAAGAACACTTAAATCCATCAATACATTCTTATACACAAAACTTCACTCATTTAACACTACATCACAATATAGTGCATAATTTATATTGCTTGGCCACTTAGGCCCTTAAATAACATGCTCTTAGGCCCTTAAATAACATAAACCATAAACACTGAATTTCCACATTATATTTGCCTTTGACCTGCAATACACTCAACAATACATATGCCTTTTAATAAACCCATGACAGTATTTTTTTCTAAGTCATTTACCATTACCTCCTTAAGTAGTTTTAATAAGCAATATAAGCTCATTTCTCCTAAGACATTAAACTACATTAGGTTAGCACATTTACCTCTTTTCCTCACAAACTTCTTTCTTGTTTCCTTGATTAAAAATCGGCAAGGACTTGGGATTGCTTGTCAACTTCTAAATAATATACAAGCAAGGTAATGAGTATTCAAGCTTCAAGCTTAATCTCATTATAAACCCTAGTTCATATATTGTCTTAAAACATTAAGATGCTTGTTTTAAACCTTGGAAATGAAAAAGAGTTGGATAGGTAGCAAGAGAAGACTCCACCAGCCCTTTAGAGATTGAAATGAGCTAGAACAAGCAAGGTCAAGACACCATCATCAATGGATTTTCGGTCAACATCAAACATGAAGGAAATGGAGTTTTTCTTTGGTTTCCTTACCTTGAAGCAAAGGAGAACAATAAAATATAAAAAGATGGGCTCAAGCTCCCCCATGGAGATTCCTCTTGGCACCAAAATGGAGCTCTTGGAGTTTTGAAAGGATGAAGTTGAAGAGCTTGGCAAGACAAAGAGAATGGTGGTCTTGGTTTTTGATTTGGCAAAGGAGCTAGGAACTACAAGAGGTTGAAGATGAGAATGGTGGTGGTGCTGTAGCATAACCGTGAATGAGAGCAAGAAGGAAGGTAGAAGACGTTGGAAATGAACAGAAATGAGAGAATGAGTTTGGAGTTTACTTTTAGAAGATATTTATATGTTAAAGCAAATAGTAATTATTAGTCATCCTTTATTTACTTTATAAGCTAACAAGAGTGGTGACTCACCACCATGAAAACCGGCCCCCTTAATGTATTTAGGGGTATTTTAGTCTTTGTTGACCATTAAATTACTTACATTGACTTATGTTATAAACTAGCTTATTTTAGTTACTATTCATAAAACAAGGCACATATTGTGAAATTTTTGATTTCCCATTGATCTAGACTTCCTAATGTGATACTAAGTAGTACACATGTTAATTAAAGAGTAATGATGGACATTTAGCCATTCAAAACTCATTTAAAGACAATTTTTCAAAAATGTGCTTTAAAGACTCCTTAAAGCACATTTGTGTTTTTAACTTGTTTTCAAGCTTGGTTTTCTTTGGTAATTGGTTTAATATGTTCATTAATATATAATAAGGTCTTAGTAAGCTCATTAGGTCTTAACCAAGACTATCCCAAGCTTAGACCACAATTTAGCCCATATTGACCTTAGGGTATTTATTTGTGTTTTCTATGGTTTAAATTGTTTACTAATGTTTCTAAGACTCTTTTTAGTCTTAATATACCATATTTTTAATGTTTAAAAAACACATACTAAGGTTTGGGGTATTTCAATCTACCCCCCTTAAAAGAACTTTGTCCCAAAGTTCATACTTCCCACAATCTTAAATTATTAACACACGGAAATACTTATAAATAACACTTCCATAACAACATTAACAACATATTTACATAGCACCGGACACAAGGTCCAAACAACATAACATCATTCAGACACAACGGTCTGTAACATAACAAGATAACAACATAACACATAGACAGTATTCGAATACATGTCGTACACACATAACCAAAACGGCTCTATCCCCCTTAAAATAGGGGTAACCCCGTACCCTATACATATAAACACTAAGAAGTAAACAATGACGGGTACTTCGCCTTCATCTTATCTTCCAGCTCCCAAGTGGCCTCCTCGACGTCCTGGTTAGACCAGAGGACCTTCACCAGTCTCACAGACTTATGGCGAGTTTCTCGAGTCTTAGTATCCAGAATCCATACGGGAGTCTCCACTGATCGCATGGTCAGCTCTAAGGTTAGCCTCTCAGGCTGAAGTACGTGAGACGGATAAGACATATATTTCTTCAACTGAGACACATGAAATACATCATGTACCTTGCCCAACTCCGCAGGTAAATCCAGTCTGTAAGCTACCGGGCCTATCCGCTCCGTCACAGCGGTAAGGCGTAAGGCCCCACATATTTTGGGCTCAACTTGCCTTTCTGGCCAAAATGAAACACTCCCTTCATGGGGGATACTCTAAGAAATACCTGATCGCCCACGGCGAACTCCAGGTCCGTCTGCGCACATCGGCGTATAATTTATGCCTATCCTGAGTTGCCTTCATGTTAGCCCGGATTTGACGTACTTCTGCTTGAACTTGTTCCGATACCTGGTCCTATAATGACCGTCTCACTCGACTCATCCCAGCATAATGGTGTGCGGCATGGTCTACCGTACAAAGCCTGGAAGAGACATCTTGATCAAAGCATGGTAACTGTTATTGTAGCTAAACTCAATCAGATGTAACTTATCAATCCAGCTGGTCTGAAAGTCAAGTGCACATGCACGTAACATATCCTCAAGCGTCTGGATGTGCGCTCACTCTGACCATCTGTCTATGGGTGGAATGCTGTACTTAGCTTCAGCTGGTACCAAGCGCTTCCCGTGTGGATTTCCAATACCTCGAGAGGAATCTGGTATCCCTGTCAGACACAATCGTTTTCGGTACCCCATGGTGCCGTATAATCTCTCTGTCGAAGAGCTCTACAAGTTTTGCCACTTTTCAGGTGTCCTTCATCGGTATGAATCGGGCCACCTTGGTCAGTCGGTCAACAACAACCCAAATCATATTCAGACCTCCCCTTGTAGGCGGAAGCCCTACTACGAAGTCCATAGAAATGTCATGGAACTTCCACTCAGGCACTGGCATTGGCTGTACCATACCACCAGGCCGTCGGTGCTCAAACTTGACCTTCTGACAAGTGAGACACCTCAACACATAATCAGTCACATCCTTTTTCATACTAGTCCACCAAAAATCTTTTCATACCTTTATACATCTTTGAAGCTCTGGGGTGAATCGAAGTAGTAGAACAATGGGATTCACTCAGTATGCACTCCTTCAGCTCAGCGCTACTCCTCGAAATACACAGTCGGCTATTAAGCCTAATCAGGTCATCATCGTGGAGTCGGAAGTCGTACTTCTGACCCTTGAATGTGCCATCAATAAGCTTCTGCCTGATCTCCAACATATACTGATCCGTGATCTGAGCACTCCGCACCTCTTCAACCCAGCTAGAATGAGAGACTAGCGAATGGAGAGAGTGTGCTCGGCGACTCAGTGCGTCAGCTACCACATTTGCTTTACCCTCTTTATACTGCAGGTTGATGTCGTAATCGTTTAGAAACTCGACCCACCTTCTTTGTCTCATGTTCAACTCCTTCTGAGTGAACAAGTACCTTAAACTCTTGTGGTCGGAATAGATTGTCACGCTTACCCCATACAAATGATGTCGCCATATCTTCAATGCGAAGACAATGGCACCCAGTTCTAAATCGTGGGTTGGGTAGTTCTCTTCGTGCTTCTTCAGCTGTCGGGAGGCGTATGCTATGACCTTCCCGTGTTGCATCAACACACACCCATACCTCTGCCTGATGCGTCGCAATAGACCTCAAAACCATCTGGACCGTCTGGTATAGTCAGGACTGGTGCAGATGTCAGAGCATCCTTGAGACTCTGGAAAAACTCTCACATCGACTGTCCACTCGAATGGAGCATCCTTTTTCATCAAGGAAGTCATCGGCTTCGAGACACTAGAGAATCCTTCACAAACCTCCTATAATATCCTGCCAGACCGAGGAAGCTCCGAATATCGGTAACTGTCTTCGGCCTAGGCCAGGTGCGCACTGCATCTATCTTTGCCGGATCAACAGCGATCCCGGCCTCAGAAATCACATGACCAAGAAAGGATACTTGGTTCAACCAAACTCACACTTAGAAATTTCGCATACAACTGATTCTTTCTCAATGTTTGTAACACATTTCTCAGGTGGCTTTCATGCTCACCTCTCGATTTCGAGTACACAAGTATATATCGTCGATGAAGACTACCACTGACTTGTCCAACTGGTCTTGGAGCAAGCGGTTCATTAGGTCCATGAACTTGGCTGGTGCATTGGATAAACCAAACGGCATAACCGTAAACTCATAATGTCCATATCTTGTTCTGAATGCGGTCTTCTCGATGTCACTTTCCCGGATAGCAATCTGATGGTAACCGGATCGTAAATCTATCTTGGAGAATACTGATGCTCCTTTTAACTGATCAAATAAGTCGTCGATGCGTGGTAAAGTAACGGTTCTTCACCATAACTGCATTCAGCTCTCGATAGTCGATGCAGAGGCGGAGACTACCGTCCTTCTTCTTCACGAAGAGACTAGCGCTCCCCATGGTGAAACGCTCGGTGACGAATAAATCCCTTGTCGAGTAGGTCTTTCAGCTGCTCCTTGAGCTCTGCCATTTCAGCTGGAGCCATACGGTAGGGCGCCTTCGCAATTGGTCCGGTACCCGGAACCAAATCAATCTCAAACTCTACTTCCCGCGCTGGCGGCATGCCCGACAGTTCCTTAGGAAAAACATCAGGAAACTCCGACACTACCGGCACATCTGGGCTAAACTCTGGGTCTCTCTCTATGTCCTGGACATAGCAGGTATACATCATTCCCTCGTCGTAATTCACGATACATGGCCATGGCGGTGATGATCTGAGTCGAAGGCTCCCTAGGCCTCTAGCGGTATGATATAGTAACTAGACCCCAGACGACTCCGAAGAAGCAGACGGTGCTTGGCACATAGGATTCTGCCCTTGTACCGCTCCAACCAGTTCATCCCGACAATCACATCAAAACCAAGTCCATCGAACTCTATCAAGTCGATCGGAAACTCTTCTTCTCTGATTCGTACAACAACATCTCGGTGGTAGCGGGTACACCTGATCCGCTCTTTCGACGGGAGAGTGACTAGAAAGTCTGGCATCTCTTCACCGTCTAACCCCAGCCTCTTCGCAAAAGATAGCGAGAAAAATGTATGTGAGGCTCTGGAGTCGAATAAGATCGAAGCGTCCACGCCATTGACTGGAAAGGTACCGGTGAGGATTGTGCCGCTCTTGCCGGCTTCCGCCACATTGTAGACACTTAGTATACCTCCGTTCTGAGTGCACAGCCTAATTCATTGGCAAACTAATAAGTATTTGGTAATAACATGGTTGATATACTTCAAACAACCCACTTTATTTATTAACACACTCTTTACAACATAAGTTGGTTTACATTTCTGACATAACTAACACATACAACATCCTTAACATACACTGGCTTAACACATTACATGATTACACAAGGCTTTAAAATTGCCTGAAGGTCAAATTCAAACGTCCGGGTTTCATGTGTGTGGCATTGATTGTAATACCCTCGAGGTTTACCTCCCACATCGATTGGAGGGAAGAACGAACCACTTCTTATATGGGTGGGGATACCTCTCCTTGTTGTGAGGCCTTTTGGGCTAGGAAACCCTAGGAACAAAACCGTGCGGCCTACGTGCCAAAGCGGACAATATCACAACAGTAGGATACTGGGTTGTTACAGTTGGTATCAGAGCCAGACCCAGGTCGGTGTGCCGGTGTGGCCCGCGAGGGCGCTGGGCTCCCAAGGGGGGTGGAGTGTAATACCCTCGAGGTTTACCTCCCACATCGATTGGAAGGGAGAACGAACCACTTCTTATATGGGTGGGGATACCTCTCCTTGTTGTGAGGCCTTTTGGGGCTGGGAAACCCTAGGAACAAAACCGTGCGGCCTACGTGCCAAAGCGGATAATATCACAACAGTGGGATACTGGGTTGTTACATTATATGATGATGGGACGCCTCTATATGATCCTACCATCTATCGAAGACTAGTGGGAAAGCTGAATAATTTATCCAACACTCGACCAAACATCAGCTAAACTGTCCAAAATCTTAGCCAATTTATGCAGCATCCCAATGATGTTCACATGGAGGCAGCTTTACATGCACTTTTTTATGTTAAGGGCACTGCGAATTATGGTATTATGCTAACAACCGGTAGCAATCATCGTCACTGACTCTCATGGCTTATTGTGATTCTGATTGGGTGGCATGTCCTAAACCTAAAAGTCGGTCTCTAGCTATTATATTTTTCCTCGGAGATAGTCCCATTTCATGGAAGACTAAGAAATAGGTTCCATCTCTTTATCTAGTGCAGAAGCAGAGTATCGTTCACTCCGACGTGTAACACAGAATTGACTTGACACAACTCGTCCTTACATAAACTAGGTGTTGATAACATAACACCGTTTCCTGTTAAGTGTGATAACCAATCAGTGATATGCATTGCATGAAATCCCGTATTTCATGAACGGACAAAGCATATTGAAATAGATTGTCACTTTGTACGTGAAAGATTCACACGGTCTTGTCAATGTGGTTTATAGTCCTACTACTACCCAGTTGGCAGATATGATGGACAAAGGTTCTACCAGGAATCAAGTACAAAGATCAACTGCACGAAATAGGCATGCGAGATAGCAACAAGACAAGCCTTGGTAATCTAGCTTACCTACGGCTTGAAGGGGGTATTGAGATATTGGATCATCCGTTCATATAACTTAGCCCATCTGTTAATAGGCCCATTAATGTTAATTATGTACATTACTCATATTTTAGAGAATATCTTATTTCTTTTATCTTTTAGTTAGTTAAGATTCAGTAGTTATATATATTCATGTATACCCGTTTACGCATTGTACACAATGTCAGTAGAAAACAAACTCTTTTCAACTCTCTATAATTCTAAGAAAACAGGTACCAATCCGAATTTAATTGAATTATTAGTTAGGATTGCAGGATTGCCGTGAGTGACTGGCGTAGAGCATGCAGTTCCTTGTTCACCTGTTAGGTTTGCAAATTTACCGTGAGTGAGCGGAGCAGCAAATCCTTGTTCACCAGTTTAAATTATAGAATTACCGTGACTGATGTCGCAAAGCATCCTTGTTCGCCCGTTAGAATTGCAAAATTAGCATGAATGAAGGTAAAAAAGAATGCAAAGCATGTATGTTACTTTAATCACGAGAAGGATTGAAAACTTAAGGTGAGTGAAAATTGAAAACAATAGATGCTTCTTTTCCAGTTAAGATTGCAGAATTGCCGAGAGTAAAGATGAAGAAGAGAAGAGGAGACCAATATTTTTTTTTAAAAAAAAAATTGCTCCACTAATGGTGCCACAATATCTGTAACACCCCTCCCCTTAAATGCGCAATAATCCCTCTCGTAGCAATAAATAAACGTCTTACAGCGGAATAATAAATAATAACAATAAAACTCACTCGGGTGTCACCGGCCATTACTCGCCCATGCGAGTAACGAAGCCAAACTATATCCAACAACCAACATAAACAAACTGCTAACCGCTGTGATAACGAGATTGAAATACCCCAACCTTAGTATGTTGTTTAAAAATTAAAATATGGTATATTAAGACTAAAAAGAGTCTTAGAAACATTAGTAAACAATTTAAACCATAGAAAACACAAATAAATACCTTAAGGTCAATATGGGCTAAATTGTGCTCTAAGCTTGGGATAGTCTTGGTTAAGACCTAATGAGCTTACCAAGACCTTATTTATATATAATGAACATATTAACCAATTACCAAAGAAAACCAAGCTTGAAAACAAGTTAAAAAACAAAATGTGCTTTAAGGAGTCTTAAAGCACATTTTTGAAAAATTGTCTTGTAAATGAGTTTTGAATGGCTAAATGTCCATCATTACTCTTTAATTAACATGTGTACTACTAGTATCTATCACATTAGGAAGTCTAGATCAATGGGAAATCAAAAATTTCACAAATATGTGCCTTGTTTTATGAATAATAACTAAAATAAGCTAGTTTATAACATAAGTCAATGTAAGTAATTTAATGGGTCAACAAAGACTAAAATACCCCTAAATACATTAAGGGGGCCGGTTTTCATGGTGGGGAGTCACCACTCTTGTTAGCTTATTAAGTAAATAAAGGATGACTAATAGTTACTATTTGCTTTAACATATAAATATCTTCTAAAAGCAAACTCCAAACTCATTCTCTCTCTCATTTCTCTTCATTTCCCACGTCTTCTACCTTCCTTCTTTCTTCTTCCTCTCATTCACGGTTATGCTACAGCACCACCACCATTCTTCATCTTCAACCTCTTGTAGTTCCTAGCTCCCTTTGCCAAATCAAAAACCAAGACCACCATTCTCTTTATCTTGCCAAGCTCTTCAACTTCATCCTTTCAAAACTCCAAGAGCTCCATTTCGGTGCCAAGAGGAATCTCCATGGGAGGAGCTTGAGCCCATCTTTTTACATTTTATTGTTCTCATTTGCTTCAAGGTAAGGAAACTCAAAAAAAAAACTCCATTCCTTCATGTTTTGATGTTGACCGAAAATCCCCATTGATGGTGTTCTTTACCTTGCTTGTTCTAGCTTCATTTCAATCTCCAAAGGGCTTGGTGGAGTCTTCTCTTGCTACCTATCCAAACTCTCTTTCATTTCCAAGGTAAAACAATCATTTTAATGTTTTAAGACAATATATGTAACTAGGGTTTATAATGAGATTAAGCTTGAAGCTTGAATACTCATTACCTTGCTTGTATATTATTTAAGTTGACAAGTAATCCCAAGTCCTTGCCGATTTTAAATCAAGGAAACAAGAAAGAAGTTTGTGAGGAAAAAAGGTGTGCTAACCTAATGTAGTTTAATGTCTTAGGAGAAATGAGCTTATATTGCTTATTAAAACTACTTCAGGAGCTAATGGTAATGACTTAGAAAAAAATACTCTCAAGGGTTTATTAAAAGGCAAATGTATTGTTGAGTGTATTTGCAGGTCAAAGGTAAATATAATGTGGGAAATTCAGTGTTTATGGTTTATGTTATTTAAGGGCCTAAGAGCCATGTTATTTAAGGGCCTAAGTGCCAAGCAATTTAAATTATGCACTATATTGTGATGTAGTGTTAAATGAGTGAAGTTTTGTGTATAAGAATGTTCTTGATGGATTTAAGTGTTCTTGAAATGTTTAATGGTGAAAACAATGTGTTTGGTGTAACAAGATGTTAGTTGAACCCATGTCAAAAATTAGGTAAGGTATAAGAAGTTTTAAGTGTTTAGATGAGTTTTGTGAACTAGGAGGTGTTAGAGTGCAAAAAAACTTAGGCATTATCTTAGAGATTGTAGAAATCAAATGAGTGTTTTGGAATACACCAAAGTCATTTTGGAGTGTATTGAGACTTATGCAAACTTTGGTAAACTAGGAGAAAGTATGAACTTGTAAAGGGATTTCAAGAATGACATAAGGAATTTGGTTTGTAAGAAAATATGCTTGGGAGATGATGTTGTAATCGAGAGGAAATACTTTGTCATGATGGTTATTGTAGGTATGAAACACCACTTAGAAACCTAAGGAGAAAACATAATAAGTGTTAGAGATTTTGGTAAGAAATGAGTAAGTGTTTAAGGATATAGAAGATGAGTTTTCTGGCATGTCCGAACTTCTGTCCGAATTTGGAAGCTCGGACATGCCCTGTTGCGTTTAAATTTTCTGAGTTTCGACCAGTGTCCGAACTTCTGTCCGGCCTTTGATGTTCGGACACACCCGTCTCTTTTCTCTGGTTTTTGCTTCGACTTGTGTCCGAACTTTGGGAAGCTTGGACACATGTTCGGACACTTGAAATTTTCCCTTTGATTTTTCTTCGACCTATGTCCAAACTTTGAAAGCTCGGACACATGTTCGGACATACGTCTGGTTTCACCCTTTGAGTCTCGACCTGTGTCCGAACTTTGGAAACTCGGACACAAGTTCGGACATGCCACTGTTTTGACTAAATATTTTGTTTAAGGTTAGAGAACGTTGTCTAAAATGGTGATAGGTTAGTAATGATGATATGAGGTTGTTTAAGACATGTTAGGTGAGTTATAATGGCAATTAAAAGGGTGTAAAGTTATAACAAGTGTGAAAATAAAATAACTAGTTATGTGAAGTAATAAGTTAACAATGGACTAGTACGTTAATTAACCGACGTTACTAAATGTGTATAGGATTCTCCAACAGTGGAAAAAAATCACAGCAGGGACCAAGGTATGGTTTTCTTGCAGTCTGTTGCCTACCGGTTTACACCGGCTTGTGTGTTGTTTGATTTTCTATTTGTTTATGACCTTGTAAGACTTAAGTCATGAAATGAGTTTACAGTTGTTAATATTACTATATTGTTAAGGTGTGACTCATTTCCCTTGTGTGTGTCTAACAAGACTTAACCACTTGTTTGTGATGTGTTTATTGAGTTCAATGTTGAACTTCTAACAAGTGCTAACTAGGGAGTGAGGAGTCCGGTAGTTCCGGCCACGCGTGTGAGTATGGGAGTCGATGTCAACACCGGTTCGAATCTCTTTATATGTTATGGTTGTTTTCCCTTTTGGTTTTCAACCTTCCCTTTAGCTTATCCAAGGCTATTTTGCTAACTCACGTCGGGCCACAGGGGCATACTATGTTTGTTCGGTGTGCTTGGATTACTATATCCGACACACCTTGGGATTAAGTTATCCGTTCAATCTAACAGGACGGTAACGAGTTATGTAACGAGCTTAGCATGAGTTTGGCAACATTCTCTAGGCTCTCCATGTGATCTAACTATGTTGGTTTATGTGTGATGTTATTGCTATGCAATATTCTTGCTATGCAATATTCTTGCTATGCTATTTATGATGTTTGTTTAAAATCAATGCCATGTCATCATGACAAGTAGTTGCACGTATCCCGGTAGCCGATGGGCTGCGCGTTAACCATACCAGCCAAGGGTTGCTGACCCCCTCGGGGCTCCATATTTATATTGCAGGATGAGGATCTAGGAAGCGGAATGGCTTTAGATCTTAGGTTATAAGTACTTTTGATTATTTTTGGATGTTGAGCCCGGGATGCGCCTGTGCTCCCATGGCATTATATTTTGGTACCGTTTGTATTACAGTGACGGTCGTTGACAGTGGAGTTTATGGTGTACAGTTTACAGTGATGGATGTTGTTATATACTCGGTATTGTATTATGTATGTATGGATGTTAGTACCTAATGCTCGGGAGTCTGATCATCAGACCGGTACACTTGTATTATTTCTGCCTTGTTAACAACGTGGGTGGTTAACGGCGTTGTAGCACACCGAACCGTTTAGTTATTTTTTAGTTGTTATTTTCCACTGCGATCTCAATTATTGTTAAGTGTGTAGTAGGGGTGTTACAAAAAGTGGTATCAGAGCGAAGTATCGCTCTGATGACAAGAATACCGAGCTTAGAAATATACCGAGTTAGGAAATCTAACCAAAGTTACCTAAGTGAGCAGTTGTAAAAAGGTTAACCACTAACTAAGTGTGGAAATACCTTAATGTCGGGAAGATGTTACAACCCGTTGGACCGATAAGTGTGTAAGCGTAATGCTAATGAATGTTCGTGTGAATACAGATGTCAGGTAGACCACGTGGTAGAGGCCGCGGGAGCGGCATTGGTGATACCGGGAACCAGGGAGAAAATACTACGGCACAAGTCATGGCCGACGCTGTAGCGGCCGCCGTAGCCCAGATGGTCCCGCAGTTGGTAGCTGCGATACAACAGGGGCAACAGCCCGAAGTTCAGCCACCACCGCCACCGCCTCGAGAGACCAACTGGGTCAAGGCGTTGGCAGATTTGAGACCCCCGTCGTTTAGTGGGGAGACCAATCCTCGTAAGCTGGAGGCGTACATCTCCGACATGGAGACCGCTTTCGAGACCTTGGATGTTCCTGCTGGTGCCAAGGTTCGACTTGTCGCTTACTACTTGAAGGGTTTGGCACAAAGTTGGTGGAAGCTGGTAAGGGAGGACAGAGTTGCTGATCCTACCTTCTAGTGGAGGGAGTACACGGCTCTGCTGCGAGCCAAGTACTACCCGATACACGTGCAAGAGGCCAAGCGCCTAGAGTTGGACAATCTGAGGCAAGGAGATAATCTGCTGCGAGCCAAGTACTACTACTCCGCTTTCATCGGACTTATCCACCTGCTACCAGATCTGGGATACTCAGACCGTTTACTGGTGAACCGTTTCAACAACGGACTGAGCTACCGCCTACGCTACGGTACGGGGCCAACCGGATATACTACTTTGCAGGTAACGAACTACAATGTGATGTGAATAAGTATGTGTAGTGTGTTGATGTAAATGTGAGTTTGTTTCGCAGGGCATGACTAACACCCTAAATATAGGAGTGCTATCATGCCGCTGCTATAGTAGAGATCACCGTCCGTCTGAGGGACGAGGAGAATGCGCTCAAGCGCAAGGCCACGAGCGAGGGTCAAAGCACGCAAGGGTACGGGGGTGGGAAGAAGAAAAAGCCATACCCCCAGTCCCAGAAAGGACAGCAACAGGGTGGCAAGAGCCAAGCCCAGACCACCACTGCTGAGGAGCCGTTGCAGCTCACCTATGCTTACGCGGCTAAGCCCCTGCGCTCTCAACCATTAAAGGGTAAATAATTAGTTCTGAATACTGATTTTAAGTGTGTGATGTTATAATGTGAAGTGTGTACTGAATGTGTAATGTGTTAGCAGCTAGCACGGGCTCTGGACCGGAGCGCCACTATTACTGTAAGTGGTGCAACGGAGACCACCCCGGCAAGGACTGTAAGGGGCAACGATGTGCAGTGCCGATTCTGCAAGAATATGGGGCATCGTGACTACGAGTGCTTCCAGAACCCGAATGGCAGAAACTACAGGCCCAAAGGGCAGTGGAAGGGTAAGGCCACCGCGATCACCGATGGCTCGAAGACGGCTAATCAGCCACCCACAGATCAGAGGTACACTGATTCCCAGAAGAGGAAAGGGTCGGGACCTAACAAGGCCGCCCTGAATGTGGTGGACCGGTCTGAGGCGCCAGGACCCTCTTCTAGACCAGGTACCGCCTAAACTGTTGAATGAAATAAGTGATTGCTTACCGCATTCCATGCATGTGTGTTAGTGAGTCTAAGTGTACCACAATGTGAATAAAGAATTAAAGTATAATGTGAAAGTCACCTAATTAGGTAATTCTAAACTTAAAGGAGCCTTCAATATTTGTTATCCAATCCCACCCACACCAAACCCTGAAGAAACCACCATCAGCATCACCGACTTTCCAATGGAGCAATGTCAGGTCATCCAACCAGGTATGATACTCTTAAATGGATACCTGACACCCGAAGCACAAATCCACATTATCCGACGATGCAACGAACTTGGAGCAGCACCTGGAGGTTTCTACACACCCGAATACCCGAGCGGATCGAAGATGAAATTGAAGATGATGTGCATGGGTAAGGACTGGAATCCTTACACCAAGACATATCATGGCGTGCGAGTTGAAGATGGAGCAACGGTACCGATGATACCTGAGGAGTTCCTTGCGGTCGTTAACCACGCCGTGGGAATTGCTCAGCAAGTTGAATCGGATTCAATACCAAGTGTTAAAGCAGATCTATGTATTGTGAACCTCTACCAGAACGGTGGACGGTTAGGGTTACACCAAGATAAGGACGAGTCACCCGAGTCTCTAAGTAAGGGAGTACTCATGGTGTCTTGGTCCATTGGTGATACCGCAGTGTTTGTGTATGGTGAGCAGAAGTGTGCTGATCTCGTAAAGAAGCTAGTGTTGAAATCAGGAGATGTGTTAATCATGGGTGGGCAGTCAAGGATGCTATATCATGGTATCTAGAAGATCAAACTGAATACCGCACCTTCGACAGTGATCAATGAAATACCCCTGTAACACCCCACCGTTAAGCTCGTCATTACCTCTTAAATTGTCACCATTACTCTTACTCACGCAGCGGAACTCTAATTACAACGAGGGGTGAAACAACGCCGTTAGCCACCCATATGGCTAACCAGGCCTATCTCACATACAGTAACGGTCTGATGGACTGGAACAACCGAATACACAATACCAATACAATACTCAACTCACTTCTTTACTATACCGAGTCTACAATATATGGATGCCGACAACACGTTCGGTCTTACACCTCTTCAATACATAAGTAATTAAAACTAACTAACCATGCAACCCCCACCGACCCCGTCCTACTCTCGAACGGTAACATCCTATTCGGTGTACCTGTAAAATAAAAACATCGCCCCTAGGGCCCAGCTTAACGCTGCATATGAAATTCGCATACCCCGAGCGCTAACGGGGTACGCGACTACTTTGTCGGATATACATGGAGTTCATTATCAAACAAACATGCATAATAAGCAATACAATATATATGTGTATTACTCAAGGAATCTACATCCAATACGGAACACAATTCTAACTAACATAACAAGGTTGTTAGTTGCATGCTTACTCCTAGGCCTTGAGGGTTATACCTCACTATGCCTGTTTACTTATTCAATACCTCACCCGCTCTCTCGGGTTACTTATTCATATACACACCCATTCTCTTGGGCTACTTATTCATATACACACCCATCTCTCTGGGCTACTCATACTATACTCACCCACACTCTCGGGTTACTTATTCTCATTATCTCACCCACACTCTTGGGTTATTTATACTCATTATCCACACACTTGGGTATTCATACTCAAGCTCTTGTAGATTCTTGAGACATACAGGTCTCCTACGTCACGCTTGTTACTCTGAATACATACTTAGGCCAAAACTCATGGATCTCAGCATAGTCTTACTTCCCCGGTTTAACCCTACTGGGTCTAGCATGGTGGAAGGTTCAACTAGCTCACGGAAACTCTCTCTTAGTTCCTATCTCTTTACTTAGGTCCGAATCTCTCGGACTACTTACATTCCCATACACTCCTCTCTCGGAGTTATATAAGATTATGTATATTAGTCTAGAAGCATCACTCTCGATGTTTCTAATGACCTTGGGAACATTACTTAAGTTTGGTTAATCTTAGGTTTTAAGAGTTACCCATACATTTACTTTACTCATACTTTCGGTTATTTGCATAATCAGGTAAAATCCTCATATAGGAGGTCGACCATGTCTCAAGGGAGCTACTAATCCCTCAGGTCTCTTTTACCTTCATCACTAGTTCACGTCTTCGAACTATCTTAAATCCTCTTGAAGGAGGTTCACTTATCTTTCTACTCTCATTTGTTTCGTGGATTGTTTCAATGAGGTTTTCTAACCATTATCGGGTATTTACTCAACCCGTACATCTCCTCACATTCTAGGGAGTTCATATG
This sequence comes from Limonium bicolor, assembly GCA_023374045.1. Taxonomy (NCBI): domain Eukaryota; kingdom Viridiplantae; phylum Streptophyta; class Magnoliopsida; order Caryophyllales; family Plumbaginaceae; genus Limonium; species Limonium bicolor. The sequence goes on along the minus strand of CM041776.1, from coordinate 148,790,186 downwards.
TTTGCGTTATCGTTATACTTTAACGGATAGTTTGTGTGTTTGCACGTTTTCTTTATCATAAGCATCGACCCGACCCGATCTATGGGTCTCTAGCCAAACGTTACTCACTATGAGTCGGTCTTTACTCTATGCTAGACCACACCGGCTTACAAGTATGTTAGCTCATTCAACATACAACAAGACATACATAATCAAACAAGGATTATTTTCATGCTTTAATCTTGATTAAGCCGGTACACAAACACACAAAGCAACGTAACTCGGTTAGCACGCGGAGTATGAAAATCATACCTTTCACCGGGGTTAGCTTTATCGTGTGATCTCACCATGCTAGGTTCGCACTTGGTCCACTGATAACATTCAAATGTTTATATTAACATTAAGGAGTTACGGTATGTAAAAACTAATACTCCCGTACTTAACCCCGTTATCCCGTTATTCCTAGTTAGTTCATGTGTTCTTAACTCACAACTTTCTCACTCACTTCTCAAACTGTTTACTCTTCTTAGGACCTTTATTAGTCACCAAACAAGGCCTAAACATCATCTAAAACCATTACCATTCACTTCCCCATCTTCAGGGCACTTAAAAAACACATTCTGTCACATTTTTGCCTGGTCCGGGTTTGTGTCCGGGGTTACAAACCCGGACCAAACACTGGAATCAGTTTCTGTCGTATTTCATGTGGTCGGGTTTGTGTCCGGGTTTACAAACCCGGACCACCCCCCTGGGATGACCTTCTGCCATGTTTTGCTATGGTCGGGTTTGCGTACTGATTTGCAAACCCGGACACCTCTGGAACTATCTAAATCTACATTTTTCACAGTTTTCAACCCCTAATCCACCTCTAATCATTCCCTAATCATTCCACATATTCTAGCATGTTTGACATTGATTAGGCACTCAAAACTAACCTAAACCATTCTCCATACTCATCTGTTACAAAACTCATTTCACTGTAATTTCTTCATCTGTTACAGGTTCTAGTTCATTGTTTTCTATTGCAGTTTTCCAATCCTTCCTTCTTACCATTTAAACTCCACGCCTTAACAAACTCAAGGCTTAGTTTCCTAGACCAATTTTGACATAGCTTACCACATTCTAAACATTCTCTCCACACTACAACAGACCCCAAACATCAGTTTACATCCCTGTTACATAAGCATAAAAATCCTTACAACAGCACATTTAATCCCTCTATGTTATCACACATTACTAGCTCAGTTTCTAAGTTTGTTTTGAACCCCCAAACAGCATTAAGACTCCTCATTTAACAATCAATATGTAGTACAAAACTACACTAGTTCATGGTTATTTATTTACATTCAAAAAAATATGTTTCACAGAGAACAAAACCAACTCAAGGTAAGTTCAATACCTTGTTAGTTTTCTGTTTTCTCTTCCCTTCTTCCTCCTTCTCTTGTTCCCACATTCTCTTCTTGTTCCACACCAACAAAGGGTATCGATTGTTATCTACAATCTTATTCCCATGCCATACATAACAAGCTAGTTTAGTTCTCACGTTTCTCACCAAATTAGTATTTCAAGAGTTAGTTTTAGGGCTTTATCACAAGAACTTACCTTACTCTCTTGAGGCAAACCTTGAGCAGCAAGACTAGCAAAAATCTCACCACTTTGTTGAAAACTAAAACCGTATGAAAAATGGAGAAAATATCACGTGGGCATTTTTTTGATTTTGCTAGAACAAGCTTGAAAGATGGATAACTTGAGTTTATATTTACCTTAGAGTATTAAGGAGATGAAGGAGACTCAAAAACACCTCTTCAAGCTCAAAGAGGCTACGGTCAAGAAAATGAAAATGAGGGTTTTAAGTTTTTGAAGGGTGGAAAATGTTGCCCTTAACGAGAGGAATCCAACGGTGGTGTTCTTGTGTGATTTGGTGTTGTATTGAGCAAGATAATGGAGGAACAAGGTGGAGGCTGTGTGCTCCCTTTGAAATCGTCGATGGCTTACAGAGGAGGAAGAAGAAGATAAGCAGAAGGGGTAAATCGTGAAAGAAGAATAAAGGAGGTGAGAGGTAAGTAATCCTTTTTACTATTTCACCTTTTGCTTTATTTATTTACTTGTCATCTTGTGACTTAATAAGCTAACAAGCTAATTACATGTGTGTGTGTTACTAATTAAAATCGGCCCACACAAAAATACAAGCTGGGAGCGGTTTTCATTTTTTTTACAGAAAACGCTCATTATTTTACCTGGTTCGGCACTATTCACTAACTGGGCCCGTTTTTCAGATTTTTCTCGTTTCTTTATTTTTAATGGTTATTTAGCTTCCATTAATACTTAGTTATAGTTATATAATCAACTATAATTTACGGGTCCGTTTGACCACTTAAAGCAGCATTTTCGGGTTTCCTCGAAAAGCGTGCTATAAAACTCCGTTAGCATTTTTCAATCCATTATTTGGATCCGTTCTCTTCGGGAAATTCCCGTATACTAATTAGGCTTAACTAAGCCTTAGGAATCCATCTCAGACCCTAACGAGATCATCTATCTCTTATACTCATTTAATGCGCGTTTTAGCGTTTTTCGCGTTTCACGCATTTTCTCTTTCTTTTGGTTTTATTTCTTTACTAATACTCTTTAGGCACCATTAGGCCTTTAATAATCAAATTAGAGTAATTAAATCACCATTATTAGGTCCGGGGTATTAAAATCTACCCCCTTAGGAACTTTGTCCTCAAAGTTGGTGAATCTTATATCGTTACTCTCATGGGCACGCTATGCCAAGGTTATAATACATGTATAACCTTACAGACTCCACAAGTCAGTCTCATTTCACACTACACATACCACACACATATCACAGCATGTATAGCAATCAAAAATACTCTTTTACTCTCTCCGTGGAATCGGTCCGAAGACAAGAAGGCACTACAGTCCTCGAACCCATATTGAGTAATATACTACTGATCCCTCAGGTACCGGTCACGTTGAACACTTACGCTTTCTGGTTCACGGCCGTTTCATGACAAATGGGCACTTACTCTCTCTGGCCCACAGTCCCTTCGGTTCTGATCAAAAACTTTACACATATACATATCCTCAGGCACTCTGGTTGACTCACTCAACACAGGAACGTCTCAGGGTACTCTCCCGTCCCGCTGCCTTTGGAAAAAATCACACACTGTCACCGCCCCAAACCGGTCACTTAGGACCGCCGCAGTACGGTGCAATGGTTTCAAAACTAATACACGCCCACCGTTCTACCGGTCATCAAGACTTAAGGCCGTAGCCATCGGCGGGTGATAGCGGTTTAAAAACCAGTTTTCATTTCCATCTTCATACTTGAAGAAAATCCCTTTTCAAATTCTGTTTGAAAATTGTTTTTGAAACATCACACAACTCCAAATCAATTTTATGGTAGCTGCATCTTTTCTTAGCGTGATTACTTGTGACCACTTATAGGGAGCTTCGAGAATCATCCAACCCTAATGTGATCAGCATCAGTGTTGAACTATCCTTCCACTCCAATTTGTGTTCGGTTTCCCTTGATCGCTAGCAGATCAAGTTCCACCTCCCACGTCAGTTTCAAACAATCAGATAGTCAAACATTTTCATTTTCTATCTTTTACTCTTTCTAGTCATATTCACGAAACAATTCGTTTCAATTAATCTCTAGTTCCTAGCACTTAGGTCATTCGTCATTTCCAACTTACTTTGCTTACTTTACCTAAGTAACTTATACTTATGGCCTCTTTCCTCAAATTGTTACTCAATTTAAAACACACAACATACAACTCCAAAGGATGGAACTCACTCCATCAATCATTCTCAAATAAAATTACCTAGGGAACTCACTCCCTATAAGGTTCCACATCGGTTTCATACCAATTCATACTCATTATGTCTCATGTCTAATCTCACTAGACATATAGTATAGGGATTCTCATTCCCTAGGAGTCTCTCTACTCCTTTTTCGTACATATTCTATACTCGTTACTTGCATCACTCATACACAATAATCATTATTACATAATGAATGGGTACATATGTTTATGTAACATAAGTTCCAATCATCAAAACAATTCTTTTGTGCTATGCACATAGTAGTTTACGCACTAAACGTAAAACAAACTCTAAGCGGTTTCTCGCCTAACCCCCTTAAAAGGGGTACGCCCGCGTAACTAACCATATGTTATCACTGAACATTGGTTCACTAATTCGAGTATCATGAAGTGTTTTAACTTCAATGTGGTTAGTTAACTCATAACGGGTTCGGTTCTAGCCTCTAAGGCTTCAAGGCGTTTACGATGAGTCATCTACTCATGTTTACCATTTATACTTAACTTTGAATTACGGTCCACAAGCTTCTGCTGCGTGACCTGATAATTAAAGCTTAATTGCTCTTTGGTATTCTCAATGTATTAATCCACTCCCTTTATCCCTTTTGTGTCTTGGGAATAAAGGTTCTCAATCGTCGCTAGGTATCTCTTACCGTATGCGAATTCGATGAGTTATAGATTTTCTCTCCAATTCTCTGGAAATCTATTCCGTATAGCGCTGTATACCTTTGTGATTATTCACTTACTTTTCCCGACTTGTTGTCGGTTGAGGTCAAGCTACTACTTAATATGTAGTGCTTCCTCGATTAACAATTGCTTCTGAATTACGTTTGTTTACTTGTTTCTGTACAAGAATTCCTCTTCATACTACTTTGCGTTTACCATCCATCGATCCTGGGACCTGTGGGTTACAGCCCACACTCTTCGTGCATCTTTGGCCAACAGCCGCATGGTTATCTCTCAAGATTCTCACTCAACAGGCTTCGTTGACATCTCTCAATTCCTGGCTCTCCCACTCGATCATTACCGCACAAGTGCAATACCAAAACACTCAGTCATACAGAGTGCAGAAGCGTAAACCCTTGACAGTAAATCTCTCATGAGATAGGAATGATTATGTCTCCTTTACCACATTTTCTCATCAGCTTCATAACATTATCTGATTATATTCCTACAATGGTCGCTGCTGCGTACCATGTTCTTACTCATTAAACAACATTTGTTTACATGGCATCCGCTACTACTTTAGCTTCTGCTCATGTACTCCCGCCATTTATACTATGGCTTGCCATTCACTTGGCTCAATGAAATACGTACTCTATTAAACCTCTCTACGCTTCTTGCGCATTGTTTACTCTGTAATTCACATTGCACACATACTGTGTTTACTTCTCAACCGATTGCTCTCTCGGTTTCCTTCCATTGCTAACAAAGCCTTTCTACACACTATTTGTGTTCATATACTCCTTGGCAATATACTCATGCTCAGGTTTCACTACACCGCTTTAGTGGTTTCACATTACATACTTAGGTGGTAGCCTTTCTCTGGAGGATTCACGCAAGTACCGCTCCATAGGCTCCATAATAGCAAGTGGTATCCCCACTCTAAGGTAGTGGTTCGTTCTCCACAATTCCTTTTTATGCCTTTATGCATAATTTTTGTAACGTTTGAATCTACGAATTGTAGTTAGTTTTCCGGCTTACAAGCCACCTTGCCTCGAGCCATGCTCTGTGCGGCTGTTTATACAAGTTTCTTCTTCTCCGTACACCATTGAATGGTTTGGAGGTATTACTGGGCTTTTTTTTAAGGTTGTTTCCTCACACTTCTGTATATGGAGGCCCATTTTAGTATTTGATACTAATTCACGCCGTCAGGCACTTTAGGGTATCCCGTGTTACGTGGGATCCGTTCGGGTTCTACCCGAGTGTTCGCTTAAACACTTGTGTTCTCAACGTGATGTTTCGTTCAACTACTGCTGACTCCGGCACCCTTCACGGATTGCTCCTGGGTGTTACTGACCTGCACCAATACATCTGGTTTGAATTCTTGGGTATGTTCAGTTTCTTATCCCGCTTCGCGGCTATGTATATTTTGAACTATCCCATTTTGGTAAGATCATTGGTACCTTCTTATACCTTCTTGGTTAGGTCATTAATCTCTTCAATGAGGTATGGTGTGGGAGTTCTATCCCGTTTATCGAACATTGATATGATCATTTTAGGCATTCGCCGTACCATCTACACTGGGTATTCATTCCAGTTATAAGGTATTTCCTCTTGGATTTCTAAGACATCTTAATATCTTTTCTCATTACTCTGTGCTTCTCGCACTTCTTGACGTTATATCCTTAGGTCCGTCACCTTATTGGGTTCTTGACTCCTTTAGCTAGGTAAGCTTCTCTGAGTCTTCGATCATTCGAGGTGTCCATTGTCTTGGTTTGAATTGGTTCTTTCGTCCGTAGTATGGAGTGGGCTACTTCCGTGTTCCGTACTCTACTTGTATACATACATGGAGTATCTTATTGATACGTTACCACTTACCCGACTAACTCATAACTGGTCTGTCAGGCCCGCAAGCTCCTTCGGAGTGTGGTCGTTCCACGTCGCGTTTGTGTACACTTATAGTGTCGGTCACACGCCTAGGCGGAGTATTCTGTTGCCAACTCCTCTTATATCATTCAATGATAACTTACCGTGGTTCTAGGTTTGGTTTTAAATTTAGGGGTTTTTGGAAAATTCTCTGTTTGAAAGAAAAATTTGAGTTGAAAATAAAATCTCCACGGCATTTCAATGCCGGTTGCTTCTTACCAAGTTTGACTTCTTGCAGACTGGTATGTTCTTTATACAGTGGTCAGGCCTTTAGGCCTTTCCAAGGTTTCGTTTCAGAATTCTTAGGGTTGTCTTGCCATATTGGCTTCTCTCGCCATTTTTGTATTGCCAAGTACTGGTCGCTTGTCAAAGCTCTTCTTATTAGTTCCCGTTTTACTGCACTTGCCGTGGCAAGTGCTCGGTACAGGCGGTTTTTAGGTTAACTCATACCGGTCACGGTATTGTTCACATTATATTTGGTAGCCTTGTCGGCTCTTCATTGATCCTTTAGTTGGATAACTGCTCGTCGGAGTTACTTCTTGCTCACCTTGACATGACTTCATCCATTTAGGTGCTTCTCCACTCTCGGAGTTCCTTAATTACTCAGTTCTATGTTCTACCTCGTTGCTCGTTCCCACGTCTTTACTGTGGTTACCGAGGTTTTAAGTCATTTAGGCACTACTTCTGTAGTCCTATTCGGGTATGTCCCGTAGTTATGCTCGTAGCTGTCTAAGCTATATCAGTTAAGTATTGCAACCCCTTTGGGTGTGGCAGGATGGGTGTATCTACTCCTGACTAGATTTTTAGTCGGTTAATATACCGTTTGTGGTATTCTTTAACTGTAGTGGTCCGTAGACATATGTCTCGGTTTCGTTGCTTCTCATTTCCCCGCCTTGTCGCACGGTTGGTACTTTCTTCTTGCTGCTACTCGGCCAGCTAGGTTCTCGCGACTGCTAAGCATGTCGCCCCAAGCTGCCACAGATTCTGGTCTGCTTGGATTAGGATTTCTCGTTCCCTCGCCATTAAGTGCGATTATAGTCATTCCAGCGGGATTCATCTCCGGGATTCCCGGTTCTTCGGAATCTACCGCATGACAGGTTCTGGTTCAAATGGAGTTATATTTAACGGCTGCCAGATCGGGTTTACCGTCTCTCTAGCGTTCTTTCCCAAGCTTTTAATACGGGGGTTGTGGAGGGCGGGTTTGGTATTGTAGGTATCCAGATCATACTGGAAGTCCCTAACTAGCGCATCTCTCACGCTACCACTCACCCTTAGCCCTAAGTCTCTAATTCCTAACTCGGTATTTCCTAAGCTCGGTATTTCCAGTCATCAGAGCGATACTTCGCTCTGATACCATTTTGTAACACCCCAACCGTTAAGCTCGTCATTACCTCTTAATTGTCACCAATTACTCTTACTCACGCAGCGGAACTCTAATTACAACGAGGGGTGAGATAGGCCTGGTTAGCCATATGGGTGGGTAACGGCGTTGTTTCACCCCTCGTTGTAATTAGAGTTCCGCTGCGTGAGTAAGAGTAATAGGTGACAATTTAAGAGGTAATGACGAGCTTAACGGTTGGGGTGTTACAACCCCTAACCTTAAAAACATAATGAAATGATCTATTAATGATCTAAGATGGTTAATAAACATCTAAATACCATTGAGGAACAATCTAAAGATCTCAACAAGGCAAAACATGCCTTAAGATCGGTAAAGCCAAAAATGTGCTTTAAGACACCATAGAGATTGTATGACCTCAAATAGGATCCAAAGTGGATTCCTAAGTATAATGAAGTAATAAACATTATAAAACCATTATCAAAGGAAACCAAGCTCTAAAACATGTTCTAACACAAAATGTGCTTTAAAATTCCATAAAGCACGTTTTGAGAAAATTGACTTTCTGAGTGGGCATTGAGTGGTGTTAGGCATTGGATTCGACCTTGTTATACTAATGTACTATAGTGTACCATATTAGAATGTCTAAATCCAATATTTCAAAAAAATCAGAAATATGGCACTCATTTGTGAATAGTAATCCTAATAGTACATTTTTAAGCAAAATTGACTAAGTATAGTCAATGGTCAAGTAATGACTCATCCATATCCTAAATGAGGCGGCAGCCTAAAGCAAGGAGGACAGCACACTTAACTTTAATCAAAATATCTAGCCAATTTGGTGAATCACCATTTACTATTCCATTTTATACTTTTCATTCATTAAAACACAAATTCTTTCTTCTCTTTCCTCTTGTCCCATTCCAGCCAAGCCATCATCAATTCCAACCCTCTCAAGCTGTGTTCTAGAGTGTTCAAGGCAGATCAATCCCATTTGCACCTAAGGTAATGATTTAAGGCTTATTTTAGCTCTTTTTCTTCATCTCTTCATTACCAACACTTGGAGCTCATGATCTATCACTTTCCATGGCTCATTCTCAGCATTTTAAACCTTGAACAATGTCCATTCTAGGCTGAAGCAAGTTTTGGGACCAAGGTTTCCAAGATTGACATTATAAGGTAAAAACATACCTTAAGCATTTCAATTCTCCATCCGGTTGGCTTCTTCTGATTTCTATGAGTTTATTCACTCATAATCTTCATATTTACATGTTTATTCAGTTGGTTAACCATTTGGAGCAAGGGTGGCCGAAAATCAAAGGAAATATCATTCTTTAAGGCATTTTTCCAAGGTAAAACCTATTACCATAGCAGCTTGTCATTGTCTAGCTATTCCCTATGTTTATAAGGTGAATTTAACACCAGGTGGTGTGTTTAATTCAGGCCGAAACCCATTGGAGATTACCTAGCATTTTTAAGGTGATTTTTGCCTTAAATCTTACATTAATTGTTCTTTATGGTTAAGCTCATGCTTGGAGTGTAACCATATCTTATTTTGGTGTATTAAACATGTGTGAGTGCTGTGGTGATTTTTCCTCCAAGTTGCCGAATGGGTATAAGGGAATTAAGTACATAAATCAAGGTATAAACACCTTAAACTTATGTTGTTATGATTTCTTAGCTTATATAAATTATATGCCAAGAGTGGAGGTATTTATATGGGTGATTTTAACCTATGTATGGAGAAAAATGACTTAGATAAATTAAGCTAGTCATTTAAGTGGTTTATTTAACATAATGGTCAAATTATGACATTATGTGGAAAAAATAAATAAGGTATTGCAAGGCCGAGAGCTTATATTATATTTTGAGCCATTTATGTGTAATTTTATGTTATAAAGCAAAGTTGTAATAAGGCCATGTCATTAGACAATTTATTTAAGTTTAAAAGCTTAAATAATTTATTTTATGCACTTACTATTAAGTAAGGGGTCAATGCCGTAAATAATTAAACATTAGAGGGTTGTAGGTGAATATAGCCGAAAATTGGGATTTAAAATGTATTAAATAAAAGTAATAAGATTTTATAAAGTTTTGGGGTGAAATTGTAAATATTGGAAAGTTTAGGGTAATTGATGATTTATTAAGTTAATTATCAATTTATACTAAGTTATGTATTTAATTATAAAATTTACATAACATATGGGGTATAGGTGAAATTACCGAAAGTTTTGGGTATGAAATGGTATTTTATACACCTATGAGTTATTAGGAATTTTAGGAATTTATTTGGTTAAATTTGGAGTTAATATGGATTATATAAGTATAATATATGATATTTTATATCATTGTTACATATGGGTAAATTTGTGGTAGAAACCGTAAATATGGAAAGTATAAGGTTAGGAATGATATTATAACCTTTTGGTATAGTTTGGTAATTTTTGGAGTTATATAAAAGGTTTTATTAAGATATATGTATAATATATAGTTTTTTAATGACATTAGAAACTATATGTTATAGAATGGGGTTATTTGGTGAATATGGAAAGTTGGTGGGTTGGAAATTAATTTAGAACAGACCTAGGGTCTGTTCGGTTATTTTGAGGATTATAAACCATAGGTTAGAATTATATTAAGGTTTAAGGATTATAATATAAGGTATATATTATAAGTGTGACAATGGAATATAATTTGGAGTTGATTTGTAAATTATGGAAATATGGTGGAATTATAATAAAACCGAGAGTGCTATGGGCTGTTTGGTGTTTATACCAATTTTATAACTATAGGTTATAATTGTTTTAATGACATAAATGTCATAATATATGTTATATAATTATTATATAACATTATATTATTATGTGGTGGATTTTGTAAATATTTAAGAATATGGGTGCTGTTTGGAAATAATGAGAATTTTAGAACAAAAATTTATAATATGGTTTTCAATGTTATAAAGGTTATAACATTTATAATATAAGAAATGTTCATTAAAAGAGAATGAATATATTATAAAGGTTTACCATATAATAAATGGACCCATAATACATGTATATAAATAAATATATGTTATGGTGTGGAAAATATAAATGGTTCAATAACATATATTATCAATAAAATAATTAAATGATAAGATAAAGAGAAAAGGATTATAAACATTAGATATGGAAATTCTAATGTTAAGAGTATACATGGAATAATAAGGATTTATATAATTCAAAGTATTTTTACACATGAATTATACTACATTAAACTTGGAAAAACAAACCTTAGGAAAATAAATACTAAGGTGAGATGTATAATATATGATTAAGATTATACATGCAATATAGTGACAAACTATATAACATACAAATGTGTATTGAATTACATGCGATAACAAACGTTTAAGGTTAAGTATATATTATATGCGAAGTAACTACGCATGTAATATAGCGTTTTTCCTAATCCGAGTTAAACCGAAAACCCGACAAACGTTATCAGCTAACAACGGGAAATAAACCGGGGTGGATTAGTAGCGGTACGGGGTGCCGTAGTGTATTGTTAGTATGAGGTGCTGATGCATAGTGTGATGCATATTATTAGATTGTTAGAGGCGTCTCGAGGATCGCCAGAGGATTTAGCTGATTCATACTCCACGGTCTTATAATCCCGGTGCACGTATGTTATTTATGTGGCTTGATTGTCTCTGAGGATTTCCTCAGTTCAGACATTGTGTGAAACTCGGTGTTAAGATTGAATGCCTGCTTGTGTGAATTAATATGCTTGAGTTGTGTATTAATGCTGCTTTATTATTATTATTACTGTTGAACGATAACAGTACCGTTCGTATATATGAACATATTATAAAATGAACTAGCGGCAATGATGCTATCTTATATGCGATATAAGGAACGTAAGTAAAACGTTGTAGGAGATATTATAGTATATATATATATATATATATATATATATTATCCGAGACTTTAATACGGAGCATTGGCCTTTCTAACGCCACTCTCGTATCTAACACTGGATCCCGAGTCGACATACTCAGGATTGGACTAACAACCTTAGTCTGCTGTGTTAGGAAAAAAATGGTAAGACGATGCGATGGTATATATAAGTTAATCAAAGGTTGTGGCTCTTACTGTATATTGTGACCAACTAACGATACTAGGACGCCGTGTGGGCATCCGTAAGTATCTGGTTAAATTTCCAACGGACTACAGATGGTTCGTCGGTCGGAGACTCTACCGCTGGAGTGGCTATTGCCGTGGGTGACCCGCCATAGGAGATGGGTAACTTAGAGACGCGTCGTTCTAACGAGACGTTGTCATTAGGCATGACTGAACAATTACGAACGACTATATTAGTTCGTACATTAGGCGAACATTATTTGGGCTTGTATGCCAAAGACGGGATATTATACTTGTTTATAATTCTCGTTGTTTCGCCTTGTTGCTCAGTGGTTATGCTTTGTGGTTATGTGTTGTATGTTGGTGGATTTGTTGAAACGAGTCATTGTGCTCATATTGTGTGTTGTGAAATGGTTGATTGAGTCATTGTACTTCTGTCTGAATTGTGAACTGGTTGAGTCGAGTCGCTGTACTCATGTGTGGATTATTGTGGTTGTTTGGTCGAGTGAGTCGCCGTACTCAATTATGAACTATTAAGTGTTTGTTGGAATTGAGTCTCTGTACTCATATAAGCATTTTAACGCTTTCAGTGGTTTACTACGATGCGATGTGTGAAGCTGGGGGCTTGTTTGCTAATTGAGTTTACTGCAGCAATATATGTTGTTGCTTTACAGTTTTTTTATATTAAACTACTTGCATGAAAATGAATTGCATGCTCTCGACCAATTAATTGAGGCCGAGGGGGCATGACAGTCAGGTAGTAACATACTCAGCAGGGGCTGATTCCATACCACAAACAAACATTTTGCAGGTATGCAGCTTCCGGTGTCGACAAAGAGAGGGACGCGCTGGGTAGTTTAGTTACAGTTGTTTAAATGTGCATTGTTGCATTTTGATACGAACTTAGAAACGTGTATAGGATTGGGATACTTAGAATGCTCACTATTAATGTATTTTATATTGGTTTGGGAAGGTTAGATCTATCTCTTGTTGTCACTGTGGGGAAATTGTTTCGTATTTATATAATATATATTATATATATATAATATATATATATCAGTAAGCACGTTATTACTCGTATGGGCGAGTGAGAACGGTGACACCAGTAGTTCAATTGTTAAGATTACCGCTGCAATTACAATGTGAAGTGAGACGATTAGGAGCCGATTAGAGTAGGGGTGTTACAAAAGTGGTATCAGAGCGGAGTACCACTCTGATGACAAGAGATAGTAGGATTTATACAGTGAGCATAGGTTTTGGGAATATGGGAAACGTTGTGAGGATACGTGACCTCGCGGGGTTGATGCATTGCTTAGGCTTGCACACCATAGCCGTAGAGGCACTTCAATATTAAACGACCTAGACTACGGTATTAGACCGAGTAAAGGTCTAACCCGTCCTCTTGACATATGTCAGGGAGAGGTCTGGGTAACAGTACTAAGGAAGAACGCGGCGCAGCGGAAGGTGGTGAAGGTCCAGCAACCCCAAGTAACGTGAGGACGGTATGAACCGCTCGCACTTGATGGGAGAGCATCCCGGGAAATTTGCAATGGTACCCCACCTGCCACAGCCCGTACCTCGAGTACTATTTAGTGAGGCAAGGAAATGAGAAGCACCACGGAGATAACTCTCTGATCGGGAAGACCCGGTGTGGATGCTATGAGAATTGTGTTAAATGTGGAAAATAAGACTTTGTGTTTTGATGTAATGTTAGGACGGGGGTCCTGGTAATGGCGTAATGTCTACCATACGAGTATGAGATGAATATTAAACCGAGGTTGAGGAGATAATTCCTGTAGGACTAATGGGGCTAGCTTGCTATAAGCAAGGCAACCCTGTCTTACATCCAGGATAGCACCGATTAGTGCGCTTGGGGGGAAAGAAGTGGAAACGACGAGTAATGATTAGTTTATGAGATATGTAACGGACGGAATGGATGACCTTTTAGAAGTCTCACCAGAAGCGAGTAACTCTAAGCCATGCAATACTGAAAGTTCAAGATGGCCTGACGTGCATGAGGAGAGATCATGAGAGCTGAAGGAACAAGAACTCGCTAAGTTGCTATCATGCAACGCCTCGTGAGGAAAGTAAGACCTTACTACCACGGTAAACTGGTGGGAACGAGTGCGGGAATGAGACTGTATTAATTTAAATAAGAACTTCTTCGATAGGAACAGGAACCCGATTAGGAATAGAACTGCACTGACACACCGTACCGGTGGCTCAGTCTGCATGGCGCACTTGCCACTGAAAGTGCCACATTAACCAAAGTATTTAATTCAACCTGCCTTGCGCACTTGCTACAGCAAGTGCAGCGACGGTAAACTAACCCTAAAGGACCGAGTGGTCCAGGGGGTTACCAATAAACACTAACTTTATATGAGTCTGTAATGCAATGAAGCAGGACATGGCCTTCTTAAAGGCTGGGTTATGAAACCCTCGGGTTGGAGGTCGATAAACCTCGGGAAGACCTAGCCGGTCTGACCATTCAACCTGAAAATAATACACCATTTAGTAGAGTATGGAAAAAGGGGAGTAAATGAGAACACAACGATAATTAGTGCCTACAAGCCTAACCCCAGTGCCGGTATGGACATTAAACGTCAATCATTACCGGTGGGGAGTGTGGGTCTTCAGGACCAGCATAACCATATTTAGGGAGTGCACGACACTTGTGGTTAAAACCACTACCATTGAACATTGCCAGAGGGCAAGAAGTGAGCTATACGAGCCAAGACTTTGAATTAAACCTAACCGAACCGAGTAAACCAGCTTATAACTCGAGTGAGGGATAAGTGATGTGGACATGGTATCATTGGGATCCAATGAGTGCTGAACTTGCTTACCCGTCCAATCTGGAGTTGGGCATCCTGATTTGGCCGAAGAGAACGCTCAGGTATATAGTATTTGGGGAAATAATAGACAAGTGTTGTTATGACAAACTATTTGTAGTTGTAAGAAAAGATTAGGCAGATGTGAACGTACAATAAAGGGGCCAATGTTATGCCCGCACCACACACACCGGTGGTGTTGTGAACCCATTATACTGCTAGACTCCCGTACGGAGGGCAGTAAAAATTAACTGAACAGTGAAATTACCTGAGGACGGAAGATACCGTTACCTCGAAGAGGATGGGGAAATACGTGTTGAATAAGAGCAAGGACTACAGAGAGTGTAGAGCGATGATTAGCGGAACCCACTAGGTGGTGGGTATCCAGTTGTAAGCTTATGAGAAAGTATTAGAACCAACTAGAATTAAATTAAATAGAAAGACCAACAATCATTTAACTACTAGAATAAGCACTGAGCCTGAATATCGTATGGCATCGGCCTACAGAAGGATACCCTTAGTACTGCCAAAATGACCCAAAACTAGGAGAACAAAAGTGATGAATCACAAATACTGATTAATATCAGGCTAAAGAGGGACTACCATGAGGCAGGGGAAACACGAGGTGTAAACCCTTATCATGGAGTCCAGACTACACCAGAGGGTGTAACCCAATGGATTGGGTCGAGTTCGAGAACTGGAAACTTATATCTGAAGGCATTAACATCCTAGGAGTGAACGGGAGATGGTAAGTAGTTACTGATCCCCACTCACAAATACCAGATGACGAGCATGTGGAAACCAGTATTAGGGCGATAAGTCGCAAACACCTATCTTAGAGAAGGTAAGGAAAATATATATTAATAAAGGAACCATAGAACCCAGAGAACCCTCTAGGGCCATCCTGACATTAAAGGTTAAGAATTGGCATCATAGTTACTTAAAATAAAAATACGGGACTAAGAGTACGATAACCACGGGTATGAACACTACGAGGTGCACTAAACGAGACATGGGACGGCCACACTCTAGGAGCTTGTGGGCTGACGAAACTTACATTAAGTTAGTTGGGTAAGTAGTAATGTATCAGTATGGTACCCCATGTATGTAAACGAGTAGTGTAAGGACCCAGGAGGTAATCAATCTGTGTCTAAGTCAGTGAATGGAATCCTGACTAGGTAAACCATGAATTGACGAGAGAGATCTCAGTCAAACTAACAAGGTAAGAAAAATCAAGGATAGCTTGATAATGAAACGACATATGGTCACAACTCCACAGTGGACGAGTTGGAACACAAGTTTTGGAGATTTTAGTAATCGAGGAAGCCAAGGCCAATTTAATGGTAATGGCAAGGTGAACCCATGAATGAGAAGAGGAATTGTGGTATCTTAGAAGTTATATTAGAGAAACCTTTGTAATATTATAGCTGACTACCCAAAAAGGGGGCACAGAGAGAGTTATATCATGCGCTGAGGGTGCTGCAATGATGTCGTATTAAACAATAATAACCTCATGCTCAAGCTATAAAACGTTAGTATGTTAGTACCAATTAGGGCTGAACAGAAAATGAACGCCAAGCTAAATCCCACAGTCGTATTGTATGTTTACATAGACGAAGGGCAAAAGCGAGCATTAAAAGAGATACTCTAAGCTGGAGATTAGATACTCCATGCAAACCGTAATAGCGGATAACCATCCAACCGACTGGTACATGGTGCGCAACAAGCGACCATTATAATAATGTTAACCGAATTATGTTGGAGAGAAGCAGAACGTGGAAGATCAGATAAACAAATGGATTCCCTAATCGAGAAGGGATGATGAACCATATGTGTGGGTACTAAAATACCAACACACGAGGGATACGAGTGTACACCAGCAAAAAGAGGAACTAAAGGTACCTAAGAAACGAACTAATCCCAGAGGGAAATAACTTGGAGTCATGAGGCGCTAGTTAGTTGCGTATATCAGACTCGTCTTGATATTTTAGAGACAACTACTGCAAGCACTAGGTGCTAGAGCATTGCTCGACAACCCTTACAACGAAGGTTAGTTCGGTAGGGTGGCATGAACTCTTGGGAATATACCATGAGCATGTATAGAGGTTAGTGTGACTGAATAAAAGCTAGTCGAAATACCTAGCAGGTTGGGAAAACAATGATGTATTTACATCCCCCGATCAAACCATATAAGAACATACATACACCTAACCGAGACAGGCAGTATAGCCAGAGGGGCTTAAGCCCGACCCTAGAGAAAAGGGGTAATGAAATATGTAGCACATTAGTGCACGAATAATTCCATTGGAGTGGAACATCTTGAACTTATTACTTCAAGATGATATATTCGTAGATTACGTGGGCGTAATCATTTTTAAGGGGGTTTAGAGCGATTTCGCACACTTAAATATACCGTAGTAGGAGTACGTAGCGCATGGTACACATGGTACAAACTATTATTGTACGTAGAGTACAAGTATTATGATTGTGTTATATTACTTGAGGTAATATTGTGATGTATTATTTGTATGATTGAGCTTTGCACCTTGTCTAGTGCTGTGTATAATTGAGCTTTGCACCTTGTCTAGTGCTGTGTATGATTGAGTTTTGCACCTTGTTAGTGCTGTTTGTGAATGAATGTGTCATGATTACGACTATATGGAATGAGATTATGTTGTATCAAATGTGATACAATAGACTAGATCTGAATGTAGTGGGATGTACTCCCTAGTGATGATCTGTCTGTGATTACTTAGTGGAAACTGGATTCCTTAGGTGAACTGTATGAATAAGGACTTCGGGACGAAGCCTTTTAAGGGGGGTAGATTGAAATACCCCTAACCTTAAAAAACATAATGAAATTATCTATTAATGATCTAAGATGGTTAATAAACATCTAAATACCATTGAGGAACAATCTAAAGATCTCAACAAGGCAAAACATGCCTTAAGATCGGTAAAGCCAAAAATGTGCTTTAAGACACCATAGAGATTGTATGACCTCAAATAGGTCCAAAGTGGATTCCTAAGTATTATAATGAAGTAATGAACATTATAAAACCATTCTCAAAGGAAACCAAGCTCTAAAACATTCTAAACACAAAATGTGCTTTAAAAATTCCTTAAAGCACGTTTTGACAAAATTGACTTTCTGAGTGGGTTTTGAGTGGTGTAGGCATTGGATTAGACCTTTTTATACTAATGTACTAGAATCTACCACATTAGAAGGTCTAAATCCAAGATTTCAAAAAAAAAATCAGAAATATGGCACTCATTTGTGAATAGTAATCCAAATAGTGCATTTTTAAGCAAATTGACTAAGTATAGTCAATGGTCAAGTAATGACATCACATATCCTAAATGAGGCGGCAGCCTAAAGCAAGGAGGACAGCACACTTAACTTTAATCAAAATATCTAGCCAATTGGTGAATCACCATACTATTCCATTTTATACTTTTCATTCATTAAAAACAAATTCTTTCTTTCTCTTTCCTCTTGTCCCATTCCAGCCGAGCCATTCAATTCCAAACCCTCTCAGCTGTGTTCTTGAGTGTTCAAGGCAGATCATCCCATTTGCACCTAAGGTAATGATTTAAGGCTTATTTAGCTCTTTTCTTCATCTCTCATTACCTACACTTGGAGAGAACATTATCTATCACTTTCCATGGCTCATTCTCTCATTTTTAAACCTTGAACAATGTCCATTCTCGGCTGAATCAAGTTTTGGGACCAAGGTTTCCAAGATTGACATTAAAGGTAAAAACTACCTTAAGCATTTCTATTTTCCATCCGGTTGGCTTCTTCTGATTTCTGAGAGTTTATTCACTCATAATCTTCATATTACATGTTTATTCAGTTGGTTAACCATTTGGAGCAAGGGTGGCCGAAAATCAAAGGAAATATAATTCTTTAAGGCATTTTGCCAAGGTAAAACCTATTACCAGCAGCTTGTTGTTGTCTAGCTATTCCTTATGTTATAAGGTGAATTAACACCATGTGGGTGTTTAATTCAGGACGAAAAAACCCATTGGAGTACCTAGCATTTTAAGGTGATTTTTGCCTTAATATTACATTAATTGTTCTTTATGGTTAAGCTCATGCTTGGAGTGTAACCATATCTTATTGGTTTGTGTATTAAACATGTGTGAGCGGTGGTGATTTTTCCTCCAAGCTGCCGAATGGGGTATAAGGGAATTAAGTACATAAATCAAGGTATAAACACCTTAACTTATGTTATTATGATTTTTTAGTATATTAAATTAATGCCAGGAGAGTGGAGGTATTTATATGGGTGATTTTAACCTAAGTATGGAGAGAGAAAAATGAACTTAGATAAATTAAGCTAGTCATAAGTGGTTTATTTAACATAATGGTCAAATTATGACATTATGTGGAAAAATAAATAAGGTATTGCAAGGCCGAGAGCTTATATTATATTTTGAGCCATTTAGTGTAATTTTATGTTATAAAGCAAAGTTGTAATAGGCCATGTCATTAGACCATTTTATTTAAGTTTAAAAGCTTAAATAATTTATTTTATGCACTTACTATAAGTAAGGGGTCAATGCCGTAAATAATAAACATTAGAGGGTTGTAGGTGAATATAGCCGAAAATTGGGATTTAAAATGTATTAAATAAAAGTAATAAGATTTTATAAAGTTTTGGGTGGTGGAAATTGTAAATATTGGAAAGTTTAGGGTAATTTATGTAATTACCGAGAAAGTGGTGGGTCAATATGATGTTTGGAAGTCAAACATTGACCAAGTAAAGACTTTGACCAGATTTGATGATTTATTAAGTTAATTATCAATTTATACTAAGTATGTATTTAATTATAAAATTTACATACATATGGGGGTATAGTGATGAAATTACCGAAAGTTTTGGGTATGAAATGGTATTTTATACACCTATGAGTTATTAGGAAATTTTAGGAATTTATTTGGTTAAATTTGGATTTTAATATGGATTATATAAGTATAATATATGCTATTTTATATCATTGTTTACATATGGGTAACATTTGTGGTAGAAACCGTAAATATGGAAAGTATAAGGTTAGGAATGATATTTATAACCTTTTGGTATAGTATGGTAATTTTGGAGTTATATAAAAGGTTTTATAAGATATATGTATAATATATAGTTTTAATGACATTAGAAACTATATGTTATAGAATGGGGTATTTGGTGAATATGGAAAGTTGGTGGGTTGGAAATTTAATTTAGAACAGACCTAGGGTCTGTTCGGTTATTTGAGGATTATAACCATAGGTTATAATTATATCAAGGTTTAAGGTTATTAATATAAGGTATATATTATAAGTGTGACAATGGAATATAATTTGGAGTTGATTTGTAAATTATGGAAATATGGTGGAATTATATAAAAACCGAGAGGTGCTATGGGCTGTTTGGTGTTTTATACCAATTTATTTACTATAGGTTATAATTGTTTAATGACATAAATGTCATAATATATGTTATATAATTTTAACATAACAATATATTAATTATGTGGGGATTTTGTAAATATTTAAGAATATGGGTGCTGTTCAGAAATAATGAGAATTTTAGAACAAAAATTTATAATATGGTTTTCAATGTTATAAAGGTTATAACATTATAATATAAGAAATGTTCATTAAAAGAGAATGAATATTTTATAAGGTTTACCATATAATAAATGGACCCCATAATACATGTATTAAATAAATATATGTTATGGTGTGGAAAAATATAATATGGTTCAATAACCATATATTATCATAATTAAAATGATATAAGATAAAGAGAAAAGGATTATAAACATTAGATATGGACAATTCAAATGTTAAGAGTAACATGGAATAATAAGGATTTATATAATTCAAAGTATTTTTACACATGAATTATACTACATTAAAACTTGGAAAAAAACAAACCTTAGGAAAATAAATACTAAGGTGAGATGTATAATAATGATTAAGATTATACTGCAATATAGTGACAAACTATAAACATACAAATGTGTATGTATTGAATTACATGCGATAACAAACGTTTAAGGTTAAGTATATTATTATATGCGAAAGTAACTACGCTGTAATATAGCGTTTTTCCTAATCCCGAGTTAAACCGAAAACCCGACAAACGTTATCAGCTAACAAGGGAAATAAACCGGGTGGATTAGTAGCGGTACGGGGTGCCGTTAGGTATTGTTAGTATGAGGTGCTGATGCATAGTGTGATGCATATTATTAAATTGTTAGAGGCGTCTCGAGGATCGCCAGGGATTTAGCTGATCATACTCCCGGTCTTTAACCGGTGCATGGTATGTTATTTAGGTGCTTGATTGTCTCTGGATTCCTCAGTTCAGACATTGTGTGAAAATCGGTGTTAAGATTGAATGCCTGCTTGGTGAATTAATATGCTTGAGTTGTGTATTAATGCTGCTTTATTATTATTACTGTTGAATGATAACAGTACCGTCGTATATATGAACATATTATAAAACGAACTAGAGGCAATGATGCCATCTTATATGCGATATAAGGAACGTAAGTAAACGTTGTAGCATTAGGATAATAAGATATATATATATATATTATCCGAGACTTTAATACGGAGCACTGGCCTTTCTAACGCCGCTCTCGTATCTAACACTGGATCCGAGTCGACATACTCAGGATTGGACTAACAACCTTAGTCTGTGTGTTAGGAAAAAAAATGATAAGACGATGCAATGGTATATATAAGTTAATCAAGAAGTTGTGGCTCTTACTGTATATTGTGACCAACTAACGATACTAGGACACCATGTGGGCATCCGTAAGTATCTGGTTAAATTTCCAACGGACTACAGATGGTTCGTCGGTCGGAGACTCTACTGCTGGAGTGGCTATTGCCGTGGGTGACCCGCCATAGGAGATGGGTAACTTAGAGACGCGTCGTTCTAACGAGACGTTGTCATTACGCATGACTGAACAATTATGAACGACTATATTAGTTCGTACATTAGGCGAACATTATTGGGCTTGTATGCCAAGATGGGATATTATACTTGTTTATAATTCTCGTTGTTTCGCCTTGTTGCTCAGTGGTTATGCTTTGTGGTTATGTGTTTAGTTTGGTGGATTGTTGAAATGAGTCACTGTGCTCATATTGTGTGTTTGAAATGGTTGATTGAGTCATTGTACTTCTGTTTGAATTGAACTGGTTGAGTCGAGTCGCTGTACTCATGTGTGGATTATTGTGGTTGTTTGGTCGAGTGAGTCGCCGTACTCAATTATGAACTATTAAGTGTTTTGTTGGAATGGAGTCTCTGTACTCATATAAGCGTTTTAAACCTTTTAGTGGTTTACTACGATGCGAGTGTGAAGCGGGGGCTTGCTTGCTAATTGAGTTTACTGCAATATATGTTGTTGCTTTACAGTTTTTTTATATTAAACTACTTGCATGAAAATGAATTGCATGCTCTCGACCAATTAATTGAGGCCGAGGGGGCATGACAGTCAGGTAGTAACATACTCAGCAGGGGCTGATTCCATACCACAAAAAACATTTTGCAGGTATGCAGCTTCCGGTGTCGACAAAGAGAGGGACGCGCTGGGTAGTTTAGTTACAGTTGTTTAAATATGCACTGTTGCATTTTGATACGAACTTAGAAACGTGTATAGGATTGGGATACTTAGAATGCTCACTATGAATGTATTTTATATTGGTTTGGGAAGGTTAGATCTATCTCTTGTTGTCACTGTGGGAAATTGTTACGTACTTATATATATATATATATCAGTAAGCACGTTATTACTCGTATGGGCGAGTGAGAACAGTGACACCAGTAGTTCAATTGTTTAGATTACCCTGCAATTACAATGTGAAGTGAGACGATTAGGAGCCGATTAGAGTAGGGGTGTTACATATAACAATTGTTTCCCTACTATCATGGGCCCTTGTGTTGCCCTTTTATACTGCAGTCAAACTCACTGATCAAGTCCATGCAAAACTTTCGCTGGGATAGGATATATCCTTCCCGTGTCTTGATAAACTCTATGCCCAAAAAGTAATGCAAATTCCCTAAGTCTTTAATCTTGAAATTCAAGTCCAGAGCATGTTTGATATTGTTTATTTCCTCTTGATTCTATCCCACAATCAGTATATCGTCTACATAAATAGCAATGAAAATTCTCCCTTCCTCAGTTTCCTTGAAAAAGAGGAATATTCATTCTTGGATTGTGTGAAAGAAAGAGTTCACAGGAAATTTGCGAGCTTAGAAAACCACTGTCTAGATGCTTCCTTTAACCCATATAACGACTTTCGGAGAAGACAATCTTTATTTGTACCATTGACTTCAAGACCATCGGGAATTTTCATGTAAACTTGTTCATCAAGATCACCATGTAAAAAGGCGTTGTTAACATCAATCTAGTTTATAACCCATCCTTTATTCAGTGCAACAACAATGAGAGCCCGTATGGTTGTTAGCTTGACCACCGGTGAATTCATTGTAATCCAAACCGTGTCATTGAGTAAATCCTTTGGCAACCAGTCTCGCTTTGTATCTTTCTAGTGTCCCATCTGATTTGAGTTTAGTTTGATAAACCCATTTACACCCTACCACCTTCTTGCCTTGAGGTAATGTAACAATGTCCCATGTATCATTATCTCTAAGAGCCTGTAATTCCGCATCCTTAGCCTTCTGCCAATGATCATGCCTAGCTGCTTCTTTGTAACTACGTGGCTCCTTCATGTCTATGATATCTGAAACTCTATCATGACTATGTGATAAAGGAGCTGTACAAACACTTGGCCTTATATCAGTAAGGCTTTCACAATTATCGATGAGATTACTGCGTTCACTGTCATTCTTGTATACTCTTTCGTCCAACACCTTTTGAAAAACTACATTGCATACATAGTCACTTAGATATGTGGTTTGCCTGAACGGCGAAAATGAGGCTTAGAAAGAACTTTTGTTTCTAACTTGTCAGATTCGGCTACATTTTGATTGCTTTCATCATCTGCAATAGCAACCTGATAAGTATCAAAACTCTGGTTACACCCTTCATCATGAGATACACGTGTATCTGTGGGAGATAGAGCGTTGGAGTGATCTTCCTTGTTTTTCGAATATGGAAAGACATTGGTATGAAATTTGACATCTCTGCATACCTCTACTGTCTGACTTGCTAAACTCAGAACTTTGTGCCCTTTCTTCCTCGGATCTTCTCCAAGGTAGACGCAAGCTTCTCCCCTTAGACTGAACTTTCCACCTTTACCGTTTACCAAAGTTTTGTAACATAAGCACCCAAATGGCTTTATCTTGTCATATTACACTTTGATACCATGTAAGCTTTCAAAAGGAGTCCTTCATTCTAACACCTTTGAAGGAAGCCTATTGATTAAATAAGTTGCATGAAGAATGCATTCTCCCCAATATGCAAGTGGAACATTAGATTGGAAGTATATTGCTCTTGCCATTTCAAGCAGATATTTATGTCTTCGTTCAACCACTACATTCTGTTGCGGTGTGTATGCACATGTTGTTTGGTGCACTATCCCTTCCTATGCATAAAAGAATTTTCCTTCATTGGAACTCCCTAGTTCCTTAGCATTATCTGTTCGAACAACCTTGATTTTTGTTTCAAATTGCCGCTCTACATTCGTATAAAATTTACTACTGTCTCCCAGGCTTCACTTTTTCAATTAATAAGTTGAACCCATGTCGTTCTTGTGAAATCATCGATAAAACAAACAAAATTTCTATACCCATTATACGTTTCGGTCTTGAATGAACCCCACACGTCGATGTGTATCATTTCAAATGACCTTTTCATTTTAATCGATGAGTTATCAAATGGTAATCGCTGGGCTCTGCTTTTGTAACATATATCACAAGCATAGTTATCTGGAAAATCCTTTTCTTTTATTAAGCCCATTGAAACTAGCTTTTTAAATGGTACATGGCCTAGTTTTACATGAGCTTCTTCTGCGTTTGGGCTGACTAGCAGTTCTAAGCCCATTACCATGTTACGGCCCTGATCCATCGCAACGTTGCTCACACAGATATCCGCCTCTGTCGGGTCCAAAATGTACAACCCGCTTTGGTCTCTCCCGATTCTTCTACTCGTTCCTGTCGAACCAGCCTGGAGAAAACAATTACTTCCATCAAAAATTACAGAAGAATCGAGTTGCTTGCTCAGCTTCTTTACCGATACTAAGTTGAAAACAAAATTGGGCACGAAAAGAACCCCTCTGAGCCAGTATTTGCTTCCTAGTTTCACATCTCCGATTAGGTTTACGGTTTGTGGCCGTCCGTCTGGTAAGGTCACTACTTTACCTGTTTGAAGATTTCTCCAGTTTTCGAACAAGTTTTTAGCCCCCGGCATGTGGTCAGTGGCACCGGAATCCACTATCCACTTCCCTTCGAGATCATTATGAACATTTTTGCTCATGAAACAAAGCTTATTACAAGTGCAGTAAGAAGTTTTACCTGAGAAATTGCAGTAATTTACTTCCTCTGCCTTTGTTCCGGTGCTCACTCCATGAATTAACTCGGTGATTTGTTGAATTTGTCTGGGTGCAAACCCATCACCTGATTCTCCTTTTCTGGACCTTGTTCTTCTCTCACGACATTTGCGAAGTTCTTCTTTCTTCGCGCGAGGACATTGTCTTTCCCATGAAGGTGAAAACAATCAGTGTCCAAATGCCCTATTTTCTTACAATGACTGCATTTCTGCCTCTGGTAACACTCTTTTGAATTATGACCGGTTTTCTTGCAGTAGGTACAAATCGTCTTCTTTCTTTCCCCTTCAATTCTGCTATTAGGGTTTCTTCTGTCTATATTCGCAGGACGATAACTGGAGAGGACATCGCTTCCCCTGAATTTTTGCTCCCCCTCTGTTCTTCTTCCTGGATAATGAGAGAGAAGGCTTTCTCAAGGGACGGAGGCTCCTTCATGGCCAGAATCTGTCCCCGGATTGACAAGTAATTCCGGGTGAGTCCCATCAAGAAGTGGACAAGTTTATCTTCGTCCGCCGCTTTCTTGATGGCCTTATTCACTCCACAAGTACAGCCACCGCAGGTACATCTGTTGGCCGGCCGCAGGTACATCTGTTCTCCCCATACCTTCTTGAGCTTGTTGTAATATAATGCGACTGAACTTTCTTCTTGTCTGACCTCTCCTAGATTTCCCTTCAAGGAATGAATTTGCGCCAAATTACTGTGCTCATATCGATCACAGAGAGAAGCCCAAATTTCTTGAGGGTCTTCAAGATAACGAACGCCTTGGAGAACAGTAGGCCCCAATGCGTTTTTAAGCCAAGACACCACCAACGAGCAAGATCTCACCCAGGCTGCATACTGGATTTCGTCACTTTCATCGGGTTCTTGATTTTCCCGGTTAGGAAACCAAATTTATTTTTTGTTTTAAGCGCTATAACTATGTCGCATTCCACCCAAGGAACCGAGTTCCATTGAACTTAGGCGTGAGAATTAATCCTGGATTCTCAGCTGCGTGTACGTACAAAGGATCATTAATGTCGATTGTGTTTGTATTTACTGGATTTGATACTACTTCTTTGACTCCTTTATCGCTAGTAGCCATAATCGCTCAGTTATGAAAACTTGAAAGGAATGTGTAACTTGCCTGCGCTCTTGATACCATCTTAGAATTGTAGAGAGTTGAAAAGAGTTTGTTTTCTATTGATATTGTGTACAATGCGTAAACGGGTATACATGAATATATATTAACTACTGAATCTTAACTAACTAAAAGATAAAAGAAAGAAGATATTCTCTAAAATATGAGTAATGTACATAATTAACATTAATGGGCCTATTAACAGATGGGCTAAGATATATGAACAGATGATCCAATATCCCAATAGTTTTATAAAGAATCAAATCAATAATTTGTATCGCCAACTTCATCTCTGTATATAATGTGATTTACCTTTGTAGTTCCCACCAGTTTCAATCATTAAATTTTCTTCCAATTGGATTTGCTTGGTTAATCGACCAGTAGACACTTCGTACTGTCATTTAAGTTGTCTATGAGTTACAGGGCCGATTCCCCTGCTTAAAAGCTTCCTATTATTGTGTGTGTTCCATTAGTTCTTAATCTTGTTATTGGTTCTTCCTGGTAATCTACCGGCTATCAGTGACCATCTATAAGAATTTATAGTGTATAGGTTAGTCATTATCCTCCTAAGGTGTTGTTCGGTGCCCGGATGAAAACATAACAAATTGCTGTTTTAAGATAAAGGTGATCGTGTGGGGCAATTATGTTTTGTTTTTTCATAACACCATTAGCTACTAGTTAGTTAAGGAATGATGGTTGAAAATCATTTGTTGAGGATATGCCATTCAATCTGATCAGATGAAGCTTCAAAGCATGTTCAATTACAATGAATTGGGAAGAAAATTAAGGTCCTCTCAATCAATATGCGTTTATATAAACATGCAGCCTGATGTTGTTTAGTTCAGTGTAAACTATGTTGAGATTTCTCTTGCATTCGTTCAAGAAACAAAGTTACAAGCTGCAAAGTCTGTTTGTTGTTTGACCTTTTAACTCATGATTTTATATTGAGATAATGAACCATTGTTGCATAATGCAAGCTATTAGCACTATTAAGTAGCGCTTTTTTTAATTGGTAAGTGCTGATGCTGAAGTGCTTGTCAAACTGCAACTCTTATCTAAAATTTCAGTAGCACAAATATCTTTTTTTTATTTATAAAATCCTTGAGACTTGTGATGTTTATTGACTGAGACTATTATGTGTTGAAATGTGTATAACTTCTAATGATCTATCTATATGTGCTTGAAGTTAGTAACAAATCGTGTTTGTATGGTATTTCTGCAATTTTTGCAATGAGGACGGTTTATTGATAAGTAAAATATTATGGCTCTGTTTCGGTATTGTTGCTTTTAAATATTTGCTTAGTATTATGTAGAGATAAGTAAAATGATGTGAGAAGAAAACTGTAAGCTAGATTGAAAAGCTAAGTTGTCGAGCTTGTATGAGAAAAAGCTCTTTCTATGACATGTACACTAGTACAGCTATAACTTCAATGTTCTTTCGCTATGCTGCGTATCTGCATCACCTACTCCTTTGAGTCCTTTGGCGGTAAAAACAAACTGATTAGAATTAGAACTACTGTGAAATGATATTGACCGTAGGTATGATGTTTAGGGGTAGATGTTGGCCTTTCTCTTATAGGGCTATAGAAGAAGGAAATGATGGCTACTTTTGAGAACGTTTTGCTATCAATAAAAAAGATAAGTAGTTTGAGGAAGAAAGGAGAAAAAATGTCAGCAACATATATAAATAAAAACTTTGAAACTAGATTTTAATGAGCAATAGTTATTTAGTTTATTGTCTTTCCTACTCTTAAGCAGTAGTGGCGGACCCAGCTTATAACTTGTGGGGGCACGTGCCCCCACAAGTTTTTGAAAAAATACAAGTATATGTATGTATATATATAACAAAATAAATAATAAATGTTAGGTAATTAAATAGTGTAACCGAAATATGTTGTTTTGACATTTAAAATAGTGCATGTTCAAATTGTAATATAAATATTGTTTTAAAATTAAAATTTTTAATATATCATTTGACAAATTGTTATTCGATAAAAAATGCCCCCGTTAAAGGCGGATGGGGTTCCAATTCCCAGAAACTTTTGAAAATTAGTTAAATGACCATATAATTTTTTGAAAAATATAAAATAACATAATATTTTAAAGTGTGATAGTAGTGTAAAAAAAATGTACCCACATAAACAAAATTTTTGAGTCCACACCCCCACAGGTTTGAAAGTCTAGATCCGCCACTGTTAAGCAAGCAAGTGATACCACCCGGTGAGGGTATGTTCTTACTGAGAGCTTTTACTTTCTTGTCGATAGAGAATCTTCATCTTTCAAGATTGGTTGTTCAACTGCTGGGACAATATTGTTTTGGAACTGAAGGTACAGTTTATTGAAGAAAGATCCTCATGTAGACAGTAGAATCCATTGCAACTTTTTTTTATAAATGGTGTAGGTTTTGAACACAGGATCTTTGTTCGAGGATACCACTCATCTATCGACTAAGTCAGGAGGGGTTGGCTAGAAACTATTGCAACTAATGCGGCCACCTATACATATTAATTAGACCTGACCGATCAACATTTATAGACGAATATTCTTCACCTCAGGTTATTAGTTGACAAAAAATGGGCGAAGATTATGGAACAGAAAGTAATTTTCCGTCTGCGACGGAAGTTATTTTTCTTTTTTTATATATGTTGCAAGAGGTAGCAGCGAGGCAAAAGTCTTTCTTTCATTTTTTTTATATACTGTAAGTGTAAGAGGTTGTAAAGACTTAGGAATTTGTATGGTGTTTTTTCACAATAAATCATTATAAAATAATTAATCAATTATATAAAAATTCTAAATGATTATATACAAATAAATAGGATTATTGTAGAATAGTTTTTAATCTTATAGTATTTGTTTATATATATATATATATATATAATGGAGCATATATCAATTCAAACTATATATCTTAATCAATTGAAAATTTTTGTTTTCAAAATAATTACTAATTTAAATTGCTAAAGCTATTTTCTAAATGAAAAAAGTTGGCATATAATACTTTTTATATATATATGAAAAAAATGATTATACACTATGATTCATATACACTATAATTATGAGAATGGCTAAAGGAAACATATATAACAGTTAGTATCATAATTTTTTAAATAGTGTTGGACACGATTATACAAGTTTGTATACATGTTTCTAATAATTGGTGGATGCTTCAATAATTATCGTGAATATGTAAAAATCAAGGGTAAAATAATACGTAAAATTGACTCCAACAACTCAGTTTATCGTTTCCAAACATTTATCGCCTTCAGGTTTATCATCAGTCAAGCTCTGTAAACTGATGAATGTTAAGATTATATTCTTATACACAATGATTTGATGAGAACGACCAAGGGAAAAGATATACAACAGCTGGTGTCGTCTTTCTATAAGAGTGTTGAAACGATTATAGAAGGTTGTGTACATGTTTATAATCATCAATGGAAACGTTTATAGATTATCGTGGATACGTAAAGCTATGGTTAAATGAATGCGCAAAATCGACGACTCCAACAACTCATTAATTGTTTCCAAACGTTTATCGCCTTCAGGTTTATCAATCAGTCAAGCTCTGTAAACTGATGAATGTTAAGATATTCTTATACACAATGATTTGATGATAATGACCAAGGGAAAAGATATACAACAGCTGGTGTCGTCTTTCTATAAGAGTGTTGGAAACGATTATAGAAGGTTGTGTACATGTTTATAATCATCAGTGGAAACGTTTATAGATTATCGTGGATATGTAAAAGTATGGTTAAATGAATGCGCAAAATCGACAACTCCAACAACTCAGTTAATTGTTTCCAAACGTTTATCCTTCAGGTTTATCAATCAGTCAAGCTCTGTAAACTGATGAATGTTAAGATTATATTCTTATACACAATGATTTGATGATAATGACCAAGGGAAAATATATACAACAGCTGGTGTCGTTTTCATAAGAGTGTTGGAAACGATTATAGAAGGTTGTGTACATGTTTATAATCATCATGGAAACGTTTATAGATTATCGTGGATACGTAAAGCTATGGTTAAATGAATGCGCAAAATCGACGACTCCAACAACTCATTAATTGTTTCCAAACGTTTATCGCCTTCAGGTTTATCAATCAGTCAAGCTCTGTAAATGATGAATGTTAAGATATTCTTATACACAATGATTTGATGATAATGACCAAGGAAAAGATATACAACAGGGTCGTCTTTCTATAAGAGTGTTGGAAACGATTATAGAAGGTTGTGTACATGTTTATAATCATCAGTGGAAACGTTTATAGATTATCGTGGATATAAAACTATGGTTAAATGAATGCGCAAAATCGACAACTCCAACAACTCAGTTAATTGTTTCCAACGTTTATCACCTTCAGTTTATCAATCATTCAAGCTCTGTAAACTAATGAATGTTAAGATTATATTCTTATACACAATGATTTGATGAGAACGACCAAGGGAAAAGATATATAACAGTGGTGTCGTTTTTCTATAAGAGTGTTGGAAACGATTATAGAAGGTTGTACATGTTTATAATCATCAGTGGAAACATTTATAGATTATCGTGGATACGTAAAAGTATGGTTAAATGAATGCGCAAAATCGACGACTCCAACAACTCAGTTTATTGTTTCCAAACGTTTATCGCCTTTAGGTTTATCAATCAGTCAAGCTCTGTAAAATGATGAATGTTAAGAAAATATTCTTATACATAATGATTCGATGAGAACGACCAAGGAAAAGATATATAACAGTTGGTGCGTCTTTCTATAAGAGTGTTGGAAACGATTATAGAAGGTTGTGTACATGTTTAAAATCATCAATGGAAACGTTTATAGATTATCGTGGATACAAAAACTATGGTTAAATGAATGCGTAAAATCAACGACCCCAACAACTCAGTCTACTTTTTCCGAACGTTTATCGCCTTCAGATTTATCAATCAGTCAAGCTCTGTAAACTGATGATGTTAAGAAAATATTCTTATACACAATGATTCGATGAGAATGACCGAGGGAAAAGATATATAACAGTTGGTGTCGACTTTCTATAAGAGTGTTGGAAGCGATTATAAAAGGTTGTGTACATGTTTATAATCATCAGTGGAAACATTTATAAATTATCGTGGATACGTAAAACTATGGTTAAATGAATGCGCAAAATCGACGACTCCAACAACTCAGTTTATTGTTTCCAAACGTTTATCGCCTTCAGATTTATCAATCAGTCAAGCTCTGTAAACTGATGAATGTTAAGAAAATATTCTTATACACAATGATTCGATGAGAACGACCAAGGGAAAAGATATATAACAGTTGGTGTCGTCTTTCCATAAGAGTGTTAGAAACAATTATAGAAGGTTATGTACATGTTTATCATCATCAGTGGAAACATTTATAGACTATCGTGGATATACACAACTATGGTTAAATGAATGCGCAAAATCGATGACTCCAACAATTCAGTTTATTGTTTCCAAACGTTTATCGCCTTCCGGTTTATCAATCAGTCAAGCTCTGTAACTATCAATCAGCCAAACCCTCGTGGCTTGGTCGGTAGAGGAGTGATATCCTACAACCAAAGGTTTCGGGTTTGAAACCTACCCACTACCGTAACTATAAAAAAATCAGTCAAGCTCTGTAAACTGGTGAATGTTAAGAAAATATTCTTATACACAATGATGAGATGAGAATGACCAAGGGAAAAGATATATAACAATTGGTGTCATCTTTCTATAAGAGTGTTGGAAACGATTATAGAAGGTTGTGTACATGTTTATAATTATAATCATCAGTGGAAACATTTATTGATTATTGTGGATACGTAAAACTATGGTTAAATGAATACGTAAAATCAGCTCCAACAACTAAGTTTATCGGTTTCCAAATGTTTATCGACCAAGGGAAAAGATATATAACGCTTATAGACGGTTGTGCACATGTTTTTAATCTTCAGGGGAAACGTTTATATATTATCATGGATGCGTAAAATACAGATTAAATGAATACGTAACATCGACTCCAACAACTCATCATATCATTTCCAATTCTAGTCTTTAGATTTATCAATTAGTCACCCTTTGTAAACTGATAAATGGTAAAAAAAATATATATTCATAAACACAATGATATGATAAGAACAGTCAAAGTAAAAGATATTTGACAATTAGTGTCATCTTTTGAAAAATAATGATGGAAACAATTATAGAAGGTTGTGTAAATGTTTATAATCATTAGTGAAAACGTTGGTAAATTATCATATAGATAAAAATGTATATGTGATTATTATAGATGTTATAAGTAGTTTAAAATGTATATATGATAGTTGATAAATATTTTAATCATCAGTGTACAATATATTTATGATAGCTCATATATATTTTCTTGCTTCAAAAAAATAATTTTTTGGGTTCAATTGCAATTAGCTTTTTTCTTTGTCCTTTATAAACAAAAGTTAATGATTGACTCTATACCTAAAAAAATGAATTGATTGGATCATTAGACATTTAGTCTCTAAAGTATAGGTTTTTTTATAGTTTATGAATACGTATACTCTCACTATTTTTGTAGAATAAATTAATTTTTGTAGGATTTATTATAGTTTATTGGTAAAATAAATATTTTTCTTTTTATTTATACTTATTTTTACAACTTCAATTGTACATATTAAAGCTTTAAATTTATACTTAAATTTTGTTAGAATACATATTGATTATTTCCTAGCTAAGTCATATATTGTCAGATTATCAATATAATCTTACTTATGTATACATCATTATTTGGATAAAAGTATTTTATGTGTTTGAAAAGTAAAACGTGAATATTACTAAATCTATACCTATGTCATGATATAATTATAATAATTTATTATAGCACAACAACCATACTAATCAAGGATTTCAATAGTACGATACAAAATAATACTAGAGAAAAATGTAATCAAACACGAAACTGGTGATTCCATAACTTTCAAAAGATATTGATTCATGTCGTATTTGAACGATCAATATTTTACTAGTATATTTAACTTGGCTAAAAGAACGGTCCACATTCTTTCCGTCAGCGACAGAAGAACTGAGTCCGTCATAATTAATTATATAATTGGTGACTTATTTTATGACAATTATGAGTAATTATACTATTAAAGTATTGTAAAAGAAAAGAAAATTATAAACAAAAGCTAATGAATGTTCGTATGTGTAATTGGCAGATAAAGCAAAAAAAAGATAGAGGTATGATACCACCCATCAGCGACCGAAAACGTAGTCCCTGAAATTACACAAAAATGACTTTATGATGAATTGAATGGTTAAGATTGAAAAGAAAAAAAAGAATGGTGTAAATTGCATCGGTCCAGGGACGGAAATTGTGCGTCCGTCACTGAAATACCCCAAACCTTGATATGTGGTTTAAATATCAAACTATGGTATGTAAAGGCTAAAAAGTGCCTTAGTAACATCAGTGAACAATTTAGACCATAGTAAATGTAATAAAGCATTAAGACACAGTTTGAGCAAAAACATGCTCTAAGCTATGAGTGAACTTGGTTAGGACCCAAAGAGCCTACCAAGACTTGATAACATTTAGTTATGATTTGATAGGGCTAAATAAGTCCTTAGGAAACTTTGGTGGACAGTTAAACCAAATAAAACACAAGAAAATACCTTAAAGTCAATATGAGCAAAAATGTGCTCTAAGCTTGGGATAAATGTGTATAAGACCTAATGGTCATACCTATACCTTATAAATATGTTAATGAACATATTAAATCAATTACCAAAGAAAACCAAGCTTGAAAACAAGTTAAAACACAAAAAGTGCTTTAAGGAGTCTTAAAGCACGTTTTTGAAAAATTGTCTTGTAAATGAGTTTGAATGGCTAAATGTCCATCATTACTCTTTAATTAACATGTGTACTATATAGTATCACATTTGGAAGTCTATATCAATGGGAAATCAAAAATTTCACAACAATGTGCCTTGTTTTTGTGAATAGTGATTTTATAAGCTATTTTGTAACATATGTTATTATAAGTGAGACAATTGATTAATAAAGTCTAAAATACCCCTAGGTACTATTGGGGGCCGGTTTTTAAGGTGTGGTGACTCACCACCCTTGTTAACATGCTAAGGAAATAAAGAATGACTAACTTAAGTACTATTTGCTTTTTAAGTACAAATATCTTCCAAAAAGCAAAACTTATCTCATTCTCTCATTTCCTTCTTCATTTCCCACGTATCCAAGCTCTCTTCTACCTCTCTCTCTGTTCTCACGTTCATACAGCACCACCACCATGGAAGTCCATCTTTGAACCCTTGTAAAACCTAGCTCACTTAACCAAATCAAAAACAAACACCACCATTCTCTTCCTCTCATCAAGCTCTTCATTCCATCTTCTCAAAATTTTGAAGATCACCATTTCGGTGCCATGGAGTTCCACCATTGATGGAGCTTGAGCTTGTCTTCCACATATATTGATCTCCTTTGCTTCTAGGTAAGGAATCTCAAAGAAATCAAGTTTCCTCTCCTTTTAGTACATGGCCGAAATTCACCTCACCATGGTGTCTTTACCTTGCTTGTTTTAGCTTCATTTGAATCTTCCAAGGGCTAGGAGGAGTCCTCTCTTGATACTTATTCAAGTTCTCTTCCAATTCAAGGTAAAACAATTACCTTAATGTGTTAAAACAATATGTGTAACTAGGGTTTACAATGAGATGAAGCATAATGCTTGAATACTCATTCTATTATTTGTACATTGTTTAGAAGTTGACAAACAACCAAACACCCCACCGGTTTTACAAGGAAACGAGAAAGAAGTTTGTGAGGAAAAAGAGGTAAACAAGCTATCTCAATGTGGTTTAATGCCTTAGGAGAAATGAGCTTAAGATGCTTGTTAAAACTACCTAAAGAGCCAATGGTGAATGACCTAGAAAATGCTCTTAAGGAAACTATTAAGGGGCATATGTGATGTTGAGTGTATTTGCAGGTCAAAGGCATTATTTATGTGGGAAATTCAGTGTTTAAGGTTTATGCAATTTAAGGGCCTAAGAGCCATGTTATTTAAGGGCCTAAGTGCCAAGCAATTTAAGTTATGCACTATATTGTGATGTAGTGCTTAATGTGTGAAGTTTGTGTATAAAAATGTGCTTGATGGATTTTAGGTGTTCTTGAATGAAGTAAGGTAAAAACCTAGGTGTTTGGATGTGAGTATATACAAGAGAAGCTATGGCAAAATTTGGAAAATGTGTAAGAAGTTCTAAGTGTTTTAAGTAAGTTTTGGTGAACTAGGAAGTATTAAAGGGGAACAAATGTTTACTTGGGAAAAACATGTATTAAGGTGATTTAGAGTGACGCAAGGATTTAGGTGTTACCTTGGAAGTTCTAGGAATTCAAGGTGTGTTTTTAGGATGTATTTAAGTCTTGGAGAAGTTTGTTTAAGGTTTAGGTAATGTTGGTATCCAAGGAATAAATGATGTTTAGGTAAGGTTTTGAGAAAGGAATTCAAAAGTTGTGAAAAGAGGATTTGGTTAGTAAGAGGAGATGCTTGGGAGATGATGTTATGAAGGTGAAGAAGCATTTTAGTGTAGTGGTCATTTAAGGTGAAACACCACTTGGAAAACCAAAAAGGAAATGTTACAAGTGTTAAGAGATTTGATAAGAAGATTGAGTAACAAGTTGGACAATGTTTTAAGGTGAATCAAAGTGATATTCTAGTATTATAATATGCCTAAGTTCATGTATGAATCTTGGGTAGTCAATGGATGAAGAGAATAGATGAAATAAAACTTGGAAAGTGAAGTTCTTGGCTGTCCGAACTACCGTCCGAATGTGGACGTTCGGACGTGCCTGTGTGCGCGTGAATATTCTGATCTTCGAACAGCGTCCGAACTACCGTCCGAACATGGGAAGTTCGGACACACTTATTTATTTCTCTGGTTTGGCCTCGAACAGCGTCCGAACTTGGGAAGTCCGGACGCAAGTTCGGACATTCACCAGTTGCACCCATAGAGTCTCGAACGGTGTCCGAACTTGGGAAGTCCGGACACAAGTTCGGACAAGGCGCTGTATGGACCAAAAACATTGTTTAAGGTATGGAAATGATGTGTAATGATGGGGATTGATGGTTAGTGATGTTATGAGGTTGTTAAGGACATGTTAGGTGAGTTTTTAATGACAATTAAGTGGGTGAGAAGTTGTAATAAAATATGAAAGTAAAACAAGTTAAAAAGTGAAGTTATGTAACTAAGTTAACGGGAAAAGTTATAAGCATTAGACATTAAATAATCATGCTACCCCGATGTTAATAAAAGTACATGTAATGTTATCAGTTGTTCGAGAATTGCTCGAGGAACATAAGTGGACGTGGTAAAGTGGACTCCGGTGACAGGTATGGTTTCTCTTGCAACCTGTGTCCTACCGGATTACACCGGCTTGTATGCCAATGTGTTTTTTTTGTGTGTTTGCCACGTTATGAGATAAATCATGAAACGAGTTTACAGTCGTAATTGTTGTTGTATGTTTACGTGCCGATACCGGTAACCTCAAATGCGCTTGAAGGGCTGGTTAACCACTATTAGGTAAACGTAAGAGAACGGTATCCGGTAATAACGTTTCCGACTTAAGGAACGTTCTAACCACGGCTATGCGTGAGTTGGATATGTGATGTTTGTGTGTGATGTTTGTATGTGAATGTATGACTCTCCTTCCCTTGTGTGTCTAACAAGACTTAACCCAATGTGTGAATGTTTAACTAAGTTCAATGATGAACTTCTGACAAGTGCTAACGGGGGGAGTGAGGAGTCCGGTCTGTTCCGGCCACGCGTGTGAGTATGGGGGTCGTTGTCATAGCAGGTTCGATCCTCTCCGTATGTTATGGTTGTTTTCCAATTTGGTTCCCAACCTTCCCTTTAGCTTAACCAAGGCTATTACTGACTCACGTCGGGCCACAGGGCATACTATTGTTATGTTTGTTTCGGTGTGCTTGGATCACTATATCCGAGACACCTTGTGTTAAGTTAACCGTTCATTTAACGAGACGGTAACGAGTTATGTAACGAGCTTCTCATGAGACTGGCAACATTCTCTAGGCTCACCAGTGTATTAACAATGTTTGGGTCGGTTCCTAAGAGGACCATTCCCGTTGTGTTATGTATCTTTGTTGTGATGCAATATCTATTGCGGTGTCATGTTGTGCACGTGGAAACGTGCAAAGTGTTGTTAAGTGTTGTTATGTAGTGTATGTTATATGTTGTAAAATGTGGAGTATGTGGATCATGGATATGAGTCCCAGTTTGAGATAAGAGGCGTTTAAGGTTAACCCGATTTAAGGGTAAGTGTCGTCTATTAAGGAAGTAGCTCCATTAGAGGAGGAACACTCTAGGGATAATGAATACCATGGGTGACTTATTAAGAAAGGACATATTATCCGTTGTTGAGCCCATTGAGGCGAAATGTTAAGTGTTGTGTGTTTACTGTTACATGCATGATTTAAATAAAATCAACCGCATGCAAAGACGACAATTAGTTGTGCGTGGCCCGGTAGCATGTGGGCTGCGGGATTACCATACCAGCAAAGGTGCTGAGCCCCTTGGGGGCCACCCTTTCTCTTCTTTTCCTATTTCAGGTACAGAGAGCTGGAAGCCGTTCGAGAGTAGGACGGGGTAGAATTGTACATGGGTAAACATTTAAGTGTATATATACAGTAGGTGTAGTAAGACCGAAATTGTTGTCGGCACCAGCTTATTAATACTCGGTATAGTTGGAAGGTGTACGTTGTTGTTGTTGTTAATGGAAAGGGAAAGTAATGTGTAGTCGCTCGGGAATTTAGCCCATCAGACCGGTACAATGTATGTGTATTAGCCTTGTTAGCCACGTGGGTGGCTAACGGCGTGTAACACCAACGAGTTTAGTAATGTGATGAGGTTGTTTTTCCGCTGCAGTTTATTGTAAGTGTGTTAATGTTGGATGGGGTGTTACAGTCACCAAAGCTTGCGCAACAAAAAATTGATGATTGATTTACTCTGGCCAATGATTAGAGTTAGTTTCAAACCTGAAATGTTTAAGAAACGAAGAGGAATCTAGCAGCTAAGGTTCCAAAAACAAAAGCTGCTGATATCACTCCAGTTAAGATCCCAAATGCTGTGGCTCTTTTCCCCTCGGTGACAATATCTGCTGCTCATACGCCATTAATCATAATACAATTTTGAGATAACAGGTACAATATTTGCATGAACATATTAATAGTTACATTTTTGTATGTTTGTATGAGCAACAGGGGAAGAAGAGTAGTTAAATTATTTTTTCCATTAACAGTTGATGCTGGCATCACCAACCATTATTTGCAGTCACAGTTCATAGCACGTAGTAAACATAAAAGAAACTCATTTCCCTACTGTATGCCGATACCACTGAAATTCTCTCAAATAAACCTTGTTTAGATAAGAGTCATATATTTTGTTAGAAATATATGGATTAGGGTACCTACCTTTTGAGCGTAGCGGAATTATATGGATCGTTCTTTCTGTTTGTTGTCAACCGGGTCGTCTTCCTTTGACAGCAATTGTTGAATCCTTCGCGTCTACCAGGTGGAGGAGGCCACAACAGCACTCTCCTCACTGTCCACAGCCTAAGAACCCTAACACGACTCTCTCCTGTGTATTTTGTGGGAACTGGGTTTCTGTATATTTCTATCACTCGAAACTAATTCCAGAGTCTCTATATATAATAATAACAGAAAGGGATAAGAATAACAAATATTCTTATCAATATTATTTGACGTTGGTTGTAACTAATATTTAACATATAAATATTATCTTTTATTTATTACTAAAATAAAATAACCAACATCTCCCACTCAACCAATGGTCAAATACTCGAGAGCTTTCGTGTTCTATACAGACAAATAGGCCGTGCGACCTGGAAACCACCTGCAATGTGGATAACTCCAAACCAAACCTCTCAGGCCAGAATGAAGCATCCCAAACAAAAGCTTGCCTACACCTCAAGTCCAATTTCTGTTCGACTAATCCAAACTCAACCCAGATCCTTCAACATATGGATGAGCAGGATACTGTGACCAATCACTATAACTACTAAAGTTATTGGTGCCAGCAATTGTCACTTCAGTCTGAACTACTCTTGTAACCTTTTCCTTTTACTTGGCATCGTATCCTAATGGTAATAATCGCTTTCCTAGAAGGTTACACTAAAACCGTAAAAATCATGGAATCTTGGTAATCC
This sequence comes from Limonium bicolor, assembly GCA_023374045.1. Taxonomy (NCBI): domain Eukaryota; kingdom Viridiplantae; phylum Streptophyta; class Magnoliopsida; order Caryophyllales; family Plumbaginaceae; genus Limonium; species Limonium bicolor. Next base: position 148,750,644 of record CM041776.1, on the reverse strand, counting down.
TTCCAAAGTAGCAGCATCATTACCACTTTTATAACCCAAGTCAAAAGGTCAAAAGGGGCAAATAAAAATATTGACTCACATAGCAAAGAAGAAAGGATCAATCCATACGCTTCAATATGGTCGCTAGCACGTACCGTATGAAAGTACGTTAAGGGGAGTTCTTTTACATAGAGGATGTCAACTCCCACCCACACAAGTATAAAAGGTTCACATAGACACCTCCCACTCGGCTAAAATGAACTTACATGGGCATAGGACCTTTATTAAATATCCCATGTGGATTAACCAATAACCCTTTTAATATAGACTACAAAAGTCTCCCACTAACTTTGAGTCACTAAGACAAAGTTAGCATTACTTCATGATAACATATATCCAATGAAGCTGGCTACTTGTGTGAGAAAGTATGCCTTATAGTTCATTGACATCAATTGTAACACCCCATCTCAAAATACAATGATCATCGCCCTAAGTCCGTCTCGTACATTAACAACGCAGCGGAAAGTTCTACTAAATTGGTGTTACCGCCGTTAGTCACCCACGTGACTAACTAGGCCTATTCTCTTAACAAGTCATGGTCTGACTAACCGGTAATTACTCGAGCATCTAAATATTACAATCCATAACCACAACTTATACCGAGTATCTCATATCCTAATACATCATACTAACATCTCATTAATACACTAAACGAGTGTACATGCACAACTCGTGTAACAAATGTACAAGCAACCCGAAGTACTCTACCCACTCCTACTCTCAGATTGAGTCTTCGTCTGGTACCTACCTGTAAAGTTTAAATCACAGGCCCCAAGGGGCTCAGCACATGGCTAGTACAGAAAACGTGCAGCCCACAAGCTAGCACGGTTACACACGACTACTTTGTCGTATACATTCATACAAATAATAATAAGAAGTACGATAACAAACAACACATTTATATGAAACATTCACAGCTCAAATAAATCGAACGTCGTAATGGACGCCCATTAATGATGTAAGTTAGATTTCTAACTCCTGAGGCCTGAGAATGTTTAGTTCTCTTGTTGACCATACCTTATAAGTGTCAACCGTTCTCTTAAAAGAACTGGTTGTTCTCTAACTGAGTTGTTTATTTTTGTCGGGTCAAGGTAACCCTAGCCAATGAATTATTAGCTCCATTGGGTTAATAAACATTAATTCTTGAGTTATGAGGGATGTAGGCTTGACCCTCCCGCCTCATGAATTTGCCTCCCACCTCGAACTGTTCACTCGAGCTGGTCGGGTCTGTTTGTCGACCCTAGGAGACAAGTCGTAGACGAACCATATGCGGAAGACAGATCTGATACAGATGCCGACCTCGTAACCTAAACATGCATGACCGGAGTCAGTCCCGGATTCCTCTCCTCCCAGTTCCAGTTAGTTGAAGTCTCGTTGACAATTGGTTAGTTAAACCTCTCTCAGTATTAACCTACTAACAACTTGGAGTATTTGTAACCTTATACAATTGTTACTAAACATAGTTAATGAACAAGCTCTGAATCAAGTCGTGTTTAGTGTGCAATGGCACATAACAACAATACAGTAAATCGGTTTCATGCTTTTCTGTTTGTCGTATCACAATACACATAGCACACAAACCGAGGTAGACCCCGTTAGCAAACAAGCTACAAGAATCCCCATACCGTACACCGGATACTGGCTAGTCTCTTAATACCCGTTCGCCTTATCCGTCGAACGCCTCCGACTATCTAGATCTATAACCAGAACTAGTATTAGTATCCTGTGTCTTAGAACTAATTTGGTTCCTTTTCAACTTAAACCTCTTTCTAGGTTAGCAACTTTAGACTTATACGGACCTTGTATTATGTTTTAGTATTTTTCACTATTCATCCGTATTTCACTATTTTTATACGGTCTCGTATTCTACTATTCATTTATACGGCCTCGTATTTTACTATTCACCGTATTTCATTATTCACGTATACGTATTTTACTATTCACGTATATGTCTCGTATTTGACTAATCATATATTTTTGTATACATCCGTATGATACTCCGTATCATACGTATTTATTTCTTTTTCCAATGTAACTTGTATTTTCATTAAAAATACTTTAAGTATTGATTTCTCCTATACTTATTAAATTACGGGTATACCCCTCATATACCTTAATTTATATACGGGTCTCGTTTAACCCCGTCTTAACTCTGTTTCTTTTACAACTTGTTTCTAAATTCTTTATTTAATTTCCTTAACTTGCTAAACACATAAAAATGTGGTATTTACATTCCTTACCCATAGTTTTCCTTTAATTTCTATTTTACTCATAATAAGTTCTAAACTTGTTATTTTTATTTCTAATTTCTTCCAAAGTCTTTCTTAATTAATTTCTTTTATACTTTTGGTCAATTACCAAAATATACCCAAGTTTGACCAGTCTTTTATAGTCAAACCCCCTAACTTTCCATAATTTACAATATTACCCCTAAAGTTAATTTAACTTAACTTTTTATTCCTTTACCCTTTTAATATCTAATCTTTTGCTACAAATCTTATTCTAGCTCCTCTAAACATTTTATAAACTGTCATTGACCAAGTTTGACCACGTTTGACCAGGGAAATTACCATTTTACCCTTGTGGTCTTTTCTCTTATCCTAACTCATTTATTAACCAATTTAACTCTAATTAATTTCTAATTTTCGTAACTAATTTTCCTACAGATTTTTGAACATCAAAAATCATTTTAAACATCTCTAAGTCACCAGATTTAATTATCTAATGTTATAGTATATATATACCATCTTTTATTAACCTTAAATATACCAAAAACCTTATAAATCCCTTATAACACTTATAAACTCTTTATAAATTGTAAACTTGATTCTACAATTATTTTCTCATCATCTAAACTCTCAAAAATTCCATATTGACCTCATATATTTTCGGTAATCACCATTAGGTACTAAAACTTCTTAAATTTTACATATTACTCTTAATTATACTAATTCCTTTAATTTAACTAAGTTAGATATTTTTTTTCTAACTGAATTAATACCCTTAATTTTCGGCCATAATATACACCATAGTTTATGAATTTTTCTTGTATATTATGATAGCTTGTAATGAAGCTTATATCATAAGGAGTATAAATCTATTCTTAGATTTAATAAACATTAACTTTTAATAAGCTAAAAACTGAATATTAATCACCAAAATTTCAGAAATAAATAATAAGATGAACAATATGTCAGATCATATATAGATCAACAATTAGAACCTTGAAATTGGTAGTTGTAGGATTTACCTTGTATATTAACCATTAGCTTAGTATTTAAGCTTGATTCCCTTAGAAATTTTGACAGTGATTTGCTAGAGAAATTGGCTCCAAAATTATACAACAAGATGAAGAATAATATAGGTTAGTATCCCATGCCAATCGGCTGTAACAAAAACCAAAGAACAAGAAGTTTTCAAGAAGGCATTGTTTTACCTCGAGAATCAAAGGCACTTCTTCATGGTTTTTCCTGAGAATCTGGGGGCTCATGAGCTATGGTTGTAAATCTCTTGAAAAGAGGATTCCAACGAGCTATCAAGCTTGTGATTTGGAGTTAGAACGACAAAGTTATGATTTCTACAAGGCAAGGTGTTCTTTAAGGCTCAAAACTAAGAACATTGAGTTTTTTTGTGTTGTTTCTTCAAAGAGAGGATGAGCTACGAATTTGGGAGTTCTCATATGACAGGTAAGTGTCTGATTAATGATTCACTCAGGGGACAAGATGATTTGGCTATTAAAGAAAGTCTTGGTGGTTGTAATAGTGAATTTAAAGCATTTTGGAGAGGTTGGTGACTCATCCATGTCGGCAGCCTATGGTCCTTGTTTGACCTGAATTTTTTTGTTTCTCCAATGTTTTTATGTAATACTTGATGCATTAAACTAGTTCATAAGGACTTATACCATGTGTTAGGTATGTTACATAGCCAAAAATGCCTTAAAACACCACTTTATGTGCTTCCGGGTTCACATTGATTATGCAATTTGTTTTGGCTAGTTTAAATGTGTCCTTAATATATTTACAACCTTTAGAAACTTTGTTCATGAAATAGCATGTTGCTCATTCCAATTTAAACCAAGTCGTTTAGTGGTTTCTCCTTGACTTTCGTCAGTTTAATACCTGTTTACTGTGGACTTTGTATATTTAATTTGTGTGTATACGCAATGGCTCCTATGACTATTTAATTGTTTTCACCTTATTTCTTTATGGTATTTTTGCTCATTAGCCTTTTTGTTCCATGTATACATGCTTAAAGCACATTTTCCTTTAAAGCACATTTTTGTGCTCTAAGGTGCGTTTTCGGTTTAAACGCTAATTCCGCTTAATGTGTATTACTAACCTTAGAGGTATTTCACATTTGAAATCTCTTGGGAACTTATTGGTAGTTCCCTAATTTATTTATACTCTTTAAAACACCTTATGCTCTAATTGTTCCTAAAGCATGTTTTGGTGCAAATTGTTGTCTCACACTTCTTCTAATGTATCTAAGGCACGTTTTAGCCTTAGTATATCCTAATTAGATAGTTCATTAATATATTAAGGTTGGAGGTATTTCATCAATACACAACATGATATTTTGACAAACAAAATATTGAAGAGAATAAGCAATCTATATCCAACAAGGTAAAAATTACCGTGGCTATAGCATAACATATAGTTTGTCGTGCTCTAAAAGTAAAAAAAACTTTTGACAACTTCCAGTGTTCAAGACCTAGATTTGTATGGAAACGACTAACAATTCCAACTACATAATAGATATCCAGCCTGGTGTAAAACATAGCATACATCAAGCTACAAACATCACTGAAATATGGTACATTATTCGTATAGGCTACTTCTTTTAAGTTAGGTCCATACCCGCACTAAGAATAGAATCTTTTTGGTTAGGAGAGTCATTGGGTATACAATCACTAAGATGGTATATTTTCAAAATATTATTAAGGTAAGGTAATTTTCTTGAGACAAACCTAAGATCTTTATCTTCCTATTTCTTAATATTTTGACTCCTAGTACATAATTGGCTTCACCCATATCTTTCATGTCAAACTTGGATGTCAAACTAGCTTTCGTAGTTGAAATACCCAAGAATGAGAAAAACCCTAAGTCTTGAAATGTTAGAATCCTTAAGAGTCAGGAGAGCACTGAAAGCCCCGAAAGTGCCAGGAATGGTTCTGGAGAACCTTAGAAAGTATTCTTAAGGATGGAAACTTTAATTGAGACATTATAATCTATGAGAATTGGTAGAAACCCCTAGAGGACCTTAGAGAACCCAAAAATATGCTTTAAGGTATTTTAGGTGATTTTCCTCCTTGGGGTGTATAGTTTGTAACTTGTAAATTATAGAAATTGTTATTTAGTAAGAGTTACACATGTCTAACACTTTAGTACATAATTTACATTAACTTTGGGCAATTATATGCAATTAAACTTTGGAATTATTAATAGGTATTATATGTACAAGTATAAGGCAATTTAGGTACCTTTAACATAAAGAAAAATGACCTTATGATCATGACTAGGGGTGGTGAAAATAAAGGGATTAAAATACTTCATTTTAGCCATAAGTTACACTTTGGAGTCAAATTATTGAGTAACCAAACAAGGCATTAGTTGGTGGGACCCACAAAATCCTTAAAAGTTACTTTTTCTCTCAAGAATTAACTAGCCTATTCTAGGACCTTCTTGGCCGGTTTCTTAGTGCCACACAACCCCCTTAGTTGTCCTAATATGATTGCCTTAGAAGCTAGACCAATTAGAAGTAGACAAGTGGTGTAAAGTAATAATTAAGTTAAGTTAGAAAAGTAACTTTAAGAGATAAGAGGCAACCGACTTTGGCTGGGTATATAGCATAATTTTAACACTCTAACACGTGGGTAATGAGAGCAAAAAGGTGAGAACACTTAATTAGCCAAAAGAGAGCAAAGGAAGAAGAGAAAACTTGAAGGAAAGCGACCAAGGTGGTGGGTTCTACTGAAGGAGCTCGTGGTCCCTAGTTTCCAAGGTGTTAGTGAAGTAAAGGTAAGGGAAAATGGCTAGAGGAAACCAGGTAAATCCTATGTTTAACACTTGTTTGTTGTAAGTGCTGAATTTTGCTCCAAAAGGTGTTTTAAGGCCTTAGTGTTGAAACGGTTGGGATAATTTCCATAAAATTTTGATAGGTGATAACTAAGATCTTTTAAGATATTTTGGTGAAGGATTCGTTGGAAAATCATTTATAGAACTCCATAAACAAGAAAAATGGCTAAAGATGGTTTTAAGGCTTTTCTGGTAATTTTTCTTGGGAGAAGTTGTTGTGAAAGTTATTCTTGAGTGTGGAACGTATCTTTGTGCTTACAATGGTGAATAAACACTATTAAAAGCTATCCAAGCTCGTGGGTAGGCCTTTAGTGCAATATTTGACAAGTTATAAGGAAAAAAGGTGATTAAAGGCATATTTGTGTCTACTGAGACTTTGTGTGTGAAATTGAGTGTATGAACCCATTATTTCGTGGGTAAATGACCCTAAGATAATATTATTGAACTTATATGAAGGTGGGGTTTGAAGTCAACTTGGTTTGACTTAAAGTTTGTATAGTTTCAAGCATGAAATATAAGTATGTTAAGTATGGAAATGAGCTTGTTTATTGCTTTTGTGGTGGTGAATGAATGTTTCTGATGTTTTGGTGTGTTATTTGGTGTTTTAATATCATTGTAAAGGTGACTAATTTACATGGAAACTTGTAATGGTTATGGAACATGTGATCATGGATACCGGTGAGCCAATTTGGCCGAATACTAATTATTTTTCCCACTACCAATGTATTGTGGACTAAGCTTTATGATCTACTCTAGGAGTTCTCTACCCTAGGGGGTGTGCACACTTAAGGTCATAAGGTGAGGTGGTATTTGTCTAAGGGACCGAGAGTTTGGAACTCTTTGTTGAAAGACCAGTACCTGAGGATTGGTGGAACTATTTTGGTGGAAACTATTATGTATATGATCCATGACACAAGGTGGAACTAATGGAAATATGAATCTGGTGGAACAAGTGGAATTATATATTTGGTGGAATTACTGTGATTATGATTGTATCTTTGTTCTTGTAACAGGTGGATGACAAAAAGGTAAATTGTGTTTGTATTGACGAGTTAGTTGTGGTGATTCTGACGAATCAATAATGGTGGTTCTGGAAAGAATATTGTGTGTATGAATTGTTGTGTGTTCTTTTATTATATCAAAGGTTTTATTCACTAAAATGAATTTTACAAGTTGAAGTGGGATTTACTCAGTTTCTCTGACTTTGGTTGCAACCCCTTTTTGTGTTTGTATGTGATTTCTGGTTGTAGAGTAATGACAAATGGATGGCACCTCTGGAGAGGGACGATTACAATACTGGTCACTATCTAGCTACTTACTTAGTAAACTCACTAGAATTGAAAGAAGGAGTAGAAGTAGTTGTTGTAACTAAACCTCCAGTGAAAGCCCTTGAATATCAACAGCTGAGTAGGCAACCAAGGATGAGGGTTTTACTAGTGGAGTATGTTAGGATGTTTTTTAAACCTCCTCCACGTGATGTCTAATATGTTAACTCTAAGAAGTTTTGGGGTTTGTCTTTTGGAAGGTGAAAGTTGTGTAAGATATTTTGGGGAAGATGGAGTAAGTGTGTAAGATAGATGGAGAAGGTGATGTAGTAGTGGAGGAACTTTTGTAAAAGATAGTGTGTCATCTTTGGAAGGACTTTATGTAATATATTGTAAATTATGTTTAATGACTTTCTTAAGTTACTTAATCTGTGGTGGTGTAGTAATCAAGTGAGTAGCTTAGAATCCACTTTAGGTGTGGATGTGGAGTGGGGGAGGGGGTGGTTGGGTATGGTAACCCCCTGAGATGAGTAGTCTTCCGCTGTGACAGATAAGTGTAATCTAGGTAATGAAAATGGTAGGAAATTGGGGGTGTTACAAGTTGGTATCAGAGCCGAGGTTAAAACATAGGAACTGTTTTATGATATAACAGTCAAATTAGGACAACCTAAAAAGTCTAAGCTTAAATGTGACAAGCAGGGTGAGGAAGGGGACTCTTGTGCATATAGTTGTATGGATGTTTGCTTGTTTGGATGATTGTTTGAATAATTGTTTGTTTGATATGAAATACCCAGAGTTTCTAAAGGATGATTTACTTTGCTAATTAGGTCCTAATGAGCTATTAATCATCTTTAAATCCTAATATTGGCATAAGTACACATTAGGACCAGAAAAGTCCTTAATATCACTTCTTGTATTGTTTTAAAAGTAGCTAGCTAGAATGTTCCAATGACATTGTGACAACCAAGCTAGTAGGTGATGCAGCAGCTAGCTTATGTAGTAAACACACAAGTAGGTGATGCAGCTGCTTGGTGGAGCTAGCAAGCAAGTAGGTGACTCATCAAGCTAGCAAGCAAGTAGGTGACTCATCAAGCTAGTAAGCAAGTAGGTGACTCAGCAAGCTAGCAAGCTAGTAGGACGTCTTAAGCACGACCAAGCTAGTAGGCAAGTAGGATGTCTTTTAGCATGAGGTGGCAAGCACGAGGTGTCAAATTAGCATTGGTTAACACTAGAACCAATAGGAGCTCGACACCTATGCAGCCTAGTAGGAGGTGTCACCATACTATTAGACCACACCTTGGTCCAATGAGAATAGGCTGCTGCCCCACCGCTCTTAGTCAGACCATGTGTTGTCTTTCTTATATTAAGCCTTATTATGAGCCAATCAGAAGCTAGCAAATGGAGCCTAAGGTGTCACCACTTAGAAGTTTACTTAATCAAGGAGGAAATTGACAAGGATCATGAAATACCCCAAACCTTAGTATGTTTTTTAAACATTAAAATATGGTATAATAAGACTAAAAAGTGTCTTAGAAACATTAGTAAACAATTTAAACCATAGAAAACACAAATAAATACCTTAAAGTCAATATGGGCAAAAATGTGCTCTAAGCTTGGGATAAGCTTGGTTAAGACCTAATGAGCTTACCAAGACCTTATTTATATATTAATGGACATATTAAACCAATTACCAAGAAAACCAAGCATGAAACAAGTTAAAACACAAATGTGCTTTAAGGAGTCTTAAAGCACATTTTTGAAAAATTGTCTTGTAAATGAGTTTTGAATGGCTAAATGTCCATCATTACTCTTAATTAACATGTGTACTACTTAGTATCACATTAGGAAGTCTAAATCAATGGGAAATCAAAAATTTCACAAATATGTGCCTTATTTTATGAATAGTAACTAAAATAAGCTAGTTTATAACATAAGTCTATATAAGTAAGTTAAATGGTCAACAAAGACTAAAACACCCCTAGATAACTAATGGGGCTGGTTTTTATGAGGTGAGTCACCACCTTGCAAGTTAACAAGTAAATAACAAATGATAAAGCAAGTTACTATTTGCTTTACTACTTAATATCTTCCAAAAGCAAACTTCAAACTCATTCTCTCATTTCTCTTGCATTCCCACCATCTCCAACTTCATCTTCTTCCTCTCTCCATCGGTTTGCAACAGCTTTCAAACCATTCTCCATATTTGACCCCTTATATCTCCTAGCTCTCTTTACCAAATCAAAAACAAAGACCACCATTCTTCTAGTCTCATCAAGCTCTTCAATTCTATCTTCTCAAAATTCCAAGAGCTCCATTTCGGTGCCAAGAGGAATCTCCATGGGAGGAGCTTGAGCTCATCTTTTCACATATTATTGTTCTCCTTTGCTTCTAGGTAAGGAAACTCAAAGAAAAATAACATTTCCTCCATGTTTGTATGTTGTCCGAAAAACACCATTAATGGTGCCTTTACCTTGTTTGTTCTAGCGTCATTTGAATCTTCCAAGGGCTTGGTGGAGTCCTCTCTTGCTACATATCCAAACTCTCTTTCATATCCAAGGTAAAACAATCATCTAAATGTTCTAAGACAATATATGTATCTAGGGTTTCCAATGAGATGAAGCATAAAGCTTGAATACTCATCTCATTGCTTGTATATTGTTAAGAAGTTGACAAGCAATCAAACATCCTTACCGATTTTAATCAAGGAAACAAGAAAGAAGTTTGTGAGGAAAAGAGGTAAATATGCTAACCTAATGTACCTTATAATGTCTTAGGATAAATGAGCTTATATTGCTTATTAAAACTACCTAAGGAGCCAATGGTAAATGACTTAGAAGAATACTCTCAAGGGTTTATTAAAAGGCATATGTATTGTTGGGTGTATTTGCAGGTCAAAGGCAAATATAATGTGGGACATTTAGTGTTTAAGGTTTATGCAATTTAAGGGCCTAAGAGCCATGTTATTTAAGGGCCTAAGTGCCAAGTAATTTAAATAATGCACTATATTGTGATGTAGTGCAAGTTTGGTGAAGCTTTGTGTACAAGAATGTTCTTGATGGATTTAAGTGTTCTTGGATGTTTAATGGTGAAAACAATGTGTTTTGGCTTAGTAATGTTCTAGGAGAGTTCATGTTAAAATTTAGGCAATGTACAAGAAGTTCTAAGTGTTTAAATAAGATTTGGTGAACTAGGAAGTGTTATAAATGTCTAAGTGTTTTAATAGAGAAGAAAATGTCATAGGTGTTCTAGGAAAAAAAAGGACTTAGACATCAACTAGAGTTTAGGTTGGTAAAAACGATGCTTGGGAGATGATGTTGTGGTGAGGAGAAAGCATTTTGGGATAGTGGTTATCTAGGTGAGAACACCATTTAGAAACCTTGTAAGAAATGTTATAAGTGTTGGTGAATTTTATGAGAAAATTGAGTAACAAGTTAGACAAGGAACTAGGTGTGTTAAAGATGATATTTTGGCATTAGAATATACCTAAGATCATTTGGGAAGTCTATACATATAATGGGTAAGGAGAACCATTGCAACAAGACTTAGAAAATGTTAAAAATGCAAATTTGTAGCATGGTCCGGGACATAGGTCTTGGGTAATGTCCCGGACCATGCATTAAAAGAGGCTGAGAATTTCTGAGGCATTGTGGTCTGGAACTAGGTTTTGTACAAAGACCCGGACCACCCCCTGTTTTACCCCTGAGAGATTTGCCTACATTGGTCCGGGACCTAGGACCTGTATGAAGTCTCGGACCACCCCATGAAAACAGCCCAAGGATTTTACAATGACAAGGTCTGGGACCTTAGCCGAGGACCAAGTCCGAACAACTTAAAAAGTTGAGTTTAAGGTTGAATAATGATGTCTAATGATGGGATTAGTTAGTAATGATGTTATAAGGTTGTCTGAGATATGTTTGGTGTGTTATAATGATAATTTAAAAAAATGAAAAAAAGTTTTAACAAGTGTGGAAATAAAATAACTAGTTATGTGAAGTAATAAGTTAACAACGAACTAGAGCGTTAATTAACCGACGTTACTAAATGTGTATAGGATTCTCCAACGGTGGAAACCAGTTGAAGCAAGGACAAGGGTATGGTTTTCTTGCAGTCTGTTCCTACCGGTTTACCCGGCTTGTGTGTTGTTTGTTTTTCTGTGTGTTTATGACCTTGTAAGACTTAAGTCATGTAATGAGTTTACAGTTGTTAATATTACTATGTTGTTAAGTGTGACTCATTTCCCTTGTGTGTGTCTAACAAGACTTAACCACTTGTACGTGATTGTTTGTTGAGTTTGACGTTGAACTTCTACAAGTGCTAACTGGGGAGTGAGGAGTCCGGTAGTTCCGGCCACGCGTGTGAGTATGGGAGTCGATGTCATAACCGGTTCGATTCTCTTTGTATGTTATGGTTGTTTTCCATTTGGTTTTCAACTTTCCCTTTAGCTTATCCAAGGCTATTTTACTGACTCACATCGGGCCACAGGGGCATACTAGTTTTGTTCGGTGTGTTTGGATCACTATATCCGACGCACCTCTGTGTTAAGTTATTTGTTCAATTTAACAGGACAATAACGAGTTATGTAACAAGCTCAGCATGAGTTTGACAGCATTCTCTAGGCTCTCCATGTGATCTACTATGTTGGTTCGTTCCTAAAAGGAATCGTTCTTGTGAGATTTGAGTTTTGTGGTGCTATGCATTATTCCTTGCTTTGCTATGTAATATATGTTGTTGTTTAAAATCTATGCCATGTTATCATGACAAATAGTTGCGCGTATCCCGGTAGCCGATGGCTGCGCGTTAACCATACCAGCCAAGGGTTGCTGACCCCCTCGGGGGCTCCATATTTATATTGTAGGATGAGGATTGAGGAAGCGGAATGGCTTTAGATCTTAGGTTTCAAGTACTTTTGGTTATTTTGGATGTTAAGCCCAGGTTGCGCCTGTGCTCCCGTGGCGTTATATTTTTGGTACCGTTATTCCTGACAGTGGCGGTTGTTAGCAGTTACAGTGACAGATTTCGGTTCACAGCTTACAATGATGTTGTAATGTAAATACTCGGTATGGTTGGTAATGTATATGTATGGATGTTAGTACCTAATGCTCGGGAGTCTGATCATCAGACCGGTACACTTGTATTTATTCTGCTTTGTTAACCACGTGGGTGGTTAACGGCGTTGTAGCACCGAACCGTTTAGTTATTGTTTAGTTGTTATTTCCGCTGCGATTTCAATTATTGTTAAGTGCGTAGTAGGGGTGTTACAAAAAGTGGTATCAGAGCGAAGTATCGCTCTGATGGCTAGAATACCGAGCTTAGGTTAACCACTATCTAGTGTGGAAATACCTTATAATCGGGAAGGCGTACAACCGTTGGACCGATAAGTGTGCAAGCACAATGCTAATGAATGTTCGTGTGGATTCAGATGTCAGGTAGACCATGAGGTCGAGGCCGCGGGCATGGCATTGGTGATACCGGGAACTAGGGAGAGAACCCTATGGCGCAAGTCATGGCCGACGCTGTTGCAGCCGCCGTAGCCCAGATGGTCCCACAGTTGGTAGCTGGGATGCAGCAGCAGCAAGGCGGTGCGGGTCAACAAGGGCCACAACCGCAACCACATCCGCGCAAGACCAACTAGGTCAAGGCGTTGGTGGATTTGAGACCCCCGTCATTCAGTGGGGAGACCGACCCTGGTAAGTTGGAGGCGTACATCTCCGAGATGGAGACCGCCTACGAGACCTTGAATGTGCTCGAGGAGGTCAAGGTCCGTCTTGCCGCTTACTACTTGAAGGGATCGGCTCAAGTTGGTGGAAACTGGTAAGGAGGGCCGAGTTGCTGATCCTACCTTCCAGTGGAGGGTGTACAACGGCCCTGCTGCGAGCCAAGTACTACCCGATTCATGTGCAAGAGGCCAAGCGCCTGGAGCTCGATAATTTGAGGCAAGGGGATAAGATGCCGGTCGATGAGTACTACTCCGCTTTCATCCGGCTTATCCACCGCTGCCGGATCTGGGTTACTCAGACCGGATTTTAGTGAACCGTTTCTACAACGGATGAAGTCTAGCCGCCTACGGCTACGGTTGGGGCCAAGCGGGTATACTACTTTGCAGGTAAGGAACCTACTGTAATGTGAATAAGTGTGTGCAGTGTTAATGTATTGTGAGTTTGAAATGCGGGCATAACTAACACCCTAAATATAGGAGTGCTATCATGCCGCTGCTATTGTAGAGATCACTGTCCGTCTGAGGGACGAGGAGAATGCGCTAAGCGCAAGGCCACGAGCGAGGGAAGCACGCAAGGGCACGGGGAGGAAAAAGAAAAAGCCATACCCCCAGTCCCAGAAAGGACAGCAACAGGGTGGCAAAGGCCAAGCCCAGACCACCACTGCTGAGGGGCCGCTACAGCTCACCTATGCATATGCGGCAAGCCCTTACGCTCTTACCCGCCCAAGGGTAACTAATAAAATTCGAATACCGAATTCTAGTGTGTGTTGTTATTTTGTGAAGTATGTACTGAGTGTGTGATGTGTTAGCAGCTAGCACGGGCTCTGGATCCGATCGCCACTACTACTGCAAGTGGTGCAAGGGAGACCACCCCGGCAAGGACTGCAAGGGAGACGATGTGCAGTGCCGATTCTGCAAAAAGATGGGGCATCGTGACTACGAATGCTTCCAGAACCCGAATGGCAGAAACTACAGGCCTAAGGGGCAGTGGAAGGGTAAGGCCACCGTGACCACCGATGGCCCGAAGACGGCTAATCAGCCACCCCCAGATCAGAGGTACACGGATTCCTAGAAGGGGAAGGGGTCGGGATCCAGCAAGGCCGCCTTGAATGTGGTGGACCGGTCTGAGACACCAGGGCCCTCTTCTAGACCAGGTACCGCCTAAACCGTTGAATGAAATAAGTGATTGCATACCGCATTTCATGCATGTGTGTTAGTGAGTCTAAGTAAAAACCAAGTAAGTAAACAGTTAAAGTATAATGTGAGAACACCTAATTAGGTAATTTGAAAACTTAGGAACCTTCAATATTTGCTATCCAATCCCACCCACACCAAACCCTGAAGAAACCACCATCAGCATCACCTACTTTCCAATGGAGCAATGTCAGGTCATCCAACCAGGTATGATACTCTTAAATGGATACCTGACACCGAAAGCACAAATCCACATTATCCGATGATGCGACGAACTGGGAGCAGCACCCGGAGGTTTCTACACACCCGAATACCCGAGCGGATCGAAGATGAAATTGAAGATGATGTGCATGGGTAAGGACTGGAATCCTTACACCAAGACATATCAAGACGTGCAAGCTGAAGACAAAGCAACTGTACTGATGATACCTAAGGAGTTCCTTGCGGTCGTTAACCACGCCGTGGGAATTGCTCAGTAAGTTGAATCAGATTCAGTACCAAGTGTTAAAGCGGATTTATGTATTGTGAACTTCTACCAGAAAGGTGGACGGTTAGGGTTACACCAAGATAAGGACGAGTCACCTGAGTCTCTAAGTAAGGGAGTACCCGTGGTGTCTTGGTCCATTGGTGATACCGCAGTGTTTGTGTACGGCGAGCAGAAGCGTGCTGATCTCGCAAAGAAGCTAGTGTTGAAATCAGGAGATGTGTTAATCATGGGTGGGCAGTCAAGGATGCTATATCATGGCATCAAGAAGATCAAACTGAATACCGCACCATCGGCAGTGATCAATGCCACACACATGAAACCCAGACGTTTGAATTTGACCTTTAGGCAATTTTAAAGCCTTGTGTGAATTATGTAATGTGTTAAACCAGTGTCTGTTAAGGATGTTGTATGTGTTAGTTATGTCAGCAATGTGAACCAACGTATGTTGTAAAGAGTGTGTTAATGAATAAAGTGGAGTTGTTTGAAGTATGTCAACCGTGTTATTACCAAATACTTATTAGTTTGCCAATGAATTAGGCTGTGCACTCGGAACGGGAGGTATACTGAGTGTCTGCAATGAGGTAGAAGCCGGTAAGAGCGGCACAATCCTCACCGGTACCTTTCCAGTCAATGGCGTGGACGCTTCAATCTTGTTCGACTCCGGAGCCTCTCATACATTTATTTCGCTATCTTTTGCGAAGAGGCTGGGGTTAGACGGTGAAGAGATGCCAGACTTTCTAGTCACTCTCCCGTCGAAAGAGCGGATCAGGTGTACCCGCTACCACCGAGATGTTGTTGTACGAATTAGAGATGAAGAGTTTACGATCGACTTGATAGAGTTCAAGGGACTTGGTTTTGATGTGATTGTCGGGATGAACTGGTTGGAGTGGTACAAGGGCAGGATCCTATGTGCCGAGCATCGTCTGCTTCTTCGGAGTCCGTCTGGGGTTACTATATCTTACCGCTAGAGGCCCAGGGAGCCTTCGACTCAGATCATCACCGCCATGGCTATGTATCGTGAGTTATGACGAGGGAATGATGTATACCTCTGCTATGTCTAGGACATAGAGAGAGACCCAGAGTTTAACCCAGATGTGCCGGTAGTGTCGGAGTTTCCCTTATGTATTTCCTAAGGAACTGCCGGGCATGCCGCCAGCACGGGAAGTTGAGTTTGAGATTGATTTGGTTCCGGGCACCGGACCAATTGCGAAGGCGCCCTATCGTATGGCTCCAGCAGAGATGACAGAGCTCAAGGAGCAGCTGAGAGACCTACTCGACAAGGGATTTATCCGCCCTAGCGTTTCACCATGGGGAGCCCGGTCCTCTTCGTGAAGAAGAAGGACGGTAGCCTCCGCCTTGTATGATTATCGAGAGCTGAATGCAGTTACGGTGAAGAACCGTCCTTTACCACGCATCGACGACTTATTTGATCAGTTGAAAGGAGCATCAGTATTCTCCAAGATAGATCTACGATCCGGATACCATCAGATTGCTATCCGTGAGAGTGATTGAGAAAACCGCATTCAGAACCAGATATGGACATTATGAGTTTACGGTTATGCCGTTTGGTTTATCCAATGCACCAGCTAAGTTCATGGACTTAATGAACCGCTTGTTCCAAGATCAGTTGGACAAGTCAGTGGTAGTCTTCATCGACGATATACTTGTGTATTCGAAATCCAAGGGTGAGCATGAAAGCCACCTGAGAAGTGTGTGCAAACATTGAGAAAGAATCAGTTGTATGCGAAATTTTCTAAGTGTGATTTTGGTTGAACCAAGTATCTTTTCTTGGTCATGTGATTTCTGAAGCCGGGATCGCTGTTGATCGGCAAAGATAGATGCAGTGCGCACCTGGCCTAGGCCGAAGACATTACCAACATTCGGAGCTTCCTCGGTATGGCAGGATATTATAGGAGGTTTGTGAAGGACTTCTCCAGTGTCTCGAAGCCGATGACTTCCTTAATGAAGAAGGATGCACCATTCGAGTGGACAGTCGACTGTGAGAGTTCTTTCCAGAGTCTCAAGGATGCTCTGACATCTGCACCCGTCCTGACTTTACCAGACGGTCCAGATGGTTTTGAGGTCTATTGTGACACATCAGGCAGAGGTATGGGTTATGTGTTGATGCAACACGGGAAGGTCGTAGCATACGCCTCCCGACAGCTGAAGAAGCATGAAGAGAACTACCCTACCCATGACTTAGAATTGGGTGCCATTGTCTTCGCATTGAAGATATGGCGACATCATTTGTATGGGGTAAGCGTGACAATTTATTCCGACCACAAGAGTTTAAAGTACTTGTTCACTCAGAAGGAGTTGAACATGAGACAAAGAAGGTCGGTTGAGTTCTTAAATGACTACGACATCAATTTACAGTACAAGAGGGAAAGCAAATGTGGTAGCTGACGCATTGAGTCGCCGAGCACACTCTCTCCATTCGCTAGTCTCTCATCTAGCTTGGTTGAAGAGGTGCGGAGTGCTAGATGTCGGATCAGTATATGTTGGAGATCAGACAGAAGCTTATTGATGGCACATTCGAGGGTCAGAAGTACGACTTCCGACTCCATGATGATGACCTGATTAGGCTTAATGGCCGACTGTGTATTCCGAGGAGTAGCGCTGAGCTGAAGGAGCGCATACTGAGTGAATCCCATTGTTCTACGACTTTGATTCACCCCGGAGCTTCAAAGATGTAAAGGGTATGAAAGATATTTTTGGTGGACTGGAATGAAAAAGATGTGAATGATTATGTGTTGAGGTGTCTCACTTGTCAGAAGGTCAAGTTTGAGCACCGACGGCCTGGTGGTATGGTACAGCCAATGCCAGTGCCTGAGTGGAAGTTCCATGACATTTCTATGGACTTCGTAGTAGGGCTTCCGCCTACAAGGGGAGGTCTGAATATGATTTGGGTTGTTTTGACCGACTGACCAAGGTGGCTCGATTCATACCGATGAAGGACACTGGAAAGTGGCAAAACTTGCAGAGCTCTTCGACAGAGAGATTGTAAGACATCATGGGGTACCGAAAACAATTGTGTCTGACAGGGATACCAGACTCTCGAGGTACTGGAAATCCACACGGGAAGCGCTTGGTACCGAGCTGAAGCTAAGTACAGTTCCACCACAGACAGATGGTCAGAGTGAGCGCACCATCCAGACACTCGAGGATATGTTACGTGCATGTGCACTTGATTTTCAGACCAGCTGGATTGATAAGTTACATCTGATCGAGTTTAGCTACAACAACAGTTACCATGCTTCGATCAAGATGTCTCCCTTCCAGGCTTTGTACGGTAGACCATGCGCACGCCATTATGCTGGGATGAGTCGAGTGAGACGGTCATTATAGGACCAGAGTATCTGGAGCAAGTACAGCAGAAGTACGACAGATGGGCTAACATGAAGCAGCTCAGGATAGGCAGAAATCATACGCCGATGTGCGCAGACGTGACCTGGAGTTCGCCGTGGGCGATCAGGTATTTCTTAGAGTATCCCCCATGAAGGGAGTGTTTCGTTTTGGCCAGAAAGGCAAGTTGAGCCCAATATGTGGGGCCTTATGTTGTGACGGAGCGGATCGGCCCGGTAGCTTACAGACTTGATTTACCCGCCGAGCTGGGCAAGGTCATGATGTATTTCATGTGTCCAGTTGAAGAAATATATGTCTCATCCGTCTCATGTACTTCAGCCTGAAAGGCTAACCTTAGAGCCGACCATGCGATTAGTGGAGACTCCCGTGCGGATTCTGGACACTAAGACTCGAGATACTCACCATAAGTCTGTGAGACTGGTGAAGGTTCTCTGGTCTAACCAGGACGTTGAGGAGGCCACTTGGGAGCTGGAAGATAAGATAAAGGCGAAGTACCCGTCATTGTTTACTTCTTAGTCTTTATATGTATAGGGTACGGGGCGTACCCCTTTTAAGGGGGGGGTAGAGCCGTTTCGGTTATGTGTGTACGACATGTATTTGGATACATTGTCTATGTGTTATGTTGTTATCTTGTTATGTTACAGACCGTTGTGTCTGAATGATGTTATGTTGTTTGGACCCTGTGTCTGGTGCTATGTAAATATGTTGTTAATGTTGTTATGGAAGTGTTATTTTATAAGTGTTCCCCGTGTGTTAATATCTAAGATATATGGGAAGTATGAACTTTGTCCCGTAGATTGAAATACCCCAAAACTTAGTATGTTGTTTAAACATTAAAATATGGTATAATAAGACTAAAAAGTGTCTTAGAAACATTAGTAAACAATTTAAACCATAGAAAACACAAATAAATACCTTAAAGTCAATATGGGCAAAAATGTGCTCTAAGCTTGGGATAAGCTTGGTTAAGACCTAATGAGCTTACCAAGACCTTATTTATATATTAATGGACATATTAAACCAATTACCAAAGAAAACCAAGCATGAAAACAAGTTAAAACACAAAATGTGCTTTAAGGAGTCTTAAAGCACTTTTTGAAAAATTGTCTTGTAAATGAGTTTTGAATGGCTAAATGTCCATCATTACTCTTTAATTAACATGTGTACTACTTAGTATCACATTAGGAAGTCTAAATCAATGGGAAATCAAAAATTTCACAAATATGTGCCTTGTTTTATGAATAGTAACTAAAATAAGCTAGTTTATAACATAAGTAAATATAAGTAAGTTAAATGGTCAACAAAGACTAAAACACCCCTAGATAACTAATGGGGGCCGGTTTTTATGAGGTGGGTCACCACCTTGCAAGTTAACAAGTAAATAACAAATGATAAAGCAAGTTACTATTTGCTTTACTACTTAATATCTTCCAAAAGCAAACTTCAAACTCATTCTCTCATTTCTCTTACATTCCCACCGTCTCCAACTTCATCTTCTTCCTCTCTCCATCGGTTTACAACAGCTCTCACACCATTCTCCATCTTTGACCCCTTATATCTACTAGCTCTCTTTACCAAATCAAAAACAAAGACCACCATTCTTCTAGTCTCATCAAGCTCTTCAATTCTATCTTCTCAAAATTCCAAGAGCTCCATTTCGGTGCCAAGAGGAATCTCATGGGAGGAGCTTGAGCTCATCTTTTCACATATTATTGTTCTCCTTTGCTTCTAGGTAAGGAAACTCAAAGAAAAATAACATTTCCTCCATGTTTGTATGTTGTCCGAAAAACACCATTAATGGTGCCTTTACCTTGTTTGTTCTAGCTTCATTTGAATCTTCCAAGGGCTTGGTGGAGTCCTCTCTTGCTACATATCCAAACTCTTTTTCATATCCAAGGTAAAACAATCATCTAAATGTTCTAAGACAATATATGTATCTAGGGTTTACAATGAGATGAAGCATAAAGCTTGAATACTCATTTCATTGCTTGTATATTGTTTAGAAGTTGACAAGCAATCAAACATCCTTACCGATTTTAATCAAGGAAACAAGAAAGAAGTTTGTGAGGAAAAAAGGTAAATATGCTAACCTAATGTAGCTTATAATGTCTTAGGATAAATGAGCTTATATTGCTTATTAAAACTACCTAAGGAGCCAATGGTAAATGACTTAGAAAATACTCAAGGGTTTATTAAAAGGCATATGTATTGTTGGGTGTATTTGCAGGTCAAAGGCAAATATAATGTGGGAATTAGTGTTTAGGTTTATGCATTTAAGGGCCTAAGAGCCATGTTATTTAAGGGCCTAAGTGCCAAGCAATTTAAATAATGCACTATATTGTGATGTAGTGCAAGTTTGGTGAAGTTTTGTGTACAAGAATGTTCTTGATGGATTTAAGTGTTCTTAGATGTTTAATGGTGAAAACAATGTGTTTTGGCTTAGTAATGTTCTAGGAGAGTTCATGTTAAAATTTAGGTAATGTACAAGATGTTCTAAGTGTTTAAATAAGATTTGGTGAACTAGGAAGTGTTAGAAATGTCTAGGTGTTTTAATAGAGAAGAAATATGTCTTAGGTGTTCTAGGAAACAAAAAGGACTTAGACATCAACTAGGAGTTTAGGTTGGTAAGAAAAGATGCTTGGGAGATGATGTTGTGGTGAGGAGAAAGCATTTTGGGATAGTGGTTATCATAGGTGAGAAACACCATTTAGAAACCTTGTAAGAAATGTTATAAGTGTTGGTGAATTTTATGAGAAAATTGAGTAACAAGTTAGACAAGGAACTAGGTGTGTTTAAGATGATATTTTGGCATTAGAATATACCTAAGATCATTTGGGAAGTCTATACATATAATGGGTAAGGAGAACCATTGCAACAAGACTTAGAAAATGTTAAAAATGCAAATCTGTAGCAGTGGTCCGGGACTTAGGTCTTGGGTAATGTCCCGGACCATGCATTAAAAGAGGCCGAGAATTTCTAAGGCATTGTGGTCCAGAACTTAGGTTTTGTACAAAGACCCGGACCACCCCCTGTTTTACCCCCGAGAGAATTTGCCTACATTGGTCCGGGACCTAGGACCTGTATGAAGTCCCGGACCACCCCATGAAAACAGCCCGAGGATTTTACAATGACAAGATCCGGGACCTTAGCCGAGGACCAAGTCCCGGACCACTTAAAAAGTTGAGTTTAAGGTTGAATAATGATGTCTAATGATGGGGATTAGTTAGTAATGATATTATAAGGTTGTCTGAGATATGTTTGGTGTGTTATAATGACAATTTAAAAAAAATGAAAAAAATTATAACAAGTGTGGAAATAAAATAACTAGTTATGTGAAGTAATATGTAACACCCCCAACAAAACATCCAGTAGTACAACAAGCTCCTAGCCTTAATACAAAACGACTATGCAGCGGATTCTCAACATCATCCGGGTGTCACAGACGCCAACCACCCACGTGGTTGACAGACCACATTACCAACACCAAGTTACTGTCTGCATGACTGGAAACAGCTCTCCACCAAAAATTCATATACAGTACAAGGTACAATTTCCAAACTACCGAGTGTCTACAATAAAAATACCAAATCATAATCTGAGAATTTCATCTCGGGTTTAGTAACAACCCATACACTAGACATACTACACAATTCAAAAGATACGCCCTGATGGACTACCCCATGGTAGCCATCCCGCCTACGCTCCGTTATCGTCCGGCACAATACCTGAAAAAAATTGGGTGTAAAGGACTCAGCAAACTACGCTGAGTATGAACGTGTGTAGCCCGTATGTTACCGGGCCACACGACTACTTGGTCGTATTATTAAGTCAATTCACATGCTATAATAAAGCAGTAAAACACACCACAGTACATCATAGTATCATACACACTTAAAGGTAGTAACACATTAGCAACAACAACCAAGCACAACAAGCTGCTAGTATCACAACAGCAATCATGTACATAATAAAACGTGTGCATAGGTATGTAATACCCATGATCCTCACTATGGGATCGTACGAGCGTTGTGTGTTTCATTTCTTTTCTCTTGTTCCCTTAAAGTGTTTTTCTTTCTCTTTCCTTGCACCAGGTCTGGGGATGTAATTTAGATCCCGTGACCATCTCATGTAGGTGCTAATCTTTCCTTGTTTCTTTACGGGTTATTTGAATTCTCTTATCACCACAATTTGGAGTACATCTTCTCCATAGCTAATCCTCCATTCCCGGATAGCTCTTTTCTCTCTTGTGTTTTTAAATGTTACTGGTCATTGCCCCGGATACCAAGGGTCCGTCTCCCTATTCCTTTCCATGTTACTAGCCTCTGCCCCGGATACAAAGGGTCCGTCTCCCTATGCCTCTTAATGCTCTAGTCTCTACCCCGGATACAAAGGGTCCATCTCCCTATTCCTTTTAATGCTCTGGTCTCTACCCCGGATACAAAGGGTCCGTCTCCCTATTCCTTTTAATGCTCTGGTCTCTACCCCGGATACGAAGGGTCTGTCTCCCTATTCCTTTTTATGCTCTGGTCTCTACCCCGGATACGAAGGGTCCGTCTCCCTATTCCTTTTCAATATCATTGGTCTCTACCCCGGATACAAAGGGTCCGTCTCCCTATTCCTCTTTATTTTATTGGTCTTTACCCCGGATACAAAGGGTCCGTCTCCCTATTCATTCTTAACGGGTATTGGCTTATTATCATCATTGATAGTTCGACACCATAGTGGGTGTCATTAGAGGTCCTCTATAGTTAAGAGGATTTTTCTCTTATGTAGTTCCTTTGTTTGTTTACAAAGTTCGTTGTGTTTCATCTCAAGGTTTCATCAACGAGAAGGGACTACAGTACTGTGTGCGCGCAAGCAATATGCACAATAATAGTAAGCGTATAAGCAAGGAAAATAAGCAATCCATTCACATGCCTTGCACAAGCTCACAACAGACAGATAAGCACGGTAACACAAACATCCGTTTCATGCATTAGTCTTGTGGTCATAAACAAAAAGGCACACAACACACAAGCCGTGTAACACGAAAACATACGAACCACACATGTCCATACCTTAAATAGTTGTCACAGATACTTGTACCAGGGTTCCCGCTGCTAGTGGGACTCACTCCTGTAATAATTATTCGAACGGGTTAGATCGTTCGATTCTGCGTGATCGTTCGTGGTTCTATTCACACTTATTTGATCACTATATCTTAGACTTATTATAGCATTTTTTTTTGTTTCTAACCTTATTCCATAATAAAATTATGTTGCACTTAATTCGGCCCAATGTTATTATACAACCAACCCTATCATTTCCTTACTTGAAATACCCCAAACCTAAGTATGCTAAGTAAAAATCAAATTATGATGTAGTAAGGCTAGAATGTGCCTTAGAAAGATTGGTAGACAATTTAAACCAAGGAAAACACAAGAAAGTGCCTTAAAGGCAATCAGGGCAAAAACGTGCTCTAAGCTTGGAGAGACTTGGGTGAGTACCCAAATATCATGATAAGACCTTAGTAATATCCTAATGGTCATTTTAAATCAATTAGCAAAGAAAAACCAAGCTTGAAAACAAGTTAAAACACAAATGTGCTTTAAGAAGTCTTAAAGCACATTTTGAGAAATTGTCTTAGAATTGAGTTTTGCGTGGCTAAATGTCCATCATTACTCTTTAATCAACATGTGTACTATTAGTATCACATTAGGAGGTCTAAATCAATGGGAAATCAAAAAATTTCAGAAATATGTGCACTGATTAGTGAATAGTGCCAATTAGTGACTAGTTTAAGTTTTAATCAACTTAAGTCAATTAGTGGTCAAAACAAGACCATAAATATCTTGGTTATAATGAGGGGCCAGTTTTCTAAGGGTGAGTCACCACATGAGTCATCAAATGAGAAAGGAAAAGAAGAGTAAAGTGAGAAAAGTTACTATTGCTTTATAAAGCAAATATCCTTATAAGCTACCTTCTCTCTCTTCTTCTTCCACGGTTCTTCTCTTCTTTTCCTCTGTTCCAAACCGTCCCAAGCAGCCTCCATTGTTGCTTCACCTTGCTTTGGCAACAACTTACTCATTTTAGCTCCAAATCAAAAACTAAACACATATTATTCTTAGTTAGGTCAAGACCTATCTTTCTATCTTTTCAAATCTTTCAAAGCTCCATTTTGGTGCCATGAGAAAAACTTCATTGATGGAGGAAAATCAAGTTTGAAGAGCTCATAGCTTCTCCATTCTCTTAAGGTAAAGAAAGAAATGTAAGAAAAAACCATGTTCCATCATTTCTTGTACATGGCGGAAAATTCTTCTCATGGGGCTATGTTTTTATGCCTTGTTCTAGCTTGATTTATTCACCAAGGACTAGTGGAGGTCCTATTTCATTCAATGCCAAAGTTACCTTGAGACTTCAAGGTAATCATCCACTTTATGCCTTAGAACAACATTTCTAACCTAGGTTATTATTCCTTGAGGTTATGTATTGTTTAGTACTCATATGAGTCATTGAATATTGATTAGAACATTGGCAAGGGGAATTTAAGTGCGCGAGATATATGCAAGAAAGAAGGTCTAAGGAGGAGATTAGATAAGCTTGAGAAAAACAAGGTAAAATGCTTACCTAATGGTGGTTAGATAAGGAATGAGTTTTAGATAAGTACCAATGTAGCTTAGAGCGTTACATTGGTGGGTTATATAACCTAAGAAAAAGAACTTAAAGAAGCTTGTGAACTTGTGACTAAGGAGCCAATGGGAATGAGTTAGTAATATAAGTTAGATGAGTTTTAAGAACATTATAACTACTATGAGATTGATGAGTGTATTTGCAGGTTGAAAGCTTTATATGTGGGAAATTCAGTGTTAAGTTTAAGTCATTTAAGGGCCTAAGAGCCATGTCATTTAAGAGCCTTAGTGCTATGCAATTTAAGATTATTGCAATATTGAGTTTGTTATGAATGAGTTGGTTTGGGTGATGAGATATGATGAGAAGAACTTGATGTGTGTGAGATGGTTGAATGAGGAAAAATAATGTGTTGGGCATGATATATACTAGAGGAGCTATGGCGAAATTTGAGTAGAAAATAAGTGTTTAGGTGATGGTGGTGGAATTAATATGACCTAGGATTTACTAGGAGTCACTATGAGGAATTTGAGTGGAAATGAGTTAACTAAGGAGTTCTTGAGGTTTAGAATGACCTAGAATGGTCTATGAGGAAAGTAGAGTTTAGATGGGTGTGCATTGAACACACCAAAGACACGGTATGGAGAATGATAAGACTTGTGCAAATCTGGAGGAAAGGGTGTATAATGCTTTAAGTGATTTAGGTATGAACTAAGAGAAGACACAATGAGAGTTCAGAAGTGGTTGTGTAGAGGTTGGTGATGTTAGTGGTGGTACTAGTAAGGTTTAGTGAATGGGGTAATGTGTGGAATTGGGTGATGGAAGTGAAAACGGTAGGAGGATATTGTAAGTCGTAAGGTAAATGAAGAACAATGTCAAGGTATTAGTATAATGGAAAGAAATGTATAAGCACGCTTAAGAGTTTAAGAAGTGATGAGTAAAAGTGAAAAGAAGACATTGTGCAGGACATGCAAGATAACTTGGAAGGTTTAACAAGCATGATGTAAGGGGAGTTATAGGGGTAGAAAAGAAACACTTTTGTTAGTTGAAGTTTTAGGCAAAATGTACATGTTAGAAATATAAGGAATTAATTGACAAGTGTTAGGAATTTCTTGTAAGAATTGAGTAGAAGTTTGAGAAGATCTTTGGAAGTTGTTTTAATGAGGTTGGTGGAGGTTATAAGGTAGGTTTGATGTGCCAAATGATGTTAGAACACATTAGGAGGTGAGGAAAAATTTGGAGAAAGTTTGACAATATATGGGAAGTTTCTGCAGCCGACCTACCCAGGGGACCGACCCCAGTCTGGGTCGGTCGGGCTGAAACTGTGAATTTGGATGTTCTCTGCAGCCGACCTACCCAGGGGGTGGGTCGGTCGGTGGGTCAGTCGGACCATAAAAAAAAAAAAAAGAGAGAGAGAAAGAAACCCTAAGAGAGTTTAGTGGTATTAATGGTACCCCATTAAGGGGGCAATGATGATTAGAGGTATAAAGACCTAAGGGATTAAGTTAAGAATAAACTTAAAAGTTTAAGATTAAGTTTGTAAGATTGAGTTGTAAGACTTAAGAGGTGTTAGGTTGGAGTCATTAAGGGTTAAGTAAGTTAAGCAAGTTAAGTAAGTTAAGTAAGTTGAATTAAGTTAAGTGATTAACAACCTAAAACTGAATGAATGTTTTAGGACTTGGGAGTTTGGACTGGAAGAGAGTAAGCAGCCGAACGACCAACGGTGAACGGTACAGTTCTCTTGTGACCTGCTTGCTAACGAGGTGTCCCTCGGCTTGTGTGCTATTTTTTTGTGTGCTCACTAAACAAGATAAAGCATGCAACCGGATATATTATATTTATTGTATGGTTGTGTGATGTTTGAAAACTAACACAACATACCGTGAGAACTTACTAACCAATGTTTAGTAAGAAATTGAGTGAGACTAAGGAACGCCCCTAATAAGGGACGATATGAACCGAAAAAGGTTAACCAACAAACATGGTCTTGAGACTATTACTAACTGGAACTTGAGTGAGGAAACCCGGGACCGATCTCCGGTCATGCATGCTAAGGAAAAGGGGGACGGTATCTGAATCAGATCCGCCCTCCGCTTAAGGACTTGTCTTCGGACTTGTAGCCTAGGGCCGGTTGCCGGCTCAGCTACGCTGGATTCCTGTCCAGGGTAGGTGGCATTAAGATGGTGCGGTGGGATCACCTAAATCCCAGGTTTGGACTTAGGCTACAACCATTCCCCTCCAGGAAAGTTTTATTCTGAGAATAAGTTAAGATTAAGATAAGTTACAATCATTCCTTTTTAAAGGATGTTGTATTATTAAGATTAAGATTAAGTTAAGATTAAGATAAGTTACAATCATTCCTTTTTAAAGGATGATTTGTATTATTAAGATTAAGATTAAGTTAAGATTAAGATAAGTTACAATCATTCCTTTTTAAAGGATGATTTGTATTATTAAGATTAAGATTAAGTTAAGATTAAGATAAGTTACAATCATTCCTTTTTAAAGGATGATTTGTATTGTTAAGATTAAGATTAAGTTAAGGTTAAGATGAGTTGCAACCATTCCTCCTTAAAGGATGGTTTGTATAATTAAGATTAAGATAAGTGACATCCACTCCTTATTAAAGGATGGTTGTTTCAAGATTAAGATAAGACTAAGATTGAGGTGAGATAAGGTTGGACTAAGATTAAGAGGGAACATTACTTAAGGAGTTAAATAATTAACTCTCTAATTAAGGGAATGCAATTAAGTCGTTCATTGTGTGTGAACTTGATTGTTCATATCTGAGTTGTTGTTTACTGCACTTACTATTATATTGTGCATCTAATCAACCTCCATGCTATCGACAATTAGTCGTCGTAGCCACGTTAGCTTGGGGGCCATGAGGGGATCGTACCAGCATTCGTGCTGACCCCCTTTGGGGGCTGTTTTTACTACACAGGTACATCAGGAAGCGGCCGTCGCAAGAGTAAGAAGAGGATACAAGTGTTAAGGATTAAGTGTGACCTACGAGTTGTGCATGTACACTCGTATGACAATTGAGTTAGTAAGATGTATAGGTTGTGAGAGGATTGTAAGAAAGATATGTAAATGGTTAAGGTTGTTGGACTAATGTTCGGTATATTCTGTAGTCAGACCGTGGCAAGGTCCTGGATTGTAAAGAATTCCGCTGTGACATGTTTATATATATACTGTTAAGTTGCGAGACCACATTTGGATTGAGTTGGGGTGTTACAAAAAGTGGTATTAGAGCATAGTTACGCTCTGAAGACAAGAAATACCGAACTTAGGAGAATGATGAGGTTGAGATTGAGTTATGGGTTATGGGTTGAGAGATAGAGTGAGAGGTGCGTTAGTCAGGACTTCCCGGTGTTTACCGGATGTCCATAGTACCTAGACCCGCCCTCCACATCCCTAACCCTGATTATGTGGAACAAACGCCAGAGAGAATAAAGCCTTCTCTTACTCGGGGAAACCCGATCTGGCAGTTAGCTAACAGTAAACAATTCGAGAAACAACTTGTTGCACAACAGATACGGAGAACTTGGAGGTTTTCAATGGAGCGCAACAGAGAAACAGGCGCTACCTATGGAATACTATCAGTAAGGGAACGGTAATTACCGGCAACATGGGTCGACATGCTACGCAGTCGAAATAACCCGCAATACCAATGATAAGGGAAGCACTACGGGTGTAATAGAAAGGAAAAGGGAAGCGACATGAGTACCGGACAGTGGTCCGAGGGAGCATAACAGTAGGATAAAACCAAGCATAAGGATTGAGATTACTGGAAAGTCCAGTTAGAAACGGGAACCCCAGACCCCATACTATGAGGAGGTTACAAGGCCTGGCCGACATAATGCGGACGACGGTAGAAACTCATACAAATTGTATACCAAAATAGGACTACGATGTAGTGCCTAAAGGAGAATTATTACCAAATAACCACAACAAAATGTGTGGAGACAGGAGCGAGGAATAAGACATAAGGAAATATTAAGGGATTCCCTCAGAAAGAGGAACGCCCTGGTAGATGACAGTACTGTCAAACAACAAGGAAATTGCCGGATGGACGGTTATCCAAAATAAGAGATTATCGAAGGAGTCCCGAGGACTACCAATTATATGGAAATTAGAAGGAAGTGTCACTACCGATGTACCTTGTACCAATAACCCATCCTGCATGGCGCACTTGCCATAGCAAGTGCTACCACGGTTAAGCCACACGAAAAGCCATCAAGGCGAAAAAGGAGAACGCTACAGCTGAAACGCATATTAATACCGGATTATAAATCCACGAGAACAGAAAAATAAGACCTTGGAAAGGCCCGACGGCCTGACCATGATGAGATAAGGTAACACACCAATCAGCCGGGAGCGGAACTTGGACATAATATTAGACCAAATGGATGTTAGCAACAGTACAACGTACTACGACAACAACAACCGACAGTGCGGTAAGAATACCAAATCCGGATCTCAAAGAGGAACCTAAGAGATCGCTCAATAATTCGAGCAAAAATACTACGTAAGTAACAACATGCACGGAATGTATCAAGAGATACAACAAAGGCAGTCGACAGAACGACTCCCAACAGGGATGGGATAAAACTCCCAATTTGAACACTAAGAATACCAATAACAAACATTCTACAATGAAGATGTTGGGAAACCCAGAAAGCAAGGATAAAAGAAATAAACATAAGCTATAACCTACTAAGGATTAAAGTCGTAGAACCCTGGAAAAGGAAAGCTCAGAGGACTACCCCCACAGAGCGGGCATAGTCGAGCCGAACAACTGATGAATGACAGTTAGTACTATTTGTCTAACTCATTAACACCAAGTATGATTGATCATCAACGGGTGGCATAGTCAACGGAAGCTGAACGAAGCGTTGAGATGGGAGTATAAGCTAACAGGATTATATCTAACTTGGACACCTTAAGGCGAACGCCTAATACGAACCTAACCTTGACTATTAAAAGACATAAGTCTAGTAAAATGACAGCATTGTCAAAGACATTAAGTAACCTCAGATCACCTGAACAACTTCCCTAGCAGGAAGCAGGATGCAGCAACTTATCATGAAATCCGATACTACATTTATGTAACCTAACGGTGGATAGTGCTCAAAGAACCAGAATCTTATAGGGATGACCTGCAGATGAGTAAGAGTACAAATAATGAACTGAGACATTAAGCATTAAGAGCCTACGAGCCAAGGATGTTAACCACATCAGAGCCCGAGGCGCAATAAGTTATAAGAGAGCTTGTTTAAGCCAAGAAAGGGTACCAATGAGAACATTGAGATAATGCTAAGGACGGGAGCGGAGAACGAACCATGCCTTTTAGGGTGGGGATACCTCTCCTTGTTGTGAGGCCATGAGTGGGAATGAACCCCTCAAAAGGGCTTTCACATATTAGAGATAAAATACACTTTATTTAGAAAATGGAAACTATGAACCTTGAGATTACCTTAGAACATACCAGATACACTTGAGTAATAAGGAAGGTTGCACAGATAGACCCCATATCCAACACCCAGGATGTAAGAATTAGTAATGGGCAGAGATAAACATTGTGACTGCACATTATGGCACGTCAATTAATCAATGCTCAGAAGATCTTGTGATTCAGTGGATGACTTCTTCAGTAATCAGTTAAACTACATGGTAGATAACATCACTAAGGATAAAAGAAAGCGAAAGAGATTAGCCTACTTACGAATCTGAGATTGGAGCATAACATCTTCATATCAAGAGTCAACTATTTTACAACACGGTACGACAACCGCCAATACCGGAATGAGAGAACTCCCAGTGTTTACACCAAGAAGGGATTGAGTATAAGGTAAGACATTAGAATAAGTGAGTAAGAGGTTGCACCATTAATGGGCAACATGGTAAAGGCCAACTACCACGGTAGTAGTGGTCGTGAGTACAATAGTTAGATAAGTGGATTAAGTCATGGTGCACGGTAAGGCGACCATTATGTATGAGCCGTCAAATATTGACACTGAGGCATTAGATTTAGTGTTAAGACTAGCATAAGTAAGAAAATAAGATGGTAGACGGACTGTGCATTGATGCCAGTAGTCTGGACATGGTTTGGTAAGATTACACAGGAAGCACACAACCCATTCCTTAAGGAACTGGAAGTGCTTTCCTAATAGAATGAATATGAGAAAGAAGATAAGAGGCTCTATGGAAAGGGACCTAAGCTACTAAGAAATAGAATCAATACGGAATACAGAAAGGAGCTGGAGCATACCATACCCAAGAACGCAGTAAATGGATTTCCCTTGATTAACTTCAAGAAGAACAATAAATGTTATTATGGAACAATGAAAGAGGAGATCGACAACAGAATACTTCATAATTAGCAATAGCTAAATGTGTGACGGACACTATGAGTTTACTAAAACGAGACGTGGGACGACTGCACCCCACAGGGGCTTGCAGGCCTGACACGCTCATTTATGAGTTAGTTGGGTAAGTAGTAATGTACCAGTAAGGTACCCCATGCATGTAAACAAGTGGTGTAAGGAACACGGAGGTAGTCGACTCCGTACCACGGACAATGACGCAAGATCAGACAAGAACAGCTACTACCAAACAGTTGAGGAGAAGAATTCAGTTGAACCAACAACACGACAAATCAGAGAACGAATAATTAAGGACTATGGAGTGCGAAGAGCACGGATTGTTAAGTACAACATTGAACATGCCTTAAGATGTAAGAGATTAAGACTGTAAAGCACATTATGCACTAAACAGTAGTTTCAGACTAGAATCATCCTCAGACCAAAGGTCAGTTGGGGAGAACAATTTAGACATTCGAGAAAATACTAAGAGTAAGATCTTCAAGGAGAATGGATAGACGAATTACAACTCATTAAAGCCGTGTATATATAAAGATAACACATGTCCATTGAGACAATTAAGACTAAGATTATCAGAGGCGCGCAGCGGAAGCTAGCAGACCACTACTTTGAGATTAGACCAAACTAAGTTAAGAATACGGTATAAGTACCGTTAAGAATCCTCGATACAGAGACTAAGTCATTTCTGATCGAATTATAAGTAAGATAGATAACGTGGAAGCTAGAATGCTTGGTAAGAATTAGACATCTTGAACTTATGTTCAAAGATCATGTAATGTTGATTACGTGGGCGTAATCCATTTTAAGGGGGGTAGAGCGAAAACCGCTTAGCGTAGTTTGTGTACTGAGTACATAAACTACGGTGTGCATAGCACAAAATAATTTGAGAATATGTTTTACATAAACATTTTGAGATAAATCATGGTTATTGCACACAGAAGATGTGAATACCATACATATTAAGTACCTATCTTGTTAACTCCGGTGTGAGTACAAGTTAAGAGAATTAAGGAAGAGGATTAAGGAGACTTAAGAAATAAGAATATATGAGGTATGAGTCAATATGAGACTATGTGGGAGATAAGATAAGATAACATTATGAGATACAATTTGATATGATTATGAGTTAGGAAATAGTAATGCTATGTGGTATGAGACAGTGGAAGTTGGTATGGGACAGTTATAGAACTTAGTAGGGATTTAAGTCTTGAGGTAATTACTAAGAGATGAATCGGGAATGTTTGATGGACGGAGTCCACACTTTGGAGATGTATTGATTATGATTAGAAGAACTAAAAAGATAGAAAATTGGACATGAGTGAATTATTTGGATGTTTGAAAATGACGTGGGAGGTGGAACTTGATTTTCTAGGGATCAAGGGAAACCGAACACAAATTGGGGTGGAAGGATAGTTCTACACTGATGCTGATCACATCAGGGTTGGATGATTCCTGAAACTCCCTACCAGTGGTCACAATTAAATCACAATAAGGATAGAGGCTTTAGGATAAAAATGAAATTGGAGTTGATTGTATTTTTAATTAGAGGAATTATTCCTCACATGACCTCGTAAAAAGGATTACCTTTTTACTGAGTCTCGCCCATGAAGTCGAGGACGCACGAGCCTTTGTCTTCGGACCGGTGACATGGGAGAGCAGCGGTTTTGTATTCTGGCCCATGGTGACGAGGACGAATGAGCCATTGTCTACAGACCGGTGACATGGGAGAATACGTTGGAAGTTATGTGAATGTTTTAATCATCAAAAGGAACAAAAAGAATTTTGAGTGTTATACATGCGTGAGCATGTTGTGTGATATTTAAGAATAGGCATATGGTGGACCTAAGGATTCAAGGAGTTTAAGTATACATAAGTACGATCTGTATGATCTATGGAATGAGGTAAGACATGCATTTTAATAAGAAAAGATGCATAGGAACTTTGGGGACAAAGTTCTTTTAAGGGGGGTAGATTGAAATACCCCAAACCTAAGTATGCTAAGTAAACATCAAATTATGATGTAGTAAGGCTAGAATGTGCCTTAGAAAGATTGGTAGACAATTTAAACCAGGAAAACACAGAAGTGCCTTAAAGGCAATCAGGGCAAAAACATGCTCTAAGCTTGGAGAGACTTGGGTGAGCCCAAATATCATGATAAGACCTTAGTATATCTAATGGTCATTTTAAATCAATTAGCAAAGAAAACCAAGCTTGAAAACAAGTTAAAACACAAAATGTGCTTTAAGAAGTCTTAAGCACATTTTTGAGAAATTGTCTTAGAATTGAGTTTTGAGTGGCTAAATGTCCATCATTACTCTTTAATCAACATGTGTACTAATTAGTATCACATTAGGAGGTCTAAATCAATGGGAAATCAAAATTTCAGAAATATGTGCACTGATTAGTGAATAGTGCCAAATAGTGACTAGTTTAAGTTTAATCAACTTAAGTCAATTAGTTGGTCAAACAAGACCATAAATATCTTGGTTAATGAGGGGGCCGGTTTTCTAAGGGTGAGTCACCACATGAGTCATCAAATGAGAAAGGAAAAGAAGAGTAAAGTGAGAAAAGTTACTATTTGCTTTTATAAAGCAAAATATCCTTATAAGCTTCTCTCCTCTCTTCTTCATTTCTCTTCTCTTCCACGGTTCTTCTCTTCTTTTCCTCTGTTCCAAACCGTCCCAAGCAGCCTCCATTGTTGCTTCACCTTGCTTTGGCAACAACTTACTCATTTTAGCTCCAAATCAAAAACTAAACACATATTATCTTAGTTAGGTCAAGACCTATCTTCTATATTTTCAAATCTTTCAAAGCTCCATTTTGGTGCCATGAGAAAACTTCATGATGGAGGAAATCAAGTTTGAAGAGCTCATTAGCTTCTCCATTCTCTTAAGGTAAAGAAAATGTAAAAAACCATGTTTCCATCATTTCTTGTACATGGCGGAAAATTCCTTCTCATGGGGCTATGTTTTATGCCTTGTTATAGCTTGATTTATTCACCAAGGACTAGTGGAGGTCCTATTTCATTCAATGCCAAAGTCTACCTTGAGACTTCAAAGGTAATCATCCACTTTTATGCCTTAGAACACATTTCTAACCTAGGTTTTTATTCCTTGAGGTTAGTGTATTGTTAGTACTCATATGAGTCATTGAATATTGATTAGAACATTGGCAAGGGGAATTTAAGTGGTGGCCGAGATCTATGCAAGAAGAAGGTCTAAGGAGGAGATTAAGATAAGCTTGAGAAAACAAGGTAAAATGCTTACCTAATGGTGGTTTAAGATTAAGGAATGAGTTTTAGATAAGTACCAATGTAGCTTAGAGCTTACATTGTGTATTGGGTTATATAACCTAAAAAAAAAGAACTTAAAGAGTTGTGAACTTGTGACTAAGGAGCCAATGGGAATGAGTTAGTAATATAAGTTTAAGATGAGTTTTAAGAACATTATAACTACTATGAGATTGATGAGTGTATTTGCAGGTTGAAAGCTTTTATATGTGGGAAATTCAGTGTTTAAGTTAAGTCATTTAAGGGCCTAAGAGCCATGTCATTTAAGAGCTTAGTGCTATGCAATTTAAGATTATTGCAATATATTGAGTTTATGAATGAGTTTGTTTTTGAGAGATTATGATGAGAAGAACTTGATGTGGTGAGATGGTTGAATGAGGAAAAATAATGTGTTTGGGCATGATAATATACTAGAGGAGCTATGGCGAAATTTGAGTAGAAAATAAGTGTTTAGGTGATGGTGGTGAATTAATATGACCTAGGATTTACTAGGAGTCACTATGAGGAATTTGAGTGGAAATGAGTTAACTAAGGAGTTCTTGAGGTTTAGAATGACCTAGAATGGTCTATGAGGAAATTAGAGTTTAGATGGGTGCATTGAACACACCAAAGACACGGTATGAGGAATGATAAGACTTGTGCAAATCTGGAGGAAAGGTGTATAATGCTTTAAGGTGATTTAGGTATGAACTAAGAGAAGAACAATGAGAGTTCGAGAAGTTTGTGTAAGAGGTGGTGATGTTAGTGGTGGACTAGTAAGGTTTAGTTGAATGGTAATGTGTGGACTTGGGTGATGGAAGTGAAAATGGTAGGAGGATATTGTAAGTCGTCAAGGTAAATGAAGAACAATGTCAAGGTATTAAGATAATGGAAAGAAATGTATAAGCAAGCTTAAGAGTTTAAGAGTGATGAGTAATAAGTGAAAAGAAGAGAAATTGTGCATGGACATGCAAGATAACCTTGGAAGGTTTAACAAGCAATGATGTTAAGGAGGAGTTATATGGGTAGAAAAGAAACACTTTGGTTAGTTGAAGTTTTAGGCAAAATGTACATGTTAGAAATATAAGGAATTAATTGACAAGTGTTAGGAATTTCTTGTAAGAATTGAGTAAAGTTTGAGAAGATCTTTGGAAGTTGTTTTAATGAGGTTGGTGGAGGTTATAAGGTAGGTTTGATGTGCCAAATGATGTTAGAACACATTAGGAGGCTTGAGGAAAAATTTGGAGAAAGTTTGACAATATATGGGAAGTTTCTGCAGCCGACCTACCCAGGGGACCGACCCCAGTCTGGGTCGGTCGGGCTGAAACTGTGAATTTGGATGTTCTCTGCAGCCGACCTACCCAGGGGGTGGGTCGGTCGGTGGGTCGGTCGGACCATAAAAAAAAAAAAAAAGAGAGAAAGAAACCCTAAGAGAGTTTAGTGGTATTAATGGTACCCCATTAAGGGGGCAATGATGATTAGAGGTATAAAGACCTAAGGGATTAAGTTAAGAATAAACTTAAAAGTTTAAGATTAAGTTTGTAAGATTGAGTTGTAAGACTTAAGAGGTGTTAGGTTGGAGTCATTAAGGGTTAAGTAAGTTAAGCAAGTTAAGTAAGTTAAGTAAGTTGAATTAAGTTAAGTGATTAACAACCTAAAACTGAATGAATGTTTTAGGACTTGGGAGTTTGGACTCCGGAAGAGAGTAAGCAGCCGAACGACCAACGGTGAACGGTACAGTTCTCTTGTGACCTGCTTGCTAACGAGGTGTCCCTCGGCTTGTGTGCTATTGTTTTTGTGTGCTCACTAAACAAGATAAAGCATGCAACCGGAATATATTATATTTATTGTATGGTTGTGTGATGTTTGAAAACTAACACAACATACCGTGAGAACTTACTAACCAATGTTTAGTAAGAAATTGAGTGAGACTAAGGAACGCCCCTAATAAGGGACGATATGAACCGAAAAAGGTTAACCAACAAACATGGTCTTGAGACTATTACTAACTGGAACTTGAGTGAGGAAACCCGGGACCGATCTCCGGTCATGCATGCTAAGGAAAAAGGGGGACGGTATCTGAATCAGATCCGCCCTCCGCTTAAGGACTTGTCTTCGGACTTGTAGCCTAGGGCCGGTTGCCGGCTCAGCTACGCTGGATTCCTGTCCAGGGTAGGTGGCATTAAGATGGTGTGGTGGGATCACCTAAATCCCAGGTTTGGACTTAGGCTACAACCATTCCCCTCCAGGAACGGTTTGTATTCTGAGAATAAGTTAAGATTAAGATAAGTTACAATCATTCCTTTTTAAAGGATGATTTGTATTATTAAGATTAAGATTAAGTTAAGATTAAGATAAGTTACAATCATTCCTTTTTAAAGGATGATTTGTATTATTAAGATTAAGATTAAGTTAAGATTAAGATAAGTTACAATCATTCCTTTTTAAAGGATGATGTATTATTAAGATTAAGATTAAGTTAAGATTAAGATAAGTTACAATCATTCCTTTTTAAAGGATGATTTGTATTGTTAAGATTAAGATTAAGTTAATGTTAAGATGAGTTGCAACCATTCCTCCTTAAAGGATGGTTTGTATAATTAAGATTAAGATAAGTGACATCCACTCCTTATTAAAGGATGGTTGTTTCTAAGATTAAGATAAGACTAAGATTGAGGTGAGATAAGGTTGGACTAAGATTAAGAGGGAACATTACTTAAGGAGTTAAATAATTAACTCTCTAATTAAGGGAACGCAATTAAGTCGTTCATTGTGTGTGAACTTGATTGTTCATATCTGAGTTGTTGTTTACTGCACTTACTATTATATTGTGCATCTAATCAACCTCCATGCTATCGACAATTAGTCGTCGTAGCCACGTTAGCTTGGGGGCCATGAGGGGATCGTACCAGCATTCGTGCTGACCCCCTTTGGGGGCTGTTTTTACTACACAGGTACATCAGGAAGCGGCCATCGCAAGAGTAAGAAGAGGATACAAGTGTTAAGGATTAAGTGTGACCTACGAGTTGTGCATGTACACTCGTATGGCAATTGAGTTAGTAAGATGTATAGGTTGTGAGAGGATTGTAAGAAAGATATGTAAATGGTTAAGGTTGTTGGACTAATGTTCGGTATATTCTATAGTCAGACCGTGGCAAGGTCCTGGATTGTAAAGAATTCCGCTGTGACATGTTTATATTATACTGTTAAGTTGCGAGACCACATTTGGATTGAGTTGGGGTGTTACAAAAAGTGGTATCAGAGTATAGTTACGCTCTGAAGACAAGAAATACCGAACTTAGGAGAATGAAGAGGTTGAGATTGAGTTATGGGTTATGGGTTGAGAGATAGAGTGAGAGGTGCGTTAGTCAGGACTTCCCGGTGTTACCGGATGTCCATAGTACCTAGACCCGCCCTCCACATCCCTAACCCTGAATATGTGGAACAAATGCCAGAGAGAATAAAGCCTTCTCTTACTCGGGGGAACCCGATCTGGCAGTTAGCTAACAGTAAACAATTCGAGAAACAACTTGTTGTTGCACAACAGATACGGAGAACTTGGAGGTTTTCAATGGAGCGCAACAGAGAAACAGGCGCTACCTATGGAATACTATCAGTAAGGGAACGGTAATTACCGGCAACATGGGTCGACATGCTACGCAGTCGAAATAACCCGCAATACCAATGATAAGGGAAGCACTACGGGTGTAATAGAAAGGAAAAGGGAAGCGACATGAGTACCGGACAGTGGTCCGAGGGAGATAACAGTAGGATAAAACCAAGCATAAGGATTGAGATTACTGGAAAGTCCAGTTAGAAACGGGAACCCAGACCCCATACTATGAGGAGGTTACAAGGCCTGGCCGACATAATGCGGACGACGGTGAGAAACTCATACAAATTGTATACCAAAATAGGACTACGATGTAGTGCCTAAAGGAGAAATTATACCAAATAACCACAACAAAATGTGTGGAGACAGAGCGAGGAATAAGACATAAGGAAAATATTAAGGGATTCCCTCAGAAAGAGGAACGCCCTGGTAGATGACAGTACTGTCAAACAACAAGGAAATTGCCGGAGACGGTTATCCAAAATAAGAGATTATCGAAGGAGTCCCGAGGACTACCAATATATGGAAATTAGAAGGAAGTGTCACTACGATGTACCTTGTACCAATAACCCATCCTGCATGGCGCACTTGCCATAGCAAGTGCTACCACGGTTAAGCACACACGAAAGCCATCAAGGCGAAATAGGAGAACGCTACAGCTGAAACGCATATTAATACCGGATTATAAATCCACGAGAACAGAAAAATAAGACCTTGGAAAGGCCGACGGTGACCATGATGAGATAAGGTAACACACCAATCAGTCGGGAGCGGAACTTGGACATAATATTAGACCAAAATGGACGTTAGCAAAGACAAGTACACGGACAACAACAAACCAGACAGTGCGGTAAGAATACCAAATCCGGATCTCAAAGAGGAACCTAAGAGATCGCTCAATAATTCGAGCAAAAATACTACGTAAGTAACAACATGCACGGAATGTATCAAGAGATACAACAAAGGCAGTCGACAGAACGACTCCCAACAGGGATGGGATAAAAACTCCCAATTTGAACACTAAGAATACCAATAACAAACATTCTACAATGAAGATGTGGGAAACCCAGAAAGCAAGGATAAAAGAAATAAAATAAGCTATAACTACTAAGGATTAAAGTCGTAGAAACCTGGAAAAAGGAAAGCTCGAGGGACTACCCCACAGAGCGGGCATAGTCGAGCCGAACAAATGATGAATGACAGTTAGTACTGTTTGTCTAACTCATTAACACCAAGTATGATTGATCATCAACGGGTGGCATAGTCAACGGAAGAAGCTGAACGAAGCGTTGATGGGAGTGGAGTATAAGCTAACAGGATTATATCTAATTGGACACCTTAAGGCGAACGCCTAATACGAACCTAACCTGATATTAAAAGACATAAGTCTAGTAAAATGACAGCATTTCAAGACATTAAGTAACCTCAGATCACCTGAACAACTTCCCTAGCAGGAAGCAGGATGCAGCAAACTTATCATGAAATCCGATACTACATTTATAGGTAACCTAACGGTGGATAGTGCTCAAGAACAGAATCTTATAGGGATGACCTGCAGATGAGTAAGAGTACAAATAATGAACTGAGACATTAAGCATTAAGAGCCTACGAGCCAAGGATGTTAACTACATCAGAGCCCGAGGCGCAATAAGTTATAAGAGAGCTTGTTTAAGCCAAGAAAGGGTACCAATGAGAACATTGAGATAATGCTAAGGACGGAGCGGAGAAACGAACCATGCCTTTTAGGGTGGGGATACCTCTCCTTGTTGTGAGGCCATGAGTGGGAATGAACCCCTCAAAAGGGCTTCACATATTAGAGATAAAATACACTTTATTAGAAAATGGAAAACTATGAACCTTGAGATTACCTTAGAACATACCAGATACACTGAGTAATAGGAAGGTTGCCAGATAGACCCATATCCAACACCCAGGATGTAAGAATTAGTAATGGGCAGAGATAAACATTGTGACTGCACATTATGGCACGTCAATACAATGCTCAGAAGATCTTTGATTCAGTGGATGACTTCTTCAGTAATCAGTTAAACTACATGGTAGATAACATCACTAAGGATAAAAGAAAGCGAAAGAGATTAGCCTACTTACGAATCGAGATTGGAGCATAACATCTTATATCAAGAGTCAACTATTTTACAACACGGTACGACAACCGCCAATACCGGAATGAGAGAAAACTCCAGTGTTTACACCAAGAAGGGATTGAGTATAAGGTAAGACATAGATAAGTGAGTAAGAGGTTGCACCATTAATGGGCAAACATGGTAAAGGCCAATACCACGGTAGTAGTGGTCGTGAGAGTACAATAGTTAATAAGTGGATTAAGTCTGGTGCACGGTAAGGCGACCATTATGTATGAGCCGTCAAATATTGACACTGAGGGAGGCAGTTAGATTTATGTGTTAAGACTAGCATAAGTAAGAATAAGATGGTAGAGGACTGTGCATTGATGCCAAGTAGTCGGGACATGGTTTGGTAAGATTACACAGGAAGCACACAAACCCATTCCTTAAGGAACTGGAAGTGCTTCCTATAGAATGAATATGAGAAAGAAGATAAGAGGCTCTATGGAAAGGGACCTAAGCTACTAAGAAATAGAATCAATACGGATACAGAAAGAAAGGAGCTGGAGCATACCAATACCCAAGAACGCAGTAAATGGATTTCCCTTGATTAACTTCAAGAAGAACAATAAATGTATTATGGAACAATGAAAGAGGAGATCGAAACAGAATATTCATAATTAGCAATAGCTAAACGTGTGACGGACACTATGAGTTACAAAAACGAGACGTGGGACGACTGCACCCCACAGGGGCTTGCAGGCCTGACACGCTCATTTAGAGTTAGTTGGGTAAGTAGTAATGTACCAGTAAGGTACCCCATGCATGTAAACAAGTGGTGTAAGGAACAGGGAGGTAGTCGACTCCGTACCAACGGACAATGACGCAAGATCAGACAAGAACAGCTACTACCACAAACAGTTGAGGAGAAGAATTCAGTTGAACCAACAACACGACAATCAGAGAGAAACGAATAATTAAGGACTATGGAGTGCGAAGAGCACGGATTGTTAAGTACAGACATTGAACATGCCTTAAGATGTAAGAGATTAAGACTGTAAAGCGCATTATGCACTAAACAGTAGTTTCAGACTAATGAATCATCCTCAGACCAAAGGTCAGTGGGGGAGAACAATTTAGACATTCGAGAAAATACTAAGAGTAAGATCTTCAAGGAGAATGGATAGACGAATTACAACTCTATTAAGGCCGTGTATATATAAAGATAAAACGTGTCCATTGAGACAATTAAGACAAGATTATCAGAGGAGTGCAGCGGAAGCTAGCAGACCACTACTTGAGATTAGACCAAACTAAGTTAAGAAAAGGTATAAGTACCGTTAAGAATCCTCGATACAGAGACTAAGTCATTTCTGATCGATATTATAAGTAAGATAGATAAACGTGGAAGCTAGAATGCTTGGTAAGAATTAGACATTGAAACTTATGTTCAAAGATCATGTATGTTGATTACGTGGGCGTAATCCATTTTAAGGGGGGTAGAGCGAAAACCGCTTAGCGTATGTTTGTGTACTGGTACATAAACTACGGTGTGCATAGCACAAAATAATTTGAGATATGTTTTACATAAACATTTGAGGATAAATCATGGTTATTGCAACAGAAGATGTGGAATACCATACATATTAATCTATCTTGTTAACCGGTGTGAGTAAAGTTAAGAGAATTAAGGAAGAGGATTAAGGAGACTTTAAGAAATAAGAATATATGAGGTATGAGCAATATGAGACTATGTGGGAGATAAGAATAAGATAACATTATGAGATACAATTGATATGATTATGAGTTAGGAAATAGTAATGCTATGTGGTATGAGACAGTGGAAGTTGGTATGGGACAGTTATAGAACTTAGTAGGGATTTAAGTCTGAGAGGTAATTAC
The DNA here is from genome assembly GCA_023374045.1 of Limonium bicolor. Classification (NCBI taxonomy): domain Eukaryota; kingdom Viridiplantae; phylum Streptophyta; class Magnoliopsida; order Caryophyllales; family Plumbaginaceae; genus Limonium; species Limonium bicolor. The sequence continues at coordinate 148,708,644 of CM041776.1, read as the reverse complement.
TAAGAGATGAATCGGGAATGTTTGATGGACGGAGTCCACTTGGAGATGTATTGATTATGATTAGAAGAACTAAAAAGATAGAAAATTGGACATGAGTGAATTATGTGGATGTTTGAAAATGACGTGGGAGGTGGAACTTGATTTTCTAGGGATCAAGGGAAACCGAAAACAAATTGGGGTGGAAGGATAGTCACACTGATGTGATCACATCAGGGTTGGATGATTCCTGAAATCCTACCAGTGGTCACAATTAAATCACAATAAGGATAGAGGTTAGGATAAAAATGAAATTGGAGTTGATTGTATTTAATTAGAGGAATTATTCATCACTGACCTCGTAAAAAGGATTACCTTTTACTGAGTCTCGCCCATGAAGTCGAGGACGCACGAGCCTTTGTCTTCGGACCGGTGACATGGGGAGAGCAGCGTTTTGTATTCTGGCCCATGGTGACGAGGACGAATGAGCCATTGTCTACGGACGGTGACATGGGAAATTACGTTGGAAGTATGTGAATGTTTTAATCTCAAAAGAAAAAAAGAATTTTGAGTGTTATACATGCGTGAGCATGTTGTGTGATATTTAAGAAGATCATGGTGGACCTAAGGATTCAAGGAGTTAAGTATACATAAGTACGATCTGTATGATCTAGGGAATGAGGTAAGACATGCATTTTAATAAGAAAAGATGCATAGGAACTTGGGGACAAAGTTCTTTAAGGGGGGTAGATTGAAATACCCCAAACCTAAGTATGCTAAGTAAACATCAAATTATGATGTAGTAAGGCTAGAATGTGCCTTAGAAAGATTGGTAGACAATTTAAACCAAGGAAAACAAGAAAGTGCCTTAAAGGCATCAGGGCAAAAACATGCTCTAAGCTTGGAGAGACTTGGGTGAGTACCCAAATATCATGATAAGACCTTAGTATATCCTAATGGTCATTTTAAATCAATTAGCAAAGAAAACCAAGCTTGAAAACAAGTTAAAACACAAAATGTGCTTTAAGAAGTCTTAAAGCACATTTTGAGAAATTGTCTTAGAATTGAGTTTTGAGTGGCTAAATGTCCATCATTACTCTTTAATCAACATTGTACTAATTAGTATCACATTAGGAGGTCTAAATCAATGGGAAATCAAAATTTTCAGAAATATGTGCACTGATTAGTGAATAGTGCCAAATATGACTAGTTTAAGTTTTAATCACTTAAGTCAATTAGTTGGTCAAACAAGACCATAAATATCTTGGTTATAATGAGGGGGCCGGTTTTCTAAGGGTGAGTCACCACATGAGTCATCAAATGAGAAAGGAAAAGAAGAGTAAAGTGAGAAAAGTTACTATTTGCTTTTATAAAGCAAAATATCCTTATAAGCTACCTTCTCTCCTCTCTTCTTCATTTCTCTTCTTCTTCCACGGTTCTTCTCTTCTTTTCCTCTGTTCCAAACCGTCCCAAGCAGCCTCCATTGTTGCTTCACCTTGCTTTGGCAACAACTTACTCATTTTAGCTCCAAATCAAAACTAAACACATATTATTCTTAGTTAGGTCAAGACCTATCTTTCTATCTTTTCAAATCTTTCAAAGCTCCATTTTGGTGCCATGAGAAAACTTCATTGATGGAGGAAAATCAATTTTGAAGAGCTCATTAGCTTCTCCATTCTCTTAAGGTAAAGAAAATGTAAGAAAAACCATGTTTCCATCATTTCTTGTACATGGCGGAAAATTCCTTCTCATGGGGCTATGTTTTTATGCCTTGTTATAGCTTGATTTATTCACCAAGGACTAGTGGAGGTCCTATTTCATTCAATGCCAAAGTCTACCTTGAGACTTCAAAGGTAATCATCCACTTTTATGCCTTAGAACACATTTCTAACCTAGGTTTTTATTCCTTGAGGTTAGTGTATTGTTTAGTACTCATATGAGTCATTGAATATTGATTAGAACATTTGCAAGGGGAATTTAAGTGGTGGCCGAGATCTATGCAAGAAGAAGTCTAAGGAGGAGATTAAGATAAGCTTGAGAAAACAAGGTAAATGCTTACCTAGTGGTGGTTTAAGATTAAGGAATGAGTTTTAGATAAGTACCAATGTAGCTTAGAGCTTACATTGTGTATTGGGTTATATAACCTAGAAAAAGAACTTAAAGAAGCTTGTGAACTTGTGACTAAGGAGCCAATGGGAATGAGTTGGTAATATAAGTTTAAGATGAGTTTTAAGAACATTATACTACTATGAGATTGATGAGTGTATTTGCAGGTTGAAAGCTTTTATATGTGGGAAATTCAGTGTTTAAGTTTAAGTCATTTAAGGGCCTAAGAGCCATGTCATTTAAGAGCCTTAGTGCTATGCAATTTAAGATTATTGCAATATATTGAGTTTTTTATGAATGAGTTGGTTTGGGTGATGAGATATGATGAGAAGAACTTGATGTGTGTGAGATGGTTGAATGAGGAAAAATAATGTGTTTGGGCATGATAATATACTAGAGGAGCTATGGCGAAATTTGAGTAGAAAATAAGTGTTTAGGTGATGGTGGTGAATTAATATGACCTAGGATTTACTAGGAGTCACTATGAGGAATTTGAGTGGAAATGAGTTAACTAAGGAGTTCTTGAGGTTTAGAATGACCTAGAATGGTCTATGAGGAAATTAGAGTTTAGATGGGTGTATTGAACACACCAAAGACACGGTATGAGGAATGATAAGACTTGTGCAAATCTGGAGGAAAGGTGTATAATGCTTTAAGTGATTTAGGTATGAACTAAGAGAAGAACAATGAGAGTTCGAGAAGTTTGTGTAAGAGGTGGTGATGTTAGTGGTGGACTAGTAAGGTTTAGTTAATGGTAATGTGTGGACTTGGGTGATGGAAGTGAAAATGGTAGGAGGATATTGTAAGTCGTCAAGGTAAATGAAGAACAATGTCAAGGTATTAAGATAATGGAAAGAATGTATAAGCAAGCTTAAGAGTTTAAGAGTGATGAGTAATAAGTGAAAAGAAGAGAAATTGTGCATGGACATGCAAGATAACCTTGGAAGGTTTAACAAGCAATGATGTTAAGGAGGAGTTATATGGGTAGAAAAGAAACACTTTGGTTAGTTGAAGTTTTAGGCAAAATGTACATGTTAGAAATATAAGGAATTAATTGACAAGTGTTAGGAATTTCTTGTAAGAATTGAGTAAAAGTTTGAGAAGATCTTTTGAAGTTGTTTTAATGAGGTTGGTGGAGGTTATAAGGTAGGTTTGATGTGCCAAATGATGTTAGAACACATTAGGAGGCTTGAGGAAAATTTGGAGAAAGTTTGACAATAATGGGAAGTTTCTGCAGCCGACCTACCCAGGGGACCGACCCCAGTCTGGGTCGGTCGGGCTGAAACTGTGAATTTGGATGTTCTCTGCAGCCGACCTACCCAGGGGGTGGGTCGGTCGGGACCATAAAAAAAAAAAAAAAAGAGAGAGAGAAAGAAACCCTAAGAGAGTTTAGTGATTAATGGTACCCCATTAAGGGGGCAATGATGATTAGAGGTATAAACCTAAGGATTAAGTTAAGAATAAACTTAAAAGTTAATAGATTAAGTTTGTAAGATTGAGTTGTAAGACTTAAGAGGTGTTAGGTTGGAGTCATTAAGGGTTAAGTAAGTTAAGCAAGTTAAGTAAGTTAAGTAAGTTGAATTAAGTTAAGTGATTAACACCTAAAACTGAATGAATGTTTTAGGACTTGGGAGTTTGGACTCCGGAAGAGAGTAAGCAGCCGAACGACCAACGGTGAACGGTACAGTTCTCTTGGACCTGCTTGCTAACGAGGTGTCCCTCGGCTTGTGTGCTATTGGTTTTTGTGTGCTCACTAAACAGATAAAGCATGCAACCGGAATATATTATATTTTTGTATGGTTGTGTGATGTTTGAAAACTAACACAACATACCGTGAGAACTTACTAACCAATGTTTAGTAGAAATTGAGTGAGACTAAGGAACCCCTAATAAGGGACGATATGAACCGAAAAAGGTTAACCAACAAACATGGTCTTGAGACTATTACTAACTGGAACTAGTAGAAACCCGGACCGATCTCCGGTCATGCATGCTAAGGAAAAAGGGGGACGGTATCTGAATCAGATCCGCCCTCCGCTTAAGGACTTGTCTTCGGACTTGTAGCCTAGGGCCGGTTGCCGGCTCAGCTACGCTGGATTCCTGTCCAGGGTAGGTGGCATTAAGATGGTGCGGTGGGATCACCTAAATCCCAGGTTTGGACTTAGGCTACAACCATTCCCCTCCAGGAACGGTTTGTATTCTGAGAATAAGTTAAGATTAAGATAAGTTACAATCATTCCTTTTTAAAGGATGATTTGTATTATTAAGATTAAGATTAAGATAAGTTACAATCATTCCTTTTTAAAGGATGATTTGTATTATTAAGATTAAGATTAAGTTAAGATTAAGATAAGTTACAATCATTCCTTTTTAAAGGATGATTTGTATTATTAAGATTAAGATTAAGTTAAGATTAAGATAAGTTACAATCATTCCTTTTTAAAGGATGATTTGTATTGTTATGATTAAGATAAGTGACATCCACTCCTTATTAAAGGATGGTTGTTTCTAAGATTAAGATAAGACTAAGATTGAGGTGAGATAAGGTTGGACTAAGATTAAGAGGGAACATTACTTTAGGAGTTAAATAATTAACTCTCTAATTAAGGGAACGCAATTAAGTCGTTCATTGTTGTGAACTTGATTGTTCATATCTGAGTTGTTGTTTACTGCACTTACTATTATATTGTGCATCTAATCAACCTCCATGCTATCGACAATTAGTCGTCGTAGCCACGTTAGCTTGGGGGCCATGAGGGGATCGTACCAGCATTCGTGCTGACCCCCTTTGGGGGCTGTTTTACTACACAGGTACATCAGGAAGTGGCCATCACAAGAGTAAGAAGAGGATACAAGTGTTAAGGATTAAGTGTGACCTACGAGTTGTGCATGTACAATCGTATGGCAATTGAGTTAGTAAGATGTATAGGTTGTGAGAGGATTGTAAGAAAGATATGTAAATGGTTAAGGTTGTTGGACTAATGTTCGGTATATTCTGTATCAGACCGTGGCAAGGTCCTGGATTGTAAAGAATTCCGCTGTGACATGTTTTATATATACTGTTAAGTTGCGAGACCACATTTGGATTGAGTTGGGGTGTTACATTACTCATTCTTCATATTACTATTATGCTATTTATTTCAACTTATTTCCTTAAACTATGAATCGAGAGATCTTGAATGCACTACCTCAACTCCTCATAACCAAATTCTCAAAGGATAACTCTTGGACATATTGTAACACCCCTCTCCATAATCACGATATAATCCCTCACGTAGCAATAAATAAAACGTCTCGCAGCGGAAAAATAAATAAGAATTACAAAACTCACTCGGGTGTCACCGGCCGTTACTCGCCCATGCGAGCAACGCAGCCAAACTACATCCACTTCCAATACAAATAAACTGCTAACCGCAGTGATAACGAGAACTCCTATACATCACACTAAGTCCATAACCATAAACATCGACAAGTGAGCGTCTACCCAATCCTGAATACACAACCTTACCATAATACAATTCACCATCTTCATTGCTATACAACATCTCCAATTACTCTGTTCCTGCTCTTCAGCTCCGACAATGATCAACAACCTGTAATGGTGTAGTATCAGCGATAGACGCTGAGTATGCCGGGCCTGGACCCTAATGGTCACTTGTCATTTTAACCATCTTGTTATTAGATCGGTTTCATGCTTTTCCAATTACAGGTACACTCAATACTGTAATAAACATGTATAATATACATAATCAACCATCCAAATATCCACAAACATTTAACCATCCATCCAATACAAACATTCATTTAATATCACAATCCACACTTATATATCGAACGTGTCGAGCAATAATAATATAATGTACAATGTACATCCGCCGTAGCGTACAGTTTTCGTATTTAATTTACCTTAGCCTTGTAGGCTCCATCCAACCATCAACACACAATAAAATAACCACAAGTATAACCAATGAACAACAAAGCGAAACAACGAGAATAATAAACAAGTATTAAGTCTCGTCCATGGTATTGTTCGCCACTGTATAAGTCTCAATTGTTTTAGATGTTCAGTTATACCTAGTGACAATGCCTCGTTAAAACGACATGTCTCTAGTTACCCATATATTATGGCAGGTCACCCACGGCAGTAGCCACTCCAACGGTAGAGTCTCCGACCAACGAGCCATTCTAGCTCACGGGAAATTTTCTTGATACTTACGGACCCGTACACGGACATCCTGGTATCTTTTTTGTGATCACAGCGCGCACCAAGAGCCACATCCTCTTGGCTTTACTTCCATTCCATTAATTAATTATACCATCGCATCGCATTACCAAATTTTCTAACACAGCAGACTAAGGTCATTAGTCCAATCCGGGGTCTGTAAACTCGGGATCCAGTGTTAGATACGAGAGCGGCGTATAGAAAGGCCAATGCTCCGTATAAAAGTCTCAGATAATATGTATATCTTATTATCTTAGTGCTACAACGTTTTTTCTGACGTTCCTTATGTTTCATATAAGATAGCACCATAGCCGCTAGTTCGTTTATATATATGTTCATATATACGAACCAATACTGTTAACTCAACAACAGTAAGTAATAAGCAGCTATAAATATACAATTCATGCATATTAATTATCACATTCAGACAAACAATCTTATCACAGATCACACAGAAGTCTGAACTGAGAAGGCCCTCAAAGATAATCAGAGACACATAACAACATACAAGTTATATCAAATAAATCCGAGCCCAAGGAGCAACCTTAGGTCAACTCGGATCAAACCCCTTTACATACCGTTCACCCTGACTGTATTACGGTGGAGTATGAATCAGCAAGATCCTACGCTCCGTGCAGTCCGTTAGCTCGTCAAGCGTCCTTGTCAGAAGTATACTCTAAACGGTAATAAAACTATAAGTCAGTCTCCATGACTAACTACATCCGGTATTTCCGAATTATCAGTAACCCCGACAGTTCACCCCTGTTTTCTACAGTTGTTCGTTACGGGTTTCTCTAAAACAGTCGGTTTTGTTACTTAAACTCGTACGTCATAACATTTCAACTGTTAAGTTTAACTCGTTGTATTTCTTTTTAATCTTGTCCACCACCTAGCTTAGGTACATATCCTATAGTTGCATGTATTCATGCATGATTGTAGTACGTTATTATTTTTTTGTATTGTATCCAAAACTCATAACTTAAAGTTCATAACTATATTTTTTTTTAAAATAACCACCACCACTAAATCATATGGTTTCCAACCAAATATATATTCACCTTATATACATTATCCTTGTGTATGTATATATTTACCACGTAGGTAATTCCCATGAGTTTAATAAACTCTTATATCTTATGTTACATTTTATCATCTTATGTTAGATGATTATTCCCATTAGTTGTATTGTATTGTGCAACTTATATTAAGATTGTTATCCTAATATTATGTAACATTTTATGTTGTACATTTACAACTCCTAAGGTTTATTCCATAAATACCTTAGTTTATAAATCCCATTCATTTATAGTTTGTCACATTATTTTATGTGAGTACCCTTCCTTATATTAATTCCATCTAAACCATATAATTGTTATAACATTTATAACATTATAGACCTTAGTCTAAAATTCATTTTCCAACACTTATTAACTCGGTATAGCCCTTCACTCAATTTAAATTCCGTTTGACCACATAACATTTTGTAATGTTATACCATACCCTAATATCATTTGATATAATATCTTTATTTCCTTTAACTTATAACCTATAGTTTTTATACAAAACTATTGTATATTGCCTCATAGTCATATATTAAACCTTATACTTTTCCTTAAACCATAATTTCCTTTATTTACAAAATCACCCCTTTCTTTTTACCATGTTATATATACCATTTAATATAACATTTCTAACTTATAAAAGAGTATAACCTATGGTTATTTTTTGTAAATTCCGAACAGCCCTTGTGCTATTCTATAATTGCCATTTGGCCCTATTTATCATATAGTTCAATAATTCACTAAAACCATATATTATACATATCTTATTAAATACTCTTATATGATTCTAAAAATCTCCAAATTCCACCAAAGGGTTATGAATATCCTTATTAACCCATATACTTTCAATATTTACCATTCCACCATCTATTTTTTCTCCAAAGTGTCATAGTGACATTATAACTATATTTACATATATAGTTCATTTTAATTCCAAAATCAACCCAATAAATTCCTAAAAATTCCTAATAGCCCATGGGTGTTTAAAATACCATTTTACACCCTTAATTTTCGGTAATAACATATTCACCATATATGTCATAAAAATATTACCATGAGATACTTATCTTATTATAAAACCTTAATAAGTTATCTAACTTATCTAATTTGGTCAAAACCTACCATATGGTCAAGGTTGACCACCTTAATATTTCCTTGACCATTAATTTCCTTTATTCACGATTGTACCCATACTTTTCAAAAATTACCATTTAACCCCAAAACTTTATAAAATCTTATAAACTTTATTTTAACTCCTTTTTAACTCTAATTTTCGGCCTTATTATTCTAAAGCCCCCAAATTTAATTTAATTACATCTAAGACCCACTTCTTTTCGGTAATAATAGAATATCACCTAAACTTAAATAAAAACTTGTAAATGCATAAATAAAATGGCCTAAAATACATGGCCTTATATCAAACATTGGCTTACAAAATAAATTACACATAAATGTCCCAAAAATACATATAAATTTCGGCCTCACCATATATTCTTCATTTATTTACCAAACTTCCACATAATGTCTTAAATTTGACAATTATGCTTGTTTAATTAGCTATAAAATTTATTAAACCATTCCTTAAACATTTTAAGGTCAAACAAGACCTTATTTCACCTCTTCACTCACGACAATAGTATTAGAATTAGCTTAGAACATTTTAAACTTAGCAAAGTTAATGTTTAAGTGATTTATACCTTGATTTAGCTTAGGTATCCTTGTTTGGTTCGGCCACCTTAAGTAGAAATTCTCCACAGCTTGTTTACATGTTTTCAAACAGAAAACAAGGCCTAGTTAGTCTCCAAGCAAGATCTAACCATAAGAAGTAATTTAATGTAAGATTTAAGGCAAAAATTACCTTAAGAGTGCAAGGAGAGTTCAAGATGGTTTCGACCTGAATCAAACACACCACAAGGTGTTAGATCCACCATATTGACATAGGAAATAGCTAGATCTCAACAAGCTACCTTGTTATTAGGTTTTACCTTGGAAAGATGCCTTAAAAGAGGGTATTTCCTTTGGATCTCGGTCACCCTTGCTCCAAATGGCTAACCAACAGATTCTAAATGAAAAGGATAAGAAGATGAGGCTATGACCAAAGTTTCACAGCCGAACTTGAAGGGAATCAAAAGTTATGAGCTTAAAGCAAATTTTTACCTTAAATGGTCAAGACTTGAACTTTCCTCCTTAGATCTGGTTAGGAACGAGATTTAACCTTCCTTTAACCTCCAAACCACTCTACATAGATGTATATAAAAGGTTGGAGTGTAGATCAATCGAAAAAGGAAAGAAAGATGAAGAAAATGGGCATTTTTATGCCTTAAGAGCTTACCTAGATCTTGAGATCTCATCAATGGTGCTTGGGAACCTTACCTACGGTGGAGGGGAGCCAGAGAGAGCTCAAGGAGTGAGCCATCTTGGCTGAAGATAGGAAATGAAGGAGGAAGACCTATTATTGCCTTAAAGTCATTTTTTTGAATATTTTATGACATTATTGAATTGGTGACTCATCAATGCTTGATTGATGCTGATAATTGAAGCTCAATCAGTGGAGGCAACAGCTAGGGACAGCCGGCCATGGTGGAGAAAGATGGGGTATTATTGGAGCCAATTTTGAATCAAAAATGAAGTTATAATGTTACTTTATTCAATAATTGAAAGATGACTCATCTCCCTTGTCTTGTACTACTTGGAGCCACGAAATACAAGGGGAAAAGAGGAGCAATTGGAGGCTCCAAAAATGGCTGGCTTCACATGGGGTAAGGTAAGTGGAACCCACCTTTTTGTTTTATAAGGTAAAGTTTGTTTTTTGTTATTTTATGTAAAAGTAAAGGACTATATTTAATTGTCACATGGGACTTGTCTCTTGGTCTGTTAAGAGACTTAATTATCTGATTTTATGTAGTCCATTTCGTGGTCAATGGTCAACATTGACTAACTGCAACACCCCTACTATTAATTCTATCATTACCGTCCAAACTCCTCGTGCTTCCCGAGTCACGCAGCGGATACATACCTACATACATCGGGTGATACAATGCCGTTAGTCACTCACGTGACTAACAAGGCTACTACTGCTACATACAGCATCGGTCTGATGGACCGGAATATCAGAGTACTACTTAATACAATACATACTCTCATTACATACTGGATACTACGATACTCCATTCGATACGTTACTCCATTCAATACAATACTCCACAATTCCGCACAAGATAATACACTACACATACCGAGTTCGCTAGGTTCCAAATCAATACAATACTGCTCCCAAATTCATACATACTCACTAGGAGTCAATCTACTACCCATTACTCACAAACTAGATACTTCTAATTACTAGGCGCGTCGCCGTCTCTTACCTTGACCGTATTCGCTCCGGGTACCTGCACACTAAAAATGTTCCCCCGAGGGGGTCAGCTTACGCTGAATATGATAACCGCATACCCCGCGTACTAGCGAGGGTACACCGACCATTTGGTCGAATACATGTTGCAATACATACATTCATACATACATACATACATGCTTTCATTCACGATACTACAATACTACACAGGTATACATACATACGCACAGTACAATACATGCTTGGAAGACAATACAAGTCAACCAATGCTTACTTACCATTTTCCAGAATACACATACACAATACATACTCATTATATATCCAATACGCAATACGGAGATACAATTCTCCAATACATACAAGGTCCAGTTAGCTTCATTACACACCCGGGTTTATCGGGTGTTCGATACTCTTTTACTTCCCGGTCGATGACTTACAATAGTCAAGACCAATACACATACAATACTTACTTCATACATACTTTACTTCCAGTTAAGTCGGTATGACCTCCGGGCAGGGATTACTACATCCCACCACCGGGCTTTAGGGTGGCCCACTAATCCAGGATGCTACCCATTCAAGGGAATTGGTCCATGGAAAAGATTACAGCCAGGATTCGGATCCAACCTCTTGTGTTTCCTAATCCTCACGCGTGGCCGAAACTATATCGGACTTCTACTCATTCCATTTACTCATTACTCAAGTTAGGAGTTAGAAGGTTAGGATTTAGTAGAAGTCAATACTCCATTTCCATACATACATACAATACTCAAGTACACGATACTTACACATACTTCTTAATTCCATTCATTCATTTCATGAATTATACAAACTAATTGTTCAAGAAGATACAACAAGAACAAAATAGTTCAAACACAGTTAAGTGCAGTATAAGTCCGATTCGTGCATTTTCTTATTGGTGATCACATAAGCACACAAATCGGGGTAACCAGGTTAGGATACAGAGCATGAAGAAATCATACCGTTCACCGTTGTATCCGTACTACCGGCTCCTTCGAGGATCAACTATTGGATTCCTATACATACATGAAGTAGCATGATCAATGGTCTATTATTGATCTAACTTACTCCTTCATTGATATTCTCAATGTTACTTATTACTCCTTTACATTCATACTTGGTTATAAAACCATTCTTTTCCTTGTTACTTCTTAAGCTTGCTTCCTTACTCATTTACTTACTTTCACCATTACTACTACTACTCATTAATGGTGTATTAGTACATATATATGCATATGTGTATATAGGCATATATACATGTATATATGATTACTATAATCATATAATTAAGACAATTTTTTTTTTTAACTCGACCGGACTTGCGACCGACCTTGCAAGTCCGGTCCATTCCAGTAGGTTACATCGTGTGAAAATCCCAGGGCCGACCGACCTTGCAAGTCCGGTCCCAAGGTCGGTCCATTCCAGTAAGTTTCGTATTTGAAAATTTTAGCTCGACCGACCTTGCAAGTCCGGTCGCAAGGTCGGTCCATTCCAGTAGCTTACATTACGGGAATTTTTTTGGCCGACCGAACTTGCAAGTCCGGTTGCAAGTTCGGTCCATTCCAGAAGGTTTCTGACGGGGCAAATTTCTGGTCCGACCAAACTTGCAAGTCCGGTCGCAAGGTCGATCGACTCCAGAAGGTTTCCCGTCTTGTAAATCTGGGCTCGACGACGACCTTGTAAGTTCGGTCCTAAGGTCGGTCCGGCCCAGTACTTCAGTTTTAAAATCTGTTTTTGGGTGTTTTCTTTACCCATTGTTTCCCCAATCTTGACCAATACTTTCCTACATGTTTACCACTCATTTAGATGTTCTAAATAACCATAGTTCATACACCAAACTTGCTACTCCAATCCTTACATTCACTTACACATTTTCCCTCACTTCTTCTCAACACTTATACTAGTTCCCTTTTCACCAATGCTACAGATTTTGCTCTTTCCTCAAATGCTACAGATTTCCAACCTAACCTTTATCATTCAATACTCTTACTACCAATACCAACTAATATCCTCATTACATTACCTTCCACTCAACCTTCCCATTATCTAGCTCCTTTCAAAATCTGTTACAAAGTGGTTTACTTCACACTTTACTCTCCAAGCACACCTAGTTTCTCCTAGTTCCTCCAATGCATTATACCACTTCTTGCTACAGATTTTACACTTTCACATACTCATACCACAAGTACCAATCCATAGTTACTAAATATCTCCACTAACTTCAATACACACCTTGGTTCTCCCATTCACCAAGTCATCCATAATTGTACATATTCCTACCAAAATTTTGCCATAGCTCATCTACTTTTCTTACTTAGCCACACACACACCTTCTTACCAAATTCATGCCTATTCTAGCCACACCCATACAAGGGTTCTACCAGCACACATACAAAATCCCAATACACCAATTTTTCCTCAATCCTCAATCCAATACAATACTCATATACAATTATTTGGCTCTAAGGCCTACAATCCACATACTTGCTTTAAATACTCAAACTTCACAATTCTCAATACTAATACAAGGTTTTGGGTTCTTTAAATATTTTAACCCATTCCCATTACTCTAATGCAATATAATTTAACACTAGGAAATAGCTCTTACCTTGAGCTTATACTTCCTTCTTCCTTTCACATTTTTCCTCCTTCTTCCTTCCTTGCCTCAAATCGGCTACATGGGGAATGAGTTGCCAACTCCATTCCCACCACCCAATGTACACAATAAGTGCAATTAAAATGCTAACCCTTAAATTAACACTAATTCATTGGAGGTTTAGAATACAAATTCTAAGGTTTACCTTTGGAGTGTTTTAGGAGGGGTTTTAGCCCTTAGTTCAAGAAGGTGATTCCACCACCATTGCAAGGTTGGTATTATGCTCAAAAGAGAGAGAGGGAACAAGGCATTACACAGGGTAAAAATCGGCTACCAAAGGAGATGAAGAAAACTTAAGGTTTTCATGGAGATTTTTACCTTGTTGGAAAGAGGAGACTCCAAGCTCCATAATGGTGTGCTTTTCTCTTTGAATGGGGTATACCCACGAAAATGAACTTCCTCATTTGAAATTCCGAAAAGAGGGAAGTGTAGAGGAGAGTGAGGGGAGTTCAAATATGTAGTTATTTTTGTGGTTGGAGCTCAAATGGAGGTAGAGCAAGGAGGAGAGATGAGGTTGCCATTGGAGCTCTTGTGGAGCTTTCAAAATCGCAGCCCAAAGGAGGAGGAAGAGGGATAGTGGTGGGGAGAAGGAAGGAAAGAGAGAGGGGTGAGTGAGATGAGAGAGTGAGGTGAGAGAAAAGGGTAAGTACCCCTTTTACTTTATCACTTTTAGCTTTTTGCTCTCTTATTTAATTAGCTAGTTACATGTGTGTGTGAGGGAGTTAAACCGGCCTCCACTGTTATACTAGCTGGAGCATTTTTCGTCTTTTACAGAAAACGCTCGTTATTTACCCGGTTTAGGTACTATTCACTAACCGGGCCCGTTTTTCCGGGATTTCCTCGTTTCTTTATTTTTATTGGTTATTAAGCTTCCATAAATGCTTAATAACTATTGTTTAATGATTCAAAATTTTTTTACGGGTCTGTTTGACCACTTAAAGTCACGTTTTCGGGTTTCCTCGAAAAACGTGCGGTAAAGCTCTTTTAGCGTTTTAATACATTTCTCGGAGCCGTTTTCTTCGGGAGATCGTTCCCATATATTATTTAGGTCTTATTAAACCTTTAGAATCCATATAATACGCTAACCGAGGTCTCATACCTCCTATGGTTATTTAACGCTTATTTAGCGTTTTCCGCTTTTTAAGCGTTTATTTATTTCTTTTGGATTTATTTTTCCTTACCAATATTACTCTAGCATTATTAGGCTCTTAAATACGGATTAGAATTATCTTAATCACTATACTTAAGTTTGGGGTATTTCACTAACTTAGTCAATGTTGACCCAAACGGGCCCCACATTAGGGTTTTATTAATATTTTAATATTAAATTTGTAAAAATTCGTAAATTTCTGGAATTAAATTCCTAATATCATATAATATGATATTTTATCATATTTAAAGGTATTTATAACCTTTTAGCTCATTTAAAACCAATTTAGAAGGCGATTACACAAAAACTTGCTTTAAGGAGTTTTAGTGCACATTTTGTGTCGCAAGGTGTTTCTGAGCTTGGTTTTCTTTGACAACGGTTTTGTTGTGTCCCTTACATGATATTTGATCATGGTATCCAATTTTATATCATTTAGAGGTCATTAGATTTTTAAGGTTTCTTAGAGCACCTTTTTGCTCTATTTGACCTTGAAGCATGAAAGTGCTTGTTCTTTGTGTTGGAGTGTTGTCCAACAATTATAATATATTTAATATTATGTTAATAGACTTAGGACAAATTTTTAGGTCCTAAGAAGTTTGTTTGGGTATTTATTTACCCTTAACAGTCAAAGGGTGCAACATCTTGTTTTATGTTGACCACTGTTGTTCTCAGTTGACTTATAAGGCATGTTCAGGCCTTAATTAATGTGATTAAATATTTAATCCATGTTTAATAAGTTTGGGGTATTTCACATATACTTGAGTATTCTTAAGCAACTTTAAAACATTTAATTAAGCTTGATTTACTATTTCCTCAAATACTTAATATATTTATCCTTATACCCCTTTTATCACACTTTGACCTCCTCCTTCCTCTTTTTTTTTTGTTATTCATTTATATAAATAATATATATATATTGTACGGTTTTAAAGGAAATTAATTTAAGCCTTAAAACAAGCTTAGCTCTTATATATATGTATATATTTCTTTTATAAGATGCTTCCCAACTAGTTATAATTACTGTCGTAATAGTTTTCCACCAGAAATTCATATAACCTCGTAAATCAATCCATAAATTTATTAGTTACTATTTAGAACGCAAAATAATTAGTTGATATGGCCTAAATATATGGTCTTAACAATAGCATAAAAATAAATTTCCTTAATGGCTTTGTAATGCTTCTAAAATCAATCACAAGTCACCGCTTATACCGAATTTCTCTCTTTTAATCTTATAAATCCTTCCCTCACATATTCTTGGTGTTAATAATCATATACATTAATTTACTTATCATTATATATATATATATATTTCTTTTCCTTCTTACGAAAGTCTTTAAAATTGATCTCCTTCCACATTTAACATATAGTGTCATCAATCGCAAGTTATCACTTCCATAACACATGTATCTATACATACATATTCCCATTAGTTGTCGCATTAGCCATACAATATATCACATATCTATATATCCATATATTTAACTTCCTTCTCTCATGTACCGCCTTTGGCGTTTAGTACCAACAGATCTTTCCTACTATTTCTGGTAGCTCCTAAGCAAGTTTTTACCTTGTTAACACTTGGTGTTTAGACCACCATCCTCGCCAGAGTTTAACCTCACCACACACCGAAAACCCTCAGTTTATTGTTAGAATGTTCAACCATCACTTTACGAGCAGCAGGTTGCAGTTGTTCTAGTTCAGTTTTCAGACATGAATAAGAAGGAGTTGAGAGCTACAACCTTGGGTTTTGGAGCTATCTTTCCTGAGTTGGTTGCTGGGTTCCTCTTAGTTAGCTCTCGGCACTCGTGGAAGGGGTGATTCCTCCTGGGTTTTATCTTGGAATTGAGCTGGTGAATTCACCACATACCAAGACCTTCATGACCAGCCACGCACCAGAGGGTATTAACATGTTAAATGCTCACGTATGTAAAACTAATAGTACGGAGTTTGGCATTTGTTCGCAGGCTAAGACAGTTTACCTTAGACAGTGCTCAAGGGTAGTTTGCAGGGATTCCCTCAAGGAGTTTCAGGCCCTGCATGCGTGAGATTCCCTGGAGAAATCAAGCAGTCCAAGAAGGGGGATCTGAATGAGTGTCCCAGCACTTTGGCACACCCAAAACAACCAGAAAGTTGAAGCTGAAACGGATTGCTTTAAGGCCTCCCCTTGGCTTATGTTTAACGACTTACTTGCAGGAGTTTCAGGATAAGTCTCGGTGCATTCATGGAGGAGATATCCAGGGGAGTAGTTGCATGAAAATGAGGCAGGGTTTAGTAGTCTCGAATCGGAAATTTCCTTTTGAACAGATACAGCCAGAACAGAAACGAAGAAGAGATAGATGTCAGCTAGACTTCCTTACCAGTAGAACACAAGGAGACCCGTTCTTCGACAGGTGCAGTTCCGGCCAGATGCTTGGAGCTTTCAATGGTGGGCTTCCAAGCCTTGCAGCATGGATGGGCAAGTCGATGAGAAGAACCGCAGTTGTTTCTCACGACCAGATGCGAGATTAAATGGATGAGAACACGACTGTCTAACCATGAGGAACAGAGGAGATTTGCTGTTGTTTTGGTCGTTGTCTTCCTTCTGGTAGTGAACCGAGGAGGACTTTGCTTGAAGAGCTTGCTACTGTCTCATGCAGAGGTGAGCAGCTGGCTTGTTGTGGTGGCGGAGGAAAAGTGGGCTAGCCAGGGAGATCGTGCAGCAAGGGAAAGGAGGAAGAGAAGTTGACTACCGCATTCACGTGTTGTTTGTGTCGTTTAACTTCCAGACCTGAAACACGGGACGGATATTGCTGGAACTGAAGCTAGATTGAACAGCAATGGGGAACATGGTGATCTTGCTGCAGATTTAGTGAAATCTTACAAAGATGGGAAGAAGCGAAAGAAAGGAAATCTCGAAAACTTGCTGTAGACCGAGGGCGTAGGTTGGATAAGGAGTGTTTTTCCACTGGTAAAAGAATAGTAAACCAACGCATTGTCGGTATTGTGGTTGCATGGCCTGTTGTTGTTCGAGACTTGGGCAGAGTAGCACCTCGTTTTTTTTTGTTTCCTTCCAAGGTATGCGATGTAGAGCAGGAGAAAGGAAAGTGGCGTGCCACATGATAGGGAAGGGTGAAGTTGGAACTTGTCCTCCAGAGCGCACGCCTGCAACAGAAGGAAATAAGAGGGCTGAATCTGCTCTGTTTCTTTTGTTGATCCTGAAACCGAAAAGGACCAAGTGGGGTGGGTTTGAAGTGGGGCACATGTGAAAGCATAGTGCATGCTGTTGCACTAATCAAAGCAACGGAAAGGAAGTGTGTATGTCGGGAGCAAGGCAAGGAATAATTGTGTGCTGCTATGTAATATACATGTCGACAGTGGGAAACAAGAAAGGTTGGGTGGGGTATCATGTTGGGTAACTAATCAGTAGCTCACTTTAGTCTACTAGTGTATTATCCCTTTTGTATCCAGATGTGCAATTTACTACCGAATATGAGCTTAGCTCAATCGGTTAAGACATTCTGTAGAAACACTAGTGTACCGGGTTCGAAACCCGCCGAGCGCACATTTCACTCCATTTTTTTATAAATGTGTATACATTATTCGTTACCCATATATACGTGCGACTACGCCATTATGTCATGTTTGTTAGTTACGTATATGCGACTATCTTACTTTGTCGCGTGGTTACTCGTATATGTAATGCTGTAATATCTTTTTTGTAAGTATATATACATATGACTATATTGTTGTAACACGTTGTAATTTGTAACGTTATGTATATGTATATACTTGTACGTATATACATGACATGGTTACTTATATGTAACGTTGGTCATATATATATGCATGTATATTTGTATATATATATCCCCACATGTGCGACTATACTCGCGTTTTTGGTTTAGAAGTGTGCACCCATGTATGAGCTTATGTACTCGCGACGTTATTATTATTATTAATATTTTGGTTTGGAGTTTAGTCATAATCGTTGCTCATAATTTAATTTAGACCTCACTAATTTAAGGTGATAATTACTCGGGGTATTTTAGTCTACCCCCCTTAAAAGAACTTCGTCCCGAAGTTGCCTAAATCGAATATGTATCTGACAACCCAACGAATCCCAAGGTTCTAACCCATCCAATCCTATCAATTCTAAAGTTCCAACACTTTCCTAACATTCCACTCCACCACTAGTTTTCCAATCCAAACCAATGCATACATGTATATAGCCCAAGTCCCAAGGGACATACATACACAATAGTTCACGTATACATCACCAAGTACATCTCAAGTGTTTCAAACACACCAATGCGATAATCAACATATCACACCATAAACAACCAACATACAACATTCATTCTTCGCACAGTGTACATCCAATACAGTACACACACAATTCTGCACAATTCATACACACAGACCTACCAACCAATGTGTAGTTGTAGGAATACACATAGTCACATAGTCGATAACCAAGGTCCACAATTCTATTTCACCATTTGTGCTTTATAAGCACCAGACCACATCTATGGCTCAACAATACTACAATGTACCAATAATATTTATGTGCTCAACTCATAGCAACAAGATGAACAAGTCATTCATTCCTGACTACCATGCATTCAAACCAATCCATACACAGTTCACACACATAGCATCAAAAACAACACCACAAACGGGTAATAACCCAGTAAAAATTAATACCTCAGTAAAAACAACACGCCTACCCCCCTTAAAAATGGATTACGCCCACGTAATCCTATTATATCATCCTTGAACCTTGGTTCTAGATGTCTAATTCTCATGGAGTATTCTAGTTCCCATGGGATGTAGTTCATAATATAATCTCAACAACGGCCTTGACTATGTCAATGGTTTAGTTTTTTTTTGTATCAAAGGCACTTTTGGTATCCATACCGATCTACAACCGGATTTGGGTTTAGGCTCTCTGGGTCTAAGGTATTGGCCAATATGTCACCTGTTATTCAACAGGAAAATGTTAGATTCGGTCCACCAGCTTCCGCTACGCGACTCTGCTAACCTTCGGGCTTAGTTTTCCCTTCCAAGGTAGTGCATGGCTTAATTGCACGGGCGTAAAAGTCTCTTGATTGACATAAGGTATTTTAATTTATTCATAGTCTTGGTGGGTTGTAACTTGTTTGTCCATTTACTCTGGAGGTCGGAAGTCCATGCTTTTAGTGCGCTTTTAAGCGTCGGAGTTATTCTTTCTAGTTTCCCTTTAGGTTTATATTCATAGATGCTCTGCAGCAACGATTTAGTGCTTAATGTTTTTCAATGTCATCAACGTGCCGTTGTTACGACCACGTGTTTGGTTTATATTACCGCTCATAATTTTATGTAGGTAGCTAGTTGTCTCTCTTAGCATTACTACCTATATATTTTTTTATATCCCTTAATGTGTACAGTCAAGTTAGATCTTTCTTTGTCTTCGAGTAACCCCTTTTTTTCAGTCGAATTATGGTCTCGACACGTCCGGTTTACCGCATTATGCGTGTTAACAGGTTTTGCGATTATATACCATTTAACAGGGGATGTTTAGTTTTCTTATCCTTGTTATTATGATTGTATTAAGCAGCCGCTGGCTGACTGGTTTTGCTTAGTCATACGGTCTAGTGTCATTATCATGTTCCACCAGGAACTAATGTAACTGACTACTACCGATTATACATTGCTTTTGATTACGGTAGTGTATACTTTATGTATTAACAGTTATGTTATTGGTAACATCACATTATTTCCAGTCATCACACATCTGTACACCCTTGTGTTTATCCCTGAATTTTCGAGCCATGTATTTTACGTGATTTCATCATCTAGTATCAATACCGCTTCTTTCGCATTTTTTTTACTTATCCAATTTATAAACTTTCACCTATTTGTAGCTTATGTGCCTACTTGTAGTAGGGTTCGGGACTCATCCAACACTGACGTGATCAGCGTAAATGTTGGGCTACCCCTTCCCCCCAATTTGTGCGCAGTGTCGCTTGACCTGGCCAGGGTCAAGTTCAACCTTGCACGTCCGATTTAAACAATCAGTTTATTAGTCAAACTTGAGTTCTTATCACATTCGTTTCCAGTCACCTGGCAACCAATTTATGGACTAATGCCCAAGTCTAAGTCTTTAGATTAACTGTTCAAGTTCTCCTACTGTATACACCTCTAGGTGTGTGCATAAATATATACTCATGTGTCATAAGGTTCGAGGTCGTATTTATATTATAATGATCCCTTGATTTATATACATCTTCATATGGGTGTTCCCTCCAATCTATATTTTTTTTTTGAATTATAAGTTCTTCTCCCTCCAATCCTCGTACCATTTGGGTATGTATATGTGTTCATTCGCTACTTGGTCTCAATATTTATTTTCGATCGTTGAGTTGTATTGTTAACTCAAGTTAGGTATGGTTGATTTACTAATCATGGCCTTCTTTAATTGAACCCGTTTACTCCTTGGGTTTTATTGGTGACTTGTCTCTTCTGGTATGTATGTATGTACATTGGTATATATATATGGTTTGATAAATCCTGTTTAGAGTCCCTGAATATGTAGTGTTTTGGAGGGATTATTTCGCAATAGTGGCATTATTCATTGCCATTTCCTATCTGTTTGATTTGTGTTTGGGTGGGTAACTAGTGCCCCATGGTAATGGCTATTTACAAGGTTCGAGAGTTCTTTTTATGATCCCTTTATCAATGCATTTTTCTCAGGGAACTGTAATTGGTGTCTTAGAAAATTTGTTACGTTAGAGAATGAAGAGAAACGTAAGAAGACGCAGGGAAATTATTGAGTCCCGAAATATTAGATTTAGTGTGTAAAATTGTGTCATGCTTTATTCAGTGTTATAGATCGTACCAATTTTATGGTGTAATTACGTCCCGAATTATATTCTCTGATGTAACACCTCATCCAACAAAAAATACATAACAACAATCTGCAGCGGAATACACAACTCATCAAATAACTCAACTCGCTGGTGTTACACGCCGTTAACCACCCACGTGGCTAACAAGGCTAATGCACATACATTGTACCGGTCTGATGGGCTAAATTCCCGAGCGACTACACATTACTATCCCTTTCCATTAACAACAACAACAACGTACAACTTTCACTATACCGAGTATTTATAAACTGGTGCCGACAACAATTTCGGTCTTACTACACCTACTGTATACATACACTTAAATGATTACCCATGTACAACGACTACCCGTCCTACTCTCGAACGGCTTCCAGCACTTCGTACCTGAAATAGGAAAAGAAGAGAAAGGGTGGCCCCCAAGGGGCTCAGCACCTTTGCTGGTATGGTAATCTCGCAGCCCACATGCTACCGGGCCACGCACAACTAATTGTCGTCTTAGCATGCGGTTGATTATTTTTAAATCATGCATGCAACTGTAAACACACAACACATAACCATTTCGCCTCAACGTGCTCAACAAACGGATAATATATCCTTACTTAATAAGTCACTCAAGGTATTCAATATCCCTAGAGTGTTCCTCCTCTAATGGAGCTACTTCCTTAACAGACGACACTTACCCTTAAATCGGGTTATCCTTAAACGCCTCTTATCACACACTGGGATTCATATCCATGATCCACATACTCCATATTTTACAACATATAACATACACTACATAACATCACACAACAACACTTTGCACGTTTCAACGTGCTCAACATAACACCGCAATAGATATTGCATCACAACAAAATACATAACATAACGGAAATGGTTCTCTTAGGAACCGACCCAAACACAGTTAGTTCACTGGGAGAGCCTAGAGGATGCTGTCAAACTCATGCTAAGCTCGTTTACATAACTCGTTACCGTTCTGTTAGGCGAACGAATAACTTAACATAAAGATGGATCGGGTTTAGTGACCCAACACAACATACATAATCCCCAACAGACGTGAGTCAAGAGCCTTGGTTAAGCTCAGGGGTGATCGAAGACCAATGAAGGAAGAATCAACAGAGAGGAAGCTGAAGAAACTGTATACAACAACTCCCAAACAACGCGCGACCGGAACAACCGGATTCCTCACCCCCCATAATATAAATATTCACAGTTAAGACTCCGCTGTGGAACCTATCACATCATCACACATACAGTATTACAACTGAGTTAATCACGCAAAGGAGGGTCATACACTTACAGCAACATCACACGACTAACTCACGCATAGCCGTGGTTAGAACATTCCTTAGGTCGGAAACGTTATTACCGGATACCGTTCTCTTACGTTTACCTAATAGTGGTTAACTAGCCCTTCAAGCGCATTTGAGGTTACCGGTATCGGCACGTAAACATACAACAACAATAACGACTGTAAACTCGTTTCATGATTTATCTTATAACGTGGCAAACACACAGAAAAACACATTGGCATACAAGCCGGTGTAATCCGGTAGGACACAGGTTGCAAGAAAACCATACCTGTCACCGGAGTCCACTTTATCATGTCCACTTACGTTCCTCGAGCAATTCTCGAACAACTGATAACATTACATGTACTTTTATTAACATCGGGGTAACATGATTGTTTAAAGTCTAATGCTTATAACTTATCCCCGTTAATTTAGTTATATAACTTCACATTTTAACTTGTTTTACTTTTACATTTTAATACAATTTTCCTCCACTAAATTATCATTATAACTCACTTAACATGTCCTTAACAATCTTATAACATCATTACTTAACAATCCCCTCATTACATATCATTTTATAACCTTAACATTTAAATCATCTTACTTAACTTAATCTCTCAAGTCCATATATATTTATCTTTCTAACCATCAATACTCTCTTAATGGCATACCACTAATACCACTTAACATTCTTAAAATTAATTTTTTTTTTTATGGTCCGACCGACCCACCCCTGGGTAGGTCGGCTGCAGAGATCATCTAAGTTCACAGTTTCAGCCCGACCGACCCAGACTGGGGTCGGTCCCCTGGGTAGGTCGGCTGCAGAAACTTCCTAAGAATTGTCCAAATTGTTCCAAACTTTTCCTTAAGTCTCCCAATGTTTGCAACACCATATGACACCTCAAACACACCTTTAGCCATGTACTAAACTCTTTAAATCACACACCAAAACCATCTTATCATTCACAAATTCCTTACAAAATTCTTAGCACTTGGAATGTTTCCTCCTTAGGA
This sequence comes from Limonium bicolor, assembly GCA_023374045.1. Taxonomy (NCBI): domain Eukaryota; kingdom Viridiplantae; phylum Streptophyta; class Magnoliopsida; order Caryophyllales; family Plumbaginaceae; genus Limonium; species Limonium bicolor. The sequence goes on along the minus strand of CM041776.1, from coordinate 148,684,922 downwards.
TTTCTAAGTGGTACTTCACCAATATTGACCACTATACCAAGGTGTTTCCTCTACACCTTAACATCATCTCTCAAACTTCTTCTCTTACTAACTAAATCTCCTTTTCACATCTTGCCTAAACATCACTTCTTCCTTGTACATCAACATTCCTAAACCTTAAACAAACTTCTCCAAGACTTGAATACATTCTCAAAAACACACATTGAATTCCTAGAACTTCCAAGATAATACCTAAATCCTTGCATCACTCTAAATCACCTTAATACATGTTTTCTTCCCTAGTAAAACATTTGTTCACCTTTAACACTTCCTAGTTCACCAAAACTCATTTAAAACACCTAGAACTCCTTATACATTTTCCAAATTTTGCCATAGCTTCTCTTGTATATCCTCACATCCAAACACTTAGGTTTTTACCTTATTTCATTCAAGAACACCTAAATCCATCAAGAACTTCCTCACACACAAACTTCACCAAATTTACACTACATCACAATATAGTGCATAAACTTAAATTGCTTGGCACTTAGGCCCTTAAATAGCATAAACCATAAACTGAATTTCCACATTTAAATGCCTTCAACCTGCGAATACACACAACAATGCTCCCATGTCCTTTTAGTCCACCTTGTGGATAGTTTCCTAGCTCATTTTCCCATTGGCTCTTTAGGTTATTTATTAAGCAAATATAGCTCAATTCCCTAGTACAATAAACCACATTAAGAGAGGTTATTTACCTCTTTGTTTTTCCAAGTTTTCTCACTTGTTTTCTCTTGTTTTTCTTGATTGAAAATCGGCAAGGAGCTTTTATCACTTGTCAACCTTCTAACCAATATACATATAAGGGTAACGAGCATTAAGTTTAATACTCAAACTCATAATTAAACCCTAGGTTTACATAAGTGTCTTAAAACACTAAATTGATGTTTACCTTTGGAATTTGAAAGAGAACTTGAACAAGTGGCAAGATAGGACTCCTCCTAGCCCTTTGAAGTTTGGATTAAGCTAAAAAGATAGCAAGGTAATGCACCATTGTAAGGTGAATTTTCGGCCACACACTAAAACAAGAGGAAATGTTGTTTTTCTTTGATTTTCCTTACCTTGAAGCAAAGGAGAATGTCAAGGCATGAAAAGGTGAGCTCAAGCTCCTTCAATGGAGAATCTTCATGGCACCAAAATGGAGTTCTTGAAGATTTGAAAAGAGAGAAGTGTAGAGCTTGACCTAACTAAGACAAATATGGTCTTGGAATTTGATTTGGTGCATGGAGCTAGAAGTTACAAGCATTCAAAGATGGAGAATGGTATATGGCTGTAGCAAAACGAGATGGAGAAGGGAGGATGAGGTTGGAGACGGTGGGAACCAAGAAGAAAAGAAGAGAAAGTGAGGAGAGAGGTTTAGTTTGGAGATATTTATATTTAAGGCATAAAGTAACTTTTCACTTTATTCTTTCTTCTTTTCTTTATTTGCTAGCCAAGTGTGATGACTCACACACTAAATCCGTGCCCCCTTCAATATATAAGATACTTATGGTCTTTGTTGACCATTTAACTAATTAAAGTTGACTTAAGTGAAAACTAGCATTATTTGGGCACTATTCACAAACTAAGGCACATATTTGTGAAATTTTTGATTTCCCATTGATATAGACTTCCAAATGTGATACTATATAGTACACATGTTAATTAAAGAGTAATGATGGACATCTAGCCATTCAAAACTCATTTACAAGACAATTTTTCAAAAACGTGCTTTAAGACTCCTTAGAGCACATTTTGTGTTTTAACTTGTTTTCAAGCTTGGTTTTCTTTGGTAATTGATTAAATATGTTCATTAACATACTTTTAAGGTATAGGTATGACCATTAGGTCTTATACAAATTTATCCCAGGCTTAGAGCACATTTTTGCTCATATTGACTTTAAGGTATTTATTTGTGTTTTGTTTGGTTTCATTGTCTACCAAAGTTTCCTAAGGACTTAATTAGCCTTATTAAATCATACTTGAATATTATTAAGCCTTGGTAGGCTCTTTGGGTCCTAACCAAGTTCGCTCATAGCTTAGAGCATGTTTTTGCTCAAACTGTGTCTTAATGCTTTATTGCATTTTACTATGGTTTAAATTGTACACTGATGTTCCTAAGGCACTTTTAGCCTTTACATACCATAGTTTAATATTTAAACCACATATCAAGGTTTGGGGTATTTCAATCTACCCCCCTTAAAAGAACTTCGTCCTCGAAGTTCACATTTCCCACACATCATTAGATTAGAATACGGGGATTACTTACAGCCATTAAAACTTCCATAACCAAACACACTTTACATCACAACCTCGGACTCAATGGTCCGGGCAACACATTCACATCCACACATAACATAACATATTCACATGATAACCTCGGACTCAATGGTCCGGGTATCTTAACAACACTTACACATACATAACAACCCCTTTGACTCACTGGTCTTGGGTAACATAACAACATTTAGACACATAGGTCTATGTAACACAACACATTTAGACTCGTAGGTCTTAATAGCATACACTTTAGGAACTCAAGGTCAAAATAATATTTATTACACATACCACACAACATGTCATAGCATGTATAACAATCAAAAATATCTTTGATATACACTGTGATCCCGCAGAACCCGGTCGCGATGGACACCTTCCGTCCCCGTGCCTTTGGGAGATTAAAACAATCACTTAAATTTGAAATTTTTTCCTTTTGAGGTTAAGTAAGAAACTTTAATTATGTAAAGTATCTATCGACGTTTATAAATACCAATTCAAAATCCTTTTGAAAACACACACAACTCCAAGTCCAACTTATGCTCTTTGCTTCCTTTCTTAGCGTGGTTATTTGTGACCACTTATAGGGAGCTTCAAGAATCATCCAACCCTGATGTGATCAGCATCAGTGTTGAACTATCCTTCCACCCCAATTTGTGTTCGGCTTCCCTTGATCACATGCAATCAAGTTCCACCTCCCACTTCATTTTCAAGCATCAATTAAATCACTCATTTCCATTTTATCTCTTTTAAATCATTCTAGTCATGATCATAACATCTCCAAGGGATAGGACTTCGTCTATCAGTTATTTCCATTCACTTAAATGTAGTTACCTAGGGAATCTCATTCTCACTAGGTTCTATGTCAGTTTCGTATTCTTTCATGAATCACTATATAGTATATATATACATATATATTTTATCAAAATACAACACACCATTTCACATTTATACACTGTCGGGGCTTTTGTTCCCCCGGGAGTTTCTCTACTCCCCACACTTGTACTATCACACACAGCTGTTAACAAATACACACACTTATCACAATGGTATTCGCATCTCTCTGCGCAATTACCACAATTAAACCATGAATGAATGTGTATGTTTACGTAACACACACACCAATCATCAAAACAATAATATAATTTTGTGCTATGCACAATATAAGTCACATACACTACGTACACTTGTACGGTAATATACACTAAGTGGTTTTGCGCTCTACCCCCCTTAAAAGGGATTACGCCCACGTAATCAATCACTAAACATTGGCTTATAATGTTCTGTCGTCGTGAAGTGTTTTAACTTCCACGCGGTCTATTACACAATGGATTCTGATTAGATCTTAACCATATTGGCGGTTTAGTTCCTAAACCAAGAATTCTCATTGGAGTTTGTTTAAACTCTTAGTTGGTTTCGATTCTGGCCTGTTAGGCTTCTAGGCGTTAATAATTAGCCATTCACTCATGTTCACCATGTACATTCAACACTGAATCACTCGCTCACTAGTTTCTGCTGCGAAACTCTAATAACTGTAGAGCTTAATTACTCCCTTTTGTTATTCTTACTGTATTGTACATCCCCAATTGTCACCTCATCTTGGTAACAATGGTTCTCAACCGACGCGTGGTATCTCTTACCGTTAGCGAATTCGGTGAGTTATACACTTTCTATCCACTTCCATAACAATTTACTGTGTATACCACTAGTATTTCACAATGATTGACTTGTCCCTTCCGACTTACAGTCGGTTGAGATTGAGCTACTACCTAGTGTGTAGTGCTCTCTCAGGTATTTACAAACATTTGGGGTATATTCCATACCGATTTGGCAGTTAGTGCTGCTATAGTCACTTGTTGTTAATCATGTCTCCACATTGGTTTTGTACAAGTACTCCTTTATTGGTGCGGCCTTGCATTTCTATGCATCGGCCATTATAACATTATTCCTTATAATTAACATGTTTCCAATTCCTAGCTATCCCACTCGATCTACTGCGCAAGTGCAATACTGAAGAGGGAAAAGTACGAGAATGAGGAAGAACAGAGCATCCGGTTCCATGGCCTGGAAGGAACGGCTTAGAACAAAAGGATATCGACCGGATCAGAGTGTGATCCGGCTGGATGGATAATTAATATCTCACTTATATGTAAATGCCAGCTGGCAATTAAAAAGAAGGACAAGCTGGCAACTCTCAATTTAACGATGTAAAATACTAAAATAGGGGTTCAACCCCACAATGAAACACACGCTCTCACATTCGAAGTTACATACTGTGCATTATCTGCGCGATTCTCTCTCTCTCAAAGCTCGAGCACTCAGTAACAAGGTAACTCGATGAAGCACAAAGGTTTAGCAAAAGAGTAGGGATTCGATTAGAGATTTAGATAGGAGCTTGTAAGTTCCTAAATTCCCTAAGCTCCTATCTAAATCTCTAATCGAATCCCTACTCTTTTGCTAGACCTTTGTGCTTCATCGAGTTACCTTGTTACTGAGTGCTCGAGCTTTGAGAGAGAGAGAATCGCGCAGATAATGCAACAGTATGTAACTTCGAATGTGAGAGCGTGTGTTTCATTGTGGGGTTGAACCCCTATTTATAGTATTTTACATCGTTAAATCGAGAGTTGCCAGCCTGTCCTTCTTTTTAATTGCCAGGCTGGCATTTACATAAGTGAGATATTTAATTATCATCCGGCCGGATCACACTTGATCCGGTCGATATCCTTTGTTCTAAGCCGTTCCTTCCAGGCACATGGAACGGATGCTCTGTTCTTCCTCATTCTCGTACTTTTCCCCTTTCATCAGTCCCAAAGTTCTACTTTTGATTATATTAACGTAAAAAGTAGAACTTCCTCTTCAGCGTGTGCTTTTGTGCCTTTTTATTCTGACGCTATGGCTTTTGCCCTTCCGGCTAAGGCCTTTTATTCTTCCGGCTATTATTCCCCCTTAGTCCCACAAGTTCTTTTTTCCTTTTCTTTGTTCAAAAAAAGGAAAAAGAGCTTTCTTTTTTTAATTGTGCTCTTGCCCGTGCCTGACCCGTGCCTGCGCCTTTTCGATGTAGAATTTGTAGAGCTGTTTTGTGTCAGCGCCCTTTCCAGGAAGGTGCAGGATCTCTCTTTAATTTTTATCAACTGGGGGGAGTCGTTTTTTTTTAAAGCTCTAGCTTCGAATTCTTTCAGATACCTTCTTTCCTGTTTGCCCAGACTCCGTCGCCTCTCCTTGCAATCCTTTTTTCGGATCTTTCACTCTCTTCTTCACTCTTGCTATCCGCTTTCTTGTTCCGATGGCATCGTCTAGCTCGAAGAAAAAACAGGCAGCTGCGAATTTCGTCCTGCTAGAGAGGCGATTCAAGGTACCTTTTCGCCCAAGGGTTTTCGCCCGACTTATCTGAATCTACCGCGCCTTTCCGGCCGACCGAGAACCTTCTCCATCCTCCCTGGATACCTCCTCCCTTCCTCTTGCTTGAAAGACGTCGAAGTCCCACTGGGTACTTGCATCTTCCTTCCTTCCGACGACTCACATCCCCCACGATGACTTCGGGCTTGGGGTATGCCGTTTTGCGGATTTTCCTCTCGCGCCTGACGTATCCTCATCATTCATTCTAGGTTTTCCTGATTCTTTTTTTGCTGCATGCTTGCTCACCTACATCCGAAGGCAATTTCTTACCTCCATGCCTATGTTCTCCTCTGTGAGGAGAGCAAAATTCGGGTAGAAGCGACCGAATTCGTCCAATTTTACACCACAAGGGACGATCCTGATAGCCTGACTATCAAGGCGAAGGCCGGTTTTTCTCTCTTCGATTATAAGAAAGCATCTTCCGGGTGGAACTCTCGATGGTTCGTCATTGTCCCACCACCAGGCCGATTTTTGGGAGTTCCCTACTGCCCCTCGATCCCGAAAGGCCAATTCAGCTGTCCTCCTTCCCCAGCGCAAGAAATGCCTATCTCAAAAATCCTGAAGGTGATAAGCAAAAAACAGCCTACGGTCTCCGTATTTTTTACTCCGGCGCGCCTGGAATCATTGAAGAAATATCACAGTAAGTCTTATTTGGTCAGTTTTATCTAAATTTTACCTTTGACCTGTTTCCTTACTTTCTCATCGTTCCGGCAGATTTCTTTTCTAGAGGAGATAAGGTTGGGCCCTTTAATAGCTGGAATTTTGTCGGCTTTAAGATGGGAGACGAGCGAGTTGATTATTACGCGTCTGTTGATGCGGCTGTTGATGTGGCCACGAGGCTTCTTGGGAGTGCTACCCCCTCCAAGAAGAGGCAAAGGGGTAATGAAGACAAGGACCATTCTGGACAGAAGAAAAAGAGGACTGGGTCTCCAGCCCGCTCAAGCGGTGACTTGCCAGGTACTTGGTACGTGAGTCCAGGATCTGGGCGTCGCGTTTTCTCCCTCTTACTCCTGATTCAGGCCAGGGGTCTGCCTCTCGTTCAGGGCAGGGGTCTGGTCACCCAACCCCCATTTGTGAATTGTTTCCTGACTTGGCAGGGTATTTCTCTTCCGATCCGGCCCATGGTGCTATCTTGGAAGATACTAACCCACGTATTGTTCTCTCTTATTTGAAGGAAACTCTTGCCTTTCCTTTTTTGTTCATTCTATGCTGACCCTTTTTTCTCAGGCTCTCAAGGCGCGCCCATCACCGTTACTGATAACGAGGTTGCTCGCGGTCCGGCCCACCCTTCTCCTGCTGTTCCAGCTTCCGGTACTCAAAGACTCCGGAAGAAAACCGCGTCAAAGCCGAAGGCTGCTCTAGCGGAGGCTTCTGAGACTGAAAGTGACCGTGGGACTATTGGCGCCTCAGTCCCACAAGACATCCCTGGGGTCGGTGATTCATCATCCGGGGGGGAAGGAGTACCGAGCTGTGCCCGAGAACCCAGAGCTCCGAAGTAAGCAGAGGGAAGACAGGCAAAGGGAGGCCATTGCCACCCCCTCTTCTCCTCCAAGGGAGGATGTTGCTGCTCCCTCCTCCTCTCCACCTCCCCCTGTTCAGGAGGGCTTTACCGGCCCTTCTCAGAAGGAGGGATGGTTTTACTACCGTGGGCAACCTTTGCGCAAGATCCCCTTCGACGTTGCTCGATACACCGACGCCTGGAAGGAAGCAATAAGACTTTCTGACCATCCGGATGGGATCTTCGCTCCTCCATCCATTGTTACCGCTACCAAGGAAAAACTGAGAGCTGGGGTTGGAGCAGCCGATGCATCATGCGTCATTCCATTCCCACGGGAGATGTCTTCAATCTGATGTGGCAAAGCATTTTCCGAGTAAGCGCCGCCTTCCTCCCATCCTCCCATGCCTTTCTGATATATTTTTTTAAGTTTTAATGTTCTGTTTGTTTTTTTTTTTGCAGGTTATGTCTATGGCTCAAAGTGCTGAGGTTCAGACTCGGGATCTTCAGCTTAACCTGCAACGTGAAAAAAGTCGGGCCGATAATACTGAAGCCGAGTTAAAGCAAACCCGTTCTAACCATGATAGCTACATGGATATTGTAAACTATGAGATTGACCGCAAGGTGAAAGATAGGACAGACACTTTGAACAAGGAATTGCGGTCATCTCGCCATGAATGTGTTCGTCTTCGAGACGAATACGAATCAAAGTTAAAGAACTTGCGGGAAGAGATGTTTGCTCTGAGAAACCAGAGCCTCCACACAGAGGGTATCCTGAAGCAGGTACTCCACAAACCCTCCGGTGAAAAGAATGTGTTGATACCAGAGCATACTTTGTCTGACTTGGAAGTTTTGTTGCGGCAGGTACAAGCTGCTCACAAAAGGGACGTAGATTCCCTCACTTCAGACAAGGCTTACTTTGCGGGTGTGAATGTTGCCCTTGAGAAAGAAATTAAATCCCTTGAGGCGGACAAAAAAGCTTTGACTGAGCAGAATGAGGCTTTGGTGGGAGACAAAGTCCAACTTATTCAAGAGCTCACCGCATTGACCGAGGAAAAGAATGCTCTGGATGAGCAAACTCGAATTGCTTTTGACCAAGAGAAGCAGTTTTTGGTGGATGAGAACACGACTCTTTCTGAGGGTAAAGCTGCTCTTGCGGCCGAGAAGGCTTCTCTGGAGGGAAAGGTGAAAACCTTAGAGGAAGCCAAGCAGCTCTTGACGGATGAAAACACAGCTCTTTCTTCAGGCAAAGCTGCTCTTGCGGCCGAGAAAACTTCTCTGGAGGGGAAGGTGAAAGCTTTAGAGGAGGCCATGGCCCTCCGCCAACCCGAAAACGCTAAGGTTCCGGCCAAGGGTGAGTCTTACCGGTCTTTTTTTGCCGCTTTTATCTTTATGCCTTACTCTTACTGATTCCGCTTTCCTTTCCCCCTCTTTTTTTTAAAAACAGATCCTGAAAGTCTTTTAAGACATGTCGAGAAGCTCAGCGATCGTATTGATAAGCTGAATGAGGAGCTTTCTGCCGCGGGTTCTGACCGCGATCTTTACCGAGCTCAGGTGCTGCAGCTTGAGGGGGATGTTGCCAAACATACAGCCTACGCCCGTCAGGTCCAAGAAGAGTTGAAGAAACAAGGAACTGTTATTGCCCATCTAAAAAAGGCTTTCGGTTCTCAGAGCCGGAAGATTACCAACATTTGCCGTCAAGCCATCTCCAAGTACTTCCTGAAGAGGGGGGAAGTACTGGATGACGATCTGTATAATGAGCTGGAGTTTGATAATGTTGCCCGGAAGAGCAACTTTCTTGAAGACTTTGAGAAGTTTGGTCGTATCCCTGGTGAGACAGTCTTTGGGCCTGGTCAAGCTTCTTTCCTTCCCCCGATAGCGGCCTGCGCCAGGAGGTTGCGGGCTCCGTCAAGCTGCTGGAAAATCTAACTCTGCAGAGAGTGTTTCCAAAGAGTCTGCTGTAAAGAAGCCTGCTAAGGAATAGATGCTTTTTAGATAGCAATTTGTTAGCACAGGAATCTTGTATATTTGTATTTTGGATTACTATTTTTGGTGATGTTTTGGCGTTTTACCATTTCTTTTGCATCCCTTAAATGTTTTAAGTAACTTCCTTACGAGTTAGTTTCATACTCTTCATTTGGCTTTATCCGGAGCGACCGGATTTCCAAATGCTTTGTAATCTCCCTTTTGTTTATATGGAAGATCATTATGCCTTTGCTCTAAGCTTTTTACGAAATAGTAAATTCCTAGTTTTTATAGGCATGCTGGCTGGGTGGTATATTTCAAGGCATGATAGCCTGTAGGCACACTGGCCGGATGGTACATTTCAAGGCATGATAGCCTGTAGGCACACTGGCCGGATGGTACATTTCAAGGCATGATAGCCTGTAGGCACACTGGCCGGATGGTACATTTCAAGGCATGATAGCCTGTAGGCACACTGGCCGGATGGTACATTTCAAGGCATGATAGCCTGTAGGCACACTGGCCGGATGGTACATTTCAAGGCATGATAGCCTGTAGGCACACTGGCCGGATGGTACATTTCAAGGCATGATAGCCTGTAGGCACACTGGCCGGATGGTACATTTCAAGGCATGATAGCCTGTAGGCACACTGGCCGGATGGTACATTTCAAGGCATGATAGCCTGTAGGCACACTGGCCGGATGGTACATTTCAAGGCATGATAGCCTGTAGGCACACTGGCCGGATGGTACATTTCAAGGCATGATAGCCTGTAGGCACACTGGCCGGATGGTACATTTCAAGGCATGATAGCCTGTAGGCACACTGGCCGGATGGTACATTTCAAGGCATGATAGCCTGTAGGCACACTGGCCGGATGGTACATTTCAAGGCATGATAGCCTGTAGGCACACTGGCCGGATGGTACATTTCAAGGCATGATAGCCTGTAGGCACACTGGCCGGATGGTACATTTCAAGGCATGATAGCCTGTAGGCACACTGGCCGGATGGTATATTAAAAAAATTGCTTTAAAGGAATACCTCATTTTATTACTTTTTGTAAGAAACGTTTTATACATAAAACTTTTTGAGGCACTCGGCATGCCATGAGTGAGGCAACTCGTATCCTTCACTATTTTTCAAACGATATGAAGCTTGCCCTGTTCACCGTTGTACTACAAATGGTCCCTCCCATTGGGGCTCTAGCTTCTTTGGTTGCTTTACCTCTCGAAGGACCAGTTCACCTGGAGCAAAGCCTCTTTCCCTTGTTTTCTGGTTAAAATATCTTTCCACTTTGCTTTATCCCTTTCCATCCGGACTTGGGCCATAGTCCTGGTTTCTTCAAGCAGGTCAAGGCCGTCTTTCACCCCTTCATTGTTGTTTTCTTCATTAAAGGATTCCCATCTAATCGATGGGACTATAACTTCAGCCGGAACGATTGCTTCCAAACCGTAGGTCAGTCTATATGGAGTTTCCCCTGTTGGGCCTTTTTCAGTTGTCCTGTAGGACCAGAGAACCTGAGGTAGCAACTCTGCCCATCTCCCTTTTTTGCTGTCCAACTTCTTTTTTATAGCTTTGACAATTTGTCCATTCGCATTTTCTACCTGGCCGTTTGCTTGTGGATGGGCGACCGATGCGAACCTCAGGTCAATCTTCCATTCTTCACAGAATTCCCGGAAGCTTTTACAGTTGAACTGAGTTCCATTGTCTGTTATTATTACTTTCGGGATCCCAAATCTGCAGACTACATACTTCCAGATGAAATCTTGTGACTTTCTTGCGGTAATGGATACTGTTGGCATGTCACTTGTTGTTAATCATGTCTCCACATTTGGTTTTGTACAAGTACTCCTTTATTGGTGCGGCCTTGCATTTCCTATGCATCGGCCATTATAACATTATTCCTCTATAATTAACATGTTTCCAATTCCTAGCTATCCCACTCGATCTACTGCGCAAGTGCAATACCAAAACACCTAGTCATATAGAGTGCAGAGGTGTAAACTCTTGATAGCAAATCTCTCATGTGATTCGCATGGAATTCACACTGTGTTTCATTGAGATTCCGATCTCGTAATACTGGCTACTGGCTTACTGCCGAGTTTGTTTATCATCACTTATCTTGTATCTCCACTGAGTTTAACTCATAACTGGTCTTATCTGCCACATTATTACTCAATAACATTGATACAACGGTCGCTAGCTGCGAACCGTGCTTATTGTATAACACTAACTTACATGGTATTTATTGTCACATTAACTTCCACACTATACTTACATCATTCGTATTATGGTTCATCACTCATTTGGATGGCTACTGAATGCTCCTTGAGCATCGATCATTCGAGTCATAAGCCGGCCATTATTCAGTCGGTTTCACTTTATACACACATGTTACTAAGCTAACTGCTCTCTTTCAATAACAATATGGTCAATCCTTAACATATTTCTTGAGCTTGATTCACATAACTACCGCTCCTGCGGTCTCACAATATCGAGAGGTATCCCCACTCTTAATGCAGTGTTCGTTCTCCACTCTATTCACTTATATAACATAAACTTCTGCAATCAATCTAATTTATATAACATATCTTGCTTATGGCTTATAAGCCTTATTTGCCTTGAGCTGGGCTCATTGTAGGCTGTCCACACACACATGTACTCCTCTGTACAACATTATATGGTTTGGATATTATACTGAGCTCCATGACAAGGTCGTTGCATTCCGTTTCCTTTCATGGGATGCCCCTTAGGATTGTTAGTCCGTCTGCTGACAACTTATGTCTAAACTGGGGTGTTAGTTTCAACCCTTGTGTTTCATGCCATTTCGTGCAACACTTGTTGATGCGAACACCCTTCAAGGATTGCTCCTGGGTGTTGCTAAGTTATGCTTTTACATTTAGTTCACACTTATTGATATATTGAGTTAGCCACGCCGTTTGCGTTCTTAATTGGCTTATTATCTTCTTCTGTGAAGATCAACATTTCCTGGTAGTGTAGGTACTCATTCTGGGAGTTTCATCCCGTTCATTGCACGCTAATGTGTCCACATCAGGCATCTGCCCTGCCATGCATAGGCGGGGTCTCCGTTCCAGCTATCATGTTTATCCCTGAGGATCCTTAAGATATATACGATGTCTTTACATAACAGTCAGTGCACTTCGCACTTCCTGACTCTTAAAGCATTTCCTTGAAAACGAATTCACTGATTCCTTTAGTCTAGTTATCTCAACTGAGTTCCTTAACTTCAACCATTCCTTGTAATCTTTAGCTCTTGTTTGATTTATACTGCTGACCGTAGACGGAGTTGACTACTTCCCGTGTTTCGGACTCCACTCGTATACATATGTGGGGACATTGCTACTTACCCAACTAACCATAAGTAGGTCTGTCAGGCCCACAAGCTCCTATCGGAGTGCGGTCGTCCCACAATTCAGTTGGTACACTCATAGTGTCCGTCACACGCCTAGGTGAAGTATTCTGTTGTCAACTCCCTTATATTGTCCCTTGACAATATTCATTCCATGCTTCCCGAACTTAATCGAGGGAAAGTTTATCCATTGTTGTATCCTCGTCAACTGTCCTTGGTTTTACTGGTTTGGTTTAAAAAGAAGGTTAGAAAGAAGTGTTGGTTTGAAAAAAAGTCTGGTTTTGAAAAGAAAAGGGTTTGAATAAATCTGGGTTTGAAAGAAAATTTTCACGGTTTCACAACATCTTCTTACCTTAGCCAAGTCTAGCTTCTTGCTGACTGGTGTACTTACAATTACAGGGGTTAGGCTGTTAAGCCCTTCCACACTTAACTTCGTGGAACTTTACCAAGTACTTCATATTTGTTATAAATTTCCCAAACAGCCCCGTTATAGCAGCACTTGCCATGGCAAGTGCGCCTTGCTAACTGGCTATCGGTTCAACACATACCGGTTGTGGATTGTTTTTACCCATATTGTCATCAGTGGCCTTGTTGGCCCTCACTGATCTTACTGCCTTGATAATAACTCCTCTAGGTGACTTCTCACTGTCTTCACATGATAATTATCAACTAGGGTGTCTCCCATTCTTGGAGTTCCCTTTTACTTAGTATTGTTTCCTCTTCGTAGCCCGTTTCACGTATTTGGGCACTACGTTGTAGTTCCCTTGTCGGTTGGTATACCGTTGGTGTGTATTATTTATCAACTGTGGTTCCGTAGACACTCGTCTCGGGTTTTATTAATCCATATCTTGCCTGTTGCACGGTTGGTGCGTTGCAAGCTGGTTATCCTCGACTGCTCGGCATGTCGACCCAGGTTGCTGGAAATTCTATTCTTCTATACACAAGATTCTTCATTCTTCGCTATTAAATGCGGTTAACATTGTTCAGATGGAGACCGTCTCCGGGATTCCCAGTTTTCGGGATCTACCGTGTGACAGGTTCTCCGTACCTTTAGAGGTACTTAATAACAGCCAGATCGGGTATTCCCGAGTAAGAGAGGACTTCTATCTCTCTGGCGTTCTTTCCCAAGTTATCAAACAGGGATTGTGGAGGGTGGGATGGATATTGTAGGTTTCCAGTCACTGGTAGTTCCTAACTAGCGTATCTCTCACGCTATCACTCAACCCTTAACCCAAAGTACTTAAATCCTAACTCGGTACTTCCTAAGCTCGGTAATTCAGTCATCAGAGCGATACTTCGCTCTGATACCACTTTTTGTAACACCTCATCCAACAAAAAATACATAACAACAATCTGCAGCGGAATACACAACTCATCAAATAACTCAACTCGCTGGTGTTACACGCCGTTAACCACCCACGTGGCTAACAAGGCTAATACACATACATTGTACCGGTCTGATGGGCTAAATTCCCGAGCGACTACACATTACTATCCCTTTCCATTAACAACAACAACAACGTACAACTTTCACTATACCGAGTATTTATAAACTGGTGCGACAACAATTTCGGTCTTACTACACACCTACTGTATACATACACTTAAATGATTACCCATGTACAACGACTACCCGTCCTACTCTCGAACGGCTTCCAGCACTTCGTACTTGAAATAGGAAAAGAAGAGAAAGGGTGGCCCCCAAGGGGCTCAGCACCTTTGCTGGTATGGTAATCTCGCAGCCCACATGCTACCGGCCACGCACAACTAATTATCGTTAGCATGCGGTTGATTATTTTTAAATCATGCATGCAACTGTAAACACACAACACATAACCATTTCGCCTCAACGGCTCAAAAACAGATAATATATCCTTACTTAATAAGTCACTCAAGGTATTCAATATCCCTAGAGTGTTCCTCCTCTAATGGAGCTACTTCCTTAACAGACGACACTTACCCTTAAATCGGGTTATCCTTAAACGCCTCTTATCACACACTGGGATTCATATCCATGATCCACATACTCCATATTTTACAACATATAACATACACTACATAACATCACACAACAACACTTTGCACGTTTCAACGTGCTCAACATAACACCGCAATAGATATTGCATACAACAAAATACATAACATAACGGAAATGGTTCTCTAGGAACCGACCCAAACACAGTTAGTTCACTGGGAGAGCCTAGAGGATGCTGTCAAACTCATGCTAAGCTCGTTTACATAACTCGTTACCGTTCTGTTAGGCGAACGAATAACTTAACATAAAGATGGATCGGGTTTAGTGACCCAAACACAACATAATAATCCCCAACAGACGTGAGTCAAGAGCCTGGTTAAGCTCAGGGGTGATCGAAGACCAATGAAGGAAGACAATCAACAGAGAGGAAGCTGAAGAAACTGTATACAACAACTCCCAAACAACGCGCGACCGGAACAACCGGATTCCTCACCCCCCATAATATATAAATATTCACAGTTAAAGACTCCGCTGTGGAACCTATCACATCATCACACATACAGTATTACAACTGAGTTAATCACGCAAAGGAGGGTCATACACTTACAGCACACATCACACGACTAACTCACGCATAGCCGTGGTTAGAACATTCCTTAGGTCGGAAACGTTATTACCGGATACCGTTCTCTTACGTTTACCTAATAGTGGTTAACTAGCCCTTCAAGCGCATTTGAGGTTACCGGTATCGGCACGTAAACATACAACAACAATAACGACTGTAAAATCGTTTCATGATTTATCTTAACGTGGCAAACACACAGAAAAACACATTGGCATACAAGCCGGTGTAATCCGGTAGGACACAGGTTGCAGAAAACCATACCTGTCACCGGAGTCCACTTTATCATGTCCACTTACGTTCCTCGAGCAATTCTCGAACAACTGATAACATTACATGTACTTTTATTAACATCGGGGTAACATGATTGTTTAAAGTCTAATGCTTATAACTTATCCCCGTTAATTTAGTTATATAACTTCACATTTTAACTTGTTTTACTTTTACATTTTAATACAACTTTTCCTCCACTAAATTGTCATTATAACTCACTTAACATGTCCTTAACAATCTTATAACATCATTACTTAACAATCCCCTCATTACATATCATTTTATAATCTTAACATTTAAATCATCTTACTTAACTTAATCTCTCAAGTCCATATATATTTATCTTTCTAACCATCAATACTCTCTTAATGGCATACCACTAATACCACTTAACATTCTTAAATTTTTTTTTTTTTTATGGTCCGACCGACCCACCGACCGACCCACCCCCTGGGTAGGTCGGCTGCAGAGATCATCTAAGTTCACAGTTTCAGCCCGACCGACCCAGACTGGGGTCGGTCCCCTGGGTAGTCGGCTGCAGAAACTTCCTAAGAATTGTCCAAATTGTTCCAAACTTTCCTTAAGTCTCCCAATGTGTTGCGACACCATATGACACCTCAAACACACCTTTAGCCATGTACTAAACTCTTTAAATCACACACCAAAACCATCTTATCATTCACAAATTCCTTACAAAATTCTTAGCACTTGGAATGTTTCCTCCTTAGGATTTCTAAGTGGTACTTCACCAATATTGACCACTATACCAAGGTGTTTCCTCTACACCTTAACATCATCTCTCAAACTTCTTCTCTTACTAACTAAATCTCCTTTTCACATCTTGCCTAAACATCACTTCTTCCTTGTACATCAACATTCCTAAACCTAAACAAACTTCTCCAAGACTTGAATACATTCTCAAAAACACACATTGAATTCCTAGAACTTCCAAGATAATACCTAAATCCTTGCATCACTCTAAATCACCTTAATACATGTTTTCTTCCCTAGTAAAACATTTTTCACCTTTAACACTTCCTAGTTCACCAAAACTCATTTAAAACACCTAGAACTCCTTATACATTTTCCAAATTTTGCCATAGCTTCTCTTGTATATCCTCACATCCAAACACTTAGGTTTTTACCTTATTTCATTCAAGAACACCTAAAATCCATCAAGAACTTCCTCACACACAAAACTTCACCAAATTTACACTACATCACAATATAGTGCATAAACTTAAATTGCTTGGCACTTAGGCCTTAAATAGCATAAACCATAAACACTGAATTTCCACATTTAAATGCCTTCAACCTGCGAATACACACAACAATGCTCCCATGTCCTTTTAGTCCACCTTGTGGATAGTTTCCTAGCTCATTTTCCCATTGGCTCTTTAGGTTATTTATTAAGCAAATATAGCTCAATTCCCTAGTACAATAAACCACATTAAGAGAGGTTATTTACCTCTTTGTTTTTCCAAGTTTTCTCACTTGTTTTCTCTTGTTTTTCTTGATTGAAAATCGGCAAGGAGCTTTTATCACTTGTCAACCTTCTAACCAATATACATATAAGGGTAACGAGCATTAAGTTTAATACTCAAACTCATAATTAAACCCTAGGTTTACATAAGTGTCTTAAAACACTAAAATTGATGTTTACCTTTGGAATTTGAAAGAGAACTTGAACAAGTGGCAAGATAGGACTCCTCCTAGCCCTTTGAAGTTTGGATTAAGCTAAAAATATAGCAAGGTAATGCACCATTGTAAGGTGAATTTTCGGCCACACACTAAACACAAGAGGAAATGTTGTTTTTCTTTGATTTTCCTTACCTTGAAGCAAAGGAGAATGTCAAGGCATGAAAAGGTGAGCTCAAGCTCCTTCAATGGAGAATCTTCATGGCACCAAAATGGAGTTCTTGAAGATTTGAAAAGAGAGAAGTGTAGAGCTTGACCTAACTAAGACAAATATGGTCTTGGAATTTGATTTGGTGCATGGAGCTAGAAGTTACAAGCATTCAAAGATGGAGAATGGTATATGGCTGTAGCAAAACGAGATGGAGAAGGGAGGATGAGGTTGGAGACGGTGGGAACCAAGAAGAAAAGAAGAGAAAGTGAGGAGAGAGGTTTAGTTTGGAGATATTTATTTATAAGGCATAAACTAACTTTTCACTTTATTCTTTCTTCTTTTCTTTATTTGCTAGCCAAGTGTGATGACTCACCACTAAAAACCGTGCCCCCTTCAATATATAAGATACTTATGGTCTTTGTTGACCATTTAACTAATTAAAGTTGACTTAAGTCAAACTAGCACTATTTGGGCACTATTCACAAACTAAGGCACATATTTGTGAAATTTTTGATTTCCCATTGATATAGACTTCCAAATGTGATACTATATAGTACACATGTTAATTAAAGAGTAATGATGGACATCTAGCCATTCAAAACTCATTTACAAGACAATTTTTCAAAAACGTGCTTTAAGACTCCTTAGAGCACATTTTGTGTTTTAACTTGTTTTTAAGCTTGGTTTTCTTTGGTAATTGATTAAATATGTTCATTAACATACTTTTAAGGTATAGGTATGACCATTAGGTCTTATACAAATTTATCCCAGGCTTAGAGCACTTTTTGCTCATATTGACTTTAAGGTATTTATTTGTGTTTTGTTTGGTTTCATTGTCTACCAAAGTTTCCTAAGGACTTAATTAGCCTCATTAAATCATACTTGAATATTATTAAGCCTTGGTAGGCTCTTTGGGTCCTAACCAAGTTCGCTCATAGCTTAGAGCATGTTTTTGCTCAAACTGTGTCTTAATGCTTTATTGCATTTTACTATGGTTTAAATTGTACACTGATGTTCCTAAGGCACTTTTAGCCTTTACATACCATAGTTTAATATTTAAACCACATATCAAGGTTTGGGGTATTTCATCTGATTTCATTGTTTTATGAGAGGTTTTCTTAAATTACCCTCTCAGGTGTTCGAATTGCAGTATTTATCTCAATACCATCCTTAGCTTAATTAATTGCTTATTTGAGCTTTATTTATTACATAAATTTTTAGGTATTTCGGTCTCTCTTTTTTTTGTGAGTAGGGTCCTATCGACTGCTAAGCATGTCGACCCAAGTTGTCGCTAAAATTGGTCCCTCTACGCGTATTATTCTTTTGGCAACGTCTTTTGTATGGTATAGTATTTTCTTCACGGGTTGATTTTATGACATTAAATGGATGCCCGATCGGGTTTTCCCAAGTTAGAGGAGGCTTTCTACCTCTTTGGCGTTCTTTCTCTGGGTTTAAAGAAGATTAGGGGTGTAGGGGTTGGGCGTAAGTGTCTGTTAGGTATTCAGTAGTTACTAAGGAAGAACCCTAACTAACGCGCCTCACATACTAACCCTTACCCCGTTTCCCCGAATTCAGGCTTTCCTATACTCGGTATTTCTCTGTTCCAGTCATCAAAGCGTTCTGTAACACCCCCAACTAAACATCCAGTAGTACAACAAGCTCCTAGCCTTAATACAAAACGACTATGCAGCGGATTCTCAACATCATCCGGGTGTCGCAGACGCCAACCATCCACGTGGTTGACAGACCACATTACCAACACCAAGTTACGGTCTGCATGACTGGAAACAGCTCTCCACCAAAAATTCATATACAGTACAAGGTACAATTTCCAAACTACCGAGTGTCTACAATAAAAATACCAAATCATAATCTGAGAATTTCATCTCGGGTTTAGTAACAACCCATACACTAGACATACTACACAATTCAAAAGATACGCCCTGATGGACTACCCCCATGGTAGCCATCCCGCCTACGCTCCGTTATCGTCCGGCACATTACTGAAAAAAATTTGGTGTAAAGGACTCAGCAAACTACGCTGAGTATGAACGTGTGTAGCCCGTATGTTACCGGGCCACACGACTACTTGGTCGAATATTATTAAGTCAATTTACATGCTAAATAAAGCAGTAAAACACACCACAGTACATCATAGTATCATACACACTTAAAGGTAGTAACACATTAGCAACAACAACCAGCACAACAAGCTGCTAGTATCACAACAGCAATCATGTACATAATAAAACGTGTGCATAGATATGTAATACCCATGATCCTCACTATGGGATCGTACGAGCGTTGTGTGTTTCATTTCTTTTCTCTTGTTCCCTTAAAGTGTATTTTCTTTCACTTTCCTTGCACCAGGTCTGGGGATGTAATTTAGATCCCGTGACCATCTCATGTAGGTGCTAATCTTTCCTTGTTTCTTTAAGGGTATTAGTGAATTCTCTTATCACCACAATTTGGAGTACACTTCTCCATAGCTAATCCTCCATTCCCGGATAGCTCTTTCTCTCTCTGTTGTTTTTAAATGTTACTGGTCATTGCCCCGGATACCAAGGGTCCGTCTCCCTATTCCTTTTCCATGTTACTAGCCTCTGCCCCGGATACAAAGGGTCCGTCTCCCTATGCCTCTTAATGCTCTGGTCTCTACCCCAGATACAAAGGGTCCGTCTCCCTATTCCTTTTAATGCTCTGGTCTCTACCCCGGATACAAAGGTCCGTCTCCCTATTCCTTTTAATGCTATGGTCTCTACCCCGGATACGAAGGGTCCGTCTCCCTATTCCTTTTTATGCTCTGGTCTCTACCCCGGATACGAAGGGTCCGTCTCCCTATTCCTTTTCCATATCATTGGTCTCTACCCCAGATACAAAGGGTCCGTCTCCCTATTCCTCTTTATTTTATTGGTCTTTACCCCGGATACAAAGGGTTCGTCTCCCTATTCATTCTTAACAGGTATTGGCTTATTATCATCATTGATAGTTCGACACCATAGTGGGTTTCATTAGAGGTCCTCTATAGTTAAGAGGAGTTTTCTCTTTATGTAGTTCCTTTGTTTGTTTACGAAGTTTGTTGTGTTTCATCTCAAGGTTTCATCAACGAGAAGGGACTACACTACTGTGTGCGCGCAAGCAATATGCACAATAATAGTAAGCATATAAGCAAGGAAAATAAGCAATCCATTCACATGCCTTGCACAAGCTCACAACAGACAAATAAGCATGGTAACACAAACATCCATTTTCATGCATTAGTCTTGTGGTCATAAACAAACAAGGCACACAACACACAAGCCGTGTAACACGGCAACATACGAACCACACATGTCCATACCTTATAATAGTTGTCATAGATACTTGTACCAGGGTTCCCGCTGCTAGTGGGACTCACTCCTGTAATAATTATTCGAACGGGTTAGATCGTTCGATTCTGCGTGATCGTTCGTGGTTCTATTCACACTTATTTGATCACTATATCTTAGACTTATGTTATAGCATTTTTTTTTGTTTCTAACCTTATTCCATAATAAATACTTATGTTGCACTTAATTCGGCCCAATGTTGTTATACAACCAACCCTATCATTTCCTTACTCATTCTTCATATTACTATTATGCTATTTATTTCAACTTATTTCCTTAAACTATGAATCGAGAGATCTTGAATGCACTACCTCAACTCCTCATAACCAAATTCTCAAGGATAACTCTTGGACAATACTTGATTATTCTTAAGCAACTTTAAAACATTTAATTAAGCTTGATTTACTATTTCCTCAAATACTTAATTTATTTATCCTTATACCCCTTTTATCACACTTTGACCTCCTCCTTCCTCTTTTTTTTTTGTTATTCATTTATATAAAGAATATATATATTGTACGGTTTAAAGGAAATTAATTTAAGCCTTAAAACAAGCTTAGCTCTTATATATATGTATATATTTCTTTATAAGATGCCTCCCAACTAGTTATAATTACTGTCGTAATAGTTTTCCACCAGAAATTCATATAACCTCGTAAATCAATCCATAAATTTATAGTTACTATTTAGAACGCAAAATAATTAGTTGATATGGCCTAAATATATGGTCTTAACAATAGCATAAAAATAAATTTCCTTAATGGCTTTGTAATGCTTCTAAAATCAATCACAAGTCACCGCTTATACCGAATTTCTCTCTTTTAATCTTATAAACCCTTCCCTCACATATTCTTGGTGTTAATAATCATATACCTTAATTTACTTATCATTATATATATATATATTCTTTTCCTTCTTACGAAAGCCTTTAAAATTGATCTCCTTCCATATTTAACATATAGTGTCATCAATCGCAAGTTATCACTTCCATAACACATGTATCTATACATACATATTCCCATTAGTTGTCGCATTAGCCATACAATATATCACATATCTTATATCCATATTAACTTCCTTCTCTCACGTACCGCCTTTGGCGTTTAGTACCAACAGATCTTTCCTACTATTTCTGGTAGCTCCTAAGCAAGTTTTTACCTTGTTAACACTTGGTGTTTAGACCACCATCCTCGCCAGAGTTTAACCTCACCACACACCGAAAACCCTCAGTTTATTGTTAGAATGTTCAACCATCACTTTACGAGCAGCATGTTGCAGTTGTTCTAGTTCAGTTTTCAGACATGAATAAGAAGGAGTTGAGAGCTACAACCTTGGGTTTGGAGCTATCTTTCCTGAGTTGGTTGCTGGGTCCTCTTAGTTAGCTCTCGGCACTCGTGGAAGGGGTGATTCCTCCTGGGTTTATCTTGGAATTGAGCTGGTGAATCACCGCATACCAAGACCTTCATGACCAGCCACGCACCAGAGGGTATTAACATGTTAAATGCTCACGTATGTAACGAACTAATAGTACGGAGTTTGGCATTTGTTCGCAGGCTAAGACAGTTTACCTTAGACAGTGCTCAAGGGTAGTTTGCAGGGATTCCCTCAAGGAGTTTCAGGCCCTGCATGCGGAGATTCCCTGGAGAAATCAAGCAGTCCAAGAAGGGGGATCTGAATGAGTGTCCCAGCACTTTCGCACACCCAAAACAACCAGAAAGTTGAAGCTGAAACGGATTGCTTTAAGGCCTCCCTTGGCTATGTTTAACGACTTACTTGCAGGAGTTTCAGGATAAGTCTCGGTGCATTCATGGAGGAGATATCCAGGGGAGTAGTTGCATGAAAATGAGGCAGGGTTTAGTAGTCTCGAATTGGAAATTTCTTTTTGAACAGATACAGCCAGAACAGAAACGAAGAAGAGATAGATGTCAGCTAGACTTCCTTACCAGTAGAACACAAGGAGACCCGTTCTTCGACAGGTGCAGTTCCGGCCAGATGCTTGGAGATTTCAATGGTGGGCTTCCAAGCCTTGCAGCATGGATGGCCAAGTCGATGAGAAGAACCGCAGTTGTTTCTCACGACCAGATGTGAGATTAAAAGGATGAGAACACGACTGTCTAACCATGAAGAACAGAGGAGATTTGCTGTTGTTTTGGTCGTTGTCTTCCTTCTGGCAGTGAAGAGGAGGACTTTGCTTGAAGAGCTTGCTACTGTCTCATGCAGAGGTGAGCAGCTGGCTTGTTGTGGTGGCGGAGGAAAAGTGGGCTAGCCAGGGAGATCGTGCAACAAAGGGAAAGGAGGAAGAGAAGTTGACTACCACATTCACGTGTTGTTTGTGTCGTTTAACTTCCAGACCTGAAACAGGGACAGATATTGCTGGAACTGAAGCTAGATTGAACAGCAATGGGGAACATGGTGATTGCTGCAGATTTAGTGAATCTTACAAAGGGGAAGAAGCGAAAGAAAGGAAATCTCGAAAACTTGCTGTAGACCGAGGGCGTAGGTTGGATAAGGAGTGTTTTCCACTGTGTAAAAGATAGTAAACCAACGCATTGTTGGTATTGTGGTCGGTTGCATGGCCTGTTGTTGTTCGAGACTTAGGCAGAGTAGCACCTCGTTTTTTTTTTTGTTTCCTTCCAAGGTATGCGATGTAGAGCAGGAGAAAGGAAAGTGGCGTGCCACATGATAGGGAAGGGTGAAGTTGGAACTTGTCCTCCAAGCGCACGCCTGCAACAGAAGGAAATAAGAGGGCTGAATCTGCTTGTTTCTTTTGTTGATCCTGAAACCGAAAAGGACCAAGTGGGGTGGGTTTGAAGTGGGGCACATGTGAAAGCATAGTGCATGCTGTTGCACTAATCAAAGCAACGGAAAGGAAGTGTGTATGTCGGGAGCAAGGCAGGGAATAATTGTGTGCTGCTATGTAATATACTAGTGTATTATCCCTTTTGTATCCAGATGTGCAATTTACTACCGAATGTGAGCTCAGCTCAATCGCTCCATTTTTTTATAAATGTGTATACATTATTCGTTACCCATATATACGTGCGACTAGCCATATGTCATGTTGTTAGTTACGTATATGCGACTATCTTACTTGTCGTGGTTACTCGTATATGTAATGCTGTAATATCTTTTTTGTAAGTATATATACATATGACTATGTTGTTGTAACACGTTGTAATTTGTAACGTTATGTATATGTATATACCTGTACGTATATACATGACATGGTTACTTATATGTAACGTTGGTCATATATATATGCATGTATATTTGTATATATATATCCCCACATGTGCGACTATACTCGTGTTTTTGGTTTAGAAGTGTGCACCCATGTATACCAGCTCGTGTTTGCGTCGCATTATTATTTATAACTTCGGTTCAGGGATGAGCTTATGTACTCGCGACGTTATTATTATTATTATTATTTTGGTTTGGAGTTTAGTCATAATCGTTGCTCATAATTTAATTTAGACCTCACTAATTTAAGGTGATAATTACTCGGGGTATTTCATAATAAGTTAACAACGAACTAGAGCGTTAATTAACCGACGCTACTAAATGTGTATAGGATTCTCCAACGGTGGAAACCAGTCGAAGCAAGGACCAAGGTATGGTTTTCTTGCAGTCTGTTGCCTACCGGTTTACACTGGCTTGTGTGTTGTTTGTTTTTCTGTGTGTTTATGACCTGTAAGACTTAAGTCATGTAATGAGTTTACAATTGTTAATATTACTATGTTGTTAAGTGTGACTCATTTCCCTTGTGTGTGTCTAACAAGACTTAACCACTTGTATGTGATTGTTGTTGAGTTCGACGTTGAACTTCTAACAAGTGCTAACTGGGTGAGGAGTCCGGTAGTTCCGGCCACGCGTGTGAGTATGGGAGTCGATGTCATAACCGGTTTGATTCTCTTTGTATGTTATGGTTGTTTTCCATTTTGGTTTTCAACTTTCCCTTTAGCTTATCCAAGGCTATTTTACTAACTCACATCGGGCCACAGGGGCATACTATGTTTTGTCGGGTGCTTGGATCACTATATCCGACGCACCTGTGTGTTAAGTTATTCGTTCAATTTAACAGGACGGTAACGAGTATGTAACGAGCTCAGCATGAGTTTGACAGCATTCTCTAGGCTCTCCATGTGATCTAATTATGTTGGTTCGTTCCTAAAAGGAATCGTTCTTGTGAGGTTGTGAGTTTTGTGGTGCTATGCAAATTCCTTGCTATGCTTTGTATATATGTTGTTGTTTAAAATCTATGCCATGTTATCATGAAATAGTTGCGCGTATCCCGGTAGCCGATGGGCTGCGCGTTAACCATACCAGCCAAGGGTTGCTGACCCCCTCGGGGGCTCCATATTTATATTGCAGGATGAGGATCGAGGAAGCGAAATGGCTTTAGATCTTAGGTTTCAAGTACATTTGGTTATTTTTGGATGTGAGCCCGGGTTGCGCCTGTGCTCCCGTGGGTTTTATTTTTGGTACCGTTATTCTGACAGTGGCGGTTGTTAGCAGTTACAGTGACAGATTTCGGTTCACAGCTTACAATGATGTTGTAATGTAAATACTCGGTATGGTTGGTAATGTATATATGTATGGATGTTATTACCTAATGCTCGGGAGTCTGAGCATCAGACGGTACACTTGTATTTATTCTGCCTGTTAACCACGGGGTGGTTAACGGCGTTTTAGCACCGAACCGTTTAGTATTGTTTAGTTGTTATTTCCGCTGCGATTTCAATTATTGTTAAGTGCGTAGTAGGGGTGTTACAGATCAGCCCTTGCCTATATATAACCCACGTTCATACTCCATTCTCTTCATCCCACTCTTGTGTTCCTACCTCCATTATGAAATACCCCTAAATTAATTTAATTAATTTAGGGGATTTCTTTTATTAAACCTTTAATAGTACTATTAAGTATTAAATTATTATATGGAATTATGAATGTTAAATTAGTATAAGGAATTATGAATATTAAATTATTGTATGGAATTATGAGTATTAATATTATATGGAATTATGGAAATTAATTTAGGGATTCTCCTATTTAACTCTAAAGAATACAATTAAATATTTAATTATTATATATTAATATATAGTATATGAATTTAATAACAAGATTTATAAGTCAATAAATCTTGGAAAAAACTTCCTAGACACTCCAATTATATATAAAGATTTTAGAAATATTGGGAGCATTGATTGGGAACATAAAAGTCAATATAAAATCCTAGAAACCTTAAAGCTTATAAGCCTTGCTAGGGTTGACTTTTTGAGAATGGTCAAACTAGCACATGAAACCTATACCAATAAAAAGGTTATGGAAAACCATGAATATTGATAAAAAGAACGTCAAAAAGGATCATCCTAGCCAAAGTTATGATAAATGAAGTTTAGAGCCAAACATTAGAAAATTCTATCTCCACGTTTTTCGCAACTGACTTCGCCCTAACTTGTGACCTCCATAACTTTCTCCTCTTTTGGAATTTTTGAGGGCCGTATTTTGCATTCTTCTCCTTAATCTCCTCTTTGCAACCTAACTCATACACAACCTAATCATTATACATCAGCCGGAAAATAAATCTAAAGTAGCCTACCCGCAAAACCGTAACCAGTTTTCCAGAAAAAACAGTTGAGCAGGTAAACTTTGTCTTGCCATAACTGTAACACCCCATCCAACATTTACATACTTACAATAAACTGCAGCGGAATTACAAACCTCATCACATTACTTAACTCCCTGGTGTTACGCCGTTAGCCACCCACGTGGCTAACAAGGCATCCATATACATTGTACCGGTCTGATGGGCTAAATTCCCGAGCAACTATACATTATTATCCCTTTCCATTAACAACAACAATAATACACACCTTATCAACTATACCGAGTATTTATAAACTGGTGCCGACAAAATATCGGTCTTACTACACCTACTGTATATACACACTTAAATGAATACCCATGTACCACAACTACCCCGTCCTACTCTCGAACGGCTTCCTGCTCCTTGAACCTGAAATAGGAAAAAGAAGAGAAAGGGTGGCCCCCAAGGGCTCAGCACCTTTGCTGGTATGGTAATCCGCAGCCCACATGCTACCGGGCCACGCACAACTAATTGTCGTTCTTAACATGCGGTTGATTATATTTAAATCATGCATGTAACAATAAACACACCATCACATAACATTTCGCCTCAATGGCTCAACAACGGATAATATATCCTTACTTAATAAGTCACTCTTGGTATTCATTATCCCTAGAGTGTTCCTCCTCTAAGAGCTACTTCCTTAATAGACGACACATACCCTTAAATCGGGTTATCCTTAAACGCCCTCTTATCACAAAACTGGGAGTCATATCCATGATCCACACACTCCACATTATACAACCTACAACATACACTACATACAACACTTAACAACACTTTGCACGTTTCCACGTGCGCACAACATAATACCGCAATAGATATTGCTTCACAACAAAATACATAACATAACTGGAGTGGTCTTAGGAACCTACCCAAACATTGTTTACACACTGGTGAGCCTAGAGAATGTTGCAGTCTCATGATAAGCTCGTTATACAATAACAACAACACTCATTACCGTCCAAGTTGGACGAGTAACTTAAGTTAAGGGGTTCGGGTTTGGAGGCCCGAACACACCACACAAACACATGTTCCCCCTAAACCGATCATAAGTCAGAATAGCCAAGCTTGGAGTAAGCTAATGGGAGATCATAACCCGTGAGGGAAACAACCATAACAAAGAGAAGGGTAAGGCTAGGAAGGATACCCTCTCCCAAACAACGCGCGACCGGCCAAACCGGGATTCTCACCACTGTTAGTACATACTTACTTTAGATATTAGTTAGAACCCCACTATGGAGTCATCACATCTACAACCATACAGAATTACAACTGGGTTAAACACACAAGGGAGATCCCTACATTCACAAACACGTAACACAATTAACACACGCATAGCCGTGGTTAGTACGTCCCATGGTTCGGGTCGTTTACTCCGAATACCGAACTCTCATGTGATCCTAGACTCAGTTAACTAAGGTTAACACTTTCGAGGTTAAATGGTATCGGAGTTGTACACGCCACATAAATGAATTACTGTAAACTCATTACATGTTTTATCTTACAACGTGGCAAACATACAGAAAACACATTGGCATACAAGCCGGTGTAATCCGGTAGGACACAGGTTGCAAGAAAACCATACCTGTCACCGGAGTCCACTTAATCACGTCCATTTATGTACCTCGAGCAATTCTCGAACAACTGTTAACATCACATGTGTTTTCATTAACATCGGGTTTGCTTGATTATTTAATGTCAATGCTTAATTTTTTTCCGTTAACTTAGTTACATAACTTAACATTTTTAACTTGTTTTACTCTCACATTTTAATACAACTTTTAGCCCATTTTATCGTCACTAAAACTCACCTACATGTCCTCAACATCCTTATAACATCATTACCTACCAATCCCCATCATCACATATCATTTCATAACCTTAAACCATGTTTTTGGTCCGACCGACCCACCGTCCGACCCACAACTGGGTCGGTCCATTACAGAACCCTTTTACTTCCTTACAAACACGCCCGTCCGACCCACGTCCGACTCACTCGACTGGGTCGGTCCATGTGCGAACATTTCTTCCTTTGAAACTTGACCGACCGACCCATGTCCGACCCACCCTTTGGGTCGGACCATTACCGAACACATTCCTAACATCTAACAGAGGCTAGACCGACCCAAAACTGGGTCGGTCCCCTGGGTCGGTCGCCTTCTAAACTTACCCAAACTTTACCAATTCTTCACCAAACTTCTCCTAAGGCCTCTTAATGTTCCCTAACAACATTTGGTAACCTTATATCCACATACAACATCCATGAAACTCATTTTCTAACTCCTTAAGCCTTTACTTATTTCCTTGTAAAAATTCCTTAACACTTTCAACATTTGTACTAGGTTCCTAAATGGTGTTTCTCACCTATTATAACTACTACCCCAAAACACTTTCTTCTCATCTTAACATCATCTCTTAAGCATTATTTTCTCACTAACTAAATCTCCTTTTTACATCATACCTAACATCACTTGTTCCTTGAACACCAACCTTACCTAAACCTTAAACAACTCCTCCAAGACTTTAATACATTCACAAACACACATTGAATTCCTAGAACTTCCAAGATAACATCTAAATCCTTGCATCACTCTAAATCACCTTAACACATGTTTTCTTCTCAAGTAAACATTTATTCACCTATAACACTTCCTAGTTCACCAAAACCACTTAAAACACTTAGAACTTCTCACACATTTTTCCAAATTTGGCCATAGCTTCTCCTGTATATACTCACATCCAAACACTTAGGTTTTACCTTATTTCATTCAAAACACCTAAAATCCATCAAACACATTTTATACACAAACTTCACACATTAAGCACTACATCACATATAGTGCATAACTTAAATTGCTTGGCACATAGGCCCTTAAATGCATGGCTCTTAGGCCCTTAAATTGCATAAACCTTAAACACTGAATTTCCCACATAAGTATGCCTTTGACCTGCAAATACATACACCAAAACATATGTTCTTTTACTAGTCTCCTTGAGAACACTTTACTAGGTCACTCACCATTGGCTCCTTAGGTATTTTATCAAGCAAATCAAGCTCATTTTCCTAAGGCATTTAAACTACATTGAGATAGCTTGTTTACCTCTTTTCCTCACAAATTTCTTTCTTGTTTCCTTGTAAAACCGGTGGGGTATTTGGTTGTTTGTCAACTTCTAAACATTATACAAACAACATAATGAGTATTCAAGCTTTAAGCTCCATCTCATTGTAAACCCTAGGTTTACATTATTTCAAAGCATTAATGTAGTTGTTTTACCTTAATCTTTGGAGGGTGTTTGAATATCTATGAAGAGAGGACTCCACCTAGCCCTTGGAAGATTCAAATGAAGCTAAAACAAGCAAGATAAATACACCATTGTGAGGTGAATTTTCGGACAACACAACATGAAGGAAACATGGATTTTCTTTGAGTTTCCTTACCTTGAAGCAAAGGAGAACATACATATGTAAAAAGGTGAGCTCAAGCTCCTCCCATGGTGGTTTCTCTTGGCACCGAAATAGAGGTTTTGAAGTTTTGAAAGGACAAGATTGTAGAGCTTGGCTTAACTAAGAGAATGGTGGTGTTTGTTTTTGATTTGGTTAGTGAGCTAGGTTTTACATGTGGTCAAAGATGGACTTCCATGGTTGTATTATGTATCACCGAGAGAGAACAAGAAGAAGAGAGGAGAAGAGAGTGGAGCCGTGTGAAATGGAGAAAGGAATGAGAGAAATGAGATAAGTTTGCTTTAAGAAGATATTTGTAACTTATAAAGCAAATAGTACTTTACTTAAAGTTTTACTTTACTTATTTGATTTCTTTTACAACTTGGTGACTCACTACTACAAAAACCGGCCACCATTATGCCTAGGGGGTATACTAGTCTTTGTTGACCAATTTAATTACTTATAACATTATATGTTACAAACTAGCTTATTAAAGTTACTATTCACAAACTAAGGCACATAGAAGTGAAATTTTTGATTTCCCACTAATATGGCCACCCAAATGTGATACTATATAGTACACATGTTAATTAAAGAGTAATGATGGACATTTAGCCATTCAAAACTCATTTACAAGACAATTTTTCAAAAACGTGCTTTAAGACTCCTTAAAGCACATTTTGTGTTTTAACTAGTTTTCAAGCTTGGTTTTCTTTGGTAATTGATTTAATATGTTCCTTAACATATAAATAAGGTATAGGTATGACCATTAGGTCTTATACACATTCATCCCAAGCTTAGAGCACATTTTTGCTCATATTGACTTTAAGGTATTTTCTTATGTTTTATTTGGTTTAACTGTCCACCAAAGTTTCTTAAGGACTTATTTAGCCTTATTAAATCATAATTAAATGTTATCAAGTCTTGGTAGGCTCTTTGGGTCCTAACCAAGTTCACTCATAGCTTAGAGCATGTTTTTGCTCAAACTGTGTCTTAATGCTTTATTGCATTTATTATGGTTTAAATTGTTCACTGATGTTACTAAGGCACTTTTTAGCCTTTACATACCATAATTTGATATTTAAACCACATATCAAGGTTTGGGGTATTTCATAACTCTTCGTTTCTCAGCCAAATTTCGTGTTCTTTAGCTTGTTTTGAAGATCTCTAATCCCTCTACAACTTTCATGTTGATGACCAAAGCTAATTCTCAATCGTTTGGAAGAGAGAGGTGTCTAAAGTTTCGGATTTGTCATCACATAAAATCATAGATTTTTCCAGAAACGTAAGGTATAAACTCATAACTTTGGACTTGGATTTCATTCTGTGTAGTGCAAATTAGAGTGAGTTCTTGCTATCAATGTGTAGAGCTATGTTTCCTCTTTCGATTAAGCCTAAGAACAAAGCCTAACTCGATCTGTACTGAAACTTATAGTGCTTCAAAGTTGGCTACTCGAACAGGCAAGGTTCGAATATTTTTCCAGAACCCGAACTTGAATCTCCTCGTTTGTGCAATTCCGGTGAGTTGTTCTTCAAATTCTTCCGATGTTGCTAATCTATTCCTCATTTTCTACCAAACCCACGTATCAATTTCGTCTATTATGCTTTATACTGTGAGAATTTGACAGATTTAAATTCGAAACCACTTAGAACCCTAACTTCAAACCCAGAATCGTATTTTGTGTATACTGCATGTTAGCTAGCGAAATTGGTATCATTAGAACCGCAAGGAAATTTCGAGTTCAATGAAACAAGAATCACTCGATTTCGTTCTGTGGATTGAGAGAAATATCGAATTTAGTACTCGAGTTCGTTTTTGTATTAGCTGATGAACTCAGCGTTCAGGGGCCGTCCGATCTGGACTTAAAGGAACGGACGGCCGAGATTAGATCGTGGATAATAAAGAGTGTTTTGAGTTATATAATAT
The DNA here is from genome assembly GCA_023374045.1 of Limonium bicolor. Taxonomy (NCBI): domain Eukaryota; kingdom Viridiplantae; phylum Streptophyta; class Magnoliopsida; order Caryophyllales; family Plumbaginaceae; genus Limonium; species Limonium bicolor. The sequence continues at coordinate 148,653,291 of CM041776.1, read as the reverse complement.
TTCAGAATTTAACCCTAACTTGTTGAATTTAGTTAATGGCCTTCCCAAATGTGTTTTGACTTGAAATTTTAACCATAGATTCCTTATAAAATCTAGTTTATTATGATGTAAATTAATATGGGTTTTGAGTTTTTAAACGTAAGTTATAATTTTTACAAGTTCTGAGTATTATGGAATTATTTGGTTAAATTAAAAAGATATTTTTATGAAATAAAAATTTTATATTATGTCTAAAAGGTTATAGTAGCTATATATTTAATTTGGGGATTTTTGGACTAGAGGAAATAGGTTTAAAAATTATATTTCTAAGGTTTTTCGTAAGTTACCTTATAATATAAGATTTTTAATGTAACAAAAATTAAAGCATGGCTTATTAATAAACTTTATAGGTTGAAAATAATATAATAAGACTAAACTTACATTTAATACAGAATGTTAAGAAATATTTTTGAGTATCAACTTTTTAGTGAGGTAAAATTAAATACATATATATTTATATATATATATTTATAAAATAAAATAGTAACATATGTTAAAACAAGGAATTTAATTAATCTATATTTATACTAATCGTATAATCTGGAGGTTAATATACTTAATTGGGACTAATGAAAATACTTTATTTTATAAACCATATATTGGATATAGTTGTGTGTAAAGGTTAATATAAATAATTAGATGCAATAAAACTAAATAAAGGATGTCTTGAATTAATCCTAATAAATATACATAAAATAAAAAGGGAGTAAAATACCTTATAGAAAATATAACATGAAGGAATTAATGAGTTAAACTAAACCTCTACATGATACTAATAAAAGAATTGTATATGAGGTGGTATTAATTTATGGTTATGAAATTGAGTTTTGAGTTACCTTTGAATTTCTAAGATTTATATAAACAGTATTAAAATACATGTATATATTTAGTCAATGACCGCAATATAAATCTATAATTGGGTTAAGAAATTAATAAGTTAAAGTTTAGGAATATTTGTAATTAGATTACATAAAATGTTACACAAATAGATCTTATTCTGTAGTTAATAATAAATAAATGTAATACTTTTACATCTAAATGTGAAGTGGATTAGTAAGTCTAGATTAAATTATCTCTTAACATTTATGGTATTGAAATATAATGTAATGTTTTAAGATAAAATCATTAAAAGGATTATGATATAATTTATATTAAACTATGATTTGGAAAGTTATCTAAATAATTATCCTTAAGTTTCTTAGAATTAGATAAGCCATATAAAATACATTTATTACCAATATTCAGGATGTGAGTTTATAATTAAGTGATGTATTCAGTAGTTAGAACTTATGAAAGGTTTGTAAATAAGAATTTGATACTTAAAACCTTAAAACCTTTAGTTAGATGAAACTAGGTTATATAAGAGAGCATATTGATCTACTTTACAGCATTGAAAATATTAATATATCATTTGAATATAAGGTATGGAGATTTTTCAGAATATATTATCTTATTATGTAATTAACAATTTCACTTAAGAATCAGAGTTTAACTCTTAGATAAGTTTTACCTTATGTTAATATGTAATGCTTATCCTAAAACATAATAAAGGGAATTAATTTATTAAGTTATTCCTTTGAAACCTTAGGGTTGTAAAACAATTTAAAACGTATTTAAGACTTAAGTTTACTGAAGTTTAGTGTAAAAGGATTGTACATAGACTATGGGGGGAATGTGTGTAAAAATAAAACATTTAGGAAATTAAATGTAAGTAAGGATACATAAAAGGTTATACTAAACACCTTATTGTATAGGTTATAATAAAACATATAATATACCTTGTGAATACTAAATGTAAGATTAATTCGTTAAATCTAAGTTAACTATAGTATAGTTATTCAGGATGAGAAGCAATTTAACATCTTATGACAAGTTTATTAGATGGTTGTAATTAAAAGTCATTCTGAACTAAAGATGAGATAATTGAGTTTAGCAGTTCAATTAAGTTATAATAAAACGCGTCTACAACACTACGATCCCAATATACAAGGTGTAGATCTTAGTTAAGTTAAGGGGAAGACTTAATCACAATGGATTATCTAGTAGATATTGATGAAAAACATAATCATTACATTGTGAAATAATAGTATAGTATTATGGGATGAATCCATCATAGGTCATAATACCATATTTATTCTAAATTAAGAATAAAAGTATTGAGCTTAAGCTTATCATTGGAATTCTAAGATTGATTATATAATATAAAACACATTTATGATGTAAAGGTCTCAAAAGTCTTGAATGTGAGGATTGTGGTTAAGTATGAATTAAGTGGATAGGAGTGAACAATTAGCAAATGTTAATAGAATACATTCCTTGATCTTACCACCTTGGGATATACAACATTCTCAGATAACTCAAAGATTATACATAACATTTAAGCGAGGGCTTACAAGATGATTGAGATTTAGAAATAAGAGAGAGAAATTTATCTAAGTTTAACCTAGGATATAAGTTATTGATGATAGATTATCTTTAATGTTCTGCAGAGTGCTATTGAGTGTTTGCACGAGTTTACTAGAACTGCTACAACATTGACCAGGTACGATTTCTCGTACTCCGATACTTTTGCTGATTGACTTATGAGACGTTTTCGAAAAACGCTAACTGAGTTTAAGAGGAATTTCTAAAAGGAAATGGTTGTGTGACTAACTCAGCTTGTGTGACTAACTGAGCCTTGAATGTGAAACTCACTTGGGTATTGGTTCCTTCTATTTGGTTGTTCCATTAGACATTGACTGCTTAGGGTTTACGCTTCTGCACTCTGTAGGACTGAGTGTTTTGGTATTGCTCTGGGTAGTTAGTGATCTAGTGGGAATTTGGAAAAGTTCAATTTTGGTAAATTCTTCTTTTGACTCTGGATATCATTTCATCCATGAGTTGGTTCTTGTTGTTTCGGCGTGCGTGCGTCCTCAATGGTAACAGTGAGGGGCTGTATATCCCCTGTCCCAAAAGGGAGTAGTAAATAGTGAGGGGCTGTATATCCCCTGTCCTAAAAGGACGTACTTGGCGGTGGGGTCCATCTCTCCCAGTTGAATTTATTCCACTCTTGAGTATATTTTGTCTATGGGATTCAGCTTTCTGAAATGGTGGGGACATAAACTGTCTACCACGGGTTATGGGTATTCATATCATTCCTAGTCCTTTGTGACTACCTGAGTCTTTCTATTCTTAACCAGAATTGGTTCTAACATCAATAATGGATGCTTACTAACTATATGGTGTGACTTCTTAAGTGGTTGACTTGGTTTTCAAGTTCTTTGTCTCTATCCTTACCTTGTTCTCTCTTCTCTATGATTGATTGTTTTGAAGTGCCTCCTTTCCCTGTTTTACTTTCAAAAGTTTGATTTCAAGTTACTGTTTATTTTGAAGAGTTATGTTTTATAAGTTTGTTTTTGGAGAATTGTACCAGTTCCATTCCAGGGAACTGACTCACCCCTCCCGGGGTGGGCTGCTTGGTTTCATCTTGCAGGTATGAATTGTTTATATAGGTGGCCACGAAGATCATGAGTGATTGGGATGAGAATTAGGAATTGTGGGAGTTATTCTATTTTACTAGTAGTTATGTTTATGTTGTTTTTCTCGAGTTCAGACCGTAGCTTTTGTAACTTTATAAGTTGTAATTGGTGAGGTTTGGTGCCGGGTGTTTGGAACCTGATGGTCTGTAAACGCCAGTAGAGATTTTATATTCCGCTGTGTTTATTGTAAGTAGGGGCGTTACAGTAAGTGGTATCAGAGCGTAGTTACGCTCTGAACCTGAGAAAACAAGCCGAGTGAAATACTTAGGATATAGGTGCACTTAAAACTGGGGAATTGGGGTAGAATTGGGAAGTGAGGACTACAGTAAGGCATGGCTCCTAACCCTTCTTGGAATTGTGAATGATTCCCTTTACACACTTTTCTTTAATGAATGTCTGTTGAGTGTGGTGTGTTGTTATACCGTTCGAACATTAAACTACAGTAGAAATATGGGTTGGAATATCATCTATTGAGTATGTTAAGATTTTGGTTGGGATAAATCATATATTAAGCTATTTTCAAAAGCATACTTATGGAGAATACATGGCTAAGAATACAATTCCTTTAGAGCAAGTACACATGCTCCTAGAAATTTTAAAGAATACTTTTGGTTGAAAACAGTATACAAATAGAACTTTAAATAACTAAATTAGTATTGATATTATGTGAAAGTACTTCAACTCCTTTAAAGTTTGAAAATAAATCTCAAGAATTACTTGGTACAAATTGTTGCCTAAAGGTAATGTTTGGATAAATCTTAAGTCTAGAAATTATTAAGTTAACAAACACTAGTAGCATACACCCGAACCCATAAACCACACTAAAACTCTATGCTAACTTTAGAAAGAAAACACCTAAACCTAACACCCTACGGGAAGTGCCTGGTGCGACGAACTCCTAGGCTGAAAGTGGTGGGGGTGCACACCCACTTCTGGAAGTTTAGAGGCTAGACAAGCCTTGTCATCTAACCCTACCTAATCTTCTACGTAAGTGATGGACTGTGTTGAACTTGAGGAGGATTGGTGGTAAGACGTTACCATCATGAAGTCTTGAGTTGGGCATATTTCATTACTAGCCACAATGAACAATTTTAAATTTACATCTTAATATCCAGGATTAAATTCATACATGTAAAGGATTTATTGAGTTAAATCTTTGGTGAAAAATACCTATATATGGAGGAAGGGAATTTAAAATTTGGGTACTTCAAGGTAGAACATCTACCCCTTGTTGAATATAAAACCATTAAAGGAAGTTACTTAAAGATTAAGTAAAGAGAAGAGTTACACTAAACTAAATATCATTGATCCTTAAATACTCGGAATATTGAGCATCTAGTGAGAAATTGAGAGTTACTTAAAGATTGGAAATTCTCATGTTTATTTGGAAGTTTAACATTATAAATAAAATTTTAAAAGTCACACTAAGAGTGATATTTACCAAAAGCCACCATTATCTAAGAGAGTACTAAGTTTTAATGATCAGAGGAATACCTACATAGAACAAACCCTAAGAAAAATAATTATCAAGAGTGAGTGAGTTTTCATTAGAATAATTCATTTGACTTAAAAATTTATATGTAGAGTCCCTACCTTAAAAAAATTTAAGATAAAGAAATCAGATTTTTGGAGCTACATTATAATTAATAAGAACTTCCTAAAACTCTACCTTGTGTGAAATTATGTAAATATATAATAGGTAAATTTTATGAAGTAGATACTTAATGGTTCGTCTAAAATACTATAGTAATTATAAAAACAATTGAAACTTGAAAGTCATAGAAAATATTTATTTTATAAAATTTCAACATATGGTTGGCTAATAAACCCTAGAAGATAATTTTGGAAGATTATTGAGGATTATTAAATGATCTGAAATATTATTTCAAGCTACTCAAGTATGTTACACCTGATTTATAGCTTGTTAATATAATTGATATGATAAAATGATCATATAATGACGTATAATTCGTACCGGCCATAAAATGAAAGGATACGGATCATAAAATAAAATTTTATAACATTTAAGAAAATACAAATACAAAACAATCAAGAGATACAGTTATATATATCGATCGCAGATAAAATCAACGGTGCAATAAAATTTACAACAAAGCTGGTTAATAAGGCGTTGAATTCTTTGAATGTGGCGTTTGAAATAAACATCAAGTAATTAAAGAAAACAGAAACTAAATGTTTGGTAGTCTAATATGGTCCATGCATGTTGTTGTGATTGGTTTTTGAAACAACCTTGTTGGATAGTGTGTTCTGAGTGAAGTACCCACATCTTTTCGCATGATGTTTTCCTATCCTTCTGTGGTTCTCGTTAGTAGTGGTACGAGGGCGTACCTTAGCTCTTTTAAGGGGGATATACTGGCATACTCTTCCTTCGTCGCCTCATCCAGATTATGCCATGTTGCCTTATTAGCAGAATGAGAGGTGTTTGTATGTGCTTGGTTTTTACATTATGACACAGTATGTGACTGTTGATTTTCATCATGCTATGTCTTGGTATATCTTGGTTCGTTTTGATTTTAAGTAATCTCGAGTGGAATGTTGTTATGGAAATGGATGGAAATAAAGGATCGGATTGGTATGGAATTTCATTGGAATTATTATTGTCTCAGCACACCCGAAGCGGTGTGAGTGCCTATTAGATGATTTTGAAACTTCGAGGCGAAATTTCTTTTAAGGGGGATATACTGAAATACCCCTAAATTAATTTAAATTAATTTAGGGGATTTCTTTTATTAAACCTTTAATAATACTATTATATAAATTATTATATGGAATTATGAATGTTAAATTAGTATAAGGAATTATGAATATTAAATTATTGTATGGAATTATGAGTATTAATATTATGGAATTATGGAAATTAATTTAGGGGATTCCTCCTATTTAACTCTAAAGAATACAATTAAATATTTAATTATTATATATTATTATATAGTATTATGAATTTAATAACAAGATTTATAAGTCAATAAATCTTGGAAAAATTCCTAGACACTTCAATTATATTATAAAGATTTTAGAAATATTGGGAGCATTGATTTGGAACATAAAAGTCAATATAAATTCCTAGAAACCTTAATGCTTATTAAGCCTTGCTAGGGTTGACTTTTTGAGAATGGTCAAACTAGCACATGAAACCTATACCAATAAAAAGGTTATGGAAAACCATGAAGATTGATAAAAAGAACGTCAAAAACGGATCATCCTAGCCAAAGTTATGATAAAATGAAGTTTAGAGCCAAAATTTTGAAAAGATGCTGATATGGCATGTCTGCTGACTCATCAGGCGCCTTGGGACACGCGCCCAACACTTGGATAAATTCTATCTCCACGTTTTTGCAACTGACTTCGCCCTAACTTGTGACCTCCATAACTTTCTCCTCTTTTGGAATTTTTGAGGGCCGTCTTTTGCATTCTCTTCTCCTTAATCTCCTCTTTGCAACCATAACTCATACACAACCTAATTCATTATACACCAACTGGAAAATCGTTCTAAAGTAGCCTACCCGCAAAACTGTAACCAATTTTCCAGAAAAAACAGTTGAGCAAGTAAACTTTGTCTTGCCATAACTTCTTCGTTTCTCAGCCGAATTTCGTGTTCTTTAGCTTGTTTTGAAGATCTCTAATCCCTCTACAACTTTCATGTTGATGACCAAAGCTAATTCCCAATCGTTTGGAAGAGAGAGGTGTCTAAAGTTTCGGATTTGTCATCACATAAAATCATAGATTTTTCCAGAAAACGTAAGGTATAAACTCGTAACTTTCGACTTAGATTTCTTTCTGTGTAGTGCAAATTAGAGTGAGTTCTTGCTATCAATGTGTAGAGCTATGTTTCCTCTTTCGATTAAGCCCAAGTGAAATACCCCAAACTTAGATATGGTGTTAAGTGACAAACTAAAGTATAAGAAGGCTAAATAATGCCTTAGAAACATTAAGAAACCATTTTAATCAAAGAAAATATAAGGAAACACCAAAAGAGCAGTTTAAGCAAAAACGTGCTCTAAGCTTGGAGAGACTTGGGTGAGCACCCAAATATTGTTCTAAGACCTTAATAATATCCTAATGGTCATTTTAAACCAATTACCAAAGAAAACCAAGCTTGAAAACAAGTTAAAACACAAAATGTGCTTTAAGGAGTCTTAAAGCACATTTTTGAAAAAATTGTCTTAGAAAGGGGTTTTAAGTGGCTAAATGCCCATGATTACTCCTTAATTAACTTGTGTACTAATTAGTATCACATTAGGAAGTCTAAATCAATGGGAAATCAAAAATTTCACAAATATGTGCACTAATTTGTGAATAGTAACCAAATAGTGCCTAGTTTAGTCTTTAATCAATTAAGTCTAATTAATTGGTCAAACAAGACCATGACCAGCCTAATTAATGAAGGGGGCCGGTTTTCTAAGGGTGTGAGTCACCAAGAGTAGCCAATTAATGTTTGAAGAAAAAGAGAAAAGTAACTTGTTACTATTTGCTTTTAAGGAATCAAATATCTTATATGCCATCTCTCTCCTCCTTTCTTCATTCTTCATCTTCTCCATCGAATTCTCTTGCTCTCTTTCTTCTCTCTCACGTAAGAAGCAACCTCCATGCTAGCTCCACCTTCTCTTGGCCACTACTTACTCATTTAAGCTCCAAAATCAAAACCAAGTACATATATCTCTTAGTTAGCTCAAGCTCTTCCTTTCTATCTTTTCAAAACTTCAAGAGCCTCATTTTGGAGCCAAGGAAAACCGCCATTAGAGGAGGAAACTCAAGCTTGGAGACTCCATTAGCTTCTCCATTCTCTTAAGGTAAAGAATATGTAAGAAAATCTAGGTTTCCATCACTTTCTCTCCATGTCCGAAAATTATCACTCATGGGGTTCCATTTTTATGCCTTGTTCTAGCTTGTTTTCTACTCTCCAAAGGATAAAGGAGGTCCTTCTTGCTTCATATCCAAGCTTGTCTTGAGAAACCAAGGTAAAACAACCACCTTAATACCTTAAAGCACATTTTTAACCTAGGGTTTGTTCCTTAGGATTAATGTATTATCTAGAACTCATTGGATATTGGTTAGAACATTGGCAAGGAGAACTTGGTTGGTGACCGAGATTGTTCAAGGAAAAAGTCTAAGGAGGAAAGTTTGTGAGCTTGTAAAAGAACAAGGTAAAGTACTTACCTTAAGGTGTTTTATTGTTTAAGGGAATGGGATTTAGTTATGTGATGAGTTTAGTGTAGAGTTTACATTAGAAAAGGGCTATATATAACCTAGGAGAAACAATGACTATGTTTGAGAACTTGTGACTAAGGAACCAATGAGAAAAGAGATAGTCAAACAATGTTGAGATGAATTACAAGAAGCATTTTATTTCAATGGGAGCCTTGCTGTGTGTATTTGCAGGTTAAAGGCAAATATATGTGGAAATTCAGTGGTTAAGATTATTGTCATTTAAGGGCATAAGTGCCAAGCATTTTAAGTTTATACACTATATGATGATGTGGTGTAGTTTGGTGTAAATTGTGTGTTAAGATGTTGAAATGAGAATTTGAGTGATCTTGGTTGTTTGATGGTGATAAACCAAGTGTTTAGGTGTAACTATATACTAGAGAACCCATGGCAAAATTTAGTGAAGAACCTAAGTGTTTAAGATGTTCTAAGGAGATTTCATGACTAAGGAAGTACTAGGAAGTTTTAGAGGTTGTCTTGGTGAAAAAGGGTGAGTTTAAGGTGTTCTAATGAGTTATAATGACTTAGGCATCACCATGGAGGATCTAGGAATCAAAAGAATGTACTAGTGTATTTAGGACTTAGGCAAACATTGGTAAACAAGTAGGAGGAAATAAGGTGTTGATGGATGGAGGCATAAATTTGTGAAGAAACTTGAAGCAGTTGCATAAAGGAGTTTTAGATGGTGAGAGATTCTTGGGAGATGATGTTATAGTGGTGAGGAAGCATTTGGCATAGTGGTTATATTAGGTATGAACCACCACTTAGAAATCTAGTGAAAAACATTACAAGTGTTGACATGATTACAAGGAAAGTGCATAATGACTAAGTGGATGTTGGTGAGTGATTTAATGTGTTTAGTGGAAGGCTTAAGGTGTATTTGAGGAGCCCAAATGAGGTTAGAATATACTAGGATATATGAGGTGAAGTTTGGAGTTAAATGGGAATTTAGAAACAAGGTTCTGGAGCCGACCGACCTTAGGGAACGGACCTGCAAGGTCGGTCGAGCTCAGTTTACACTACCGGAAAGAGTTTCTGGAATCGACCGAACTTGGGGACCGGACTTACAAGTTCGGTCGGGCTTGTATTTTGTGTACGAATTAAGTCTCTGGAATGGACCAACCTTGGGACCGGACTTACAAGGCCGGTCATGCCTAGAATTTTGTACTGGAATTGGTCTCTGGAATCGACCGAACTTAGGACCGGACTTGGCAAGTTCGGTCGGGCTTAAATTACCCACGGGGAAAACTCTCGGGAATGGACCGACCTTAGGTAAGATCGGTCGGTAAGTTCAGTCGAGCCTAAAACACAAAAAAAAAAGAAATTTTAAATTCTAAGGATGATAATTGGTATTAGGCTATGCCATTGGTAGGGTAATAATGATTAGGAACCTAAGAACCTAAGGAATTAAGTTAAGCTAAGTATAAACCTTAATGTTTAAAGTTAAGTTTATAAGGTTAAGTGGCAAAGACTTAAGAGGGTATTGAATGGGAATCTTTAGGGACTAAGTGAGTTAAGTAAGGTGCAAATAACTAATGGCCTAAGAATGAACCAATGTTTTAGGTTTGTGAATTGGGACCCCGGAGAAGGTTAAACAAACGACAGGCGATGGTGAACGGTACAATCTTTCTTGTGACCTGCTTGCTAACGAGGTGTCCCTCGACTTGTGTGCTATCTGTTTATTTGCTATGACTAAGACAAGATAAAGCATGCAACCGGTTATATTTGTTCTCGTTGTGAATGTGTTTTCTTTACACTAACCCACAAGACTTGAGATTGTTACTAACTAAGTTTAGTACTTACTGAGTTAAGAATAAGAGTTAAGTATTGGTGTTCGTTGGTTAATACCCATTAAGGTTTAACTAACACAAGGGGTGTAAGATTTTTACTAACTGGAACTTGAGTGAGGAAACCCGGGACTGACTCCGGTCATGCATGCTAAGGAAAGGGGGACGATATCTGAATCAGATCCGCCCTCCGCTTAAGGACTTGTCTTCGGACTTGTTGCCTAGGGCCGGTTGCCGGCTCAGCTACACTGGACTCCCATCCAAGGTAGGTGGCATTAAGATGGTGCGGTAGGATCACCTAAATCCTAGGTTTGAGATTAAGCTACAACCATTTCCACTCTAGGAACGGTTTGTATACTGAGATTAAGATAAGGTTAAGACTGAGGTAAGATAAGGAACAGAGGTTAAGGAAATCAGGACTAAGGAGGGGGTTACTAACCCTCTTGATAAGGGAACACTTGTGTCGTTCATTGTGTGTGAACTATGTATGTTCATCTGTGGATTATTGTTTATAGCACTTCATATCATGCTTGTGTACCTAATCAATTTCCATGCTATCGACAATTAGTCGTCGTAGTCCCGTTAGCTTGGGGGCCATGAGAGGGAGTACCAGCATTCGTGCTGAACCCTTTGGGGGTTGTTTTTACACTTGCAGGTAAGAGGCCCATGAAGTCACTCCACGAGTAGGAGCGGTTAGACTTAGGATGGGTTGTTTATTTTGAATACGGGTTGCGCCTGTGCTCCCGTCTGTTTATATTGAAACTGATGTAAGTTTGTGGCTATGACTTAGATACCTAAACTCGGTTGGTTGGTGGTATTTTGGATGGTGATGTTTTGGTCGGTTGTTTACTTTGGATAAGTGTTGTAAATTGATAAGGCCGGTATATTCTAACGATCAGACCGTGGCAAGGTCCCGGTGTTTGTTATTTCCGCTGCGACGAATTCGATTAAGTGTTATGTTTCGCGATAACCACGATTGGCTTAGGATGGGGTGTTACAAAAAGTGGTATCAGAGCGTAGTTACGCTCTGATCAAGAAATACCGGACATAAGAAACCACCGAGTTAGGATATAAGTTAAGAAATAAGTGATGGGTTAAGGGTGTGAGCTGTTAGTGTGAGTAGAGTCAGATGACCACTAATAAGTGTGGATCGTCTTTACCGTCTACGGATGTTATAAATCCGTTAACCGAAACAGTGGTGGATACGAATCTAATGTGAGTTATGATTGTTCAGATGTCAGGAAGGAGAGGCCGAGGCCGTCCCAGAGGCGACGAGACCGAGATACCGGAGGGGCAGACGATCGCAGAGATCGTAGCTGCCGCCTTAGGGCATATGGGTTATCAGCCTGGTGTGGGTGCACCACCTCCACCGCCACAACCCCGGGAACCGAATTGGGTGAAGAGCCTTTCAGACCTTCGACCCACACATTTTAAGGGGGAGACCGATCCCGCCAAGCTTGAGGCGTATATCTCCGAGCTGGAGACCGCCTTTGAGACCCTTGACGTCCCTGCTGGGATCAAGGTGCGTCTGGTTGCATTCTATCTGAAGGGGGCGGCAGGCGATTGGTGGAAGCTGGTGAGGGCCGAGCATGTGGCCAATCCAGAGTTCAGCTGGGAGCAGTACACCGCATTGCTACGAGCAAAGTACTACCCCGCCCATGTCCAGACGAAGAAGCGCTTGCAGTTGGATGCGCTAAAGCAGACCGACAAGATGACGGTGGACGAGTATTACTCAGAGTTCACCGCCTTGCTCAGTCTTCTGCCAGGTCTTGGATATTCAGACCAGATCCTGGTGGACCGCTTCTATGGCGGGCTTAGCCATCGACTCCGCTACGACATGGGGCCGACGAGTTACACTACCTTGCAGGTAATGAGAATGGTTGAGATATGAGTAAGTAAATGAGTAAGATTTAGATTATGAAAAATAAGAGTGACTAATACTGTGGAAAGCAGGAGTGCTATCATGCCGCTGCTAAGGTTGAGATAACCGTCCAGCTGAGGGACGAGGAGAATGCCAAGAGGAAGAGTGCCGGTAAGAGCACGGAGAATCAAGGGCAAGGAGGGTACAAGAAACAGAAGTACCAGCCTCAAGCCCAGAAAAGTCAGAACCAAAAGGGGAAGGAGGAAAAGGAGAAGGCTTCGGAAGAGCCATTGAAGTTGACGTACGCATACGCAGCTACACCCCTGCTCTAGGGCGCCAAAGGGTAAGGGATTGATATTGAGTGAGTTGAGAGACAAGTAGTAACCGTTTGAGATATGAATACTAATATTGCGAATGATCAGGATCTGAGACTGAGAAGGGAGCCGGTGGTGGCTACCAGCGATGCTACATCTATAGGTGGTGTCACAAGGACCACCCCGGGCTCGACTGCAAGGGGAACAAGGTGGAGTGCAATTATTGTGGGGTATACGGGCACCGAGCATACGAGTGCTTCCGGAACCCCGCTAGCAGAGCCTATAGACCTGAGACTAGGGGCAAGGGCAAGACTGATCAGGGTGCTGGATCTGACAGTCAGAGGAAAGTGCAGCAAGCTGCAGACAAGAACCCACGGGTGACCCAGAAGTCGGGACCCGCACTACTCTTGGTGGACCGGGACGATGAGCCTGAACCCTCATCGAGGCCAGGTACCACTATGACCACTTAGTAATAAAATTACCTGCTTACCGCATTATCATGCATGTTTGGTGAATAACTGAGTTAAGTGAGAATGAGATGAGATTAGAACTTAAGTAAGATATAACCTACTACCACCTTAGGAAACTTCAACATCTGCTATCCAATGCCTTCTACACCTAACCTGGAGTACACCGACATTGAAACCATAGACTTTCCAACCGAACAAAGTCAGGTTTATCCGCCCACGTATGATTTTATTAAGGGGATACCTGACACCCGAAGCGCAATAGCCACATCAGGAAATGCAATCAACTAGGAATGGGACCGGGAGGTTTTTATACACCGGAGTACCCAGGGGGAGCAAATGAATTAAAGATGATGAGCTTAGGCAAGGATTGGAATCCGTATGCCAAGACCTACCAAACCACGAGGATGCAGATGGAGTCTCACCACCGGGGATACCCGAAGAGTTCCATCCGGTTATTACACAAGTCGTGGAGATCGCTCAGTAGTTGGAAGCTGAACCGATTCTAGACATACAAGCAGACATTTGCATTGTGAACTTCTACGAGAAAGATGGGCGACTTGGACTACATCAGGACAAGGACGAGACAACGGAGTCTCTCGAACGAGGGATACCCGTAGTGTCTTGGTCCATAGGAGATGACGCTGAATTTTGTACGGCGAGCAGAAGCGTGCGGACCGTGCTAATAAGTTAATACTTAAGTCAGGGGATGTATTAGTTATGGGAGGAGAGTCAAGGATGTTATACCATGGGATTAAGAGAATCAAGCTGAATACAGCACCATCAGTAGTGATTAATGCGACACATATGAAACCAGGACGGTTAAACCTAACCTTTAGACAATATTAGCATGTAACGTTTTAGTATGAGATGAGGAATGAGATGTAAGATTAAAGCACATGTTGTAAACAGGATGGTTATGAATAAAATAACAGTGTTGTTCATATAATTGTTACGACTCTTGTTATACCATCAATACTCATGAAGCTTGTGAATACGATTAGGTATGGACTCGGTACGGAAGGTGCGCTAAGCATACTTACAGAGGCACAGGCCGACGCCAGCGGTACTATCCTCACCGGCACCTTTCCGATTAATGGGATTGAGGCATCAGTTCTCTTCGACTAGGGGCCTCGCATACCTTTGTCTCGACATCTTTCGCGAGAAGGTTGGGGCTAGACGCTGATAAGCTACCCGACTTCACGGTGACGCTCCCATCCAAGGAGAAGGTTCGTTGCACTCGCTACTACCGAGGAGCCATTGTCAGAATTAAGGGGGAAGACTTTCCAGTCAGTTTTATTGAGTTCAGGGAGTTAGGATTTGATGTTATCTTCGGGATGAACTGGTTGGAGCGGCACAAGGGTCGTATCCTCTGCGGCGAGCATAGATTGCTGCTCAGGAGCCCGTCTGGGGTAACAATATCATACCGCCAGAGGCCCAGAGAGCCTTCGACTAAGATCATCACCGCCATGGCAATGTATAAGGAATTGAGGAGAAGAGAAGAAGTGTACCTCTGCTATGTACAGGACATAGAGAGAGACCCCGAGTTCGACCCCGACTTACCGGTAGTGTCGGAGTTCCCGACCTATTTCCACGGGAACTGCCCGGCATGCCACCCACTCGGGAGGTAGAGTTCACCATCGAGCTGCTACCTGGTACCGGACCGATAGCCAAGGCACCATACCGCATGGCTCCGGCAGAAATGAATGAGTTAAAGGACAACTAAGGACTTGTTAGACAAAGGGTTCATAAGACCCAGTGTATCACCATGGGGAGCGCCAGTTCTCTTCGTGAAGAAGAAGGACGGTAGCCTCCGCCTCTGCATCGACTACAGAGAGTTGAATGCAGTGACAGTGAAGAATAAGTATCCACTACCCCGCATTGACGATCTGTTCGATCATTGAAGGGAGCATCTGTGTTTTCCAAGATTGATCTCAGATCGGGGTATCATCAGATAGCCATTAAGGAGGGAGACATTGAGAAGACGGCATTCCGGACACGATACGGCCACTATGAGTTACAGTGATGCCGTTCGGTTTGTCGAACGCACCGGCGAAGTTTATGGATCTGATGAACCGCTTGTTCCGGGAACAGCTGGACAAGTCGGTTGTGGGTTTATTGATGACATTTGATATATTCGAAACGAAGACTGAGCATGAGGCACTTGAGGAGAGTATTGGAGATATTGAGGGAGAACCAGCTATATGCTAAGTTCTCCAAGTGTGAGTTTTGGCTTGACCAGGTCTCTTTCCTAGGTCATGTCATCTCAGATGCTGGGATCTCAGTGGATCCAGCAAAGATTGATGCCGTACGTACTTGGCCAAGGCCGAAGACTGTTACCGACATCCGGACTTCCTCGGTCTGGCAGGTTACTACAGGAGGTTTGTTAGGGATTTCAGCAAGGTGCGAAACCGATGACCAGTCTGATGAAGAAAGATGCACCGTTCTTATGGACGGCTGACTGTGAGAGATCATTTCAGAGTTTAAAAGACTCACTGACCACTGCACCGGTTCTGACCATTCCAGACGGTACAGAGGGCTTTGAGGTTTACTGTGATGCATCCGGCAGAGGGCTGGGTTGCGTGCTCATGCAACATGGCAAGGTGGTGGCATATGCCTCACGCCAGTTGAAGAAACATGAGGAAAACTACCCCACACATGATTTAGAGCTGGGAGCTGTAGTCTTCGCTTTGAAGATATGGCGCCATTACTTATACGGGGTTAGTGTGACGATCTACACCGATCATAAGAGCTTAAGATACATATTACTCAGAAGGAGTTGAATCTCAGACAGAGGAGATGGTTAGAATTCTTGAAAGACTATGACATTGACCTCCAATACAAAGAGGGAAAGGCCAATGTTGTAGCGGACGCCCTGAGCCGTCGAGCACACTCACTCCATTCGCTAGTTTCTTTCTCCAGCTTGGTTGATGAGGTGCGAGAGGCTCAGAGGACAGATGAGTATATGAGAGAGGTCAGACAGAAGCTGACAGATGGTACTTTTGAGGGTCAGAAATATGACTTCAGACTTCACGACGATGATCTGATCAGACTTAAGGGCCGGTTATGCATACCACGGGGCAACACGGATCTGAAAGACCGTATACTTAGAGAATCACACTGTTCTTCAGTTTCCATCCATGGGAGCCTCAAAGATGTATAAAGACATGAAGAGATACTTCTGGTGGTCGGGGATGAAGACAGATGTTACCGAGTTCGTCTTGAGGTGTCTCACATGCCAGAAGGTGAAATTCGAGCACCGACGACCGGGCGGAATGGTACAGTCGATGCCAGTTCCGGAGTGGAAGTTCCATGATATCTCCATGGACTTTGTAGTTGGACTCCCACCTGCTAGGGGAGGTCTCAACATGATATGGGTGGTGGTGGATCGCCTTACCAAAGTAGCCCGATTCATACCGATGAAGGATACTTGGAAGGTGACCAAATTAGCTGAGTTGTTTGAGAAAGAAATAATGAGACATCACGGGATACCAAAGACCATAGTGTCAGATAGAGATACCAGATTCCTTTCGAGGTACTGGAGAGCTACTAGAGAAGCGTTGGGTACAGAACTGAAGCTGAGTACCGCGTTCCATCCTCAGACAGATGGTCAGACTGAGCGTACCATTCAGACACTCGAGGACATGCTGAGGGCATGTGCCTTAGACTTCCAGGGCAGTTGGATTGACAAATTGCATCTGATCGAGTTTTCATACAACAACAGCTATCACGCTTCGATCAAGATGGCACCTTTTCAAGCGTTGTACGGTAGACCATGTCGTACACCGCTCTGCTGGGATGAGTCGAGTGAGACGGTCATTATAGGACCAGAATATTTAGAACAAGTTAAGGCTGAAGTTCAGCAAATCAGGGAGAACATGAAAGCTGCTCAAGATAGGCAGAAGTCGTATGCTGATGTTCGACGACGAGACCTGGAGTTCGCAGTGGGCGACCGGGTATTTCTACGAGTTTCACCGATGAAGGGTGTATTCAGATTTGGGCAGAAGGGCAAATTAAGCCCGAAGTTTGTTGGTCCTTATGAGATTACGGAGCGGGTGGGCCCGATTGCTTACAGGTTGAATTTACCTGCTGAACTGGGTAAAGTGCATGATGTTTTTCATGTTTCACAGCTAAAGAAATACATGCACCACCCCTCCCATGTGTTAGAACCTGAGACATTGACTTTAGAACCGAATATGAGATCCGTGGAGACTCCTCAGAGAATCTTGGACAGTAAGACTAGGGACACTCGCCATAAGTCAGTGCGACTGGTGAAGGTTCTCTGGTCTAACCAGGATGTCGAAGAGGCCACGTGGGAATTAGAGGATAAGATGAGGGCGAAGTACCCTTCTTTGTTTACTGACTAGATCGTCTGTATAGGGTACGGGGCGTACCCCTTTTTAAGGGGGGTAGAGCTTCCTCGCTTTTGAGTTAGGAAACGAGCATGTTTGTCGTTTGTTTGGTTGTGTAAGATGTGATTTTGTGTAAGTTGCTACACTTTGGTGATAAGTTTGAGTTATGTATAATACTTATGTATTGTATTTGTGATTGACCTTTGAGTCTTGAGTGTGTGAATGAATATAAGATGTGGTGTTAAGATTAAGAGAATTGAGTACCGTGAATGGTTAAGCATATATGTGAACTTTGGGGACAAAGTCTTTTAAGGGGGGTAGATTGAAATACCCCAAACTTAGATATGGTGTTTAAGTGACAAACTAAGTATAAGAAGGCTAAATAATGCCTTAGAAACATTAAGAAACCATTTTAATCAAAGAAAATATAAGGAAACACCAAAAGAGCAGTTTAAGCAAAAACGTGCTAAGCTTGGAGAGACTTGGGTGAGCACCCAAATATTGTTCTAAGACCTTAGTAATATCCTAATGGTCATTTTAAACCAATTACCAAAGAAAACCAAGCTTGAAAACAAGTTAAAACACAAAATGTGCTTTAAGGAGTCTTAAAGCACATTTTTGAAAAATTGTCTTAGAAAGGGGTTTTAAGTGGCTAAATGCCCATGATTACTCCTTAATTAACTTGTGTACTAATTAGTATCACATTAGGAAGTCTAAATCAATGGGAAATCAAAATTTCACAAATATGTGCACTAATTGTGAATAGTAACCAAATAGTGCCTAGTTTAGTCTTTAATCAATTAAGTCTAATTAATTGGTCAAACAAGACCATGACCAGCCTAATTAATGAAGGGGGCCGGTTTTAAGGGTGTGAGTCACCAAGAGTAGCCAATTAATGTTAAGAAAAAGAGAAAAGTAACTTGTTACTATTTGCTTTTAAGGAATCAAATATCTTATATGCCATCTCTCTCCTCCTTTCTTCATTCTTCATCTTCTCCATCGATTCTCTTGCTCTCTTTTCTCTCTCACGTAAGAAGCAACCTCCATGCTAGCTCCACCTTCTCTTGGCCACACTTACTCATTTAAGCTCCAAAATCAAAACCAAGTACATATATCTCTTAGTTAGCTCAAGCTCTTCTTTTCTATCTTTTCAAAACTTCAAGAGCCTCATTTTGGAGCCAAGGCAAACCATTAGAGGAGGAAACTCAAGCTTGGAGACTCCATTAGCTTCTCCATTCTCTTAAGGTAAAGAATATGTAAGAAAATCTAGGTTTCCATCACTTTCTCTCCATGTCCGAAAATTATCACTCATGGGGTTCCATTTTATGCCTTGTTCTAGCTTGTTTTCTACTCTCCAAAGGATAAAGGAGGTCCTTCTTGCTTCATATCCAAGCTTGTCTTGAGAAACCAAGGTAAAACAACCACCTTAATACCTTAAAGCACATTTTTAACCTAGGGTTTGTTCCTTAGGGTTAATGTATTATCTAGCACTCATTGGAGTCATTGGATATTGGTTAGAACATTGGCAAGGAGAACTTGGTTGGTGACCGAGATTGTTCAAGGAAAAAGTCTAAGGAGGAAAGTTTGTGAGCTTGTAAAAGAACAAGGTAAATTACTTACCTTAAGGTGTTTTATTGTTTAAGGGAATGGGATTTAGTTATGTGATGAGTTTAGTGTAGAGTTTACATTAGAAAAAGGCTATATATAACCTAGGAGAAACAATGACTATGTTTGAGAACTTGTGACTAAGGAGCCAATGAGAAAAGAGATAGTCAAACAATGTTGAGATGAATTACAAGAAGCATTTTATTTCAATGGGAGCCTTGTTGTGTGTATTTGCAGGTTAAAGGCAAATATATGTGGAAATTCAGTGGTTAAGATTATTGTCATTTAAGGGCCTAAGTGCCAAGCATTTTAAGTTTATACACTATATGATGATGTGGTGTAGTTTGGTGTAAATTGTGTGTTAAGATGTTGAAATGAGAATTTGAGTGATCTTGGTTGTTTGATGGTGAAAAACCAAGTGTTTGGGTGTAACAATATACTAGAGAACCCATGGCAAAATTTAGTGAAGAACCTAAGTGTTTAAGATGTTCTAAGGAGATTTCATGACTAAGGAAGTACTAGGAAGTTTTAGAGGTTGTCTTGATGAAAAAGGGTGAGTTTAAGGTGTATAATGAGTTATAATGACTTAGGCATCACATGGAGGATTAGGAATCAAAGAATGTACTAGTGTATTTAGGACTTAGGCAAACATTGGTAAACAAGTAGGAGGAAATAAGGTGTTGATGGATGGAGGCATAATTGTGAAGAAACTTTAAGTAGTTGCATAAAGGAGTTTTAGATGGTGTGAAAGATGCTTGGGAGATGATGTTGTAGTGGTGAGGAAGCATTTGGCATAGTGGTTATATTAGGTATGAACCACCACTTAGAAACCTAGTGAAAAACATTACAAGTGTTGGCATGATTACAAGGAAATGCATAATGACTAAGTGGATGTTGGTGAGTGATTTAATGTGTTTAGTGGAAGGCTTAAGGTGTATTTGAGGTGCCCAAATGAGGTTAGAACATACTAGGATATATGAGGTGAAGTTTGGAGTTAAATGGGAATTTAGAAACAAGGTTCTGGAGCCGACCGACCTTAGGGACCGGACCTGCAAGGTCGGTCGAGCTCAGTTTACACTACCGGAAAGAGTTTCTGGAATCGACCGAACTTGGGGACCGGACTTACAAGTTCGGTCGGGCTTGTATTTTGTGTACGAATTAAGTCTCTGGAATGGACCGACCTTGGGACCGGACTTACAAGGTCGGTCATGCCTAGAATTTTGTACTGGAATTGGTCTCTGGAATCGACCGAACTTGGGACCGGACTTGGCAAGTTCGGTCGGGCTTAAATTTCCCACGGGGAAAACTCTCGGGAATGGACCGACCTTGGGGACCGGACTTGCAAGGTCGGTCGGGGTAGAATTTTCAAACGGTAATATGTTCTGGAATGGACCGACCTTGGGTAAGGTCGGTCGGTAAGTTCGGTCGAGCCTAAAACAAAAAAAAAAGAAATTTTAAATTCTAAGGATGATAATTGGTATTAGGGTATGCCATTGGTAGGGTAATAATGATTAGGAACCTAAGAACCTAAGGAATTAAGTTAAGCTAAGTATAAACCTTAATGTTTAAAGTTAAGTTTATAAGGTTAAGTGGCAAAGACTTAAGAGGGTATTGAATGGGAATCTTTAGGGACTAAGTGAGTTAAGTAAGGTGCAAATAACTAATGGCCTAAGAATGAATCAATGTTTTAGGTTTGTGAATTGGGACCCTGGAGAAGGTTAAACAAATGACAGGCGACGGTGAACGGTACAATCTTTCTTGTGACCTGCTTGCTAACGAGGTGTCCCTCGGCTTGTGTGCTATCTGTTTATTGCTATGACTAAGACAAGATAAAGCATGCAACGGTATATTTGTTCTCGTTGTGAATGTGTTTTCTTTACACTAACCCACGAGACTTGAGATTGTTACTAACTAAGTTTAGTACTTACTGAGTTAAAATAAGAGTTAAGTATTGGTGTTCGTTGGTTAATACCCGTTAAGGTTTAACTAACACAAGGGTGTAATTTTTACTACTGGAACTTGAGTGAGGAAACCCGGGACTGACTCCGGTCATGCATGCTAGGAAGGGGACGGTATCTGAATCAGATCCGCCCTCCGCTTAAGGACTTGTCTTCGGACTTGTTGCCTAGGCCGGTTGCCGGCTCAGCTACACTGGACTCCCGTCCAAGGTAGGTGGCATTAAGATGGTGCGGTAGGATCACCTAAATCCTAGGTTTGAGATTAAGCTACAACCATTTCCACTCTAGGAACGGTTGTATACTGAGATTAAGATAAGGTTAAGACTGAGGTAAGATAAGGAACTGAGGTAAGGAAATCAGGACTAAGGAGGGGGTTACTAACCCGCTTGATAAGGGAACACTTGTGTCGTTCATTGTGTGTGAACTATGTATGTTCATCTGTGGATTATTGTTTATAGCACTTCATATCATGCTTGTGTACCTAATCAATTTCCATGCTATCGACAATTAGTCGTCGTAGCCCCGTTAGCTTGGGGGCCATGAGAGGGAGTACCAGCATTCGTGCTGACCCCCTTTGGGGTGTTTTTTACACTTGCAGGTAGAGGCCCATGAAGTCACTCCACGAGAGTAGGAGCGGTTAGACTTAGGATGGGTTGTTTATTTTGAACGGGTTGCGCCTGTGCTCCCGTCGTTTATATTGAAACTTGATGTAAGTTGTGGCTATGACTTAGATACCTAACTCGGTTGGTTGGTGGTATTTTGGATGGTGATGTTTTGGTCGGTTGTTTACTTTGGATAAGTGTTGTAAATTTATAAGGCCGGTTATTCTAACGATCAGACCATGGCAAGGTCCCGGTGTTTGTTATTTCCGCTGCGACGAATTCGATTAAGTGTTAAGTTTCGCGATAACCACGATTGGCTTAGGACGGGGTGTTACACCAAGAACAAAGCCTAACTCGATCTGTACTGAAACTTATAGTGCTTCGAAGTTGGCTACTCGAACAGGCAAGGTTCGAATATTTTTCCAGAACCCGAACTTGAATCTCCTCGTTTGTGCAATTCCGGTGAGTTGTTCTTCAAATTCTTCCGATGTTGCTAATCTATTCCTCATTTTTGACCAAACCCACGTATCAATTTCATCTATTATGCTTTATACTGAGAGAATTTGACAGATTAAAATTTGAAACCACTTAGAACCCTAACTTCGAACCCAGAATCGTATTTTGTGTATACTGCATGTTAGCTAGCGAAATTGGTATTATTAGAACCGTAAGGAAATTTCGAGTTCAATGAAACAAGAATCACTCGATTTCGTTCTGTGGATTGAGAGAAATATCGAATTTAGTACTCGAGTTCGTTTTTGTATTAGCTGATGAACTCAGCGTTCAGGGGCCGTCCGATCTGGACTTAAAGGAAGGAGACGAGACCGAGATTAGATGGATAATAAAGAGTGTTTTGAGTTTTATAATATTTCAGAATTTAACCCTAACTTGTTGAATTTAGTTAATGGCCTTCCCGAATGTGTTTTGACTTGAAATTTTAACCATAGATTCCTTATAAAATCTAGTTTTTATGATGTAAATTAATATGGGTTTGAGTTTTTAAACGTAAGTTATAATTTTACAATTTCTGAGTATTATGGAATATTTGGTTAAATTAAAAAGATAATTTTATGAAATAAAATTTTTATAATATGTCTAAAATGTTATAGTAGCTATATATTTAATTTGGGGATTTTTGGACAAGAGGAAAATAGGTTTAAAAATTATATTTCTAAGGTTTTCGTAAGTTACCTTATAATATAAGGTTTTAATGTAACAAAAATTAAAGTAAGGCTTATTAATAAACTTTATAGGTTGAAAATAATATAATAAGACTAAACTAACATTTAATACAAAATGTTAAGAAATATTTTGAGTATCAACTTTAAGTGAGTGAGGGTAAAATTAAATACATATATATTTATATATATATATATATTTATTTATAAATAAAATAGTAACATATGTTAAAACAAGGAATTTAATTAATCTATATTTATACTAATCATATAATGTGGAGGTTAATATACTTAATTGGGACTAAGGAAAATACTTTATTTATAAACCAATATTGGATATAGTTGTGTGTAAAGGTTAATATAAATAATTAGATGCAACAAAAACTAAAAAAGGATGTCTTGAATTAATCCTAATAAATATACATAAAATAAATAATAAATAAAGGGAGTAAAATACCTTATAGAAAATATAACATGAAGGAATTAATGAGTTAAACTAAACCTCTACATGATACTAATAAAAGAATATTATATGAGGTGGTATAATTTATGGTTATGAAATTGAGTTTTGAGTTACCTTTGAATTTCAAGATTTATATAAACAGTATTAAAATACATGTATATTTAGTCAATGACCGCAATATAAAATATAATTGGTTAAGAATTAATAAAAAAGTTTAGGAATATTTGTAATTAGATTACATAAAATGTTACACAAATGAGATCTTATTCTGTAGTTAATAATAAATAAATGTAATACTTTTACATCTAAATGTGAAGTGGATTAGTAAGTCTAGATTAAATCATCTCTTAACATTTATGGTATTGAAATATAATGTAAGTTTTAAGATAAAATCATTAAAAGGATTATGATATAATTTATATTAAACTATGATTGGAAAGTTATCTAAATAATTATCCTTAACGTTTCTTAGAAATTAGATAAGCCATAAAATACATTTATTACCAATATTCAGGATGTGAGTTTATAATTAAGTGATGTATTCAGTAGTTAGAACTTATGAAAGGTTTGTAAATAATAATTGATACTTAAAACCTTAAAACCTTTAGTTAGATGAAACTAGGTTATATAAGAGACCATATTGATCTACTTTACAGCATTGAAAATATAATATATATTTGAAGGTATGGGGATTTTCAGAATATATTATCTTATTACGTAATTAACAATTTCACTTAAGAATCAGAGTTTAACTCTTAGATAAGTTTTACCTTATGTTAAATGTAATGCTATTCTAAAACATAATAAAGGGAATTAATTATTAAGTTATTCCTTTGAAACCTTAGGGTTGTGAAAACAATTAAAACGTATTTAAACTTAAGTTTATTGAAGTTTAGTATAAAAGGATTGTACATAGACTATGGGGGAATGTGTGTAAAAATAAAACATTTGGAAATTAAATGTAAGTAAGGATACAAAAAGGTTATACTAAACACCTTATGTATAGGTAATAATAAAACATATAATATACCTTGTGAATACTAAATGTAAGATTAATTCGTTAAATCTAAGTTAACTATAGTATAGTTATTCAGGATGAGAAGCAATTTAACATCTTATGACAAGTTATTAGATGGTTGTATTAAAAAGTCATTCTGAACTAAAGATGAGATAATTGAGTTTAGCAGTTCAATTAAGTTATAATAAAACACGTCTACAACACTACGATCCCATATACAAGATGTAGATCTTAGTTAAGTTAAGGGGAAGACTTAATCACAATGGATTATCTAGTAGATATTGATGAAAAAACATAATCATTACATTGTGAAATAATAGTATAGTATTATGGGATGAATCCATCATAGGTCATAATACCATATTTATTCTAAATTAAGAATAAAAGTATTGAGCTTAAGCTTATCATTGGAATTCTAAGATTGATTATATAATATAAAACACATTTATGATGTAAAGGTCTCAAAAGTCTTGAATGTGAGGATTGTGGTTAAGTATGAATTAAGTGGATAGGAGTGGACAATTAGCAAATGTTAATAGAATACATTCCTTGATCTTACAACCTTGGGCTATACAACATTCTCAGATAACTCAAAGATTATACATAACATTAAGCGAGGGCTTACAAGATGATTGGGATTTAGAAATAAGAGAGAGAAATTTATCTAAGTTTAACCTAGGATATAAGTTATTGATGATATATTATCTTTAATGTTCCGCAGAGTGTTGTTGAGTGTTTGCACGAGTTTACTAGAACTGCTACAGCATTGACCAGGTACGATTTCTCGTACTCCGATACTTTTGCTGATTGACTTATGAGACTTTTCGAAAAACGCTAACTGTTTAAGAGGAATTTCTAAAAGGAAATGGTTGTGTGACTAACTCAGCTTGTGTGACTAACTGAGCCTTGAATGTGAAACTCACTTGGGTATTGGTTCCTTCTATTTGGTTGTTCCATTAGACATTGAATGCTTAGGGTTTACGCTTCTGCACTCTGTAGGACTGAGTGTTTTTGGATCTGTTGGTAGTTAGTGACTAGTGGGAATTTGAAAAAGTTCAATTTGGTAAATTCTTCTTTTGACTCTGGATATCGTTTCATCCATGAGCTGGTTCTTGTTGTTTCGGCGTGCGCGCGTCCTCAATGGTAACAGTGAGGGGCTGTATATCCACTGTCCCAAAAGGGACGTAGTAAACTGTGAGGGGCTGTATATCCCCTGTCCTAAAAGGACGTACTTGGCGGTGGGGGCCATCTCTCCCAGTTGAATTTATTCCACTCTTGAGTATATTTTGTCTATGGGATTCAGCTTTCTGAAATATGGTGGGGACATAAACTGTCTACCACGGGTTATGGGTATTCATATCATTCCTAGTCCTTTGTGACTACCTGAGTCTTTCTATTCTTAACCAGAATTGGTTCTAACATCAATAATGGATGCTTACTAACTATATGGTGTGACTTCTTAAGTGGTTGACTTGGTTTTCAAGTTCTTTGTCTCTATCCTTACCTTGTTCTCTCTTCTTTATCATTGATTGTTTTGAAGTGCCTCCTTTCCCTGTTTTACATTCAAAAGTTTGATTTCAAGTTACTGTTTATTTTGAAGAGTTATGTTTTATAAGTTTGTTTTTGGAGAATTGTACCAGTTCCATTCCAGGGAACTGTGTAACACCCCAACCGTTAATCTCGGCATTACCTCTTAAACCGTACTAATTACTCCTACTCACGCAGCGGAACTCCAAATACAACGAGGGGTGAAACAACGCCGTTAGCCACCCATGTGACTAATCACGCCTTTCTTACATACTGTAACGGTCTGATGAATTGGAACAACCGAATACACAATACAAATACTTTATCAAATCAATCTTTACTATACCGAGTTACAATATATGGAAGCCGACAACATATTCGGTCTTACACCTCTTTCCATACATAAGTAATTAAATCTAACTACCCATGCAACCCACCGACCCCGTCCTACTCTCGAACGGTAACGTCTTCGGTGTACCTGAAAAATAAAAACGTTGCCCCTAGGGGCTCAGCTTAACGCTGCATATGAAATTCGCATACCCCGAGCGCTAACCGGGGTACGCCGACTACTTTTGTCAGATATACATGGAGTTCATTTTAGTCAAACAACATGCATCCTAGCAATACAATATATATGTGTATTACTAAAGGAATCTACATCCAATCACGGAACACAACTCCTAACTAACATAACAAGGTTGTTAGTTGTATCTGTTTACTCTAAGGCCTTGAGGGTTATACCTCACCATGCCTCGTTTACTCATTCAATATCTCACCCGCTCTCTCCGGTTACTTATTCATATACACACCCGTTCTCTTGGGCTACTCATTTTATACTCACCCATTCTCTCGGGTTACTTATACACATTATCTCACCCATACTCTTGGGTTATTCATACTCGTTATCTCACCCACACTCTTGGGTTATTTATACTCAAGCTATTGTAGATTCTCGAGACACTACAGGTCTCCTACGTCACGCTTGTTACTCTTAATACATTCTCAGGCCAAAACTCATGGCTCTTGAGCATAGTCCTACTTCCCCGGTTTCGACCCTACTCTGGTCTAGCATGGTGGGAAGGTTCAACTAGCTCACGGAACTCTCTCTTAGTTCCTAACTCTTTTGCATAGGTCCGACTACTCTCGGACTACTTACATTCCCATACACTCCTCTCTCGGAGTTATAATAATATTATGTATTTTAGTCCAGAAGCATCACTCTCGATGTTTCTAATGACTTTGGGAACATTACTTAAGTTCGGTTAATCTTAGGTTTTAAGAGTTACCCATACATTTCATTTACTAACACTTTCGGTTATTTTCTTATACCGGGTAAAATCCTCATATAGGAGGTCGACCTTGTCTCAAGGGAGCTACTAATCCCTTAGGTCTCTTTTACCTTCTTTACTAGTTCACATTTTCGAACTATCTTTAATCCTCTTGAAGGAGGTTCACTTATCTTTCCACTCCCATTAGTTTCGTGGATTGTTTCAATATGGTTTTTCTAACCATTATCGGGTATTTACTCAACCCGTACTTCTCCTCACATTCTAGGGAGTTCATATGTTTGCGTTATCGTTATACTTTAACGGATAGTTTGTGTGTTGCACGTTTTTGTTATCATAAGCATCGACCCAATCTATGGTCTCTAGCCAAACGTACTCACTATGAGTCGGTCTTTACTCTATGTCAGACCACACCGGCATACAAGTATGTTAGCTCATTCAACATACAACAAGACATACATAATCAAACAAGGGATTATTTTCATGCTTTAGTCTTGATTAGGCCGGCACACAAACACACAAATCAACGTAACTCGGTTAGCACGCGAATCATACCTTTCACCGGGGTTTTACTTTTACCGTGTCATCTCACCATGCTCGGGTCACGCACGATTCTCTGGTAATGTTTCAAACATTATTATTAATACTAGGCTCATACGGTACATAATAAAGTGCTACTCCCGTACATACCCCGTCATCCCGTTATCTCGGTTTTACTCTTGTTAATTTGAGTTCTCACTTCTCAATCACCACTAACACTTTCTTACACTTCCTAGGGCCTTTACATGTCACCAAACAAGGCCTTAACATCATATAACATCATTAACATTCAAACCCCCATCATTAGAAGCCTTTAAAACACTCTCTGTAGGATTCTGGGGGTGGTCCGGGACTTGGTCCCTACCTTAAGTCCCGGACCAATGCTGGTCTTAACTCATGGCCTTATTTTTGAAGTGGTCCAGGACCTTATACACCTCTTAAGTCCCGGACCAAACCTGCACTCGAACTCTCGGCATGAATTTCAATATGGTCCGGGACCTTGTCCATATCTCTAGTCCCGGACCAGGTACAGACTTCTATCCTCGGCCATTATTTATGGGGTGGTCCGGGACATGGGCAGGGACCTAAGTCCCGTACCTATCAAACTAGAAAACTCTCGGGGGTATTTTAGGGGGTGGTCCGGAACATGTACCTAGACCTAGTCCCGGACCCTGCTGCAGTTTTGACAGATTTGGCATTTTCCAAATCTGTTA
Organism: Limonium bicolor; assembly: GCA_023374045.1. NCBI lineage: Eukaryota > Viridiplantae > Streptophyta > Magnoliopsida > Caryophyllales > Plumbaginaceae > Limonium > Limonium bicolor. The sequence goes on along the minus strand of CM041776.1, from coordinate 148,624,837 downwards.
CAACCTCATTCTTTCACCATTGATCCTCCAATCTTTCCCCCTTATAATCTACATGTTTTGGCACTTAATTACCCTTCTAAATCACCTTAATCCAACCACCAAGTCCTCTCACAAACTTTTGATTGTTTCACTCAAATTCACTTATATTTCATAAGTAGTTTTCAAGTTCTCATCACTTCTTGCAACAGATTTAGCTCCCTCTTTTTACCTTTCATTTTTCACTCACTAATGTCATTCCAAGCACTCAAATGGCATTATTCTTACCCCTAATACACTCTTCTCCATAGTTTGGTTTTCCAAACCATCACTACTTACTTAAACCTCTTAAGCATACCTAGTTCCTTCCTTTAAATGAAACACTCAAGTTCATAATCTCCAAGGAAATTTTGACAGCACTTGTCTACTTCTTTAACATGTTCACCACAATGAATCAACTCATATACTCTCCTTCATCCCTGTTTAACGAAGCACCAACAACTACAACACATCGAATTCCCACTTGTTCACACATATACACTAGCTTAACTTCTAGGTTTACTTGCACACTTAAACCACATTAAAAGCATTCTCATTCCCACTCAATATTGTTGTACCATGACTACACCAATTCAAAAGAACATTAAATAAATTCTAAAATCTGTTTTACAAGTCAGATAAAACCAACTCAAGGTGAGCTTATTACCTTGTTTGTTTTCGGTTTCCTTCCTCTTCTTCCTCTTTCTCTTTCTCTCTCTTTCTTTTCTTGTTTTCACAACACAGAAGGGGGTCTAGATTGCCATCTACAATCATATCCCCATACACATATATTAAGCTTATTAATTCAACTTTTCCCTCACAAAAACTAGTATTACAAGAGCTAGTTTTTAGGGTTTAACTTAGAGATTACCTTCAAGTGTCCAAATGGAGAGCTTAGGCAATCAAAATGATGAAGTTCCAGCACTCCTCAAAAGCAAGAAGAACTGGCTGGACATGGGGAAAATTTCAACGTGGAGGAATTTTCCAAAATTGGAAGAACTAGCTAGAAACGAAGAGTTTTTGACTTTCTTTTTACCTTAGAGTATCAAGAAGATGATGGAGACCCAAAAACACTTCTTTAAGCTCCAAAATGGCTTACTTCCTTGGAGATGAAGATGAAGGTTTCAAGCTTTTAAAGGGTGGAAAACGTAGCCTTCGCCGATACGAATCCAACGGTAGTATTTTTGTGTGATTTGGTGAAGAGATGAGTAAGTTAATGGTGGAAGAAGGTGAGGGTTGCTTTGCTTCTTCTCAAATCAGTAATGGGCAGAGGAGGAAGAAGATATGCAAAGAGGAGGAGGGAAAAGAACGTGGCTGCTAAGGAGAATAAAGGTGAGAGAGTTACTTATATCTCATTTACTATTCCCCTCCTCTACTTTATTTCTTTTGTCCTCTTGTGCCTTAATATAAACTAGCTAGTTAATTTAGGTGTGTGTGTACCAATTAAAAACCGGCCCCACTTATATGTGTGAGCTAGAGCATTTTTTGGTTTTTGACAGAAAACGCTCGTTATTTTACCCGGTTTGGCACTATTCATTAACCGGGCCCATTTTTCGGATTTTTCTCGTTTCTTTATTTTTAATGGTTATTAAGCTCCCATTAATACTTAATTATAGTTATATAATCAACCATAATTTTTTTACGGGTCCGTTTGACCGCTTAAGTCACGTTTTCGGGTTTTCTCGAGAAACGTGCTTTAAAATTCCGTTAGCGTTTTAATCCATCATTTGGATCCGTTTTCTTCGGGAATCACTCCCGTATACTAATTTGGCCTAACTAAGCCTTAGGAATCCATCTCGGACCCTAACGAGATCATATATCTCTTATACTTATTTAATGCGCCTTTTAGCGTTTTTTGCGTTTTACGCATTTTCTCTTTTCTATGGTTTTATTTCCCTTTACCAATACTCTTTAGACACCATTAGGCCTTTAATAATCATATTAGAGTAATTTAATCATGATTTTTAGATCCGGGGTATTAAAATCTACCCCCCTTAGGAACTTTGTCCTCAAAGTTGGTGAATCTATATCGTTACTCTCATGGGCACGCTATGCCACGGTTATAATACATGTATAACCTTACAGACTCCAAAAGTCAGTTTCACTTCACACTACACATACCACACACATATCACAACATGTATAGCAATCAAAAATACTCTTTTTACTCTTTCCATGGAATCGGTCCGAAGACAAGAAGGCACTACAGTCCTCGAATCCATATTGAGTAATATACTAATGATCCCTCAGGTACCGGTCACGTTGGACACTTACGCTCTCTGGTCCACGGCCGTTTCATGACAAATGGGCACTTACTCTCTCAGGCCCATGGTCCCTTCGATTCTGATCAAAACGTTTCACAAATAAATATCCTCAGGCACTCTGGTTGACTCACTCAACACAGGATCGTCTCAGGGTACTCTCCCCGTCCCGCTGCCTTTGGAAAAATCACACACTGTCACCGCCCCAACCGGTCACTTAGGACCACCGCACGTACGGTGCAATGGTTTCAAAACTAATACACGCCCACCGTTCTACCGGTCATCAAGACTTAAGGCCACAACCATCGGCGGGTGATAGTGGTTTCAAAACCAGTTTTTGTTTCCATCTTCATACCTGAAGAAAAATCCTTTTCCAAATTCTGTTTGAAAATTCTTTTTAAAACATCACACAACTCCAAATCCAATTTATGGTAGCTGCCTGTCTACTTAGCGTGATTACTTGTGACCACTTATAGGGAGCTTCAAGAATCATCCAACCCTGATGTGATCAGCATCAGTGTTGAACTATCCTTCCACCCCAATTTGTGTTCGGTTTCCCTTGATCGCTAGCAGATCAAGTTCCACCTCCCACGTCAGTTTCAAACAATCAGATAGTCAAACATTTTCGTTTTCTATCTTTTACTCTTTCTAGTCATATTCACAAAACAATGCATTTCAACTTATCTCAAATTCCTAGACCTTAGGTCATCCGTCATTATCAATTTCTTTGCTTACTTTACCTAAGCAACTCATGACCTCATTTTCTCAAATTGTTACTCAATTTAAAACACACAACATACAACTCCAAAGGATGGAACTCACTCCATCAATCATTCTTAAATAAAATCACCTAAGGAACTCACTCCCTTCTAGGTTACACATCGGTTTCATACCGATTCATACTCGTCATATCTCATGTCTAGTCTCAATAGACAAATACTAAAGGGATATCTTTCCCCAGGAGTTTCTCAACTCCTCTTTTCATACTTATTATATACACATTACTCGCATCTCTCATGCACGATACTCATGCTTACACGACGAATGGGTACACATGTTTATGTAACATGAGTCCCAACCATCAAAATAATTCTTTTTGTGCTATGCACATAGTAGTTTACGCACCTATACGTAAAACATACTCTAAGCGGTTTCTCGCCTTACCCCCCTTAAAAGGGGTTACGCCCGCATAACAGACCATATGTTATTACTGAACATTGGTTCCCTAATTCGGGTATCATGAGGTGTTTTAACTTCAATGCGGTTAATTAACTCATAACCGGGTTCGGTTCTAGCCTCTAAGGCTTCAAAGCGTTTATGATTAGCCATTTACTCACATTTACTAGGTATACTTGACCTTTGAATTACGGTCCACTAGCTTCTGCTGCGTGACCTGATAACTAGAGCTTAATTCGCCCTTTTGGTATTCCCAATGTATTATTTACTCCCTTTAATCCCTTTTTATCTTGGGAATAAGGGTTTCTTAATCGTCGCTTGGTATCTCTTACCGTATGCAAATTCGATGAGTTATAAATTTTCTCTCCAGTTCTATGGAAATCTATTTCGTATAACACTATATACCTTCGTGATTATTCACTTACTTTTCCCGACTTGTTGTCGGTTGAGGTCAAGCTACTACTAAGCATGTAGTGCTTCCTCATTCGTACCACTCTGCCTTTACCATTCATCGGTCCTAGGACCTGTGGGTTACAACCCACATTCTTCGTGCATCTATGGCCAACGGCCGCACGGTTATCTCTCTAGATTCTCACTCAACAGGCTTCGTTGACATCTCTCAATTCCTGGCTCTCTCACTCGTTCATTACCGCACAAGTGCAACACCAAAACACTCAGTTATACAGAGTGCAGAAGCGTAAACCCTTGACAGTAAATCTCTCATGAGATAGGAATGAATGTCTCTTTTACCACATTTCCTCATCAGCTTCATATCATTATCTTATTATACTCTTAAAATGGTCGCTTACTGCATACCATGTTCTTACTCATTTCCATGGCATCCGCTACTACTTTAGCTTCTGCCCAAGTGTTCTCACCATTTACACTATGGCTTGCCATTCACTTGGCTCAACAAATACGCTATTCTTTAACTCTCTCTGCGCACTTGCGCACTGCTTACTCTGCAGTTCATATTGCACACATGCAGTGTTTACTTCTCAACCGATTGCTCTCTCGGTTCCCTTCCATTGCTATCAAAGCCTTTCTACATACAACTTGTGTTCATATGCTCCTTGGCAATATACACATGCTCAAGTATCACTACGCCGCTCTAGCGGTTTCACATAACATACTTAGGTGGTAGCCTTTCTCTGGAGGATTCACGCAATTGCCGCTCCATAGGCCCCACAGTAACGAGGGGTATTCCCGCTGTAAGGTAGTGGTTCATTCTCCACTATTTCTCTTATGCCTTTGTGCATAGGTTTGCAATGTTTGGATCTACAAATTGTAGTTGGTTTTCTGGTTACACGCCTCATTGCCACGAGCCATGCTCTGTGCGGCTGTTTATATAATGTCTGCTCCTCCGTACACCATTAAATGATTTGGAGGTAATGCTAGGCTCTTTGACATAGCTGTCTCATCACACTTCCGTACCTGGAAGGCCCTTTAAGTATCTTGGTATTGTTTCATGCCCTTTGGCAATTTAGGGTATCCCGTTTCATGTGGGATCCCGTCGGGTTCTACCCGAGTGTTCGCTTTAACACTTGTGTTCTCAACACGATGTTTCGTTCAACTACTGTTGCCTCCGGCACCCTTCACGGATTGCTTCTGGGTGTTATTGAGTTGCGCCAATACTTCTGGCTCGAACTCGTGGGTATGTCTAGTTGCGACTTCGCCTTACGGCTGTATACTTCGGCTATCCCGATTAAGGTTGTAACATCTCTCGTTACTGGGTAGATCATTGGTACTTTTTCTTTACCTTCTTGTTTAGGTCATTATTCTTTTCAACGAGGTATACTGTGGGAGTTCTATCCCATTCATCAAATATTGAAACGTTTATTTCAGGACTTCGCCGAATCATTTACACTAGGTATTCATTCCAGTTATCATGTGTTTCCTTCTTGATTCCTGAGACATATCCAATGTCTATACTTAATACTCTGTGCTTCTCGCACTTATCCACGCTATATCCTTAGGTCCGTCACCTTATTGGTTTCTAGACTCCTTTAGCTTCGTAAACTTCTTTGTGTTCTTCGATCATTCGAGGTGTCCAAATATCTTGGTTTGGATTGGCTCTTTCATCCGTAGTATGGAGTGGGCTACTTCCCGTGTTCCGTACTCTACTTGTATACATACATGGAGTATCTTATTGATATGTTGCCACTTACCCGACTAACTCATAACTGGTCTGTCAGGCCCGCAAGCTCCTTCGGAGTGCGGTCGTCCCATGTCTCGTTTGTGTACACTTGTAGTGTCGGTCACACGCCTAGGTGAAGTATTCTGTTGCCAACTCCTCGTATATCGTCCTAAGATAATTTACCGTGGTTCTCTGGTTTGGTTTTAAAATTTTAGGGGTTTTTGGAAAATTTTATATTGTGAAAGAAAAGTTTGAGTTATGAAAGTAAATTCTCCATGGCATTTCAATGCCGACTGCTCCTTACCGAGTCCAGCTTCTCGCTGACTGGTATGTTCTTATACAATGATCAGGCCGTTAGGCCTTTTCAAGGTTTCGTTTCACAATTCTTAAGGTTTGAGTTGCTATATTGGCTTCTCTCACCATTCTGGTAATTGCTAAGTACAGGTCGCTTGTCAAAGCGCCTCTTAATAGTCTCGTTAATACTGCACTTGCTGTGGCAAGTGCGCGGTACAGGCGGTTTTTGGGTTAACTCATACCGGTCACGGTATTGTTCACACTGTATTTGGTAGCCTTGTCGGCTCTTCCTTAATCCTCTAGTTGGATAACTACTCCTTAGAGCTTCTTTTCATACATCTTGACATGACTGTCAGTCATTTAGGTGCTTCTCCACTGTCGGAGTTCCTTAATTATTTAGTTCTATGCTCTACCTCGTTGCTCGTTCCCACGTCTTCATTGTGGTAACCGAGGTTTAAGTTATTTAGGCACTACTTCTATAGTCCTATTCAGGTATTTCCCGTAGTTTGCTCGTAGCTGTCTAAGCTATATCAGTTAAGTATTTCAACTTCTTCGGGTGTGGCAGGGTGGGTGCACCTACTCTCAACTAGACGTTAGTGGTATTACATAACCATGGCAGTCCGCAGACATGTGTCCCGGTTCTCGTTATTTCTTATGAGTCCATCTTGTTGCACGATTGGAGCTTTCTTCTTGCTGCCGCTCGGCCAGCTAGGTTCTCGCGACTGCAAAGCATGTCGCCCCAAGCTGCCACAGATTCTGGTCTCCCAAGAATAGGATGTTTCGACATCTCGCCATCGAGTGCGGTTATTGTCGCTCCAGCGGGATCCGTCACCGGGGTTTCCGGTTCTCGGGATCTACCGCATGACAGGTTTTGGTTTAGATTGAAATATTCAATAACTGCCAGATTAGGTTTCCCCGTCTCTCTGGCGTTCTTTCCCGAGCTTTTAATACGGGGTCTGTGGAGGGCGGGTGTGGTATTGTAGGTATCCAGATCATACTGGAAGTTCCTAACTAGCGCATCTCTCACGCTACCATCAACCCATAGCCCTAAGTATCTCATTCCTAACTCGGTCTCATTCCTAACTCGGTATTTCCTAAGCTCGGTATTTCCAGTCATCACAGCGATACTTCGCTCTGATACCATTTTTGTAACACCCCAACCGTTAATCTCGTCATTACCTCTTAAACCGTACTAATTACTCCTACTCACGCAGCGGAACTCCAAATACAACAAGGGGTGAAACAACGTCGTTAGCCACCCATGTGACTAATCAGGCCTTTCTTACATACTGTAACGGTCTGATGAACTGGAACAACCGAATACACAATACAAATACTTTACTCAAATCAATTCTTTACTATACCGAGTCTACAATATATGGAAGCCGACAACATATTCGGTCTTACACCTCTTTCCATACATAAGTAATTAAATCTAACTACCCATGCAACCCACCGACCCCGTCCTACTCTCGAATGGTAACGTCTTCGCTGTACCTGAAAAATAAATCGTTGCCCCTAGGGGCTCAGCTTAACGCTGCATATGAAATTCGCATACCCCGAGCGCTAACCGGGGTACGCCGACTACTTTTGTCGGATATACATGGAGTTCATTTTAGTCAAACAACATGCATCCTAGCAATACAATATATATGTGTATTACTCAAGGAATCTACATCCAATCACGGAACACAACTCTTAACTAACATAACAAGGTTGTTAGTTGTATCTGTTTACTCTAAGGCCTTGAGGGTTATACCTCACCATGCCTCGTTTACTCATTCAATATCTCACCCGCTCTCTCGGGTTACTTATTCATATACACACCCGTTCTCTTGGGCTACTCATTTTATACTCACCCATTCTCTCGGGTTACTTATACACATTATCTCACCCACACTCTTGGTTATTCATACTCGTTATCTCACCCACACTCTTGGGTTATTTATACTCAAGCTATTGTAGATTCTCGAGACACTATAGGTCTCCTACGTCACGCTTGTTACTCTTAATACATTCTCAGGCCAAAACTCATGGCTCTCGAGCATAGTCCTACTTCCCCGGTTTCGACCCTACTCTGGTCTAGCATGGTGGGAAGGTTCAACTAGCTCACGGAACTCTCTCTTAGTTCCTAACTCTTTTGCATAGGTCCGACTACTCTCGGACTACTTACATTCCCATACACTCCTCTCTCGGAGTTATAATAATATTATGTATTTTAGTCCAGAAGCATCACTCTCGATGTTTCTAATGACTTTGGGAACATTACTTAAGTTCGGTTAATCTTAGGTTTTAAGAGTTACCCATACATTTCATTTACTAACACTTTCGGTTATTTTCTTATACCGGGTAAAATCCTCATATAGGAGGTCGACCTTGTCTCAAGGGAGCTACTAATCCCTTAGGTCTCTTTTACCTTCTTTACTAGTTCACATCTTCGAACTATCTTTAATCCTCTTGAAGGAGGTTCACTTATCTTTCCACTCCCATTAGTTTCGTGGATTGTTTCAATATGGTTTTCTAACCGTTATCGGGTATTTACTTAACGCGTACTTGATAAGTGCGAAATACATCTATTTTTAGGGTTATAATTCTTCCTATTTTGACAACAATTCATACCATATTTTACACTTATCTTATGTTTTAATAAGATTTATATTTAGATGAGAGCTGACATATTTTGTTTGTCAAATGCAGAAAACGGTAATATAATATATATATATATATATATATATATATATATATATATATATATATATATATATATATATACACCATAATCGTGGCTTACCCATGGCGTCTATATATTAGTTGATAGCAGCCACGACATTGTTTTTATATAGGTTATCATTGATTATAAAATAATCAATAGCAAATGGGCTTTGGAGATTCACGTACTGCTTGTTGAAATGGGCTGCGTCAAATAAAAACAAAAAGAATGAGGTGGCTGTTTTGTTTTGATGGTACGGTTGAATTGTTGAAAAAGAGTAGACGGGCTGCTCCATGGTGTATGGCAAATATTTAATTTGGACGTGGACTCATCCATTCGATTGAAATCATGGGCTGCTGCATAATTGTTTGAAGCGACAGAGCTGCAGGTATTGAAAGGAAAAGATAAAAATCTAATTATTTATCTTTACCAGCCACGGAGGATTAAAGATAAATGCAAAAGTCTTATAAGAGAGGAGGAGTTCGATGGCAGAAGGACATACACATCCCACGCCCAAAGGGGCTCCAGTCTCTCATTCCTTCATTAAACCCACAACCTCATTTGCTGCTCCCATCTCCACATATATCATCACCATCCGCCCACACCTTCACCATCATCCATCCATACTACATCATTCTCTCCAGCCTTTCGCACGCACACGCCCGCCGCGCTCCAGCAGAGAGGCTTCGGTCTCTCCATCTCTCCTTCCACAACCATAACTCCACCATTGTTATCATACCACACTTTTGACGGAGGATTAATGCAGAGACACACGACGATATAAGGCGGAGTGGAGAATTTCTAACAGAGTTTCTTCTTCCCTTTTTATCTAATTTATCAATGTGTTCTTCCTTTGTTGTTTTTGTTACTTTTATAGTTATGTTTGAGTAGTTTATTTAGCTCCCCGGATTGGGTAGCAATCGGATCTTTATATTTATTTGTAATTTTTTGACTAATTCATTGATGCACTAGTTTAATTCCAGTTATTCATGTGCTTTAATCTTCTGATCAATTATTAAAGCAATATTTGTAGTTTTCTAATCAACACGCGAGAGCTGAGATAGGTAACAAGACATAGGAATTAAACCTGATTAACGACTAGAAGCATGATCCTGCCTATAGGTTAATCGGTCTCAAATAGAAACTGTTCTTTATGCGATTAGTTGTGTCCGGATTAGAGCATTAGCCTGCTGCTAGTTCTAGCAACTGGTTAGGATTCGTTAGACTTAGCCGTTGACGAATTAATTATAGTTTCTGAGTTTATTGCAGAATTAGGGGAGAGTTTATTAATAGATTATATAGTGAAGGTTTGCGGAACAATCCGGGGTGCTTCCTCTTATTTAGAGTTTACTCTTTATTTATTTGTTTAGTTTATTTTACTGTTTTATTATTTTATGTTAGTTCGTTGAGTCTTTCTTTTTATTAAATTAAGCAAACTTGAAAAGTGACGTTTCCTGTTTTCTTAGTTTAGCTTCTCAGTTAGTAAATAAATTGTCAATTAATTGAACGAGGTCCCTGAGATCGACAACCCCACTTAATTCACTATTCCGTAAAACGATAGGTATACTACCTAGGTAGAAGTAGTCGCATATTTCTGTTAACAAGTTTTTGGCGCCGTTGCCGGGGACCTCTTACACGATTAACTTACATATTTATTTAATCTGATTGAGATTTTATTCTTTCTTCTTTTATTTTAGTTCTTGTATTATTTCGATAAGTTCGTTGATTTTTATCTTGTCTCGTGAGTCCGAATAAAATTTTGTGTTGCTTAGACACGTAGACTTTTAGGATTTGCTTTATTTGTTTTGCTTTCTGTTCGATTTGTTTTTTTTTCACTCGTTTAATTCTACGTCAAAGCCGATTTCGATTAGTTAGGATTACGTTTACACTTTTAAGATTTATTTGCTTTTCGTTTTTTTTCTTTTTGTTTTGTTTATTTGTTTAATTTTGTCGTACTTGATTTTCACGGCCTGCTTTTCAATCTAACTAGCACTTTGGCAAGGTCAACCTCACATAAATTTGATTTTTCAATTTTCACAGCCGTATCTATTTTACATTCTATTTTGTTAGCAGTGCGTAGTTTATTTTCTTTTTCTTTATTTATTTTACGTTACTTATTTTAGTAATATCCTTTTATTTAAATCTTGTTCTTCATTCTTATTATTTAATTTTGTTTTTGTGTTCTAGTCTATTTTTGGTTCTATTTTACTTTTTATTTTTGTTGTTTTTGTAGGCAAAGATGGACTATAACATGGATGAGTTGAGGAGAGTGTTGACACAGTTGGAAACGACGATTACAATAATGAACATTGAGCAGAATTTGAACAGGTATAATCAGTCGGGTACTCAAAGTTACAACCAGTTCAGGCGACAAGATTATTACCAGCCACAACAATCGTCTTTTCGACAGCCTTATTGGTGGGAAGGTGAGCAGACTAGAATGCAGATGGAGGTCGAGCAGTTCTACGCTTATCAGGAGTCTCCTAAGGAGGATACGTGCAAGATAGAGAGCATGCTGGAGGAGCTCCTAGAGCAAAGAAAAGCCACTAATGCTAAATTTGTTGAAATTGAATCTAAGTTTGATGCCAAATTTGCTGAGCAAGAAGCTATAAACCAGAGTTGGGAAAGGAAACTTAATCAGATGTCGCATCAGCTAGCACAGGAGCAGACAAATTTCCTCCAAAATCAAAGTCATTCGAACCCACTGGACCAATCTCAAGCAAAGACTTTGATGAGTGAAGACCATTCCAAGCCTATAATTTCTGAAGCTGAAGAGGAGTCTGATGAAGAGGTTGAGCGACATGCTGAAGAGTTCTATTGCCCTACCTCCCCAACCTCGACTCAACTCGACTATCTAGGGATTAAGCATATTTTGTGTGAGCCGGTCTGCGAGCTAGAAGAGGATTTTTCAATTGAGCCTCACCAACCAGGAGAGGATGCTTATATCCTCGAATCTAAGAAGAAAATTCCACCACCAAGTCATCAGCAACTCCCACCCTGCCTCCAGAAGCCTCAACAACAGGAGGAGGACATTTATGTCCTCGAATTTGAGGAAGAAAATCTATCATCACCTGGTCTCCAATTAGAAATATGTTACCGGCAGTATCTCCTTAAACACCAGGTTTTATGGAGCATTTATTTTCCTATTTTATTTGCCAACGTAACGTTTTGTTTTGATCCAGGTGGTTTGCTCTTAATTGCTATCTACTTTATTTTCCCAGTGAAGCCATTAACTACTTTTATTTTTGATCCGGGATAACGAAGCAGGAGTCTATCCAAAGACTATAAAGATGGGCGGCTTACTGGGAGGCAACCCAGTGGTTAATATATGTTTTGTTTTTATTTTTGTTTTCTTGTTTATTTTTGTTTTTCTTTTATTTAGAAGTGAGAATGGTGTCTGTGCTTTTAATGCAACGCTTTTCAGCGTTTTTGTGGTAGTTGTGAGTGTGTGCAGGTGAAATTTTTATTATGGTGTTTGATGTACCCCCAAGGCTGGACACTTGCTAGAACGCAAGTGTGAGGAACGCTACCCCCCTTGTTCGAGCTTAAGTGTGAGGAAGGGAACCTTCCTCAATCTACGATATCAGGGGAATTTCAGTTTCTCCTTCTTTTTAATGTTTATGTTCAGCCTATCATGACTTTTATGCTTAAAGATTATTTTTATATCAGTCATTATTGTCCTGAATGAAATTCTTCATGAGTGGCATATTTTGAAAGGTCTTTTCTTGATTTTTATTTTTGAACAATGAGGACATTGCTCCTCTTAAGTGTGAGGAAGTAGGACCTTTCCCTGAAAATATGCCAGTTGCGCTTAAATGTCATACTTGTTTTTGTTTGTCTTATTGCTTTGAAGGAATTGTTTCTTTTGAGTGCCAATAAATATTGAATCTTCAGGTGAAAATTTTTGTTGAGGCTGTGAAAACAAGCCTGATGGCCACCTCAAGAATCTTTCTGCTTTTGGCTGTTTGTATGTATAGTTTTATCCAAACTGAATCTATTTTCACTGAAATTTGGTGGATTAACTGATTATGAAAACTGAATAAGTCTAGTTTGGGATTTTTGGGAATGATAAGAAAGTTTGGTATGAAAGGATAAGGCAAGGTACTCCGCTGATCTGAATTGAAATTTATTTCTGAACCAAAACAGGCCTCTTCATTCGGTTATTAAGTCCTTGGGGTGCTTCATCACCCATCTACCTAAGGTCTTGTGAACTGGGATAGAAGGCCCAACGCCGCTACAAGGGTGAAGAGAAAAGTCTGAGGGGATGAATTAAATATGCAAATAGCAGAATATAATGTTAAGAAAAAGGAACTTTGAAAAGTTAAATGTGTAATTCGATTTTGCTTATTCTGATCATGAGTATGTGGTGTTGAAAGGTATCACGGAATAAGGTGTTACTTCACACCCCTTGTCATCCAAAGGTTAGAGGAAAAAATGGTGGAAGATCCTAAACTATTCTGTGTCAGTTTCTATAATCTAACTTCTCCATGCTTTTAAAATCCTTCTTTTTCACTGTTTGCGAAAACCTACAGCAGATAGCAGAACTATTCTTTTGATTGTCATTTTGCTCGTTTTCCTTCAACAATTGTTTGTTCCTAAGTTTCGATACTACGGTGCTTAAAAGTAGACATATTCTATATTTGCTTGAGGACAAGCAAAAGCTAAGTGTGAGGAAGTTTGATAAGTGCGAAATACATCTATTTTTAGGGTTATAATTCTTCCTATTTTGACAACAATTCATACCATATTTTACACTTATCTTATGTTTTAATAAGATTTATATTTAGATGAGAGCTGACATATTTTGTTTGTCAAATGCAGAAAACGGTAATATAATATATATATATATATATTATATCACCATAATCGTGGCTTACCCATGGCGTCTGTATATTAGTTGATAGCAGCCACGACATTGTTTTTATATAGGTTATCATTGATTATAAAATAATCAATAGCAAATGGGCTTTGGAGATTCACGTACTGCTTGTTGAAATGGGCTGCGTCAAATAAAACAAAAAGAATGAGGTCGCTGTTTTGTTTTGATGGTACGGTTGAATTGTTGAAAAAGAGTAGACGGGCTGCTCCATGGTGTATGGCAAATATTTAATTTGGACGTGGACTCATCCATTCGATTGAAATCATGGGCTGCTGCATAATTGTTTGGAGCGACAGAGCTGCAGGTATTGAAAGGAAAAGATAAAAATCTAATTATTTATCTTTACCAGCCACGGAGGATTAAAGATAAATGCAAAAGTCTTATAAGAGGAGGGAGTTCGATGGCAGAAGGACATACACATCCCACGCCCAAAGGGGCTCCAGTCTCTCATTCCTTCATTAAACCACAACCTCATTTGCTGCTCCCATCTCCACATATATCATCACCATCCGCCCCACACCTTCACCATCATCCATCCATACTACATCATTCTCTCCAGCCTTTCGCACGCACACGCCCGCCGCGCTCCAGCAGAGAGGCTTCGGCCTCTCCATCTCTCCTTCCACAACCATAACTCCACCATTGTTATCATACCACACTTTTGACGGAGGATTAATGCAGAGACACACGACGATATAAGGCGGAGTGGAGAATTTCTAACAGAGTTTCTTCTTCCCTTTTTATCTAATTTATCAATGTGTTCTTCCTTTGTTGTTTTTGTTACTTTTATAGTTATGTTTGAGTAGTTTATTTAGCTCCCCGGATTGGGGTAGCAAATCGGATCTTTATATTTATTTGTAATTTTTTGAAAATTCATTGATGCACTAGTTTAATTCCAGTTCTTCATGTGCTTTAATCTTCTGATCAATTATTAAAGCAATATTTGTAGTTTTCTAATCAACACGCGAGAGCTGAGATAGTTAACAAGACATAGGAATTAAACTGATTAACGACTAGAAGCATGATCCTGCCTATAGGTTAATCGGTCTCAAATAGAAACTGTTCTTTATGCGATTAGTTGTGTCCGGATTAGAGCATTAGCCTGCTGCTAGTTCTAGCAACTGGTTAGGATTCGTTAGACTTAGCCGTTGACGAATTAATTATAGTTTCTGAGTTTATTGCAGAATTAGGGAAGAGTTTATTAATAGATTATATAGTGAAGATTTGCAGAACAATCCGGGGTGCTTCCTTTTTTTAGAGTTTTACTCTTTATTTATTTGTTTAGTTTATTTTACTGTTTTATTATTTTATGTTAGCTTGTTGAGTCTTTCTTTTTATTAAATTAAGCAAACTTGAAAAGTGACGTTTCCTGTTTTCTTAGTTTAGCTTCTCAGTTAGTAAATAAATTGTCAATTAATTGAACGAGGTCCTTGAGATCGACAACCCCACTTAATTCACTATTCCGCAAAACGACAGGTATACTACCTAGGTAGAAGTAGTCGCATATTTCTGCTAACAGTACTTCTCCTCACATTCTAGGGAGTTCATATGTTTGTGTTATCGTTATACTTTAACGGATAGTTTGTGTGTTGCACGTTTTCGTTATCATAAGCATCGACCCAATCTATGGTCTCTAGCCAAACGTTACTCACTATGAGTCGGTCTTTACTCTATGTCAGACCACACCGGCATACAAGTATGTTAGCTCATTCAACATACAACAAGACATACATAATCAAGCAAGGGATTATTTTCATGCTTTAGTCTTGATTAGGCCGGCACACAAACACACTAATCAGCGTAACTCGGTTAGCACGCGGAGTATGAGAAAATCATACCTTTCACCGGGGTTTTACTTTTACCGTGTCATCTCACCATGCTCGGGTCACGCACGATTCTCTGGTAATGTTTCAAACATTATTATTAATACTAGGCTCATATGGTACATAATAAAATGCTACTCCCGTACATACCCCGTCATCCCGTTATCTCGGTTTTACTCTTGTTAATTTGAGTTCTCACTTCTCAATCACCACTAACACTTTCTTACACTTCCTAGGGCCTTTACATGTCACCAAACACGGCCTTAACATCATATAACATCATTAACATTCAAACCCCCATCATTAGAAGCCTTTAAAACACTCTCTGTAGGATTCTGGGGGTGGTCCGGGACTTGGTCCCTACCTTAAGTCCCGGACCAATGCTGGTCTTTACTCTTGGCCTTATTTTTGAAGTGGTTCGGGACCTTATAAATCTCTTAAGTCCCGGACCAAACCTGCACTCGAACTCTCGGCATGAATTTCAATATGGTCCGGGACCTTGTCCATATCTCTAGTCCCGGACCAGGTACAGACTTCTATCCTCGGCCATTATTTATGGGGTGGTCCAAGACATGGGCAGGGACCTAAGTCCCGGACCTATCAAACTAGAAAACTCTCGGGGGTACTTTAGGGGGTGGTCCGGAACATGGTCCTAGACCTAGTCCCGGACCCTACTGCAGTTTTGACAGATTTGGCATTTTCCAAATCTGTTACAACCTCATTCTTTCACCATTGATCCTCCAATCTTTCCCCCTTATAATCTACATGTTTTGGCACTTAATTACCCTTCTAAATCACCTTAATCCAACCACCAAGTCCTCTCACAAACTTTTGATTGTTTCACTCAAATTCACTTATATTTCATAAGTAGTTTTCAAGTTCTCATCACTTCTTGCAACAGATTTAGCTCCCTCTTTTTACCTTTCATTTTTCACTCACTAATGTCATTCCAAGCACTCAAATGGCATTATTCTTACTCCTAATACACTCTTCTCCATAGTTTGGTTTTCCAAACCATCACTACTTACTTAAACCTCTTAAGCATACCTAGTTCCTTCCTTTAAATGAAACACTCAAGTTCATAATCTCCAAGGAAATTTTGACAGCACTTGTCTACTTCTTTAACATGTTCACCATAATGAATCAACTCATATACTCTCCTTCATCCCTGTTTAACGAAGCACCAACAACTACAACACATCGAATTCCCACTTGTTCACACATACACTAGCTTAACTTCTAGGTTTACTTGCACACTTAAACCACATTAAAAGCATTCTCATTCCCACTCAATATTGTTGTACCATGACTACACCAATTCAAGAACATTAAATCAATTCTAAAATCTGTTTTACAAGTCAAATAAAACCAACTCAAGGTGAGCTTATTACCTTGTTTGTTTTCGGTTTCCTTCCTCTTCTTCCTCTTTCTCTTGCTTTCTCTTTCTTTTCTTGTTTTCACAACACAGAAGGGGGTCTAGATTTCCATCTACAATCATATCCCCATACACATATATTAAGCTTATTAATTCAACTTTTCCCTCACAAAAACTAGTATTACAAGAGCTAGTTTTTAGGGTTTAGCTTAGAGATTACCTTCAAGTGTCCAAATAGAGAGCTTAGGCAATCAAAAAGATGAAGTTCCAGCACTCCTCAAAAGCAAGAAGAACCGGCTGGACATGGGGAAAACAATTATATTAATTTCTATAAATTGCCAAATAACCTTATAACTTTTATAATTCACTAATTACCCACATTAACCTTTGTAAATATTAATCATCCACATTACCTTTTTAATTTACCGAATGTCCACCTTCATTTTCGCAAATTACAATCTCATTATACCAACTTTTATAAATTACAAATAAACCCCTTAATTTTCGGTTTGCACTTATATTTTCCTTTATTCACTTTTAAACCCCAAAACTTTATATAAGTTACATATTAACTTATAAACTATAGTTTAAATATTTTATTTCTTTAAATAACCGAAGTAACCCATATATTTTCTTAAATTATGATTTCGCCCCAAACCAATTCGGTTTTACATAGAATCTTCCATAAATTACATATTCACCCCAAGACTTTTATAAACTTAATATTTTATGTCATAAATCATTTTAACCAAAAGTTTTTGGTCAACACTTTGACCAAGACCTAATTTCATAAATAATATTTTAATAAACCCATAAAATCATAAGTGATTCTCGGCCATACACTATATTTTCCAATAATTACAAAATAGCCCCAAAACTTAATAAAATGTTATTTTAACACTTAAACACTTATTTAAATTTATCAAAATTCATAATATTAATTCCTACCTTATATTATATCATAAATATACCAAATCACCCCTTAAATTCTCGGTAATTATAATTAACACACCAAACCTTTTAAAATTTACATTTTAACCACATAACCTATTAAACTAGTCATTTAAATATTTGTAACTATTTTTAATAATCCCAAAATTTATAATATAAGCTAATAAACTTATATATATCTCAAAAATCATCAAATGAAATACTTTGCTCTCGGTTTTAATATTCCTTTACCATATAGTTTTAAAACTTGATTTAAACCTTATAATAAATACATATAAATGTATATAAGCCATATAACACTTCTAAAAATTATGCTAATGACTTAGAATGATTATAAACTAAAAATAGAACATTTAATCCCTAGATAATTTGGTTTGACCATTTATGTATCATAATTAATTTTTGTGACACACATATTTATACCTTAAGGTAATAACCTTACCTTATATGTTATAAATTATTTTCTTGGTATTATAACCCATAGAATTTCGGCCTTAATTTATTTAGAGGTTATATATAATTTTTATACCAAGGTTTGAAGCTTAAATCAAGCTTAAACTTAATAAACCTTAATTATATATACTTACTCCTTAAATCAAGACAATTCTTGTACTTGATTTCTCCTTGAATTCCAAGCTCTCCAAATGCTACCTTGATGAAAAGAATTCGGACTCCTTGTACATATTTAGGAGATCCATTTGTTAGCTTCTAACAAGGATTTATAAATAAGATTCGGAGTAGTTTTACAAGAGTTTACCTTAGGAATTTTTCAAGGAATTTTCGGTAGACCTTGAGATAATTGTAGATCTAGATTTCCTTCATGAAATGATGAAGAGAACCTTGGTTTAGAAGCTTGAATTTCCGGAAATGATTTAGGTAATTACTTAGGATTTTTCAACATGAAAATATACCTTAACTTGATCTTGTTGTTCCTTGTGTTGTTGTTAAATTTAGGAACCTCCTTGGAACACTTATGCTTGGCGAAAATTGTAGAAATTGCTAGGATGATTTCTTGCTTCAAGACTTAGGAGATTTAACTAGGAATTTACATAGAAATGGTGTTAGAACTTAATTCACAATTAATGGAGCTTTAGAGCTCTAAGGAATTAACTTAGCAAAGGAAGAAGAAAATAGAGAAGAGGAGAGCCTTACCCAATCGGCCATGGTGTGGCAAATGAAAGAGTGAGCTAACTCACGTATGAATAAGGCTTGCCAAGGTAGGAATTTTGAAATACCCCAAACCTTAATATATTGTTTAAACACCTAAATATGGTATATTAAGACTAGAAAGAGTCTTAGAAACATTAGTAAACAAATTTAAACAAAAGAAAACACAAAATGTGCTTTAAAGTCAATAAGAGCCAAAATGTGCTCTAAGCTTGGGATAAACTTGGTTAAGACCTAATGAACTTACCAAGACCTCATTTATACACTAATGAACATATTAAACTAATTACCAAAGAAAACCAAGCTTGAAAACAAGTTTAAACACAAAATGTGCTTTAAGGAGTCTTAAAGCACATTTTTGAAAAATTGTCTTGTAAATGAGTTTTGAGTGGCTAGATGTCCATCATTACTCTTAAATATATATGTGTACTATATAATATCACATTTGGATGTCTATAACAATGGGAAATCAAAAATTTCACTTCTATGTGCCTTGTTTTTGTGAATAGTGATTTTTATAAGCTATTTTGTAACATATGTTTGTATAAGTAATTAAATTGACAAACAAAGACTATAATACCCTCATACTACTATTGGGGGCCGGTTTTTAAGGTTGGTGACACACCACCCTTGTTAGCTTGTTAAGAAAATAAATAAGACTACTTAAGTACCTTTTTACTTTATAAAGTATAAATATCTTCAAAAGCAAATTCTATCTCATTCTCTCATTTCTTTCCTTGTATTCACACGGCTCCACACTCTCTTCAACCTCTCTTCTTCCTTCTCTTCCACGGTAATACCACACACCACCATTAAACCTCTTCTTTGATCTCTTGTAAAATCTAGCTCACTTGTCCAAATCAAAAACAAACACCACCAATCTCTTCCTCTCATCAAGCTCTTCATTTCTATCTTCTTAAAATTCCAAGACCACCATTTAGGTGCCATGGAGTTCCACCATTGAAGGAGCTTGCGCTTGTATTTTTACATATTGTTACTCTCCTTTGCTTCTAGGTAAGGAATCTCAAATAAAAACTTCATTTCCTTCATGTTTTTGTTGTAACCGAAAATACCTATTGAAGGAGCTCCTTGTGTGACCTTGTTCTAGCTTCATTCCAACTCTTCATGGACTAGGTGGAGTCCTCTCTTGTTAGATATTCAAACTCTCTTCAAAGATCAAGGTAAAACAACTACATTTATGTTTTTGAAACAATGTAAAATTAGGGTTTACAATGGGATGAAGCTTATAGCTTGAATACGCATTATAATGTTTGTATATTGTTTAGAACTTGTCAAAGAATCAAATACCTTACCGGTTTTTAAAGGAAACAAGAAAGAAGTTGTTTGGAAGAAGAGGTAAATCTACTAACCTAATGTTGTTTAATGCCTTAGGAGAAATGAGCTTATAATGCTTGTTAAAACTACCTAAAGAGCAAATGGTGAATGACTTAGTAAAGTGTTCTCAAGAGCTTAGTAAAAGGCATATGTGTTGTTGAGTGTATTTGCAGGTCAAAGGCAAATATACTGTGGAAATTCAGTGTTTATGATTTATGCATCTTAAGGGCCTAAGAGCCATGTCATTTAAGGGCCTAAGTGCCATGCAATTTAAATTATGCACTATATTGTGATGTAGTGCTTTATGAGTGGAGTTTGTGTATAATAAGTGCTTGATGGATTTTTAGTGTTCTTGGTTGTTTGTTGGTGAAAACAATATGTTTTGGTTTAGTAATGTTCTAGGAGAACCTATGTCGAAATTTAGGTAATAAATGAGAAGTTCTAAGAGTTTAAAATGAGTTTGATAAGCTAAAGAGTATCTAGAATGGTTAAGTGTTTTCCTTGTAAAAGAAACATGCATTAAGGTGATTCTAGAGTGTAACAAGGACTTAGGCATGAGCTTGAGGTTTTAGTATGCACCAAAGTCATTTTGGACTTAGGTAAAGACTTGGGCAAACTTTGGTAAAATAAGGAGAAAGTGTAAACTTGGAAAAGAATTTCAAGAATGACATAAGGAGTTAGTTGTGAGAAATGATACTTGGAGATGATGTTAAAATGAGGAGAAAACATTTGGGATAGTAGTTATCATAGGTATGAAATACCATTGGGAAAACTAAGGAGGAAATAACATAAGTGTTAAGGAATATTACAAGGAAATAAGTAAAGTCTTAAGGAATTAGAAAATGAGTTTCATGGATGTTGTATGTGGATATAAAGGGTACCAAATGTTGTTAGGAAGCATTAAGAGGCTTTAGGAGAAGTTTGGTAAAGATTTGACAAAGTTTGGGTAAGTTTAGAGGACGTCCGACCCAGGGTCCGACCCAGTTGTGGGTCGGACAGCCTCTGTTAGACGTTAGGAAAATGTTCTGTAATGGTCCGACCCAAAAGGGTGGGTCGGACATGGGTCGGACGGTCATATTTCAAAGGAGGGAAAATGTTCTGGAATGGTCCGACCCAGTCGAGTGAGTCGGACGTGGGTCGGACGGGCATGTTTGTAAGGCGGTAAAATGTTCTGTAATGGTCCGACCCAGAAGGGTGGGTCGGACATGGGTCGGACATGCATGTTCTGAGGTCGATGAAATTCTCTGTAATGGTCCGACCCAGTCGAGTGAGTCGGACGTGGGTCGGACATGTCTCTGGAATGGTCCGATCCAGAAGTTTGGGTCGGACATGGGTCGGACAAGGTGAGGTTCTTCAGACCCGAAAACCACTGGAAGGGTCCGACCCAGTTGTGGGTCGGACGGTGGGTCGGACATACCAAAACTTGTAAAAAAAAAACAGAAAAGAATGTGACTTATGTAGTAAACCCTAGGGTGTATAATGAAGGTAACCTAGGGTAAGTTAGACATTTAAACATGTCAAATAATCATGTTAAACACTCAGTAAATTTGGAGGTTAAGTAAGTTAATTAACCGACATTCTTGAATCATGTATAGGAGTGACCTACGGTGGAAACAAATCGAGGCAAGGACCAAGGTATGGTTTTCTTGCAGTCTGTTGTCTACCGGTTTACACCGGCTTGTGTGTTGTATGTTTTCTGTGTGTTTATGACGTTATAAGATCTAAACATGTAATGAGTTTACAGTTGTTCATATAATTGTGATGTTATGATGTGACTCATTCCCTTGTGTGTGTCTAACATGACTTACCACCTATTGTGTATTGGTTGTTAAGTTCCACTATGAACTTCTAACAAGTGTTAACTGGGAAGTGAGGAATCCGGTTGTCCGGTCATGCATGTAAGTTAAGAGTAGATATCTGAATCAGATTCGACTCTTATGTTGTTAAGATTGTTCTCCTTAATTTGGCGTTCGATCTCCCGCTAGCTTCCTCCAAAGCTTACCTATTCTGACTTATGATCGGTTTAGTGGGAACATGTGTTTGTGTGGTGTGTTCGGGTCACTAAATCCGAACCATCTGTGACTTAAGTTACTCGTTCGACTAACAGAACGGTAATGAGTGTGTAACGAGCTTAACATGAGGGTGAATCATTCTCTAGGCTCTTGTGTTATTTGACCCTTGTGGTTTGTTATTGTGGAACGAAGATCCACTGTGTATGTGATGTTGTGCTGTGCACTATTGATGCTATGCCACATGTTATGTTATGTTATGTATGTATATAAATGAATGCCATGTTATCATGACAATTAGTTGCGCGTATCCCGGTAGCCGATGGGCTGCGCGTTAACCATACCAGCCAAGGGTTGCTGACCCCCTCGGGGGATCCATATTTCTTATACTGCAGGATGAGGATCGAAGAAGCGGAGTGGCTCTAGATCCTAGGATGTGGTTTACTTTTGAGTACTTTTGGATGTTGGCCCGGGATGCGCCTGTGCTCCCGTGGCGTGATATATTTGGTTGTGACAGTTAACAGTGATGTGACAGTGAAGGATATGTAAACACTCGGTATTGTATATGATGTATTTATGGTTTAGTTTTATGCTCGGGAGTCTGATCATCAGACCGGTACACTTGTATTTATTCTGCCTTGTCAACCACGTGGGTGGTTGACGGCGTTGTAGCACCGAAGCGTTAGTTACTGTTTAGTTATTTATTTCCGCTGCGATTTCATTTAGTGTTATGTGCGTAGTAGGGGTGTTACAAAAAGTGGTATCAGAGCGAAGTATCGCTCTGATGACTAGAATACCGAGCTTAGGAATATACCGAGTTAGGAAACCTAACTACAGTTACTTCAGTGAACATTATGGAAAGGTTAACCACTAACTAAGTGTGGAGATACCTTATTGTCGGGAAGCGTTACAACCGTTGGACCGATAAGTGTGCAAGCATATTGCTAATGAAATTCATGTGAATACAGATGGCAGGTAGACCGCGTGGTAGAGGCCGCGGAAGTGGTACGGTAATGTGGGTGACCAGGGCGAGAATACTACGGCCCAGGTTATGGCTGAGGCTGTAGCAGCCGCTGTAGCCCAGATGGTACCCCAGCTTGTAGCTGCGATACAGCAGGGGCAGATGCCCGGAGTTCAACCACCACCGCCACCGCCACGAGAGACCAACTGGGTCAAGGCATTGGCAGACTTGAGACCCCCTTCATTTCATGGGGAGACCGACCCACGTAAGCTGGAGGCGTACATCTCCGAGTTGGAGACCGCCTACGAGACCTTGGCTGTACCTGCAGAGGCTAAGGTCCGTCTTGCCGCTTACTACCTGAAGGGTTCGGCACAGAACTGGTGGAAGCTTGTGAGAGAGGACCGGATGGCGGATCCTCAGTTTGGATGGAGGGAGTATACGGCTCTACTGCGAGCCAAATACTACCCTGTGCACGTTCAAGAGGCCAAGCGCCTGGAGCTGGATAGTCTGAGGCAGGGGGACAAGGTGTCGGTTGATGAGTATTACACTGCATTCACCGGCCTTGTCCACCTGTTACCGGACCTGGGATACTCGAACCGGGTGCTGGTAAACCGTTTTTACAACGGTCTCAGCCACCGTCTTCGCTATGGGATGGGGCCAGCTGAGTATACTACCTTGCAGGTAATTTAAATAAAGAGTGATGTGAATATGTGTAGTCTACAAGTGAGTATTAATGTGAGTTTGTGAGTATGTATTGCGGGGCATGACTGACATCCTAAATTCAGGAGTGCTATCATGCCGCTGCTAAGGTGGAGATCACCGTCCGTCTGAGGGACGAGGAGAATGCGCACAAGCGCAAGGCCACGAGCGAGGGCCAGAGTCCGCAGGGGTACGGGGGAGGAAAGAAGAAGAAGAAACCTTATCCCCAGCCCAGAAGAGTCAGCACCAGGGTGACAAGGGCCAAGCCCAAACCACCACAGCTGAGGAGCCACTGAAGCTCACATATGCTTATGCGGCGAAACCCTTACGCTCTTACCCACCTAAGGGTAATTATTTAATCTTGTGTGATAAGTTGAAGTATATGTTGATAAGTTGTGAGACAAGTATTGATGTTGTATTGTGATAGCAGCTAGCACGGGCTGTGGACCGGAGCGCCACTATTACTGTAAGTGGTGCAATGGAGACCACCCCGGCAAGGACTGCAAGGGAAATGAGGTGCAGTGTCGTTACTGCGAGAAGTGGGGTCACCGTGACCACGAGTGTTACCGGAACCCCAACAGCAGAGTCAACAAGCCCAGGGGGCAGTGGAAGGGTAAGGCCACAGCAGCTATTGATGGCCCGAAGACGGCTAACCAGCCACCCACAGATCAGAGGCACACTGATTCCCAGAAGGGGAAGGGGTCGGGACCTAGCAAGGCCCCTGAATGTGGTGGACCGGTCTGAGGCGCCAGGGCCCTCTTCTAGACCAGGTACCGCCTAAACTGTTGAATGTAATAAGTGATTGCATACCGCATTTCATGCATGTGTGTTAGTGAGTCCAAGTGTATTATCATGTGAGTAAGAGTTAAAGTATAGTGTGAAAGTCACCTAATTAGATAATTCTAAACTTAAAGGAACCTTCAATATATGTTATCCAATCCCACCCACACCAAACCCTGAAGAAACCACCATCAACATCACCGACTTTCCAATGGAGCAATGTCAGGTTATCCAGCCAGGTATGATAC
The DNA here is from genome assembly GCA_023374045.1 of Limonium bicolor. Taxonomy (NCBI): domain Eukaryota; kingdom Viridiplantae; phylum Streptophyta; class Magnoliopsida; order Caryophyllales; family Plumbaginaceae; genus Limonium; species Limonium bicolor. The sequence continues at coordinate 148,600,017 of CM041776.1, read as the reverse complement.
TTTAAATGGATACCTGACACCGGAAGCACAAATCCATGTCATCAGACGATGCGACGAACTTGGAGCTAAACCTGGAGGTTTCTACACACCCGAATACCCGAACGGATCAAGAATGCAATTGAAGATGATGTGCATGGGTAAGGACTGGAACCCTTACACCAAGTCATATCAAGAAGTGCGAGCTGAAGATGGAGCAACAGTACCAAGTATACCTGAGGAGTTCCATGCGGTCGTTAATCACGCCGTGGGAATTGCTCAACAAGTTGAAACGGATTCAATTCCAGATGTGAAAGCAGATTTGTGTATTGTGAACTTCTACCAGAAAGGTGGACGATTAGGTTTACACCAAGATAAGGACGAGTCACCCGAGTCTCTAAGTAAGGGAGTACCCGTGGTGTCTTGGTCCATTGGTGATACCGCAGTGTTTGTGTATGGCGAGCAGAAGCGTGCTGATCTCGCAAGGAAGTTAATACTAAAGTCAGGAGATGTGTTAGTCATGGGTGGGCAGTCAAGGATGCTATACCATGGCATCAGGAAGATCAAACTGAATACCGCACCGTCGGCAGTGATCAATGCCACACACATGAAACCTGGACGTTTGAATTTGACCTTCAGACAATTTTAAAGCCTTGTATAATTCTGTAATGTGTTAAGCCAGTATATGTTAAGGGAGTTATGTATGTGTTAAGTTATATCGACCATGTAAACCAACAATGTTGTAAAGAGAAGGTGTTAATGAATAAAGTGGAGTTATTGAAGTATTCAACCGTGTTGTTACCCAGTACTTATTAGTTTGCCAATGAATTAGGCTGTGCACTCGGAACGGGAGGTACACTGAGTGTCTGCAATGAGGCAGAAGCCGGCAAGAGCGGCACAATCCTCACCGGTACCTTTCCAGTGAATGGCGTGGATGCATCGATCTTGTTCGACTCTGGAGCCTCACACACATTTATTTCGCTATCTTTTGCGAAGAGGCTGGGGTTAGATGGTGATGAGATGCCAGACTTCTTGGTCACTCTCCCAACGAAAGAGCGGATCAGGTGTACCCGCTACCACCGAGATGCTGTTGTACGAATAGAGGTGAAGAGTTTCCGATCGACTGATAGAGTTCGACGGACTTGGTTTGATGTGATTGTCGGGATGAACTGGTTGGAGCGGTACAAGGGCAGAATCCTATGTGCCGAGCATCGACTGCTTCTTCGGAGTCCATCTGGGGTTACCATATCATACCGCCAGAGGCCCAGGGAGCCTTCGACGCAGATCATCACCGCCATGGCCATGTATCGTGAGTTACGACGAGGGAGTGATGTATACCTCTGCTATGTCCAGGACATAGAGAGAGACCCAGAGTTTAGTTCTGATGTGCCGGTAGTGTCGGAGTTTCCTGATGTATTTCCTAAGGAACTGCCGGGCATGCCGCCAGCACGAGAGGTCGAGTTTGAGATTGACTTAGTTTCGGGCACTGGACCCATTGCGAAAGCACCTTATCGTATGGCTCCAGCAGAGATGACAGAGCTCAAGGAGCAGCTGAGAGACCTACTCGACAAGGGCTTTATCCGCCCTAGTGTTTCACCATGGGGAGCGCCGGTCCTCTTCGTGAAGAAGAAGGACGGTAGCCTCCGCCTGTGTATTGACTATCGGGAGCTGAATGCTGTTACGGTGAAGAACCGTTACCCTTTACCACGCATCGACGATCTATTTGATCAGCTGAGGGGAGCATCAGTATTCTCCAAAATAGACCTACGTTCCGGATACCATCAGATTGCCATCCGTGATAGTGATATCGAGAAGACAGCATTCAGAACTAGGTATGGGCACTATGAGTTCACAGTTATGCCGTTTGGCTTGTCAAATGCACCAGCAAAGTTCATGGACTTAATGAACCGTTTGTTCCAAGATCAGTTGGACAAATCAGTGGTAGTCTTCATCGATGACATATTGTGTATTCGAAATCAAGAGGTGAGCACGAAAGCCACCTGAGAATGTGTTACAAACATTGAGGAGGAATCAGTTGTATGCAAAGTTTTCGAAATGTGAATTTTGGTTGAACCAAGTATCCTTTCTTGGTCATGTGTTTCTGAGGCCGGGATCGCTGTTGATCCGGCAAAGATAGATGCAGTGCGCACCTGGCCTAGGCCGAAGACAGTTACCGATATCAGGAGCTTCCTCGGTCTGGCAGGTTATTATAGGAGGTTTGTGAAGGACTTCTCCAGTGTCTCGAAGCCGATGACTTCCTTAATGAAGAAGGATGCACCATTCGAGTGGACAGTCGACTGTGAGAGTTCTTTCACGAGTCTCAAGGATGCTCTGACATCTGCACCAGTCCTGACTATACCAGACGGTCCAGATGGTTTTGAGGTCTACTGCGACGCATCAGGTAGAGGTATGGGTTGTGTATTGATGCAACACGGGAAGGTCGTAGCATACGCCTCCCGACAGCTGAAGAAGCATGAGGAGAACTACCCTACCCACGACTTAGAATTGGGTGCCATTGTCTTCGCATTGAAGATATGGCGACATTATTTGTATGGGGTAAGTGTGACAATCTATTCTGACCACAAAAGCTTAAAGTACTTGTTCACTCAGAAGGAGTTGAACATGAGGCAAAGAAGGTGGGTTGAATTTCTGAATGACTACGATATTAATCTGCAATATAAAGAGGGTAAGGCAAATGTGGTAGCTGACGCATTGAGTCGCCGAGCACACTCTCTCCATTCGCTAGTCTCTCATACTGGCTTGGTTGAAGAGGTGCGGAGTGCTCAGATGACGGATCAGTATATGCTGGAGATCCGGCGGAAGCTTATTGATGGCACATTCGAGGGTCAGAAGTACGACTTCAGACTCCACGATGATGACCTGATTAGGCTGAATGGCCGATTGTGCATACCTAGGAGTAGCGCTGAGTTGAAGGAGCGCATATTGAGTGAATCCCATTGTTCTACTACTTCGATTCACCCCGGAGCTTCAAAGATGTATAAGTGTATTAAAAGGTATTTTTGGTGGACTGGAATGAAAAAAGATGTAAGTGATTATGTGTTGAGGTGTCTCACTTGCCAGAAGGTCAAGTTTGAGCACCGACGGCCTGGTGGTATGGTACAGCCAATGCCAGTGCCTGAGTGGAAGTTCCATGATATCTCCATGGACTTCGTAGTAGGGCTTCCGCCTACAAGGGGAGGTCTGAATATGATATGGGTTGTAGTTGACCGACTGACCAAGGTGGCCCGATTCATTCCGATGAAGGACACCTGGAAAGTGGCAAGATTGGCAGAACTCTTTGATAAAGAAATTGTAAGACACCATGGTGTACCGAAAACGATTGTATCTGACAGAGATACCAGATTCTTATCCAGATATTGGAAGTCTACACGAGAGGCATTGGGTACTGAACTGAAATTGAGTACAGCGTTTCACCCACAGACCGATGGTCAGAGTGAGCGCACCATTCAGACACTTGAGGATATGCTACGTGCTTGTGCACTTGACTTTCAGACCAGCTGGATTGATAAGTTACATCTGATCGAGTTTAGTTACAACAACAGTTACCATGCTTCGATCAAGATGTCTCCCTTCCAGGCCTTGTACGGTAGACCATGCCGCACGCCATTATGCTGGGATGAGTCGAGTGAGACGGTCATTATAGGACCAGAGTATCTTGAACAAGTTCAGGCAGAAGTTCGCCAGATCCGGGCTAACATGAAGGCAGCTCAGGATAGACAGAAGTCGTACGCAGATGTGCGCAGACGTGACCTGGAGTTCGCCGTGGGCGATCAGGTATTTTTGAGAGTATCCCCCATGAAGGGAGTATTTCGTTTTGGCCAGAAGGGCAAGTTGAGCCCAAAATATGTGGGGCCTTATGTTGTGACGGAGCGGATCGGCCCGGTAGCCTATAGACTAGATCTACCCGCCGAGCTGGGCAAGGTACATGATGTATTTCATGTGTCCCAGTTGAAGAAGTATATGTCTCATCCGTCTCATGTGCTTCAGCCTGAAAGGCTAACCTTAGAGCCGACCATGCGATCAGTGGAGACTCCGGTACGGATTCTGGATACTAAGACTCGAGACACTCGCCATAAGTCTGTGAGACTGGTGAAAGTTCTTTGGTCTAACCAGGACGTTGAGGAGGCCACTTGGGAGCTGGAAGATAAGATGAAGGCGAAGTACCCGTCATTGTTTACTTCTTAGTCCTTATGTGTATAGGGTACGGGGCGTACCCCTTTTAAGGGGGGTAGAGCCGTTTCGGTTATGTGTGTACGACGTGTATTTGAATACATCGTCTATGTTATGTTGTTATGTTACAGACCGTTGTGTCTGAATGATGTGGATAATGTTGTATGGAAATGTTGTATGGACCTGGTGTCCAATGTTATGTAAGTGTGTTGTTAATGATGTATGGAAGTATTGTTTATAAGTATTCCCGTGTTCTAATATTTAGGATGTGTGGGAGTATGAACCTTGAGGGCAAAGTTCTTTTAAGGGGGGTAGATTGAAATACCCCAAACCTTAATATATTGTTTAAACCTAAATATGGTATTAAGACTAAAAGAGTCTTAGAAACATTAGTAAACAAATTTAAACAAAAGAAAACACAAAATGTGCTTTAAAGTCAATAAGAGCCAAAATGTGCTCTAAGCTTGGGATAAACTTGGTTAAGACCTAATGAACTTACCAAGACTCATTTATACACTAATGAACATATTAAACTAATTACCTAAGAAAACCAAGCTTGAAAACAAGTTTAAACACAAAATGTGCTTTAAGGAGTCTTAAAGCACATTTTTGAAAAATTGTCTTGTAAATGAGTTTTGAGTGGCTAGATGTCCATCATTACTCTTAAATATATATGTGTACTATATAATATCACATTTGGATGTCTATAACAATGGGAAATCAAAAATTTCACTTCTATGTGCCTTGTTTTTGTGAATAGTGATTTTTATAAGCTATTTTGTAACATATGTTTGTATAAGTAATTAAATTGACAACAAAGACTATTACCCTCATACTACTATTGGGGGCCGGTTTTTAAGGTTGGTGACACACCACCCTTGTTAGCTTGTTAAGAAAATAAATAAGACTACTTAAGTACCTTTTTACTTTATAAAGTATAAATATCTTCAAAAGCAAATTCTATCTCATTCTCTCATTTCTTTCCTTGTATTCACACGGCTCCACACTCTCTTCAACCTCTCTTCTTCCTTCTCTTCCACGGTAATACCACACACCACCATTAAACCTCTTCTTTGATCTCTTGTAAAATCTAGCTCACTTGTCCAAATCAAAAACAAACACCACCAATCTCTTCCTCTCATCAAGCTCTTCATTTCTATCTTCTTAAAATTCCAAGACCACCATTTCGGTGCCATGGAGTTCCACCATTGAAGGAGCTTGAGCTTGTATTTTTACATATTGTTACTCTCCTTTGCTTCTAGGTAAGGAATCTCAAATAAAAACTTCATTTCCTTCATGTTTTTGTTGTAACCGAAAATACCTATTGAAGGAGCTCCTTGTGTGACCTTGTTCTAGCTTCATTCCAACTCTTCATGGACTAGGTGGAGTCCTCTCTTGTTAGATATTCAAACTCTCTTCAAAGATCAAGGTAAAACAACTACATTATGTTTTTGAAACAATGTAAAATTAGGGTTTACAATGGGATGAAGCTTATAGCTTGAATACTCATTATAATGTTTGTATATTGTTTAGAACTTGTCAAAGAATCAAATACCTTACCGGTTTTTAAGGGAAACAAGAAAGAAGTTGTTTGGAAGAAGAGGTAAATCTACTAACCTAATGTTGTTTAATGCCTTAGGAGAAATGAGCTTATAATGCTTGTTAAAACTACCTAAAGAGCAAATGGTGAATGACTTAGTAAAGTGTTCTCAAGAGCTTAGTAAAAGGCATATGTGTTGTTGAGTGTATTTGCAGGTCAAAGGCAAATATATTGTGGAAATTCAGTGTTTATGATTTATGCATCTTAAGGGCCTAAGAGCCATGTCATTTAAGGGCCTAAGTGCCATGCAATTTAAATTATGCACTATATTGTGATGTAGTGCTTTATGAGTGGAGTTTGTGTATAATAAGTGCTTGATGGATTTTTAGTGTTCTTGGTTTTTTGTTGGTGAAAACAATATGTTTTGGTTTAGTAATGTTCTAGGAGAACCTATGTCGAAATTTAGGTAATAAATGAGAAGTTCTAAGAGTTTAAAATGAGTTTGATAAGCTAAAGAGTATCTAGAATGGTTAAGTGTTTTCCTTGTAAAAGAAACATGCATTAAGGTGATTCTAGAGTGTAACAAGGACTTAGGCATGAGCTTGAGGTTTTAGTATGCACCAAAGTCATTTTGGACTTAGGTAAAGACTTGGGCAAACTTTGGTAAAATAAGGAGAAAGTGTAAACTTGGAAAAGAATTTCAAGAATGACATAAGGAGTTAGTTGTGAGAAATGATACTTGGGAGATGATGTTAAAATGAGGAGAAAACATTTGGGATAGTAGTTATCATAGGTATGAAATACCATTGGGAAAACTAAGGAGGAAATAACATAAGTGTTAAGGAATATTACAAGGAAATAAGTAAAGTCTTAAGGAATTAGAAAATGAGTTTCATGGATGTTGTATGTGGATATAAGGGTACCAAATGTTGTTAGGAAGCATTAAGAGGCTTTAGGAGAAGTTTGGTAAAGATTTGACAAAGTTTGGGTAAGTTTAGAGGACGTCCGACCCAGGGGTCCGACCCAGTTGTGGGTCGGACAGCCTCTGTTAGACGTTAGGAAAATGTTCTGTAATGGTCCGACCCAAAAGGGTGGGTCGGACATGGGTCGGACGGTCATATTTCAAAGGAGGGAAAATGTTCTGGAATGGTCCGACCCAGTCGAGTGAGTCGAACGTGGGTCGGACGGGCATGTTTGTAAGGCGGTAAAATGTTCTGTAATGGTCCGACCCAGAAGGGTGGGTCGGACATGGGTCGGACATGCATGTTCTGAGGTCGATGAAATTCTCTGTAATGGTCCGACCCAGTCGAGTGAGTCGGACGTGGTGGGTCGGACATGTCTCTGGAATGGTCCGATCCAGAAGTTTGGGTCGGACATGGGTCGGACAAGGTGAGGTTCTTCAGACCCGAAAACCACTGGAAGGGTCCGACCCAGTTGTGGGTCGGACGGTGGGTCGGACATACCAAAACTTGTAAAAAAAAAACAGAAAGAATGCTTATGTAGTAAACCCTAGGGTGTATAATGAAGGTAACCTAGGGTAAGTTAGACATTTAAACATGTCAAATAATCATGTTAAACACTCAGTAAATTTGGAGGTTAAGTAAGTTAATTAACCGACATTCTTGAATCATGTATAGGAGTGACCTACGGTGGAAACAAATCGAGGCAAGGACCAAGGTATGGTTTTCTTGCAGTCTGTTGTCTACCGGTTTACACCGGCTTGTGTGTTGTATGTTTTCTGTGTGTTTATGACGTTATAAGATCTAAACATGTAATGAGTTTACAGTTGTTCATATAATTGTGATGTTATGATGTGACTCATTCCCTTGTGTGTGTCTAACATGACTTACCACCTATTGTGTATTGGTTGTTAAGTTCCACTATGAACTTCTAACAAGTGTTAACTGGGAAGTGAGGAATCCGGTTGTCCGGTCATGCATGTAAGTTAAGAGTAGATATCTGAATCAGATTCGACTCTTATGTTGTTAAGATTGTTCTCCTTAAGTTTGGCGTTCGATCTCCCGCTAGCTTCCTCCAAAGCTTACCTATTCTGACTTATGATCGGTTTAGTGGGAACATGTGTTTGTGTGGTGTGTTCGGGTCACTAAATCCGAACCATCTGTGACTTAAGTTACTCGTTCGACTAACAGAACGGTAATGAGTGTGGTAACGAGCTTAACATGAGGGTGAATCATTCTCTAGGCTCTTGTGTTATTTGACCCTTGTGGTTTGTTATTGTGGAACGAAGATCCACTGTGTATGTGATGTTGTGCTGTGCACTATTGATGCTATGCCACATGTTATGTTATGTTATGTATATAAATGAATGCCATGTTATCATGACAATTAGCTGCGCGTATCCCGGTAGCCGATGGGCTGCGCGTTAACCATACCAGCCAAGGGTTGCTGACCCCCTCGGGGGATCCATATTTCTTATACTGCAGGATGAGGATCGAAGAAGCGGAGTGGCTCTAGATCCTAGGATGTGGTTTATTTTTGAGTACTTTTGGATGTTGGCCCGGGATGCGCCTGTGCTCCCGTGGCGTGATGTATATTTGGTTGTGACAGTTAACAGTGATGTGATACAGTGAAGGATATGTAAACACTCGGTATTGTATATGATGTATTTATGGTTTAGTTTTATGCTCGGGAGTCTGATCATCAGACCGGTACACTTGTATTTATTCTGCCTTGTCAACCACGTGGGTGGTTGACGGCGTTGTAGCACCGAAGCGTTAGTTACTGTTTAGTTATTTATTTCCGTTGCGATTTCATTTAGTGTTATGTGCGTAGTAGGGGTGTTACAAATTTCTTTCTTCTTTTTGACATAATAATTGTTTAGTTTTTCTTTCCTTTGTTTATTCCTCATTATTGGCTCAATTAATGTCCTCATTCTATGATAGACTTACGGCTGGTGGCTAAGGAATAATGGGGCTTTGTTTGCCACTTAAAACTAGAAGACAATACAAGTTAGGTAGGTGTAATACTTTTACAATTTAAATGTTGATTAGTCTCTTGGTTCTCCTTGTGTTTTACGGTAATACATATGGGTATAGACCACTGATTTCTTTGATAATTGAAGACCATATATCATGGCTAGGTAGGTAGACAATTTAGCTTGATTTTAATAAGGCAAAAAGCCCTCTTTTTCTTGTTGAAATCGGACACACATGTCCTATAAGACAATTGATTTTTGATTAATGTTAGACAATAGATCATGCTAGTTAGGTGGTGTATTATTTAGCTAGATAGACAGCAATAATCCCCCTCCTTTGTTGATCAAAATCGGCTGCATAGGAGACAGCACATGTAGTATAGGACAACTAGTTTTGTTTGATTCTTACAACTTGTATAAAGTAGTTCTAATTGTATTTTAATTCCTTTACTTTTGTTAAACTAATCCCTCCTTGTTATCTTGCAGGTCATACGGTGGAGGGGGTCTAAATAGACTGAATTTACTTGTTATATTTTCATATAATACATGCTAGGTGAGTCATATTAGCATAAGACAAATTTTTGAATTAAAACTAGCCAAAATAGGCATGAAATGGCGCATGGATTAGGGACCAAATGGGATTAATTTTTCATTTGATTTTTGTTACACTATATTGTAATAAGACCATACTAATATGTGTAATAGGTTCCCGCATTTAATTGGTACATTTATACCATGGTAAAAGATGAAAGTTTTAAGGTAAGAATGCTGATTTTAGGTACCTTTTTGACTCAAAAATCGCCCCTGGTTGTGCTATGATATTAGCATTGGCATTAGTTGATTTAGATGGTCAATTTATCCCCTTTTAAGATTATCAACTCGTGGCTACTCAAAAACTTCAAGGCAATTGCGTAAAACGCGTTTTTGTGACACCCGAAGGTGCGTTTCTGTGCTTTAAGGATTTTCTGGGAATTAATTAGTCGCTATGACTTCCAAGTGTTTATTGACATTTTTTATAGTCAATAATAATATGATAAGGTGTTACATTGAGTTATATGGGGTTATATAAACTCGTAACTCAATTTTCGGGCTACCGGGACACTCCCGGGGCAAAAAAGAGCGTTAAGAAATTCTCTCGAGCACTTTGTGTATTTTTGAAAAAGTAGCTCGAGTACTCTCTTTAGAATGTTGAATATAGATGATATGAACTCTTAGAATAATTTATATTGGAGTTTGTGCCACTTCGGTACCTCTCCTAGGCACTCCCGAGGGTTTATGGGGCCCTCATCGGGAACCTCCGAGCACTTTGTCTTTAACTGAGAATTTATCCTGAGAAATTCATCTTAAATGTTCATTAAAGTGTTATTGTGCATTTAGAATGACGTGTAATGCTTTACTTTATTTTATAAGGTATTTCCGGGACTTTCAGGCCTTAAGGGGCCCTTAAGGGAACTCCCGGGCATATTGTATTTTTACTCAGTTCTAACTGAGGACTTGTGTTTTAAAGGTCATAAAATGATCCTTGGTTAACTTCATATGACTTTTAGAGCTTATATAACTTGTTTATCTTAAGGTCGGGCTTTAACGCACGTTTTTAACCTTAAGGAGTTTAGGTGCGTTTTTTAACGCCCAAGTGTTTATATGATTTCTTAGGGTTTAATAAAGGGGGTTGCTATTCGCAGTACAAAATTACTAATCACCGCAGTACAAAATTTTTTTAATTCATATTGACGTTGTACACATGTAATGATGTGTCGTTGTGTTTTTTTTTCCAAAAATGATATCTGAAAGTAAATTTACCGAAGTAGTTTGTAGTTGATTAGTAGCGAATTTTACTAGTTACTTTTTTGTTGGAATCAATACAGGAACCTTTTTTGTAAAAAATAGTGTTAGATTACATTTTTATGTGTTTATATTATTAATTTGACTTAAAATTAATTTGTACTGCGAAATAGCAAAATACTTTACTATTTGTAGTACAAATTTTTTTTTCACCAAACTTAGTTGAATAAGTTTGAATGTTACGGGGAGACACTTTTTTTTGAAATAATTGACAATTGAATGACCAAATTTAAGTCAATATGATTAAAACAACAGCTAAGTTAAAGAAAAACTAGGTTACAACAACTAATTTATAGAAAAACTAAGTTACAAGAACTAAGTTAAAGAAAAACTAAGTTACAACAACTAAGTTAAAGAAAGACTAAGTTACAACAACTAAGTTAAAGAAAAACTAAGGTACAACGTTGATTCAACTATCTAACCTAGATTGTATTTGATGAATCCAAGGTCCGACAGTGTTTGGATCTCTATAAAAGAACCACTGTGGATAGACAGGGGGGAGTGGGGAGTCATCAACCATGTCGAATCTTACAAAATGACCCTGGGGGCAAATTCCTATGTGGATCTCTCCTCTTGGGCTATCACGATCGGTATAATTATCGAGCGGAAGGTATGTGGCACTTGCCATACCCCCATAGACAGTAGAGTAGAAAACTACTATCGAAGTGTATTTTGTGGCGATCGCCAACCCCATTTCCGTGTTCATCCATTTCTCTGGAGGTGTTGGCTCTCCTTAATTCCAATGAAGCGCTCTTAACATGCCGTTGTACGGTCATTCGTTAAAAATGGCCTTGTATAGTTGATTCGCAGGTGCTTTATTCTTCATGTGATTGTACAATGCTATACAGACATCTTTCCACCTCTCTTCATTTGAATATAGGTAGTCAGCAATGACCCTAAAACCACAATTCCCATCTCCACGAACATCAATATACCCAGTCATATATTGATATAGGTTGGGGTTGAAATTTTGGTAGTATGGGAAGTTGTCTAGGGGCAGGAATCGACTCGGATTTGATGATCCTCTATAACGTGATCTTCTATTTGATGGCGCTCCTTCTGACTGGCCTGCCCTTGGTCGATACGTTCCTAAGATGAAGGTTCCGTCGGTTTGGTCTTGAGGTCCCGATAGGTCTGCCAATCCCAACTTGTTCCAATGGCTCTCCTAATTGACACACCATATCTGGGTGAAGGAAGTTTTGGATTGACTGTAACATTTCGCCATCAGAGTAGGATCATCTAACTGTGCTACCTCAGAAGCTATATCTCGCCATCTATTTTGTTCTTCCTCCTTGTAGGATATCATATCAATTGTCGATTCATGTTTCTCCCAGCTTAGGGTATACCAGAAATGATGTATATCCCTCTTCGAGCATAGTATACCACTATCCAGCATGTAGTTTAATTTACAAGTGCAAGGTAATCCATGAGAGGTTACCTTGTCACATCCACAGAGTGAGCTGTCCATTTGCACATAATTCGCCCTTCCAAGCTCCTTGACTAGCTCATCCAAGCAAAGGACACTAACCTTCCCGATCAGGTCAGCAATTGGAACCCTCATGTGCTCTCTTCCGTGTTTTGTCCTGGCTGCCTCAAAATCCTTTTTTAACTCCCGGATGCTTGTATTCACATGATCGTTAATCTTTGGAAAGATTACATCCAAAGTGTGTCTAGCACTCCTTAATCTCGCCTTTAGAGAAGAATGTGCGCTCTCCACCCTATCAAATGTTTAAGTAAGTTTTATAGATCTATAACAATGACTGTATTATCTTAAAAATTACAAGATTAACAATTTTACCTATTTGTCGTTGTGTTGCCGAAGTGCAACACATTCTTGACCCAAGCCTCCACAAATTTTTCCTTGTATTTCTCCCAGACTGATGCAACATACGTAATGAAACGTGGGTAGCTTCGGTATGTATTCTTAAAATTTTCGTACCTCTCGTTGTACTCCTGCTCTGTGCTCGAGTAGACAACCGAAGTCCACATTCGGACTGCAGCCGCCACCCTTCCTCTATCACCCATATAAGTCTCGGCTTTCCCCTGAACGTTCCTACTTATGTGCCACCGACATAGTAGATGATGAGATTTAGGAAATACCTCTTCTAAGGCATTCATCAGGGCCAGACATCTGTCGGTGATAAATGTAGAGGTTGTAGTCCGCCCAAGGAGGTCCCTTAATTGTTGAAGTGCCCACACATACATGTTTGTTGATTCTGATACAAGAAAGGCGAAGACAATGCTAAAGTTTTTGCCTATACTCGTCATCCTGATGAACTGAACCAAAGGCATTTTTGCTATGTTTGTTTTATAGGTAGCATCAATGCCTATGACTTATGGGAACGCATGGAGCAGTAATCTAGAGGTAGGGTGTGCAAAGAAGATGGACCCAAGTCGTGTTTGATCCCCTAAATTGTGAAATATAATCATGTTATCTATCAAATTAATATGAAACCTAAATGATTGAAGTTATTTGAGACATACTGAGTTGACTTACTTGGTTTTGTAGTGTAATCGTAGTAGTAGTTGTTTTTGTCTAGCTCACTCAGCAGAGTCTGCACCATAGATCGGCCATCTCTCTTTACTAGTTTTGTTTTTTGTATCCGGTTGTATATGTCTTTCCTTGTTACTGACGTTTCTGGGTTGATTGTTGTGAGCTCTGAATAAATTTCACAGGGTGGCACACCGACTCTGCTTCTCTGATCGATCATAATCTCCTCCACCTAAGTCAAGCGTTTTCCCACAAAATGACCCTCTACCCACTCAGCGAGATCATGGTTATGCCATCCGTGACTCACTTGCAAGAAACACCCGTAGCTTGTGTAATACCCCTTAATTCGAAAAGGGCAACCACATTTCTTTGAACCATATGATCTGCGCTGGTTGATGACACCAGGTCGTGATGTCCTTCGTGGTTTCCAATACCTCTCGCATGTTATGTGGAAATCTTGGCCCGACCGAGAACTTTGAATTATGGTGTAGATATGGTTGGGATGGCCAACACTATCTACCCAAGCTTTCGCTTCTTCTTTACTCCTAAAGGCCTGGTTTTTTTGAAATAAGTAACATGTGTCCACCACCGGAGGTCGATTATACATCTCTTGCATGTAGTCATCCATCTCTGCATTATGATCTGGAACGCCTTCATCAAATTCATCCCAATCTGAATTAGTGGTTGAGTCACTTTCCTGCAATAAGGGTCGAGAGAATATTAGATGAATATTGAAATATGACATATTAGTGTGAATATGATTTACAAAGACAATAAACTAAATACTTACTGGGCTTGATACTGGAACATACTCATGATCGGAATCTGAAGATTGACTTATGTTTAGAGAGAGAGCTTGCACAGTTTTACGAAATTATTTTTGGAAGAGAGTTAGGAGATAGAGAGCTTCGAGAATATGGAGAGTGAGTGTGTGAAGATGAAATGGACGAGGCATCCCTTATATAGAGGTTGGTCATGAACTAGCCACAAGGTTACAAGTTAAAAAAAACGGTAACCTGGTACGTGCACAGTGACCTGGTACATGTACCTTTCCTGACATAAGTAATTACCTATGGTAACTTTGAATTCACTTTGTACTGCAAACGGTAACCTGGTACGTGTATAGTGACCTGGTACGTGTACCTTTCCTGACAAAAGTAATTACCTATGGTAACTTTGAATTCACTTTGTACTGCAAACGGTAACCTGGTACGTGTACCTTTCCTGACAAAAGTAATTACCTATGGTAACTTTGAATTCACTTTGTACTGCAAACGGTAACCTGGTACGTGTACAGTGACCTGGTACGTGTACCTTTCCTGACAAAAGTAATTACCTATGGTAACTTTGAATTCACTTTGTACTGCAAACGGTAACCTGGTACGTGTACCTTTCCTGAAAAAAGTAATTACCTATGGTAACTTTGAATTCACTTTGTACTGCAAACGGTACCCTGGTACCTGTACCTTTCCTGACAAAAGTAATTACCTATGGTAACTTTGAATTCACTTTGTACTGCAAATGGTAACCTGGTACATGTACCTTTCATGACAAAAGTAATTACCTATGGTAACTTTGAATTCACTTTGTACAACAAACGGTAACCTAGTACGTGTACCTTTCCTGACAAAAGTAATTACCTATGGTTTCTTTGAACTCACTTTGTACTGCAAACGGTAACCTAGTACGTGTACAGTGACCTGGTACGTGTACCTTTCCTGACAAAAGTAATTACCTATGGTAACTTTGAATTCACTTTGTATTGCAAACGGTAACCAGGTACGTGTACCTTTCTTGACAAAAGTAATTACCTATGGTAACTTTGAATTCACTTTGTACTGCAAACGGTAACCTGGTACGTGTACAGTGACCTGGTACATGTACCTTTCCTGACAAAAGTAATTACCTATGGTAACTTTGAATTCACTTTGTACTGCAAACGGTAACCTGGTACGTGTACCTTTCCTGACAAAAGTAATTACCTATGGTAACTTTGAATTCACTTTGTACTGTAAACGGTAACCTGGTACGTGTACCTTTCCTGACAAAAGTAATTACCTATGGTAACTTTGAATTCACTTTGTACTGCAAACGGTAACCTGGTATGTGTACCTTTCCTGACAAAAGTAATTAGCTATGGTAACTTTGAATTCACTTTGTACTGCAAACGGTAACCTGGTACGTGTACCTTCCCTGACAAAAGTAATTACCTATGGTAACTTTGAATTCACTTTGTACTGCAAACGGTAACCTGGTACGTGTACCTTTCATGACAAAAGTAATTACCTATGGTAACTTTGAATTCACTTTGTACTGCAAACGGTAACCTGGTACGTGTACCTTTCCTGACAAAAGTAATTACCTATGGTAACTTTGAATTCACTTTGTACTGCAAACGGTAACCTGGTACGTGTACCTTTCCTGACAAAAGTAATTACCTATGGTAACTTTGAATTCACTTTGTACTGCAAACGGTAACCTGGTACGTGTACCTTTCATGACAAAAGTAATTACCTATGGTAACTTTGAATTCACTTTGTACTGCAAACGGTAACCTGGTACGTGTACCTTTCCTGACAAAAGTAATTACCTATGGTAACTTTGAATTCACTTTGTACTGCAAATGGTAACCTGGTACAGTGACCTGGTACGTGTACCTTTCCTGACAAAAGTAATTACCTATGGTAACTTTGAATTCACTTTGTACCGGATCATCAACTTCTCCATGGTGTGTTTGGTATGCTTCCTTCGCCTAGAATCTAATTTGAATAGTGGGGGTGAATTCTTTTTAGGGAAAATTCACGATATAACCCTGTTTTCTTTCAGTAGCTGTTGAACTAGCCGTTGGACATGTCAGTGACCGTTACTCAAATATTATAAAAGAGGGTGCTAGTGTCCCAACATACTCATTCCTTACCCTGTGCTCTCAAACGCTGTCTAATTACATCTTGCTTGAACTCTTCATACCTTAATTCCCATTTCGCTCTCACAATCAAATGGATTTTCCTTTCTGTTTGCACGTTAATTATGTAGCTACTTTTGGTCGTCATGGAGCACAATTTGATAGAAGAATGTGGCACAGACGCGTAGAAGTTACTATGCCATATCCTAGTAATCTCCGTGATCTACAACGACGAGTAATTCGAGCACTACAGTCCCTCCTTGGCAGAATAAACATAACAACCATGGTGTATTTGGGGCTGGAGGGCGACTACGAGTGGACTTTTATTCATGTACGAAATGATACATCAATTCGCCGGATGATGGAGAATTACATGGAGTATAATGATTTCATCGCTCATATTCCATTACTTGTTATTTATGATCCTATTGAGCCCGATGATGATGATTTTCAACACCAAGAACCAATTTATGAGATGCGACGTAATGTAATAGCACAGGGAATAGAGAGACAAAGGTTAGGAAATAATTAGGTTATTGGTTATTGCGTAATTGGTCTTGTTAGTTCTCGTGTTGTCATACTTTTCGGGATTTATAATCTTCGGTAGATGTTTGGATGTGGAATAAACGTGTTGTTATAGTTATTCACTTTTAATTATGTGATTCATCAGATTTGAATTCGGGGACTTATCTTTCTTAGGAATTTCTACATTTTGATATATTTCATTTCTCGTGACACACCGTATTATCAATAACAGTAAAGGGAGGGACATTATCAGGGCATCCACCACAAACTTGGGGTTCCAGCTTTCATCCAGAAATTTGCAAGCCTCAATATTTTGGTCGGGCATTGATCTTAAGAAGCACATTTGTCAAATACTGATCGTTAACTTTGAAAGGAGCCATGCATTGTGTGACGACACCAAATTCTACCAAATTCTTCTTCTGCCAAGGCCCATAAATATCACAATTCTTTCTCTCAGGCAGCAAGCACAACAGAAACAAAGGCATTTCGGGAAGTTTCGATTGAAGCTGGTCACACATCTTTTCTTTCTTAGGAATTTCTACATTTTGATATATTTCATTTCTCGTGACATATACAATCTTTGGCACATGTTAGATATTTCATTTTAACACTATCATTCCTGAGAACACTGAACGGCCAACAAAGAATTTAGACCACCCAGATTGGCATTGCAGAAACAATGCATTTCTAGAAAAAAATTGGCATAGTCTCCCTTGTTTTTCTTATCTCCACCGGTTCTAAGAGCCTCCACAAAATCAACCAATAGATCATCAACAAGGTCACCAGCATAGTCAGCAATAATTTCACCATCACCAAGTCCACCAGAAAAAAACTACAGCCACACAAATTGTACTAGCGTCTAACACACCAAGTAAAAATGGAAGACAACAAACAGTTCCAAGATGATACTAAAATTTATTACATCCAAATCCAAGATGACAACCACTAGGGTGCACCATGCTGGCGCTGGTAACTATCCCATATGTATAAAGAGCTGAACACTTCTTCAAGACCATGAGTTGCAGCCCTTTGTTCTTCTTCTGGCATCCCCTGACGATAGTATGACCAGTCCCATGCATTGTTCTCTTGGTAGTACGGGCGTGCAAGCTCACTTGCCTCAGACAGTAGCTGTAACACACTAGGTCAGGTAAGTACACATAAAAAATAAAAGTGATATGTGATGAAGTAGTATGAAAATATGACTTACTAGACAGGGATCTGGACGATGAACCAGGGTGGTCTGATAACTCTCAGGGTTTAGGATCTTCAGGTGTGTATGCTTGGTGTACCAATCTAGGTAGAGTGGGTCGCAAGCATGCAACCGCGCATTTGTGGGTAGCAATTTAGGAGTGTTTTCCCACAAACTATACATGGGGGGGGGGGGGTATACACAGGTGTAGGGTGGGGTTTTTCCTCTTTTTTCAGACCTTGGGTTGGGTCTAATAGGAGGTTCAGGGATACCCTGAATGTAACCAAATTGGCGCAGACAACGCCCAAGCAAGTATGGCTCATTCAACCCCATAACCTGTATGTTACCTCTATACCATGTGCGCCCTCCATGAACATTAACATTATCCCGACCGTAGGGCAACCAATCAATCTACAATGAACATAAATAGTAAGATGTAACCAACAATGAAAGACAAAAATAATAATGGTTCAATGTGTTAGCAACTACAAACACTTACATTTAGAGCAGTCAAAGCATCTAGATGCTCACGATAGCCTTGCAGTGAACGATGATCCTGCACTTGAGAGGTAGATCTCACCCATCTTAGAGCCCAAGGTCTATCATCATTAGAGCGCCAGTCTGGGCTAATCGCTGGTCTTAATGTAGGAAAATACGCATAAATCCAGCATTGTGCATATAAAACACTAGAATGATTAAGCAGTACCAATTATTAATACTCAGTGAGTTATCATATACTAGATGCACATTAGGACACATACCTCAAGTAACATCATAGAACCAGCTATCCCACTAGAGCCAACACGAGAGGCTATCCCAAGCTGGCGATATAACCATGCAAGAGTACCAGCTCCCCATGCATATTTACGAAGCTTGGTAGCTTTCTTCATGGGAGCTACTAACGAGAACAGCTGTGGACTCAGACGACCATTTGATTTTCCAGCTAATATGGTGGTACCGATCAAATGATACAACCAACCACATGCCTGCTTCATTGGGTCTTCAGGTTCATCCCTACAGTGCTCCAACAAGCTCGCAATCGATACAACACCGGTATTAAACAATGTCTCTGTCATAGCCTCGACATCTCCTCCAAAATCAAGACAATCAGCCATTACCTCCTTCGACATCTCCCCTATCAATGAACGACCGACGATGGGGATTTGTAGTATCATCCACACATCATGCAGGGTAATCGTCATCTCACCGAGCGACATATGGAATGAGTTTGTATCAGGCTGCCACCTCTCCACAAAAGCACTGATGAGGGACATATTGTTGTATGGCATCGTAATATCCTGTAGGTGCTCTATACCAGAATAGTTAAGCATGTTCCTTGCTCTTTTGCAGGTTACTTGATCTTTTGGCCAGCATGTAAGCATCACCCTACGGGATTTGAAACTCAAAACCCCACGATCCTATATAATGACCAATATTCAACACTTACAAAATGTTGTATGATTTAAATGATCAAATACAGGAGAAGATTGAGAATATACCTTAGTCGAGGTCCATAAGTCAAGCACTACATGACCCCCGAAGCTAGTGATAACACTAGTGAGTAGTGGACCGCCAGGAACTGGCACCTCTGTCAACTTCCAAGAGGTAGGAATGACTGGAACCATCGCTAGCGCTGCTTCCTCGTCAGTGTCATCCTCCTTATCCATGACTTCATCATCTTCATTATCCTGCTCCTCATCCACGTCGGGTGAGTCCTCATCATCAGCACCACGACCACCGTCATCAGCATGTGGCGAACACTCAGTCATCACATGGTCCTCCTCATCACGGGGGGTGATGGGCGTGGTGGACGTGATGAACTACCACCGCCTAACGTCTGAGCTTCTAACGGAGCAGTCTGGTGGCTTGCTTCCCCCGAGATATTGTAGCTAGCGCTGTGCAGTGATCTGTCAGACCAAGCACTACTGGATGATGACACCACTGGCATGCGTCTCCTCGTATATTGAACACCGCCGAGTCATCCTCCGCTACCATTGGTGGTGCAGGTACTTCAAACGCCGGGTCGTTGAAGATTGACCGGGATGGAATGATGAATGGCGTGCTGCTTCCATGCGGGGGGTAGGATCACTCGGCCCTTCACCAGGAGCACGTACACCACGACGGTACGAGGCTGTCATAGGCTGCTCCGTACCCCGGTCTTTATTCTTCCTCTTTGTGTGTACATTTTTCACTGCTTTTTCAGTCGATCCATCACTGCATACGAATATCACACAGTTATATTCCTCATTCATAACATAAAAATTCAAACATTTATAATCATATCATTCACATTATTACAATTCAAAAAAAAATTCAAACATTTATAAATCAATCACAATATTTATTAGAATTCAAAAAAAAACAAATTAAAACATTTAAAAATCGTTCACAATATTAGAATTAAAAAATAAACAAATTAAAAAATTAAAAAATCATTCAAAATATTAAAATTAAAAAAAAACTGGGTCGAGCAGCGCAGGTGCTCTCCTACAACCCAGGCGAGCAGCGCCGCTCCTCTTCTTCTCTACTGGCGAGCACCTGCGCTCCTCTTCTTCTCTACCGGCGAGCACCTGAGCTCCTCGCCTCAAATGCACTCGAGCACCGCAGATCCTCGTCTCCAGCAGCGGCGAGCACCAGCGCTCCTCGTCTTCGTCGTCCGGCGCGCGCACACAGACTTCGAGCAGCCCGGGTCCTCGCGAGCTACAGATTCGAGCACCCCTGATCCTTGCCTGACTCCAGACCGAGCAGCAGCGGTCCTCGATTCTCTCCGGCTAGAGTGGCGCTGCTGCTCGCCCATGCCACTCTTTTTTTTTGAATATTTTCGAATTTTTCATGCTAGATCTAGCTCAAATGATGTTGAATTTCAAAAAACTAACACTAAATTCATACTCAGGACACCCAAATCTATAAGTTGCAAAAAAAAAATTTCGAAAAACTCACCGGAAAATTTTTCCAGCGGTGGTCCGGCGGTGGTTGGCGGCGGCGGGTGGCGGCTCCGGGGGCGGCTCCGGTAGTCAGAAGAGAGCTTCTTAAGGAAGAGAGATAGAGGAGAGAGAGTGAGTAAGTTAGAAATGAATAATCCAAGGAAGGTTAGACTATATATAGTACGAGCGTTTTTTACCCAAAATTGACGTTTTCAACTGCGATTTCAATACAACGTTCTGAAAGTGTAACAATGTTTGTAATTTAGTAATAAACAACATAAAATGTCATTAACTTATGTGGAGTCACAATTATAACGTTTAAATGTGATTAAAAAGGGTTTAACGTCTTTTATACGGGTTTATAATGTTTTGTTACAATCAGTGTTTTTTACTGTATACGCTCAAGAAATTATTTTTTAAAAAAAACAACAGTTACAACACGAAATCATTACATGTGTACAACGTCAATATGAATTAAAAAAATTTTGTACTGCGGTGATTAGTAATTTTGTACTGCAAATAGCAACCTAGTTTAATAAACCCCCAAATAATATTTATTTACTTATATTTAATTATTTAAATGTTAGGGGTATTTTAGTCTACCCCCTTAAAAGGACTTCGTCCCGAAGTCATAACTTATACTTACATATCCTATGGAATCAAGTTCCTCGTATCTATTCCATGTATGCTTATCATTCCTGGGTGTCAATACTATAGTGAACCTCTACATTCCATCTGTAATCCGAGTGTATGCAATTCATACATATACATAGCCTTATTCATGACATTCAATATAATTGTAACACAAATAACTTGGTAAATATTGTAAAGTAAATAAGTGCTTCCATAAACATCCAAGTGTTACATAGAACACAACAATAGCCATCCAGGTGTTACATAGAACACACAAGTAATCATTCAAGTGTCACATAGGACATAACAATAACCAACCAAATGTCACATAGGACATAACCATCCAACCAATTGCACACATGCGCAACAATCAAACACAAATAACTATACACAAAACCAATATAGACTGTAGATATGCAAGTCGCATGTGGTGCTCTACCCACCTTAAAAAGGGTTACGCCCACGTACCCCCACAAGTATACACAAAGCTAAGATAAAAGTGCTGGATACTTGTCTCGCATGGAGTCTTCTAACTCCTATGTCGCCTCCTCAATGTCGTGGTTTGACCAAAGAACCTTGACCATTCTAAAGGTCTTGTTCTTGGTCTCCCTAGTCTTGGCGTCTAAGATGCGAACTGGGGTCTCCACCTATCTAAGTTTAGGATCGAGCTCGAGTGTCTCGGGCTCTAAGATATGTGATGGGTGAGGCATTACTACTTTAGTTGAGAAATGTGAAACACATTATGCACTCTCCCAAGCTCAACAGGAAAATCTAATCTGTAGGCTAATGGGCCCACTCGCTCCGTAATAAGGTAAAGTCCTACATACTTCGGCTAAGTTTGTCCTTCTGCCTAAATCTGAAAACTCCCTTCATAGGTGAAACTCTAAGGAAGACTCGATCGCCTATTGCGAACTCGAGGTCTCTCCTACGGACATTAGCCTATGACTTCTGTCCTACGAGGTATAGTCCTCAAAAATCTATTTATTTCCTGACATGTTTCATAGTGCATTAGTATGCTGTTTGTTTGAATCCCGTGTGTGTGGGTGAAGGTGATCTACTATTTTGTACGTTGCCAATATTATCTCATGGCTTGTTTAAACTATTGTACATAACACACTTCCATTAATTGCCTCTTATAGTTGTAATGGTCGGAGCTCAGGTTTTGTATTAATATTAGGGCTTACTTAAAATCTCTCTCTTTGATTCAGATCATCATCTTGTGATTCTGGTATTTGAGTTTACTGTCACCATATTCGGTTTTCATTTCCAATGTAGAGTATGAGCTACGGTCAAGCCGTGCATCTTATGTATATTACAGAAAGTTTTCTTGATATTATTGATTCACCAATTGCCGGTAGTATATACACGATTACTATCGTCTGTTCATCAGGTATACCACAGTAGGGTTACCGCTAAGGTTTCTAACAAGGTATAGTTTCCTCTCAATTGGACATGTTCTTTCAGTTGTGAATCAATTCATGTGAGTATTAGTATAATGTTTCTACTCTTTATATTATACCATGTTTATAGGTAGGTTCCCATTTAATATATTGGGTTGAATTCATAAAGAAAGACATGGAAGTCGATCTTTCCTTTCAGATGGTAATTTGGCCATAACTTAGAAGCTAGCTCGAGACTACTCTCATTATTGATAATTGTCTCTTGATTTCTTATTTAATTTGTTAGCATGGTTCATGGGATAATAATGGTTAATATTTCCCTCCCAACAGACTATTTTTCCGATATACGCGGAGTTGTTTTAGTTATTTAATCTCCTCAGGGTAACTTGGACAACTTAACTCTTAATTTACACCTTCTACATCTCATATACTTATTAGTCAAATTTTATATTAGACTTAAGAATAAATACTTACGTATCACAGAAATATTTGTGACCACTTGTAAGGAGTCTCAGGAATCATCCAACCCTGACGGGGTCAGCATCGGTGTTGAACTATCCCTCAACTCCATTTGTGTTTGGTTTTCCCTTGATCTGACCAGGATCAAGTTCGACCTCCCACGTCAAATATCAAACAATCACATAATTGTCATTTCCCAAATTTTATCTTATCGAACTTTGTGACGTGGTGACTACTACATGTACCTTTTTCCTTGATTGTTATACAACTATTCCAATAACTGACATAACCTATACTTGAATCTAGTGTATTCCTTAATCCCCGGAACTAAGTTCCTTTGATCAAATCATCAAGCGGGGAAGCCAGTTTTTCCTCTTGGCATAGAAGATAAATTCTTATTAAAGCATCTAGGCTCATACTGTCCAATAATTATATCCATCAATCATTTTAACTCTTAAATCCACCATCCAAGTAATACATTAAGTTATGGACTTGGATATCTTAGAATACCTTCTTCTCTTTAAAAGATTCACCTATTATTTAACTCATTAGGGCTTGGTTATAGCCTAAACTTTAGTTATCATCACATGGAACAAAAACAGTCTCAGTTGGACTCCAAGGAAAGTCTTCATAACTTGATCAACAATTACAGTTCCATAAAGTATTATTTCCTTCGTCTTTAAAGCTTGGCTTTCCTTATTCCATCTAAACTCCATAAATCAGGTGAACCATATGTTCAGCCTAGGTTAAGTGTCTCTTAATACTAGTACCATCTCAAACTAAGGGTTTCCAGTTTGAATCCTACGGTTTGGTAACAAGACAATCAAAGCTTATTGTTTGTTTCTATCTCTTAGAAACGTGGTTAATCCACAAGCTCAATGGCTTCCAAAAATATGTCGATTAGGTGTATCAAATAGAGGATTTAAAATTCCTAGAGATTATATATATATAACGTAGGAAAGTTCACGTATAGAATACTTGTTACACATCAAGGGGTATGTTTCCCTACTTTTAAGTTTAACTTCCACTTACTTTTAGTGTATATATTAATTCAAACTCTTAATATAATTTACTATACCTTCATTGTAAGTGTCAAGGAGAGTTATTCGTTATCATGTTTAGATTAAGATTTATATTGCGTAGGGGGTTAACCTTATTTGATTTACTGCGATCTTTATTCGCATTCATAAATTGAGCTGTCATAGCAGACATATGCTCGTATAGAACCATAAGGATGGTGTAGGATGATAGCCTCAAAATAGGGTAGGTATATTTAATGATACTTTAGCCCTCTAAAATGTATCAATACTCCTCAACGTTTTAGGTTTACAACCTCCAATTTATATATGTAGCATTTGGTAGTGCTAATTAGGTAGTTCTCCCGACTTCAGAAAATATAGATTCGGAGTTTGTTCTCTCCCCTTTATTAATTAGGAGTCCAACACTGTCACTATATTGATACTAGCTGAGACCCTTGGTATTTGCTCAGGTATTTATAACCCGTGCTTATCCATGATGGATGTTTAGTTATATATTTTTTTTAGATTCTGTTTCTCTATTGTCATATTTCAAGGTTTCGTACTACCTTCTCTCGAAGTTAATAAGGGATTGTAAGATTTTCTAGTATCGCACTGAGTGGTGAGCTCGGTGCCTGGGCATCCCATAAAATTTCAGTGTTTGATCTTTATGTGTAGGTCTTCCTCAAACCCTTTTGACAATTCTTGTAGTCTTACGTATTTTAAATTAATTAATGTATTCTTTTTCATGACATCTGCTCGTTATTTCGGCAGGTCATAATTTGTAGTTACTGTATGTTTGGACAGTTGATAATGCCCTTCGGCACTTCATGTAAAACTAACTTGTTATTCCTCACTGTACTATATCGCACCCTTTATCCCAAAGATAATGAAATACCCCAAACCTTGATATGTGGTTTAAATATCAAATTATGGTATGTAAAGGCTAAAAAGTGCCTTAGTAACATCAGTGAACAATTTAAACCATAATAAATGCAATAAAGCATTAAGACACAGTTTGAGCAAAAACATGCTCTAAGCTATGAGTGAACTTGGTTAGGACCCAAAGAGCCTACCAAGACTTGATAACATTTAATTATGATTTATTAAGGCTAAATAAGTCCTTAAGAAACTTGGTAGACAATGAAACCAAACAAAACACAAGGTAATACCTTAAAGTCAATATGAGCAAAAATGTGCTCTAAGCTTGGTATAAATGTGTAAAGGACCTAATGGTCATACCTATACCTTATTTATATGTTAATGAACATATTAAATCAATTACTAAAGAAAACCAAGCTTGAAAACAAGTTAAAACACAAAATGTGCTTTAAGGAGTCTTAAAGCACGTTTTTGAAAAATTGTCTTGTAAATGAGTTTTGAATGGCTAAATGACCATCATTACTCTTTAATTAACATGTGTACTATATAGTATCACATTTGGGTGGCCATATTAGTGGGAAATCAAAAATTTCACTTCTATGTGCCTTGTTATAGGTGAATAGTGATTTTTATAACTAGTTTGTAACATATAATGTTATAAGTGATTAAGTTGGTCAACAAAGACCAAAACACCCTTCTATTAAAATGGGGGCCGGTTTTCCAAGGTGTGACTCACCACATTTGAACAAATAAGTAAGTTAAGTAATGACAAAGCAAAAGTACTATTTGCTTTTAGCTTAAATATCTCCAAAAGCAATTGTTATCTTCATTCTCTCATTCCTTCCTTCATTTCCCACGATGGCCTTCTTCTTCCTCCTCTCTCCATCGGTTTCCAACAGCCCACACTCATTCTTCATCTTCTTTCACTTGTAACTTGTGATTCCCTTGGCCAAATCAAATTCCAAGACCACATTTGTCTTAGTTAGGTCAAGCTCTACACTTCTACCTTTTCAAATCTTCAAGAACTCCATTTTGGTGCCATGAAGATTCACCATTGAAGGAGCTTGAGCCCACCTTTTCACATATTCATGCTCTCCTTTGCTTCAAGGTAAGGAAACTCAAAGAAAATCCATGTTTCCTCCATGTTTTCATGTTGTCCGAAAATTCACCTCACAATGGTGTATTTATCTTGCTTGTTTTAGCTTCATTTGAACCTTCCAAGGGCTAGGAGGAGTCCTCTCTTGATACTTGTTCAAGTTCTCTTCCAATTCCAAGGTAAAACAATTACCTTAATGTGTTAAAACTATATGTGTAACTAGGGTTTACAATGAGGAGAAGCATAAAGCTTGAATACTCATTATGTTGTTTGTACAATGTATAGAACTTGACAAGGAATCAAGTACCCCACCGGTTTGTAAGGAAACAAGGAAGAAGTTTGTGAGGAAAAAGAGGTAAATAAACTATCTCAATGTGTTTTAATGCCTTAGGAAAAATGAGCTTATAAATGCTTAATAAAATACCTAAGGAGCCAATGGCAAATGAGCTAGTAAAATGCTCTCAAGGGGTTTATTAAAGGAATATGTAATGGTGTATGTATTTGCAGGTCAAAGGCTTTATTATGTGGGAAATTCAGTGTTTATGGTTTATGCAATTTAAGGGCCTAAGAGCCATGCATTTAAGGGCCTAAGTGCCAAGCAATTTAAGTTATGCACTATATTGTGATGTAGTGCTTAATGTGTGAAGTTTGTGTATAAAATGTGTTTGATGGATTTTAGGTGTTCTTGAGTGAATTAAGGTAAAAACCTAAGTGTTTGGATGTGGGTATATACTAGAGAAGCTATGGCCAAATTTGGGAAATGTGTAAGAAGTTCTGAGTGTTTAAAGTGAGTTTTGGTGGACTAGGAAGTGTTAAAGGTGATTGAATGTTTACTTGAAAAGAAAACATATGTTATGGTGATTTAGAGTGATGCAAGGACTTAGGTGTTGTCTTGGAAGTCCTAGGAATTCAATGTGTGTTTTGTGAATGTATTAAAGTCTTGGAGAGTTGTTTAAGGTTTAGGTAAGGTTGGTGTTCAAGGAATAAGTGATGTTTAGGTATGATGTAAAAAAAGGAGATTTAGTTAATAAGAAAAGAAGTTGAGAGATGATGTGATAAGGTGTAGAGGAACACCTTGGTATTGTGGTCAATATAGGTGAAATGCCACCTAGAAATCATAAGGAGAAAACATTGTAAGTGTTAGGAATTTTGTGGAGATATAAGTAAAGGTTTAAGGAATTAGGAAAATAGTTTTGTGAGTGTTTAAAGAATATCTTAGGGTGTGTTTGAAGTGCCAAATGATGTTAGAACACATTAAGAGGCCTTAGGAAAAGTTTGGTGAAGATTTGGCAAAGTTTGGGTAAGTTTAGAAGGCGACCGACCCAGGGGCCGACCCAGTTTGTGGGTCGGTCGAGCCTCTGTAAAATGTTAGAAATGTGTTCGGTAATGGTCCGACCCAAAAGGGTGGGTCGGACATGGGTCGGTCGGTCAAGTTTCAAAGGAAGGAAAAATGTTCGCACATGGACCGACCCAGAATGGTGGGTCGGACGTGGGTCGGACGGACATGTTTATAAGGAAGTAAAAGGGGTCTGTAATGGACCGACCCAGATGTGGGTCGGTCGGTGGGTCGGTCGGACCAAAAACAAGGTTTAAGGTTATGAAATGATATGTGATGATGGGGGTTGGTAGGTAATGATGTTATAAGGATGTTAAGGACATGTTAGGGGAGTTTTAATGACACCTAAGTGGGTTAAAAGTTGTATTAAAATGTGAGAGTAAAACAAGTTAGAAATGTTAAGTTATGTAACTAAGTTAACGGGGAAAAATTAAGCATTGACATTAAATGATCAAGCAAACCCCGGTGTTAATGAAAACACGTGTGATATTGACAGTGTCGAGAATTGCTCGAGGAACATATATGGACAGGATAAGTGGACTCCGGTGACAGGTATGGTTTTCTTGCAACCTGCGTCCTACCGGATTACACCGGCTTGTATGCCAATGTGTTTTCTGTATGTTTGCCACGTTGTAAGATAAAGCATGTAATGAGTTTACAGTAATTCATATATGTGGCGTGTTCAACTCCGATACCAATTAACCTCGGAAGTGTTAACCTTAGTT
Organism: Limonium bicolor; assembly: GCA_023374045.1. Classification (NCBI taxonomy): domain Eukaryota; kingdom Viridiplantae; phylum Streptophyta; class Magnoliopsida; order Caryophyllales; family Plumbaginaceae; genus Limonium; species Limonium bicolor. Next base: position 148,571,955 of record CM041776.1, on the reverse strand, counting down.
AACTGAGTCTAGGATCACATGAGAGTTGGGTATTCGGAGTAAACGACCCGTACCAAGGGACGTACTAACCACGGCTATGCGTGTGTTAATTGTGTGATATGTGTATGTGAATGTAGGGTTTTCCCTTGTGTGTTTAACCCAGTTGTAATACTGTATGTGTGTAAGTGTGGTAGACTCCATAGTGGGGTTCTAACTATTATGTAAAGTAAGTATGTACTAACAGTAGTGAGGAATCCGGTTTGGCCGGTCGCGCGTTGTTTGGGAGAGGGTATCCTTTTTAGCCTTACCTTCTCTTTGTTATGGTTGTTTCCCTCACGGGTTATGATCTCCCATTAGCTTACTCCAAAGCTTGGCTATTCTGACTATGATCGGTTTAGGGGGGGGAACATGTGTTTGTGTGGTGTGTTAGGGCCTCCAAACCCGAACCAACCTTAACTTAAGTTACTCGTCCAACTATTAGGACGGTAATGAGTGTTGTTGTTATTGTATACGAGCTTATCATGAGACTGGCAACATCTCTAGGCTCACAGTGTGTAAACAATGTTGGGTCGGTTCCTAAGAGAACCACTCCCGTCATGTTATGTATGTATAACAATGTTTGGGTCGGTTCCTAAGAGAACCATTCCCGTATGTTATGTGTTTTGTTGTAATGCAATATCCATTGCGGTATAGGTTGTGCGCGTAGAAACGGTGCAAAGGGTTGTTAAGTGTTGTATGTAGTGTATGTTGTAGGTTGTATAATGTGAAGTGTGTTGTATAATGTGGAGTGTGTGGATCATGGATATGATTCCCGTTTGTGATAAGAGGCGTTTAAGGATAACCCGTTTTAAGGGTATGTGTCGTCTATTAAAAGGAAGTAGCTCCGTGGAGGAGAACACTCTAGGGATGATGAATACCATGGGTGACTGTTAAGTAGGATGTATTATCCGATTGTTGAGCCCATTGACGGCGAAATGTTAAGTGTTGTGTGTTGATTGTCACATGCATGATCTAAATATATCAACTGCATGCTAAGACGACAATTAGGTGTGCGTGGCCGGAGCATGTGGGCTGCGGGATTACCATACCAGCAAAGGGCTGAGCCCCTTGGGCCACCCCTTTCTCTTCTTTCCTATTTCAGGTAACGGAAGTGCTGGAAGCCGTTCGGAGAGTAGTAGGCGGGTAGTCTTGACATGGGTAAACTTAAGTGTATTACAGTAGGTGTAGTAAGACGATGTTGTTGTCGGCACCAGTTATAATACTCGGTTATAGTGATTGAAAAGGTGTATGTTGCGGCGGTTGTTGTTGTTAATGTAAAGGAATAACAATGTATAGGCGCTCGGGAATTTAGCCCATCAGACCGGTACAATGTATATGGATTAGCCTTGTTAGCCACGTGGGTGGCTAACGGCGTTGTAACACCAGGGAATTAAGTAATGTGATGAGGTTGTAAATCCGCTGCAATTTGTTGTAAGTATGCTATTGTTTGGATGGGTGTTACAAAAGTGGTATCAGAGCGAAGTATCGCTCTGATGACTGAATTACCGAGCTTAGGAAGTACCGAGTTAGGATTTAGTACTTTGGGTTAAGGGTTGAGTGATAGCGTGAGAGATACGCTAGATAGGAACTACCAGTGACTACTGGAAACCTACAATATCATTCCCACCCTCCACAATCCCTGTTTTATAACTTGGGAAACAACGCCAGAGAGATGGAAGTCCTCTCTTACTCGGGAAAAACCCGATCTGGCTGTTATTAAATACCTTTAGGGTACGGAGAACCTGTCATACGGTAGACCCCGAAAAACTGGGAGTCCCGGAGACGGTCTCCATCTGATAATGTTAACCGCATTTCATAGCAATGAATGAAAGATCTTGTGTATAGAGGAATAGAAATTTCCGACAACCTGGGTCGACATGCCAAGCAGTCGAGAATAACCAACTTACAACGCACCTACCGTGCAACAGGCAAGAAATGGATTAATAACACCCGAGACGAGTGTCTACGGGACCACAGTTGATAAATAAAACACCAACGGTATACCAACCGACAAAGGAACTACAACGTAGTGCCCAAACAAGAGACAAGTCTCGGCAACCACGACAAGTGCGTGGAACGGGCTACAGAGAGAATGCAATACTAAGAAAAAGGGGTCTCCCAGAATGGGAAACACCCTAGTTGATGATCGTCATGTGAAGACAGTGAGAAGTCACCTAGACAAGTTATTATCAAGATAGTAAGATCAGTGAGGGCCAACAAGGCCACTGATGACAGTGGGATAAAAACAATACCACAACCGGTATGTGTTAAACTGATAGCCAGTTAGCATGGCGCACTTGCCATAGCAAGTGCTGCTATAACAGGGCTGTTCAGGAAATTTATAATAAATACAAGTACTTAGTAAAGTACCACGAAGTTAAGTGTGAACATTATGACCATGGAAGGGCTTAACAGCCTGACCTCTGTAATTGTAAGTACACCAGTCAGCAAGAAGCGAGACTTGGCTAAGGTAAGAAGATGTTGTGAAACCGTGAAAATTTTCTTTCAAACCCAGATTTATTCAAACCCTTTTCTTTTCAAAACCAGATTTCCTTTCAAACCAACACTTCTTTCCAACCTTCTTTTAAACCAATCCAGTAAAACCAAGAGCAGTTGACAAGGATGCAACAATGGGTAAACCTTCCCTCGATTAAGTTCGGGAAGTAAGGAATGAATATTGTCACGGGGCAATATAAGGGAGTTGACAACAGAATACTTCACCTAGGCGTGTGACGGACACTACAAGTGTACCAACTGTGTTGTGGGACGACCGCACTCCGATAGGAGCATGTGGGCCTGACAGACCTACTTATAGGTTAGTTGGGTAAGTAGTAATGTATCAGTATGATACCCCATATATGTATACCAGTAGAGTCCGAAGCACGGGAAGTAGTCGACTCCGTCTACGGTCAGCAGTATAAATCAACAGGAGCTAGAAAATACAAGGAATGCTTGAAGTAAGGAATTCAGTTAAGTTATCAAGACTAAAAGGATTAGTGAACTCCTTTCAAGGAAATGTTTAAGAGTTAGGAAGTGCGATGGGCACAAACTGTTATGTAAAGACACCACATATGTCTTAAGGATCCTTAGGGATAAACATTATAGCTGGAATGGTGACCCAGCCTGTAAATGGCAAAGCAGATGCCTAATGTGGACACATTAATGTACAATGAACGGGATGAATTCCCAGAATAAGTACCTACACTACAGGAAATGTTAATCTTCACAGAAGAAGATAATAACCAGTTAAGAACGCAAACGGCGTGGCTAACCGAATATACCAATAAGTGTGAGCCAAATGTGAAGGCATAACTTAACAACACCCAGGAGCAATCCTTGAAGGGTGTTCACATCAACAATGTTGATGAAATGCATGACAGAAACACAAGGGTTGAAACTAACACCAGTTTAGACATAAATTGTCAGGAGACGACTGACAGACCTAAGGGGCATCCCATGAAAGGAAACGTGATGCAACGACCTTGTAATATTGTACAGAGAAGTACATGTGGTGGGAAAAAGCAGGATCATAATATAAATTCGATTGATGGTAGAAGTTTAGGTGTATAAGCAAATAGAGTGGTAAACGAACCACTGCATTAAGAGTGGGGATACCTCTCGACATTGTGACACGCAGGAGCGGTAGTTATGTGAACCAAGTTAGAAATATGTTAAGGATTGACCATGTTGTTATTGAAGGAGAAATGATGTGTATAAGTGAAACACCGAGCTGAATAACGCCGGCTTGTGACTCGAATGATCGAGCTCAAGGAGCATTTAGTGGTCATCCAAATGAGGGATGAACCATAATACGAATAATGTAAATTTATGTGTGGAAGCTAATGTGACAGTAAATACGATGTGAGTTAGTATTATACAATAAGTACGGTGCGCAACAAGCGACCGTTGTATAAATGTTGTTAAACGATAATGTAACAAATAAGACCAGTTATGAGTTAAACTCAGTGGAGATGCAAGACAAGTGATGAACACAGACTGGGCAATAAGCCAGTGTCGGTACTATATGATGAGGAACTCAGTGTGAATTCCATGGCAAATCGCATAAGTGATTTACTGTCAAGAGTTTACGCCTCTGCACTCTGTATGACTGAGTGTTTTGGTATTGCACTTGCGCAGTAATGATCGAATGAGATAGCTAGGAATTGGAAACATGTTGATTGTGGACAAATAATGTTATAATGGCCGATGCATCGGAAATGCAAGGCCGCACCAATAAAGTACTGTACAAAACCAAACGTGGAAATATGATTAACAGTAAGTGACTACAGTAGCACTAGCTGCCAGATGTCGGTATGGAATATACCACAAAGGTGTAAATAGCTGAGAGAGCACTACACCACTAGGTAGTAGCTCAATCTCACCCGACAGTAAGTCGGAAGGGAGCAAGTCAGTCATGTGAAATGCATAGCTGTAACACAAAATTATCATGGAAGTGGATGGAAAATGTGAAACTCACCGAATCCGCTTAGGGTAAAAGATACCACGCGTCGGTTGAGAAACCATTGTTACCAAGTGAAGGTGACAATTGGGGATGAACAATACAGTAAGAATAACAAAAAAGGGAGCAATTAAGCTCTACAGTTATTAGAGTTTCGCAGCAGAAACTAGGAACCAGTGATTCAAATGTACAACGTGAATAACGAACATGAGTGAATGGCTAATTATTAATGCTAAAAGCCTCACAGGCCAGGACCGAAACCGGTTATGAGCTATAACTCCAATGCGAATTCTTGGTTTATGGACTAAACCGCCATATGGTTAAGATCCTTTAATCAGAATCCATTGTGTAATAGACCGCGTGGAAGTTAAAAACACTTCACGACGGCAGAACATTTAAGCAATGTTAGTGACTGATTACGTGGGCGTAATCCCTTTTAAGGGGGGTAGAGCGCAAAACACTGGTGTACATTACCGTACAAGTGTACGTAGTGTATGTGATTTATATGTGCATAGCACAAAATTATATTATTGTTTTGATGATTGGTGCGTGTGTCGTAAACATACGCATTCATTCATGGTTATTTGGTAATTGCGCACAGAAGATGCGAATACCATTGTGATAAGTGGTGTGTTGTTGACAGTTGTATGTGATAGTATAAGTGTGGGGAGTAGAGAAACTCCCGGGGGAACAAAAGCCCCGACCGTGTATAAATGTAAAACCAGGTGTTGTATTTTGATAAAATATATGTATATATATACTTATAGTGATGCAAGAAAGGGCCTGATACCGACATAGAAACCTAGTGAGAATGAGATCCCTAGGCAACAGGATTAAAGTGAATGGAGGTAACTGATAGACGGAGTTTCTATCCTTTGGAGATGTTGTGATCATGACTAGAATGATTCAAAGATAGAAAATTGGAAATGAGTGATTTACTTGATGCTTGAAATGAATGAGTGGGAGGTGGAACTGATTTGCATGCGATCAGGGAAGCGAACACAAAATTGGAGTGGAAGGATAGTTCAACACTGATGCTGATCACATCAGGGTTGGATGACTCTTGAAACTCCCTATAAGGGTCACGATAACCACGCTAATAAAAGAAGCAAGAGCTTAAGTTGGACTTGGAGTTGTGTGTGTTTTCAAAAGGATTTTAAATTGGTATTATAGAACGTTGATGGATACTTTACGTAATTAAAGTTCTCTTACTTAACCTCACAAAGAAATTTTAAACTTAAGTGATTGTTTTGATCTCCCAAGGACACGGGGACGGAAGGTGTCCATCGCGACCGGGTTCTGCGGGATCACAGTGTATATCAGGATATTTTTGATTGCTATACATGCTCTGACATGTTGTGTGGTATGTGTAATGAATGTTGTTTGACTTGGATTCCTAAAGTGTATACTATCAAGACTATGTGTCTAAAGACTGTTATGTTGTGGGGACCTATGTGTCCAAATGTTGTTATTACCCAAGACCAGTGAGTCAAAGGGGTTGTTATGTATGTGTAAGGTTGTTAAGATACCCGGACCATAGAGTCCGAGGTTATCATGTGGATATGTTATGTTATGTGAGGATGTGAATGTGTTGCCCGGACCATCAAGTCCGAGTTGTGATGTAAAGGTGTATGGTTAAGGAAGTTTATTTCCAAGTGATTACTGTGTTCTAATCTAATGATATGTGAAGGTGTGAACTTCGAGGACGAAGTTCTTTTAAGGGGGGTAGATTGAAATACCCCAACCTTGATGTGGTTTAAATATCAAATTATGGTGTTGTAAAGGCTAAAAGTGCCTTAGTAACATCAGTGAACAATTTAAACCATAATAAACAATAAAGCATTAAGACACAGTTTGAGCAAAAACATGCTCTAAGCTATGAGTGAACTTGGTTAGGACCCAAAGAGCCTACCAAGACTTGATAACATTTAATTATGATTTATTAAGGCTAAATAAGTCCTTAAGAAACTTGGTAGACAATGAAACCAAACAAACACAAGTAATACTTAAAGTCAATATGAGCAAAAATGTGCTCTAAACTTGGTATAAATGTGTAAAGGACCTAATGGTTCATACCTATACCTTATTTATATGTTAATGAACATATTAAATCAATTACTAAAGAAAACCAAGCTTGAAAACAAGTTAAAACACAAATGTGCTTTAAGGAGTCTTAAAGCACATTTTTGAAAAATTGTCTTGTAAATGAGTTTTGAATGGCTAAATGACCATCATTACTCTTTAATTAACATGTGTACTATATAGTATCACATTTGGGTGGCCATATTAGTGGGAAATCAAAAAATTTCACTTCTATGTGCCTTGTTATAGGTGAATAGTGATTTTATAATAGTTTGAACATATAATGTTATAAGTGATTAAGTTGGTCAACAAAGACCAAAACACCCTTCTATTAAATGGGGGCCGGTTTTCCAAGGTGTGACTCACCACATTTGAACAAATAAGAAGTTAAGTAATGACAAAGCAAAAGTACTATTGCTAGTTTTACATATCTCCAAAAGCAATGTTATCTTCATTCTCTCATTCCTTCTTCATCCACGATGGCCTTCTTCTTTCCTCTCTCCTCGGTTTCCAACAGCCCACACTCATTCTTCATCTTCTTTCACTTGTAACTTGTGATTCCCTTGGCCAAATCAAATTCCAAGACCACATTTGCTTAGTTAGGTCAAGCTCTACACTTCTACCTTTTCAAATCTTCAAGAACTCCATTTTGGTGCCATGAAGATTCACCATTGAAGGAGCTTGAGCCCACCTTTTCACATATTCATGCTCTCCTTTGCTTCAAGGTAAGGAAACTCAAAGAAAGAAATCCATGTTTCCTCCATGTTTTATGTTGTCCGAAAATTACCTCACCATGGTGTATTTATCTTGCTTGTTTAGCTTCATTGAACCTTCCAAGGGCTAGGAGGAGTCCTCTCTTGATACTTGTTCAAGTTCTCTTCCAATTCCAAGGTAAAACAATTACCTTAATGTGTTAAAACTATATGTGTAACTAGGGTTTACAATGAGGAGAAGCATAAAGCTTGAATACTCATTATGTTGTTTGTACAATGTATAGAACTTGACAAGGAATCAAGTACCCCACCGGTTTGTAAGGAAACAAGGAAGAAGTTTGTGAGGAAAAAGAGGTAAATAAACTATCTCAATGTGTTTTAATGCCTTAGGAAAAATGAGCTTATAAAATTAATAAAATACCTAAGGAGCCAATGGCAAATGAGCTAGTAAAATGCTCTCAAGGGGTTTATTAAAGGAATATGTAATGGTGTATGTATTTGCAGGTCAAAGGCTTTATTATGTGGGAAATTCAGTGTTTATGGTTTATGCAATTTAAGGGCCTAAGAGCCATGCATTTAAGGGCCTAAGTGCCAAGCAATTTAAGTTATGCACTATATTGTGATGTAGTGCTTAATGTGTGAAGTTTGTGTATAAAATGTGTTTGATGGATTTTAGGTGTTCTTGAGTGAATTAAGGTAAAAACCTAAGTGTTTGGATGTGGGTATATACTAGAGAAGCTATGGCCAAATTTGGGAAATGTGTAAGAAGTTCTAAGTGTTTAAAGTGAGTTTTGGTGAACTAGGAAGTGTTAAAGGTGATTGAATGTTTACTTGAAAAGAAAACATATGTTATGGTGATTTAGAGTGATGCAAGGATTTAGGTGTTGTCTTGGAAGTTCTAGGAGTTCAATGGGTGTTTTGTGAATGTATTAAAGTCTTGGAGAGTTGTTTAAGGTTTAGGTAAGGTTGGTGTTCAAGGAATAAGTGATGTTTAGGTATGATGTGAAAAAAAGAGATTTAGTTAATAAGAAAAGAAGTTGAGAGATGATGATAAGGTGTAGAGGAAACACCTTGGTATTGTGGTCAATATAGGTGAAATGCCACCTAGAAATCATAAGGAGAAAACATTGTAAGTGTTAGGAATTTTGTGGAGATATAAGTAAAGGTTTAAGGAATTAGGAAAATAGTTTTGTGAGTGTTTAAAGAATATCTTAAGGGTGTGTTTGAAGTGCCAAATGATGTTAGAACACATTAAGAGGCCTTAGGAAAAGTTTGGTGAAGATTTGGCAAAGTTTGGGTAAGTTTAGAAGGCGACCGACCCAGGGGCCGACCCAGTTTGTGGGTCGGTCGAGCCTCTGTAAAATGTTAGAAATGTGTTCGGTAATGGTCCGACCCAAAAGGGTGGGTCGGACATGGGTCGGTCGGTCAAGTTTCAAAGGAAGGAAAAAATGTTCGCACATGGACCGACCCAGAATGGTGGGTCGGACGTGGGTCGGACGGTCATGTTTATAAGGAAGTAAAAGGGGTCTGTAATGGACCGACCCAGATGTGGGTCGGTCGGGGTCGGTCGGACCAAAAACAAGGTTTAAGGTTATGAAATGATATGTGATGATGGGGGTTGGTAGGTAATGATGTTATAAGGATGTTAAGGACATGTTAGGGGAGTTTTTAATGACACCTAAGTGGGTTAAAAGTTGTATTAAAATGTGAGAGTAAAACAAGTTAGAAATGTTAAGTTATGTAACTAAGTTAACGGGGAAAAATTAAGCATTGACATTAAATGATCAAGCAAACCCCGGTGTTAATGAAAACACGTGTGATTGACAGTTGTTCGAGAATTGCTCGAGGAACATATATGGACAGGATAAGTGGACTCCGGTGACAGGTATGGTTTTCTTGCAACCTGCGTCCTACCGGATTACACCGGCTTGTATGCCAATGTGTTTTCTGTATGTTTGCCACGTTGTAAGATAAAGCATGTAATGAGTTTACAGTAATTCATATATGTGGCGTGTTCAACTCCGATACCATGTAACCTCGGAAGTGTTAACCTTAGTTAACTGAGTCTAGGATCACATGAGAGTTGGGTATTCGGAGTAAACGACCCGTACCAAGGGACGTACTAACCACGGCTATGCGTGTGTTAATTGTGTGATATGTGTATGTGAATGTAGGGTTTTCCCTTGTGTGTTTAACCCAGTTGTAATACTGTATGTGTGTAAGTGTGGTAGACTCCATAGTGGGGTTCTAACTATTATGTAAAGTAAGTATGTACTAACAGTAGTGAGGAATCCGGTTTGGCCGGTCGCGCGTTGTTTGGGAGAGGGTATCCTTTTTAGCCTTACCTTCTCTTTGTTATGGTTGTTTCCCTCACGGGTTATGATCTCCCATTAGCTTACTCCAAAGCTTGGCTATTCTGACTTATGATCGGTTTAGGGGGAACATGTGTTTGTGTGGTGTGTTAGGGCCTCCAAACCCGAACCACCTTAACTTAAGTTACTCGTCCAACTATTAGGACGGTAATGAGTGTTGTTGTTATTTGTATAACGAGCTTATCATGAGACTGGCAACATTCTCTAGGCTCACCAGTGTGTAACAATGTTTGGGTCGGTTCCTAAGAGAACCACTCCGTCATGTGTATGTATAAACAATGTTTGGGTCGGTTCCTAAGAGAACCATTCCCGTTATGTTATGTGTTTGTTGTAATGCGATGTGGTAGGTTGGTATTAGGTTGTGCGTAGAAACGTGCAAAGGGTTGTTAAGTGTTGTATGTAGTGTATGTTGTAGGTTGTATAATGTGAAGTGTGTTGTATAATGTGGAGTGTGTGGATCATGGATATGATTCCCCGTTTGTGATAAGAGGCGTTTAAGGATAACCCGTTTTAAGGGTATGTGTCGTCTATTAAGGAAGTAGCTCCGTTGGAGGAGAAACACTCTAGGGATGATGAATACCATGGGTGACTTGTTAAGTAGGATGTATTATCCGATTGTGGAGCCCATTGAGGCGAAATGTAAGTGTTGTGTGTTGATTGTCACATGCATGATCTAAATATAATCAACTGCATGCTAAGACGACAATTAGTTGTGCGTGGCCCGGTAGCATGTGGGCTGCGGGATTACCATACAGCAAAGGTGAGCCCCTTGGGGCCACCCCTTTCTCTTCTTTTCCTATTTCAGGTACGAAGTGCTGGAAGCCGTTCGAGAGTAGGACGGGTAGTCATTGTACATGGGTAAACTTTAAGTGTATGTATACAGTAGGTGTAGTAAGACCGATGTTGTTGTCGGCACCAGTTTATAATACTCGGTATAGTTGATAAGGTGTATGTTGCGGTTGTTGTTGTTAATGTAAAGGAATAACAATGTATAGGCGCTCGGGAATTTAGCCCATCAGACCGGTACAATGTATATGGATTAGCCTTGTTAGCCACGTGGGTGGCTAACGGCGTGTAACACCACCGGGAATTAAGTATGTGTTGAGGTTGTAAATCCGCTGCAATTTGTTGTAAGTATGCTCTTGTTTGATGGGGTGTTACAGATAAACTCGGTTTTGTATTCGGTTTAATACCCTTAATCCTATGGTACATTAATCTGGATTCTCCACTATATATCAATGCGTCCCCTGACTGCCAAAATAATTTTGTTCGCCTTTTTCATCCTTTTCTTATCACTGTATAAAAAACTCAGCATCATCTCCTATGGAGAATGATACAGCTGGTATCTCTTTCCTTACTCAATCCTTACCCATACACATCATATATAATCTAAGTTTGATTTACTCCCATATCTTGGAATATAAAATCCTCCAAAGGCCTATCCCCAAAGTTCTACATTTATTTCAAATGGCTATTTGTTCTTTTATAGTTAAGTATTTCTAGAGTAGGATCATACCGGTCAAAGTACTTGGCATTCTGCCTCTGGATATTCCCGACCTTCGCTCATAGGCTCAGGTGATCTCGGTCTCATAGGTAAGGAAAATAAATATCGAAGTATCCTATTAGGTGAGAGGTTACCTAAGTTAGGTCTCTCTAAATTTTGATACTTACTAACACATACAAGTCTCATCGACTGATAAATATAACACACATTCATGCATCATGCATTAGGTTTAAGTTCCAGGCTTACCGGTTTCGCGCTGAGCGCTAGCCTCAGCGCCTGAAGTTCCCACTGTGTATAGGGTATTTCTTCATGGAACTTTCTCCTTCCCCTTCCGACTCCCGGATGAGGATGGTTGTCCTGCCGGTCCACTAGTATAGGTGTTGTTCTGCGGTGCCTAGCCTCCTTTTGGTCCGCCCGCCTCATTAGCTGTTGTTCTCTGTGAACCTCTAGCTCCCTTGTATACTCGGCTCCCTGGATTGGAAAAGCATTCATACTCTCTGTGACCTTCCTTTTTGCAATAGCGGCACTCCACCTTCCTTCTTGCGCAATCTACGCCTGGGTGATTCTTCCCACAGCGTTTACAGTAATAGTGACGTCGGGTTGACTTATTGTCTCTAGGTGGTGTTGTTCTTAGTGGTTGAGCAACAATAGTTGGGCCGGTCAGATGAGGGACTTGCTCCTTCGTCTTCTGACCATGGAAATCCTTCTGCCCCTTCTTCTTTTCAAAGAATTTTTTCCCCTTCTTGCAGAATCCGCCAGAGGTTGCTCCATCATCATCTCCTTCAGTACTCTTCCTTTTCTTTCTTCCTGTGTCGGAATAGTCGACTCCTGGTATATAGTCCAACAAACTGGTGATCCACGCGTAGTACTGGTCAACTGTTTGACTCCCTTGGATTAAAGTCTCGATCTCCTGCCTTTTTCTCAGTTTTAGGTGTTCGGGGTAGTACTTCTCCCGCAATACTTTTACAAACGCTGTCCATACAAAGTCCGGTGTAGCTCTACGGTGGCCCTCCACAGACTGCCACCAAACGTCAGCTGTGTCCTTCAGGTTGTATGCGGCGATGTCGACCTGCTGGTCTTCTGGAACTCTGACAGCCTTGAACGCCTTCTGGTGCTCTGCAATGAATTTCTCCAGTGCGGCGGGGTCCGGTTCCCCTGAATAAATTGGTACTCTCGCGTCTGCAACGCTCTTCAACCAGTTGGTTTCCCTGGGCTGCGGCGGGTGGGGTATGGCTCCCGTAAGTTGAGCTCCTAGCTGCTGCGCGAAGTCTGCCATGGCCGCTGCTAGGCCTGGTACTGTTGGAACATCTGCCGGTGTCTCGCCACCGCGTCCACCGCTGTCTCCATGTGGTCTTCCGCTTGTGACATCTAAGACAGTATACTATTATTTCTACTCGGTTGCTACACCATCATACACAATCACAGTCATGTAAGTAAGCTAACTACTAGCAATAAAATATCCCTAGGGTTTTTCTAAGTCACGTATCCTCAGGGACGTTTCCCGTATCCCAATATTCCTATGCTCATTGTCCTAGACTCAGTATCTTTTCATCAGAGCGGTACTCCGCTCTGATACCACTTTTTGTAACACCCCTAATCCTAAACCTGTAATATCGTCACATGTCGTAGCATAATAAATAACAATTCACAGCGGAAAATAAAGCCATCTACCTTGGTGTTACACGCCATTACTCACCCTCGTGAGTAACAAGGCATCCTTACCCTTCCAACAATACAACTCTTCACGCTGTGATGAACAGATACTGAGCACTCTAATTATTACAACCCAAATCCAACTAAATGAGCAACTAATGAAATACAACAATCTCCTTAATACATTACATATTTAAAACCAACGGCGTTTGTTGAAAACACAACAGCTACCCCCTTGTCCCGCACTCCGGCTTGAGACTTCTTCAATAACCTGGAATGTTTGGCCCATTGAAGGGCTCAGCAATCGAAATGCTGGTATGCTAAAAGTAGTCTTAAATCATCAAGATTGTTTAAGTCGTTTTAGCCATCTTGATATTAGATTCTTTACATAAATGCCGGTTTATAATAATAAAGTAATAACTGTAACATTGAAGTTCACCTGCAAACATCAGTGTACAATAGTACACATCACCAATAACCACACAATAATAATCCATACCAATAACCAATAATCACACATCAATAATCCACAATAATAACTAGACAAGATACGCGTATTAAACTGTACTTGTTAGTTGGACACCTGGCCCTTATCCTTTAAATCAATTATTAAACCCTTTCCAACTAAATTCCACCTCAGGCGTCATGTCAAGACAATCCTTAATAACTTATTAATGGACATTAGTCCCCTGGGTTCCAATGGAACCGTTACCAGCTGACCTTATGGCCCTGGACAAATATATATATTGACCGATCCGGTCGAACCTGTGCACCAACGGCAGTGCCTTCCGCCATCCCCGAATGTGGCTGATGGATTTCCTTTGAGTGACTCCCCATTGAAGTCTCTCGTAGTGATCACGATGCGCAACCAGAAAGTCGAAACAGTCTGGATTCCACCCTTTATAAGTTAGCCCTTTTTGTCAGTGACATAATAACCAATCCTTGAGTTAAGACTATAACAGTTGACCATCAGTTAGGTTTAATAATACCTAAAGATCAGTTAGTCTTGTTCCAGTTTAGATGTATAAACTTCCAGTCATAAGACGTTCGCGTAAAAATAAAACGCAGTGGTGTCGAGCAATACAGTTTACAATATCATATACAAAAATCACAGATATCGCTCTTAACAATTTAAACACACAACGTCTGGACCTTAGGAAAAATCCTTAGGACATTCAGACCACACAATTAACATACCGTTCACCGTGATAACAGCTAGCTTGACAATTCACGCTTTAACAACAGTCCTTCCCGTACGCTGTTATATTTACAAGCAATACCGGGTATATAATAAACTATCCATTAAACATTACAATACTGTCACTGTAGAACTAATACTTGTAATATACTAATCCTGTAAGTTCTTTATTTCCCCTTGTTATATTACAGTGACTCTAGATAGTTCAACAGTTCGTTATTTTATGTGATATTCACATGTGATAATGAATTTCCACCTTGTAGTATATTTCTACTTCCTTAATTATATACTCATAATTGTTTCCACTTATTCTATATATATTATCCCTTGGTCATTTTTATTATAACCACAATTATTTTATAAACTTTATATTATACTCCATAATATACCATAATACATTATATTACCTAGTTTTACATCCTTTCCTTATTAAATTACAAAACCAACCTTATTATTTCGGTATTTATATTTTATACCCAACAACTTTATAAATTACTAGATAACCACATATAATTTCCGGTAATCATAATTTGAACCCATTAACTTTTACAATTTTCCAACAACCATATACTTTTATAATTTACTAAATACCCATATTAATTTTCGGAAATTATAAAACAATTATATTAACTTCTATAAATTGCCAAATACCCTTATAACTTTTATAATTCACCAATTACCCACATTAACCTTTGTAATTATTAATCATCCACATTACCTTTTTAATATACCAAATGTCCACCTTAATTTTCGTAAATTACAATCTCATTATACCAACTTTTATAAATTACAAATAAACCCCTTAATTTTTGATTTTAACTTATATTTTCCTTTATTCACTTTTAAACCCCAAAACATCATATAAGTTACATATTAACTTATAAACTATAGTTTAAATATTTTATTTCTTTAAATAACCGAAGTAACCCATATATTTCTTAAATTATGATTTCACCCCAAACCAATTCGGTTTTACATAGAATCTTCCATAAATTACATATTCACCCCAAGACTTTTATAAACTTAATATTTTATGTCATAAATCATTTTAACCCAAAGTTTTTGGTCAACACTTTGACCAAGACTTAATTTCATAATTAATACTTTGATAAACCCATAAAATGAAATACCCCAAACCTTGATATGTGGTTTAAATATCAAACTATGTTATATAAAGGCTAAAAAGTGCCTTAGAAACATCAGTGGACAATTTAAAACATAGTAAAGTGCAATAAGCACTAAGACACAGTTTGAGCAAAAACATGCTCTAAGCTATGAGTGAACTTGGTTAGGACCAAAGAGCCTACCAAGACTAAATAATATTCAATTATGATTTAATAAGGCTAAATAAGTCCTTAGGAAGCTTTGGAAGACAATGAAACCAAACAAAACACAAGAAAATACCTTAAAGTCAATAAGAGCAAAAATGTGCTCTAAGCTTGGGATAAATTTGTATAAGACCTAATGGTCATACCTATACCTTATAAATATGTTAATGAACATATTAAATCAATTACCAAAGAAAAACCAAGCTTGAAAACAAGTTAAAACACAAAAGTGCTTTAAGGAGTCTTAAGCACGTTTTTGAAAAATTGTCTTGTAAATGAGTTTTGAATGCTAAATGTCCATCATTACTCTTTAATTACATGTGTACTACATAGTATCACATTTGGTGGCTATATTAATGGGAAATCAAAATTTTCACTTCTATGTGCCTTAGTTTGTGAATAGTAACTTTTATAAGCTAGTTTGTAACTATAATGTTATAAGTAATTAAATGAGTCAATAAAGACTATTATACCCCTAGGTAAAATGGGGGCGGTTTTTCATGTGTGACTCACCACATTTGAACAAATAAGTAAGTTAAGTAATGACAAAGCAAAAGTACTATTTGCTTTTAGCTTAAATATCTCCAAAAGCAAGTTATCTTCATTCTCTCATTCCTTCCTTCATTTCCCACGGTGGTCTTCTTCTTCCTCCTCTCTCCATCGGTTTCCAACAGCCCACACTCATTCTTCATCTTCTTTCACTTGTAACTTGTGATTCCCTTGGCCAATCAAATTCCAAGACCATATTTGTCTTAGTTAGGTCAAGCTCTACACTTCCCTCTTTTTAAATCTTCAAGAACTCAATTTTGGTGCCATGGAGATTCACCATTGAAGGAGCTTGAGCCCATCTTTTCACATATTCTTGTTCTCCTTTGCTTCAAGGTAAGGAACTCAAAGAAAAATCAAGTTTCCTTCATGTTTTGTGTTGTCCGAAAATTCACCTCACCATGGTGTATTTATCTTGCTTGTTTTAGCTTCATTTGAATCTTCCAAGGGCTAGAGGAGTCCTCTCTTGATACTTGTTCAAGTTCTCTTCCAATTCCAAGGTAAAACAATTACCTTAATGTGTTAAAACAATATGTGTAACTAGGGTTTACAATGAGATGAAGCATAATGCTTGAATACTCATCTATTGTTGTATAATGTTTAATAGTTGAAAAGGAACCAAATGCCTTACCGGTTTTACAAGGAATCAAGAAAGAAATTTGTGAGGAAAGAGGTAACAAGCTATCTCAATGTGTTTTAATGCCTTAGGAGAAATGAGCTTATAAATGCTTATTAAACTACCTAAAGAGCAAATGGTGAATGACCTAGTAAAGTGTTCTCAAGGAGACTAGTAAAAGAACATATGTATTGGTGTATGTATTTGCAGGTCAAAGGCATACTTATGTGGGAAATTCAGTGTTTATGGTTTATGTTATTTAAGGGCCTAAGAGCCATGTTATTTAAGGGCCTAAGTGCCAAGCAATTTAAGTTATGCACATATTGTGATGTAGTGCTTAATGTGTGAAGTTGTGTATAAAAATGTGTTTGATGGATTTTAGGTGTTTTGAATGAAATAAGGTAAAAACCTAAGTGGTTGGATGTGAGTATATACAAGAGAAGCTATGGCCAAATTTGGGAAAGATGTGTGAGAAGTTCTAAGTGTTTTAAGTGAGTTTTGGTGAACTAGGAAGTGTTAAAGGTGAATAAATGTTTACTTGAGAAGAAAACAAGTGTTAAGGTGATTTAGAGTGATGCAAGGATTTAGGTGTTGTCTTGGAAGTTCTAGGAATTCAATGGGTGTTTTGTGAATGTATTAAAGTCTTGGGAGAAGTTGTTTAAGGTTTAGGTAAGGTTGGTGTTCAAGGAATAAGTGATGTTTAGGTATGATGTGAAAAAGGAGATTTAGTTAGTAAGAAAAGAAGTTTGAGAGATGATGTTAAGGTGTAGAGGAAACACCTAGGTGTAGTGGTCATTATAGGTGAAATGCCACCTAGAAATCATAAGGAGAAAACATTGTAAGTGTTAGGAATTTTGTGGAGATATAAGTAAAGGTTTAAGGAATTAGGAAAAAATAGTTTTGTGAGTGTTTAAGAATATCCTAAGGGTGTGTTTGAAGTGCCAAATGATGTTAGAACACATTAAGAGGCTTAGGAGAAGTTTGGTGAAGATTTGGCAAAGTTTGGGTAAGTTTAGAAGGCGACCGACCCAGGGGTCCGACCCAGTTTTGGGTCGGTCGAGCCTCTGTTAGATGTTAGGTAAGTGTTCGGTGATGGTCCGACCCAAAAGGGTGGGTCGGACATGGTCGGTCGGTCAAGTTCAAAGGAAGAAAATGTTCGCACATGGTCCGACCCAGAAGGTTGGGTCGGACATGGGTCGGTCAAGGTAGGATTCTTCAGACCCGAAGACCACTGGTAGGGTCCGACCCAGTTGTGGGTCGGACGTGGGTCGGTCGGACCAAAAACATGGTTTAAGGTTAAGAAATGATATGTGATGGGGATTGGTAGGTAATGATGTTATAAGGATGTTAAGGACATGTTAGGGAGTTTTAATGACACCTAAGTGGGTTAAAAGTTGTATTAAAATGTGAGAGTAAAACAAGTTAAAAATGTTAAGTTATGTAACTAAGTTAACGGGGAAAAATTAAGCATTGACATTAAATGATCAAGCAAACCCCGATGTTAATGAAAAACGTGTGATGTTAACAGTTGTTCGAGAATTGCTCGAGGAACATAAATGGACAGGATAAGTGGACTCCGGTGACAGGTATGGTTTTCTTGCAACCTGTGTCCTACCGGATTACACCGGCTTGTATGCCAATGTTTTTCTGTATGTTTGCCACGTTATGAGATAAATCATGAAACGAGTTTACAGTCGTTATTGTTATTGTATGTTTACGTGCCGATACCGGTAACCTCGAATGCGCTTGAAGGGCTAGTTAACCACTATTAGGTAAACGTAGGAGAACGGTATCCGGTAACAACGTTTCCGACTTAAGGAACGTTCTAACCACGGCTATGCGTGAGTTGGATATGTGATGTTATGCGTGATGTTTGTATGTGAATGTATGACTCTCTCTTCCCTTGTGTATGTCTAATAAGACTTAACCCAATGTTTGTGAATGTTCAATAAAGTTCAAGTTGAACTTCTAACAAGTGCTAACGGGGGAGTGAGGAGTCGGTCTGTTCCGGCCACGCGTGTGAGTATGGGGGTCGTTGTCATAGCAGGTTCGATCCTCTCTGTATGTTATGGTTGTTTTCCAATTTGGTTCCCAACCTTCCCTTTAGCTTAACCAAGGCTATTACTAATCACGTCGGGCCACAGGGGCATACTATTGTTATGTTTGTTTCGGTGTGCTTGGATCACTATATCCGAGACACCTTGTGTTAAGTTAACCGTTCATTTAACGAGACGGTAACGAGTTATGTAACGAGCTTATCATGAGACTGGCAACATTCTCTAGGCTCACCAGTGTATTAGTAATGTTTGGGTCGGTTCCTGAGAGGACCATTCCCGTTATGTTATGTATCTTGTTGTGAAGCAATATCTATTGCGGTGTTATGTTGTGCACGTGGAAACGTGCAAAGTGTTGTTAAGTGTTGTTATGTAGTGTATGTTATATGTTGTAAAATGTGGAGTGTGTGGATCTTGGATATGATTCCCAGTTTGTGATAAGAGGCGTTTAAGGGTAACCCGATTTGAGGGTATGTGTCGTCTATTAAGGAAGTAGCTCCATCAGAGGAGGAACACTCTAGGGATGATGAATACCATGAGTGACTTATTAAGTAAGGATATATTATCCGTTTGTTGAGCCCGTTGAGGTGAATGTTATGTGATGTGTGTTCGTTGTTACATGTATGATTTAAATATAATCAACCGCATGCTAAGACGACAAGTAGTTGTGCGTGGCCCGGTAGCATGTGGGCTGCGGGATTACCATACCAGCAAAGGTGCTGAGCCCCTTGGGGGCCACCCTTTCTCTTCTTTTCCTATTTCAGGTACGAAGTGCTGGGAGCCGTTCGAGAGTAGGACGGGTAGTAGTCGTACATGGGTAACCATCTAAGTGTATACATACAGTAGGAGTAGTAAGACCGATATTGTTGTCGGCATCAGTTTGTAAATACTCGGTATAGTTAAAAGGTGTATGTTGTTGTTGTTGTTGTAAATGGAAAGGGTTAATAATGTATAGTTGCTCGGGAATTTAGCCCATCAGACCGGTACAATGTGTATGTATTAGCCTTGTTAGCCACGTGGGTGGCTAACGGCGTGTAACACCAGCGAGATAAGTAATGTGATGAGGTTGTTTTCCGCTGCAGATTATTGTAAGTGCGTAAATGTTGGATGGGGTGTTACATAAAATCATAAGTAATTCTCGGCCATACACTATATTTTCCAATAATTACAAAATAGCCCCAAAACTTAATAAAATGTTATTTTAACACTTAAACACTTATTTAAATTTATCAAAATTCATAATATTAATTCCTACCTTATATTATATCAAAATATACCAAATCACCCTTAAATTCTCGGTAATTTAATTAACACACCAAACCTTTTAAAATTTACATTTTAACCACATAACCTATTAAACTAGTAATTTAAATACTTGTAACTATTTTTAATAATCCCAAAATTTATAATATAATCTAATACACTTATATATATCTCAAAAATCATCAAATGAAATACTTTGCTCTCGGTTTTAATATTCCTTTACCATATAGTTTTAAAACTTGATTTAAACCTTATAAAATACATATAAATGTATATAAGCCATATAACACTTCTAAAAATTATGCTAATGACTTAGAATGATTATAAACTCAAAATAGAACATTTAATCCCTAGATAATTTGGTTTGACCATTTATGTATCATAATTAATTTTTGTGACACATATTTATACCTTAAGGTAATAACCTTACCTTATATGTTATAAATTATTTTCTTGGTATTATAACCCATAGAATTTCGGCCTTAATTTATTTAGAGGTTATATATAATTTTTATACCAAGGTTTGAAGCTTAAATCAAGCTTAAACTTAATAAACCTTAATTATATATACTTACTCCTTAAATCAAGACAATTCTTGTACTTGATTTCTCCTTGAATTCCAAGCTCTCCAAATGCTACCTTGATGAAAAGAATTCGGACTCCTTGTACATATTTAGGAGAACCATTTGTTAGCTTCTAACAAGGATTTATAAATAAGATTTGGAGTAGTTTTACAAGAGTTTACCTTAGGAATTTTTCAAGGAATTTTCGGTAGACCTTGAGATGATTGTAGATCTAGATTTCCTTCATGAAATGATGAAGAGAACCTTGGTTTAGAAGCTTGAATTTCCGGAAATGATTTAGGTAATTACTTAGGATTTTTCAACATGAAAATATACCTTAACTTGATCTTGTTGTTCCTTGTGTTGTTGTTGAATTTAGGAACCTCCTTGGAACACTTATGCTTGGCGAAAATTGTAGAAATTGCTAGGATGATTTCTTGCTTCAAGACTTAGGAGATTTAACTAGGAATTTACATAGAAATGGTGTTAGAACTTAATTCACAATTAATGGAGCTTTAGAGCTCTAAGGAATTAACTTAGCAAAGGAAGAAGAAAATAGAGAAGAGGAGAGCCTTACCCAATCGGCCATGGTGTGGCAAATGAAAGAGTGAGCTAACTCACGTATGAATAAGGCTTGCCAAGGTAGGAATTTCTTTCTTCTTTTTGACATAATAATTGTTTAGTTTTTCTTTCCTTTGTTTATTCCTCATTATTGGCTCAATTAATGTCCTCATTCTATGATAGACTTACGGCTGGTGGCTAAGGAATAATGGGGCTTTGTTTGCCACTTAAAACTAGAAGACAATACAAGTTAGGTAGGTGTAATACTTTTACAATTTAAATGTTGATTAGTCTCTTGGTTCTCCTTGTGTTTTACGGTAATACATATGGGTATAGACCACTGATTTCTTTGATAATTGAAGACCATATATCATGGCTAGGTAGGTAGGCAATTTAGCTTGATTTTAATAAGGCAAACAGCCCTCTTTTTCTTGTTGAAATCGGACACACATGTCATATAAGACAATTGATTTTTGATTAATGTTAGACAATAGATCATGCTAGTTAGGTGGTGTATTATTTAGCTAGATAGACAGCAATAATCCCCCTCCTTTGTTGATCAAAATCGGCTGCATAGGAGACAGCACATGTAGTATAGGACAACTAGTTTTGTTTGATTCTTACAACTTGTATAAAGTAGTTCTAATCGTATTTTAATTCCTTTACTTTTGTTAAACTAATCCCTCCTTGTTATCTTCAGGTCATACGGTGGAGGGGGTCTAAATAGACTAAATTTACTTGTTACATTATCATATAATACAAGCTAGGTGAGTCATATTAGCATAAGACAAATTTTTGAATTAAAACTAGCCAAAATAGGCATGAAATGGCGCATGGATTAGGAATCAAATGAGATTAATTTTTCATTTGATTTTTGATACACTATATTGTACTAAGACCATACTAATATGTGTAATGGGTTCCAGCATTTAATTGGTACATTTATACCATGGTAAAAGATGAAAGTTTTAAGGTAAGAATGCTGATTTTAGGTACCTTTTTGACTCAAAAATCGCCCCTGGTTGTGCTATGATTTTAGCATTGGAATTAGTTGATTTAGATGTTCAATATATCCCCTTTTAAGATTATCAACTCGTGGCTACTCAAAAACTTCAAGGCAATTGCGTAAAACGCGTTTTTGTGACACCCGAAGGTGTGTTTCTGTGCTTTATGGATTTTATGGGAATTAATTAGTCGCTATGACTTCCAAGTGTTTATTGACATTTTTATAGTCAATAATAATATTCTAAGGTGTTACATTGAGTTATATGGGGTTATATAAACTCGTAACTCAATTTTCGGGCTACCGGGACACTCCCGGGGCAAAAAGGAGCGTTAAGAAATTCTCTCGAGCACTTTGTGTATTTTTGAAAAAGTAGCTCGAGTATTCTCTTTAGAATGTTGAATATAGATGATAGGAACTCTTAGAATAATTTATATTGGAGTTTGTGCCACTTCGGTACCTCTCCTGGGCACTCCCGAGGGTTTATGGGGCCCTCATCGGGAACCTCCGAGCACTTTGTCTTTAACTGAGAATTTATCTTGAGAACTTCATCTTAAATGTTCATTAAAGTGTTATTGTGCATTTAGAATGACGTGTAATGCTTTACTTTATTTTATAAGGTATTTCCGGGACTTTCAGGCCTTAAGGGGCCCTTAAGGGAACTCCCGGGCATATGTATTTTTACTCAGTTATAACTGAGTACTTGTGTTTTAAAGGTCATAAAATGATCCTTGGTTAACTTCATATGAGTTTTAGAGCTTATATAACTTGTTTATCTTAAGGTCGGGCTTTAACGCACGTTTTTAACCTTAAGGAGTTTAGGTGCGTTTTTTAACGTCCAAGTGTTTATATGCTTTCTTAGGGTTTAATAAACCCCCAAATAATATTTATTTACTTATATTTAATTATTTAAATGTTAGGGGTATTTCAATTATGGCCGAGTAACATAGGTGAAAGTATAAAATTTGTTAAAGATGTTAAGTGTGATTACTAGAAGAGCTAATCTGGTGAATTAGATGTCTAGTACTACCGCTTTCACTTGGAAGTTAATTAGTGTAAACTAGATGTGTCCTAGGGCTAAAAACATGATTGTTGATTGTTCTGGTCATTAGTAACCTATTATGGCAGAATTGGCCATAAACTATTAAAGAGATGTATAGCATGATTTTAGGATGAAGATGATAGTTTAAACTAAGCTAGGACTTAAAGTCTTTAAGTCTAGTATGTTGGGAACTTATATGTACAGTCTTAGAAGGTTGTTTATGGTGGCATAAACTCCTAAGATAATCTGGTTAATATTGTGTTGTTATGATCGAAAATGTTAGGAACCAATTATGGTTTGATTCAGGTTGTAATCTATAGTTAAATTATGTCTTAAGCTAATCTAGATGAGATAGTTAATAATAGAACTGAAATGGATATGATTTGTTTGTTTGATCAAGACTTGTTATTAAGGTATGATTTATGGTTGTTTGAATTGTTAAACTGAGGTATTTGATGCTGTGTGATCTGGCCGAAGGTGCCATGTAAGATTATGTGACCATAGCCTTTCTTTAAGTGTTGTTTGATTATTGTTATGTCCCTTGTGTTTGAAATTATGAAATGGGATTTGTTAAGTGACTTGACTATTGATTCTTGTTATACTTTAAATTGTTATATTCTGATTAATGAGGATTCAATGAGTAACTCATTGGAATGGATTGTTGAGATATATGGCCATATGTGGAACTTGAGCAGTAATTGCCTTCTCATGCATTACTGGACTCATGGTATGCCTTGGGCTCCATGAGATGCTTCATGGTTTCCTACTCTATAGTTTAAAGGTACTATAGGGGGTGTGCACATCTTTTTGGGCCAGGAGTGCGTTTAGGAAAGGTTGGATCGCCTCAATGATCGAGATTCGTCC
This sequence comes from Limonium bicolor, assembly GCA_023374045.1. Taxonomy (NCBI): domain Eukaryota; kingdom Viridiplantae; phylum Streptophyta; class Magnoliopsida; order Caryophyllales; family Plumbaginaceae; genus Limonium; species Limonium bicolor. The sequence goes on along the minus strand of CM041776.1, from coordinate 148,548,116 downwards.
CTTGAACTGATTTGTGTGGAATGGAGAAATTGATGACTAAGGAAAATATGTGAATTGATTAACATGTACTTGTGCAGGTTTGGATGCCTTATTGTTAATGCTTGAACTCTTGGTTGAGCAAAGTTTGTGTATATACCATCAAGTACTTTACTAAGTTATTTTTTGATGGTAGCTTTGATTTTACTCAGCTTTGCTGACTTTTTGGCTTTATGCCCTGTGGTCTTTTCTCTGTGATTGTATGAATGACCATAGATGCAGGAAATGAAAAAGCTTCTCCTTAGTTGTGGAGACATCCGAGAGTGTGGGCTTTTGGGGCTAGAAGACCATCACTTTAGTCTCTTTTGGTTTCTAGATTAATGTATTAGGTTGTTCTATAACTTATGTAACACAAAGTCAGTTTGGTTGTAAATTAAGCCTAAGCATTCACATGGTTGTGAATGTGGCGGTAACGCCCTACAAGACTTATGCTTCCGCTTAATTAATCTGAGCAAGTTTATTATCATATGGTTAGTAATTTAGGGGCGTTACATGATATAAGTGATTGATATATTTATAGAATAGAGATCCCTCTGAAAGAGCTGGAGATAGAGGGAAAATTGAAACTTTGAGGGAGTTGACCCTTAGTATGGGCAGAATCTTAGAAAAGCAGGAAGAAAGGGCAGATGTCTCGAAAGATTTCTCTCGTAGAATTGCTGCACTGAAGCCTAGCACTTATTCTGGTGAGGAAGATCCTGTAATCCTAGAAGATTGGTTGAGGGAGTTTGACAAATTGTTTGATATAGTGGATTGCCCTGGAGATAGAAGAGTTAGTGGAGCTGTTTATTATCTTAGGAGTGAAGCAGATCTCTGGTGGACTTTAGAAAAAGAAAGATTGCAAGGGGAACCCAATTTCGTAAGGGAAGCCCTTAAGAGTGTTATGAGGAAACGATTTTATCCAGAGCATGTTAGACTACAGAAATATCATGAATTCGCAGAGCTGAAGCAACTGTCTGATGATGTGAAGACTTACCATTCTAGATTTATGGAGTTAGCAAGGTTTGCAGCTAATATGGTGCCTGACGAAGATGCTAAGGTCCAACGCTTCATCGGGGGACTAAATTGGAGTCTGCAGGAGGCGCTAAGTGTGATACCAGTGACTACCTTGCAGGAAGCTTATAGTAAAGCTGCTAACTTATACCGGGTGCAGCAAAGAAGGAGAGAGGTGCAGACTAAGCAAAAAAGGAGGTTTGAATCTGGAGCTGGTGAAAGAAATAAAGATAAGAAACCTAAGTTTGAAGGGGGGCAGCAAGGAGGTAAAATGTCATGGAATCGATCAAGTTACCCTGGGCAGAATTCTTACAAAGTTAATCAAGGTCAGAAAGTTAGGCATTTTTATTGCAAGTTGTGTAACAAAGATCACCCGGGAACAGAATGTTCAGGGAAACCGGTGAAGTGTTTTATCTGTGGAGAGTTGGGGCACAGATCCTTTGAGTGTAGCAAGAAGAAATATGGTGGTGGTGGTGGGAATATGAGTGGCAACCGAAACCAGTTTCAGCCACAAGCTAATAACCAAGGTTACCCCAACAGAGCTTACAACAATAATCAAGGGGTAGTTCAAAGATCAAATTTCAATGATAAAGGAAGTAACCAAGGCAGGCCACAACAGAAGAGCGGTAGAGAAAGTCAAGGTCAAGGGCACATTAATGTCATCACTAAGAGTGAAGCTGGGAAAGAGGGAAATGTCATAATAGGTATCATCCCAGTTTTTAATTCAGAGGCTAAAGTTTTATTTGATTCTAGTGTGTCGTGCTCGTTTATTTCCTTTGCATTTCTAAGGAAAATTGGAGTTACACCTGTGACTGAAGTTGATATTACTGTGGCTACACCAACGGGAAAGAAAGTTAAGTGTAGTAAAAAGATTGAGGGAGTGAAAATATGTATAGATGGTAATGAGTTTGGGGTAGATGCAGTGGAGTTTGAATTGAAAGATTTTGATTTAATACTGGGAATGGATTGGTTGAGTAAGAATAAAGGGCGTACCGATTGTGAAAGGCGAAATGTGAGTTTGGTGGGAAAAGGAGGGAAAAGAGTATCTTATGCAAGTAAGAGCAAGAATAATGAGGTAAGAGTGGTATCTGCACTAAGGCTGTGGAAAGATATCAAGAAGGGATACCCAGCTGTAACACCCCGTCTCAATCCAATCGTGGTTATCGCAAACTTATCACCTTAAATACAAACGTAGTAGCGGATTCAATTACATTCCAGGACCTTGCCACGGCCTGACTAACAGAATATATCGAACATTAGTACTTACAAGCCTTAACCAAATACATACCCTTCTTACAATCCCCTCACATCCAATACATCTTACTAACTTAAAATGCCATACGAGAGTACATGCACAACTCGTAGGCCGCACATAACCCGTAACGCGTGTACCCCATCTTACTCTCGTGACGGCCGCCTCCTGACGTTCACTTGTGTAGTAAAACAGCCCCCAAAGGGGGTCAGCAAGAATGCTGGTACGATCCTCTCGTGGCCCCCAAGCTAACGTGGCTACGACGACTATTTGTCGATAGCATGGAGGTTGATTAGATGCACAACATAATAGAAAGTGCAGTAAACAACAAGCCAAATATGATCAATCAAAGTTCAAACACAATGAATGACTTAAAAGTGTTCCCTTAATTATTGAGTCAATTACTTAACTCCTTAAATTATGTTTCCTCTTATTCTCAATCCAACCTTATCTTACCTCAATCTTAGTCCTTATCTTAGTCTTAGGAAACAAACCATTCTTTAAATAGAAATTGATGTAGCTTATCTCAATCTTATAATACAAACCATCCCTTAAATAGGAATGGTTGCAACTTATCTCAAACCTTATCTCATATGTGCTAACCGTTCTCTCTAGAACTGGTTAACCCTTAGTTCATTGTTTATTTTCGTAGGGCTTGGTTAACCCTAGCCAGCAGCAGGACACTTACCGGCAATAAACAACATTCTTAAATTGTTGGGGATGTAGGCTAGATCCCCCCACGCCATCTTAGTATGCCTCCCTTCTAAAACACGTAGTCCGAGGAGGTCGAGTCTATATGTCGACTCTAGGCGACGAGTCCGAAGACAAGTCATATTTGGAAGTTGGTATCTGATAAGGATACCGACCTCCCCCAATACACATGTGCCGGTACCATTCCGAATTCCTCACTCCCCCCAAGTTAAAGTTAGTAGTAGTCTCAATGCAATGTTTGTTTGTTAAACCTCTTTCGGTTATTAACAAACTAATATTAGGGAGTGTTCCTTAATCTCACGCAATACTTTACTAAACACTAGTTAGTAAGTTCTCACGTATGTTGTGTTAGTTTTCAAACATCACACAACGATACAATCAACATAATATTCCGGTTGCATGCTTTATCTTGTTTAGTGAGCACACAAAAACAAATAGCACACAAGCCGAGGGACACCTCGTTAGCAAGCAGGTCACAAGAAGACTGTACCGTTCACCGTTGGTCATTTGGTTGCTTACTCTCCTCCGGAGTCCAACTCTCAAGTCCTAAAACATTGATTCAGTTTTAGGTTGTTAATCACTTAACTTAATTCAACTTAATTAACTTACTTAACCCATAATGATTCCCCACCTAACACCTCTTAAGTTTTACAACTTATTCTTACAACCTAACCTTAAACTTTTAAGTTTATACTTAACTTAAACCCTTAGGTCTTTATACCTCTAATCATCAATGCCCTCTTAATGGGGTACCATTAATACCTCTAAACTTTCTTAGGGTTTCTTTCTTTTTTTTACAACTTAAGGGTCGACCGACCCTACCGACCGACCTTACCCAAGGTCGGTCCATTCCAGAACTTATTGCCGTTGGAAAATTTTACCCCGACCGACCTTGCAAGTCCGGTCCCCAAGGTCGGTCCATTCCCGAGAGTTTTCCCCGTTGAAAATTTAAGCCCGACCGACCTTGTCAAGGTCGGTCCCAAGTTCGGTCGGTTCCACAGACCAATCCCCGTACAAAATTTAGACATGACCGACCTTGTAAGTCCGGTCCCCAAGGTCGGTCCATTCCAGAGACTCTTTCCGGTAGTGTAAACTGGGCTCGACCGACCTTGCAGGTCCGGTCCCCAAGGTCGGTCTGCTCCAGACATTTGTTTTTAGATTCCCATTTGACTCCAAACTTCTCCACAAGTTCCCCCATGTGTCCTAATACCATTTAGACACTTAAACTCACCTTAGAACTTTCACCAAACTCTCTAAAACAATTTCCAAAGATCTTCTTAAACAATTACTAAATTCTTATAAAACTCCAAACACTTAGCACTTATTTCCTTACATTTCCAACTCGTAATCTTACCAAAACTTCAACCAACCCAAGTGTTCCCTCCTTAACAGTTTGAGCACTTTATAAACATCATTTTCTATCTTCAGTTCATTTACCAAAACTTCCTCAAGTCATCTTGCATATCCGTGCACAAATGCCTCTCCTTTCCATTTGTTACTCATCACCCTAAACTCATGAACTTACATATACATTTCCTCCATCTTCTTGGCACCTTACATTGTTCTTCATTTACCTTGACCATTCTACACCCTCCTTAGACATTTCCATCTCTTTTACCCTATTTACTCACCATTCTCATAATCACACACTTTTTTACATTCCTAGTCATTTTCCTCGACAATTGACAACATTATCCTTCAATTTTCACTTCCATCACCCAAGTCCACTCATTACCATCCACTAGAACCTTATTAATCCACTACTAGTATCTTCACCACTTACACAAGCTTCCCAAAATTCTCATTGTTATATTCCCTAGTTCATACCTAAATCATGTTAAAGCATTATACACCTTCTCCTTCAAATTTATGCACAAGTCTCACCATTCCTCTTACCATGACTTTGGTGTGTTCAATACACCCATCAAAACTCCAATTTCCTCATAGACAATTCTAGGTCATTCTAAACCTCAAGAACTCCTTAGCTAACTCATTTCCACTCAAATTCCTCATAATGATCCCTAATGAATCCTAGGGCATATTAACTCACCTCCACCACTTAAACACTTTGCTTTCTACTAAAATTTCGCCATAGCTTCTCTAGTATATTATCATGCCCAAATGCATTGTTTTCCTCATTCAACCATCTCACACACATCAAGTTCTTTCTCATCATATTTTATTTCCCAAACCAACTCATTCACAACAAACTCATTATAATGCAATAATCTTAAATTGCATATCACTAAGGCTCTTAAATGACATGGCTCTTAGGCCCTTAAATGACTTAAACTTAAACACTGAATTTCCCACATATAAAAGCTTTCAACCTGCAAATACACCCAACAATCTTATAGTAGTTATAATGCTCTTAAAATCCATCTTAAACTTATCTTACTAACTCATTCCCATTGGCTCCTTAATCACAAGTTCATAAGCTTGTTTAAATTCTTTTTCCTAGGTTATATAACCCATTACATAATGTAAGCTTTAAGCTACATTAGTACTTATCTAAATACCACCCCTTAAACCATCTTAAGGTAAGTAATTTACCTTGTTTTTCCAAGCTTCTCCTCACACTTTTCTCCTTGGTTTTCCTTGTTTAGTTTTCGGCCACCAACTTAGATTTCCTTGCCAATGTTCTAACCAATCCACAATAACTCTAATGAGTGCTCATGAACACACTAACCTTAAGGAATCATACCTAGGTTAAAAATGTGTTTAAGGCACTAAAATGAATGTTTTACCTTGGAGTCTTAAGATAGGCTTGGATATGAATCAAGAAGGACCTCCTCTAGCCCTTGGAGAATAGAATCAAGCTAGAACAATGGATAAAACAAGGCTCCATGAGAAGGTAATTTTCGGTCATGAAGGAAAAGTGATGGGAACTTGTTTTTTCTTACATTTTCCTTACCTAGAATGAATGGAGAAGATAATGAACACCTCAAGCTAGCTTTTCCTCCTCCAATGGCGATTTCCCATGGCTCCAAAATGAGGCTTTTCAAATTTTGAAAATATAGGAAGCAAGGCCTTGGTCTAACTAAGAGAAATCTATGCTTAGTTTTTGATTTGGAGCTAAAATGAGTATTTGGTGAGCAAATGAATGTGGAGGTGCCATGGCTGCTGCCTGGAACGGTTTTGGAACAGAGAGGGGGAGAAGAAAAGGTAAATAGTCTTTTTCACTTTCTTTCTCTTCTTTTCTTATTTGATGAAGCCTATGGTGACTCAACCTCTTAAAAACCGTCCCCCCTCTCATCCAATTAGATATTTAGGTGTTGTTTGACCAATGACCACTTAAGAAAGTCATTTGACTTATTTTGGGCACTATTTGGCACTATTCACAAATTAGTGCACAAATTGTGAAAATTTTGGTTTCCCATTGATTTAAGCTTCCTAATGTACTAATTAGTACACATGTTAATTAAGGTGTAATCATGGGCATTTAGCCACTCAAAACCCATTTCTAAGTCAATTTCTCAAAAAGGTGCTTTAAGGAGTCTTAAAGCACATTTTGTGTCTAAGCTTGTTTTTGAGCTTGGTTTTCTTTGCTAATTGATTTAACATGTCCATTAGCATGTTAATAAGGTCTTATAATGATATTTGGGTGCTAATCAAAGTCACTCCAAGCTTAGAGCACATTTTTGCCTAAATTGCCCTTAAGGCGTTTTCTTGTGTTTTCCTTGGTTTAAATTGTCTACCAATCTTTCTAAGGCATGTTTTAGCCTTATTACATCATAACTTGATGTTTAATTAGCATACTTAGGTTTGGGGTATTTCAATCTACCCCCCTTAAAAGAACTTTGTCCCCAAAGTTCCCATGCATCTTATCTTATTAGAATACATGTCTTACCTCATTCCTTAGATCATATAGATCACACTTATGTGTACTTAATCTTATTGACTCATTAGATTCAGCATATGCTTATACTCATATTGTAACACCCCTCTCCATAATCACGATATAATCCCTCACATAGCAATAAATAAAACGTCTCGCAGCGGAAAAATAAATAACAATTACAAAACTCACATGGGTGTCACCGGCCATTACTCGCCCATGCGAGCAACGTAGCCATACCACATCCAACTTCCAAAATAAACAAACTGCTAACCGCAGTGATAACGAGAAACTCCTATACATCAAACTAAGTCCATAACCATAAACATTGACAAGTGAGCGTCTACCCAATCCTGAAAAATACATAACCTTACCATAAGACCATACACCATCTTCATTACCATACAACATCTCCAACTACCCTGTTCCTGCTCTTCAGCTCCGACAATGATCAACAACCTGAAATGGTGTAGTATCAGCGATAGACGCTGAGTATGCCGGGCCTGGACCCTATCGGTCACTTGTCATTTTAACCATCTTATTATTAGATTGGTTTCATGCTTTTTCCTTTTTACAATTATAATCAAAACTGAAGCATAAATGTATAATATACATAATCAACCATCCAAATATTCATAAACATTAGTCATCCATCCAAACCAAACATTCATAGAATATCTCAAACAACATTTGTATATCGAACGTATCGAACAATAACAACAATATTTTGTACAATGTTCAATCGCCGTAGTGTTCACCATCCACTGTCAATTTATTTTAGTTTGGCTTTCAAGCCCCGTCCATATGTACAATGTACATTCGCCGTAGCGTACAGTTCCCATAGTTAATTTACCTTAGCCTTGTAGGCTCCATCCAACCATGTTTAATTAATGTCAGTAGGGCGTCATGTTAGGACAACCCGATAACCTCACCATGGACAGTAGTCCCCCGTACACACAAAGGTGCTCATTTCGCCAGAGGTCCGGAGGCCCCTGACTCACTTATGTCTCGTAAGACGTCCATAAAAAGGCCGTAGCCACCTGATCCACGAACCTATTTGGGCTCGTTGGATATAACCTGGAGCGGAATCCAATTAGGAAACCCCTCAGTGATCACAAATGCGCAACCAAGTGGTTCGTAAACCACCGGGATTCCTCACCTCAATCTCATACCATCACTCTTTCATGTGTTCAAGATATGCTCTTAGTCTTATGGAGAATATATTTATTAACCAGCGGCCCAATGGGTCACGCATACCTAGAAGTCATCTAGGTGATATTTGTTAGAGATCCATGCTCTAGAGACCGACAATGTCGTGACTCGTCCCTAAGTGTTTTACTTAGGTTACCATATACTTAATATTAATATCATGGTATTATATCAAGTAACCGTCATGACATCACAACGCATATGTATGTTTATATAAGTCGATCTATAGTCGACGTAGTGTTAGTCCCGTAGGACGCTCGTGCATAATAATTAATGCAGTAGCACACATCACATATGTATCCACACATATAACACACAAGTTATATCAACCAAATCCGAGCCCAAGGAGCAACCTTAGGTCAACTCGGCAAACCCCTTTACATACCGTTCACCCTGATTGTATTACGGTGGAGTATGAATCAGCAAGATCCTACGCTCCGTGTAGTCCGTTAGCTCGTCAAGCGTCCTTGTCAGAAGTACACTCTAAACGGTAATAAAACTATAAGTCAGTCTCCATGACTAACTACATCCGGTATTTCCGAATAATAAGCAACCCCGACAGTTCACCCCTGTTTTCTACAGTTGTTCGTTACGGGTTTCTCTAAAACAGTCGGTTTTGTTACTTAAAACGCGTACGTCAAAACTATCCCAACTGTTAAGTTTAATTCACTATTTCCTTTTTAATCTTATCCACCATCTAGTTTAGGTACGTAACCCATAGTTGCATGTATGCATGCATGATTATATTATATTATATTCTTTTTCTTATTGTATCATTTATTTTATTGTATTCTCTTTCGTATTGTTTTATTTTCCCACCATCCTTCATAATTCGACATGTTGTATAATCCCTTTATCTTTAGCAAATAATATTTGCTTCCAAAACTCATGACTTATAGTTCGTAACTATATTTATTTTTTTTTAAATAACCACCACCATTAACTCATATGGTTTTCAACCAAAATATATCCACCTTATATACATTATTCTTGTGTATGTATATATTTACCACGTAGGTAATTCCCATGAGTTCAATAAACTCTTATATTTTATGTTACTTTTTATCATCTCCTATTAGATGGTTATTCCCATTAGTTGTATCATATTGTACAACTTATATTAAGATTATTATCCTAACATGAGTAACATTTTATGTTGTACATTTACAACTCCTAAGGTTTATTACATAAGTACCTTAGTTTATAAATCCCATTTATTTATAGTTTGTCACACTATTTTATGTGAGTACCCTTCCTCATATTAATTCCATCTGAACCACCTTAATACCATTTAATTGTCGTAACATTTATAACATAGTAGACCGTAGTCTAAAATTCATTTTCCAACTCTTATTAATTCGGTATAGCCCTTGAATTTATTTAAATTCCCTTTTGACCACATAACATCATGTAATGTTATACCAAAATACTAATACCATTTGATATGATATTTTTATTTCCTCTAACTTATAACCTATAGTTTTATGCAAAACTATTTCATATTGCCTCTTAGGCACCATAAGAAATCTTATTCTTTTCTTTTTTTTTGATAAGGGGGCTACATACGTAGCTGTGAAAGTGACCGGAACGGTCTATACAGCTCAGGGAAAGACCCTTAGCCAGAATTTAAACAAGAAACTAATGCAAAATTTAAAGACAGTTGCTACAAATACACCATAGTTCCTTTATTTACAAAATCACCCCTTTCTTTTACCATGTTATATATACCCATTTAATATAACATTTCTAACTTATAAAGAGTATAACCTATGGTTATTTTTGTAAATTCCGAACAGCCTTGTGCTATTTATAGTTGCCATTGGCCCTATTTATAACATATAGTTCACCATATCATTAAAACTATATTTATACACATAACTTATTAAATTCCTTATAATTCTAAAAATCACCAAATTCCACCAAAGGGTTATGAATATCCTTATTAACCCATATACTTTTGATATTTACCATTCCACCATCTATTTTTCTCCAAAGTGTCATAATTTATAACTATATATTATACATATATAGTTTATTTTAATTCCAAAATCCACCAAAAATTCCTAAAAATTCCTAGTAGCCCATGGGTGTTTAAAATACCATTGTACACCCTTAATTTTTGGTAATAACATATTTACCACATATGTTATAAAAATATTACCGTTAAATACATAACTTATTATAAAACCTTAAATAAGTTATCTAACTTATTTATTTTGGTCAAACCTAGCCTATGGTCAAGGTTGACCACCTTAATATTTCCTTGACCAACAATTCCTTATAATTACGGTTTAGTACCCATACTTTCTAGAAATCACCATTTAACCCCAAAACTTTACAAAATCTTATAAACTTTATTTTAACTCCATTTTACCTCTCATTTTCGGCCTTATTATTCTAAAGCCCCCAAATTTAATTTAATTACACCTAATACCCCATTTATTTTCGGTAATGCATTTACTACTTAAACTTAATTAAAAGCTTGTAAATGCATAAATAAAATGGCCTAAAATACATGGCCTTATTACAAACATTGGCTTGCAAAATAAATTACACATAAATGTCCCAAAAACACTTATAATTCTCGGCCTCACCACACACTTTCCATTTAATTACCAAACTTCCACATAATGTCTTAAATTTGACATTTATGTTACTTAATCACTTAGATAAATTTACTAAGCCATTTCTTTAAACATTTTAAGGTCAAAAATGACCTTATTACCATGTTCTCTCACGGCAATTAATATAGAAATATCTTAGAACATTTTAACTTAGCAAGGTTAATGTTTAAGTGATTTATACCTTGATTTAGCTTGAATAATTCCTTGTTTGAATTCGGCCAGCCTTAGATAAAATTTCCAGAGCTTCTCTTGCATGTTTCAAACAGCAAACAAGGCCTAGTTAGTCTCCAAGAAAGATCTAACCATAAGGAGTAATTTAATGTAAGATTTAAGGCAAAAATCACCTTAAAAATGCAAGGGAAGTTCTAAGTGGTTTCGACCTGAACCAAACACACCACAAGGTGTTAGATCCACCATATTGACATAGGAAATAGTTAGATCTCGAAATGCTACCTTGTTGTTAGGTTTTACCTTGGAAAAATGCCTTAAAAGAGGGTATTTCCTTTGGATCTCGGCCATCCTTGCTCCAAATGGCTAACCAACAGATTCCACATGAAAAGGGAAGAAGATGAGGCTATGACCAAAGTTTCACAGCCAAACTCGAAGGGAATCAAAAGTTATGAGCTTAAAGCACATTTTTACCTTAAAATGTAGATTTGAACAACCTTGGTCCCTCTACTGGTCTCAACCGAGTTTAGCTCTTGTTCTAACCTTAGAACACTGAGAATAAGCCATAGGAATTGATGAGCCACGAAATCTAGGTGTTGGTGGTGAGAGATGAAGAAAAAGAGCTAAAAATGACATTAAAACACTTACATTAGGAGCTTAGGAGTTAGATCTGCCTTCCATGCTCAAGAACAAAGCTTGAGAGCTGCTAGGAAGGAGGAGAGCTCGGTTGGAGAGGCTGGGATCGGACAAGGAGGAAGGAGAAGGTGGGAAAGCTTGATTAATTTGAAAAAAGTAAAGTTACTATTGCAAATTGAACATTAGGTAATGATTTGTCTCCAAAATCATTGTATGCTGTCTCCTCACTTATTGCAGCCGGCCTCCTTGGTCCAAATGGGTCAATTAATTGACCATTGACCATGCTTGGTCAATATTGACTCATGTGGGCCCCACTTTAGGGTTTTATTAATATTTTAATATTAAATTTGTAAAAATCTGTAAATTTCTGTAATTAAATTCCTAATCATATATATATGGTATTTTATTATATTTAAAGGTATTTATAACCTTTTAGCCCATTTAAACCAATTTAGAAGGCGATTACACAAAGACGTGCTTTAAGGAGTTTTAGTGCACATTTTGTGTCGCAAGGTGTTTCTGGGCTTGGTTTTCTTTGACAACGGTTTTGTTGTGTTCCCTACATGATATTTGATCATGTAATTCAATTTTATATCATTTAGAGGTCCTTTTATTTTTAAGGTTTTCCTAGAGCACCTTTTTTCCCTTTTTGACCTTGAAGCATGTAAATGCTTTTTCTTTGTGTTGGAGTGTTGTCCAACGGTTATAATATGTTTAGTAGTATGTTAATATGCTTAGGACAAATTTTTAGGTCCTAAGAAGTTTATTTGGGTATTTATTTACCCTTAACAGCCAAAGGGTGCAACATCTTGTTTTATGTTGACCACTGTTGTTCTCAGTTGACTTTTAAGGCATGTTTAGGCCTTAATTAATATGATTAAATATTTAATCCATGCTTTAATAATTTGGGGTATTTCACATATATCACACAACATGCTTAAGCATGTATAACACTCAAAATTCCCTTTGTTCCTTTTTGATGATGAAAACAATCACATAATTTTCATCGTATTCTCCCATGTCACCGGTCTGTATACAAAGGCACATTCGTCCACGCCACCATGGGCCAGAATACAAAACAACTCTATTCTCCCCATGTCACTGGTCCGAAGACAAAGGCTCATGCGTCCTCGACTTCATGGGCGAGACTCAGTAAAAAGGAAATCCTTTTTACGAGGTCAAGTGAGGAATAATTCCCTCTATTTGAAAATACAATCAACTCCAATTTCGTTTTATCCTAAATCCATTATCCATAGTGTGATTTAATTGTGACCACTGGTAGGGAGTTTTAGGAATCATCCAACCCTGATGTGATCAGCACCAGTGTTGAACTATCCTTCCACCCAATTTGTGTTCGGTTTCCCTTGATCCCTAGAAAATCAAGTTCCACCTCCCATGTCATTTTCAGACATTAAATAATTCACTCGTTTCCAATTTTCTATCTTTTAGTTCTTCTAATCATAATCAATACATCTCCAAGGTGTGGACTTAGTCCATCAATCATTCCCAGTTCATCTCTTATTAATTACCTCAAGACTTACATTCCCTCTAAGTTCTATATCAGTTCCATACCAATTCTCATCATCTTATACTTCATAACAATACTATTTCCTATCTCATACTCATATCAGCTAATATCTCACGGTGTTATCTTATTCTTGTCTCACACATACTTTCATATCGACTCATATCTCATATATTCCTTAAGTCTCCTTAATCCTCTTCCTTAATTCTCTTAACTTGTACTCACACCGGAGTTAACAAGATAGGTACTTAATATGTATGGTATTCACATCTTCTGTGCACAATAACCATAATTTATCTCAAGATGTTTATGTAAAACAAATTCTCAAATTCTTTTATGCTATGCACACCGTAGTTTATGTACTCAGTACATAAACATACACTAAGCGGTTTTCGCTCTACCCCCCTTAAAATGGATTACGCCCACGTAATCAACATTATATCATCCTTGAACATAAGTTCAAGATGTCTAATTCTCACCAAGCATTCTAGCTTCCATGTCATCTATCTCACTTATAATTCGATCAGAGGGTCATAACTATGGTAATGGCTTAGTCTCTGTATCGAGGATTCTTACGGTACTTATACCATTTCTTAACTTAGTATGGTCTAATCTCAAAGATACTAAAGCATTCAGTTGCTAAGTCTTATATTTGTTCCATTGGAAGGTGTGTGGTACGTCTTTCTTTTTTCCGGTTCATCAGGTATGTGAAACCTCTTTAAGTTACCGGTCCGCTAGCTTCCGCTGCGCGACTCTGATAGTCTTAGGCTTAACTGCCTCTCTTATCCTTTATGGTATTGTATATCTTTCTCCTGCGTGCTTATGGTTTAGCACTAAAGGTCTTTCAAATGGACGCGTCTTATCTTTATATATACACGGCCTTAATGAGTTGTAGCTCGACTATCCAGTCTCCCTAGAGATCTAATGTTTGTATTCTTAGTGTTTTATCAAGTATCTAAATCGTTCCTTTCAACTGACCTTTGGTCAGAGGATGATTCTTAATCTGAAACTACTGTTTAGTGCTTATTGCGCTGTACAGTTTAATCTCTTACGTCTTAAGACATGTCCAATGTATGTACTTAACAATCCGTGCTCTTCGCACTTCATAGTCCTTAATTATTTGTTCTCTGATTCATTTGTGTTGTTGGTTCAACTGAATTCTTCTCTTCGACTGTTTGTGGTAGTAGCTGCTCTCGTCTGATCTTGCGTCGTTGTCCGTGGTACGGAGCCGACTACTTCGCGTGTTCCTTACACCACTCGTTCACATGCATGGGGTACCTTACTGGTACATTACTACTTACCCGACTAACTCATAAATGAGCGTGTCAGGCCTGCAAGCCCCTGTGGGGTGCAGTCGTCCCACATCTCATTTAAGTAAACTCGTAGTGTCCGTCACACGTTTAGCTATTGCTAACTATGAAGTATTCTACTATCGATCTCCTGTTTCATCATTCCATAATAACACTTATTGTTCTTCTTTAATTTAATCAAGGGAAATCCATTTACTACGTTGTTGGGTATTGTATGCTCTAGTTCTTTCTGTATCTCGTACTGATTCGGTCTCTTAGTAACTGAGGTCTCTTTCCATAGAGCCTCTTATCTTGTTTCTCATATTTGGTCTACTAGGAATGCACTTCCAGTTCCTTAAGGAATGGGTAGTGTGCTTCCTGTGAAATCTTACCTAACCAGGTCCAGACTACTGGCATCAATGCGCAGTTCGTCTTCCATCTTATTCCCTTACTTACATCGGTCTTAGCTCATAAATCTAATTGCCTCAGTGTCAATATTTGACGGCTCATACATAATGGTCGCCTTACCGCGCACCACGACTTAATCCACTTATATAAATATTGTACACACGACCACTACTACCGTGGTAGTTGGCCTTTACCATGTTGCCCATTGATGGCGCAACTACTTACTCATTTACTCTAACATCTTATCTTACATTCAATCCCTTCTGGGTGTAAACACACGGGGGGTTCTCTCATTTCGGTGTATGGCGGTTGCCGTATCGTGTTGTAAAATGGTCATGTCTTAATATGAAGGTGTTCTACTTCAATCTCAGGTTCATAAGTAGGCTAATTTTTCTCACATTCTTTCATCCTTTATGATGTTATTTACCATGTAATCTAACCGGTTACTGAAGAAGTCATCCGTTGAATCCCAAGCTCTTCTGAGCGTTGGTCACTTGACGTGCCATTCTCTGCACTCACCATGTTTATCTCTGTCGAATACTGATTCCTAAATCCTGGGTGCTGGATATGAGGTCTGTCTCTGCAGCCTTCCTTATTACTCAAGTGTATCTGGTATGTTCTAAGGTAATCTCAAGGTTTACAGTTTTCGTTCTCTAACGAAAGTGTATTACATCTCTAATAAGTGAAAGCCCTTTTTGAGGGGTTTATTCCCACTCATGGCCTCACAACAAGGAGAGGTATCCCCACCCTAAAAGGCATGGTTCATTCTCCGCCCCTGCCAATGTACTATCTCATTATTCTCATTGGTGCCTTTTCCTGGCAATATTTTACACAATCTAAGTTATAGGTTTGGTAACCGTTCATATCTACGAATTGTAGCTCCTTCATGGTTTAAATAAGCTCTCTTACAACTTACTGTGCCTCGGGCTCTGATGTGGTTAACATCCTTGGCTCGTAGGCTCGTAGTGCTTAATGTCACAGAGTGAGAGCTGGTGCTCGGTTCACTGCTAGTAATCTTACTCATCTGTAGGTTATCCTCCTAAGTTTCTAGTTCTTTGAACACTATCCACCATTAGGTTACCTATTAAATGTATTATCGGGTTTCATGGTAAGTTGCTGCATCCTGTTTCCTGCTATGGAAGTTTATTCAGGTGATCTGAGGTTACTTAGTGTCCTCAAAAATACTATCGTTTACTAGACTTATGTCTTTTAGCAATCAAGGTTAGGTTCGTATTAGGCGTCCGCCTTACAGTGTCTAAATTGGATATTTGTCCAGGTTATCATGCGCTTCCATCTCAATGCTTCGTTCAACTCTCTTTGACTACGCCACCTGTTGATGATTAATCATACTTGGGTGTTAATGAGTCAGGCAACAATACTAACTGTCATTCATCAGTTTGTCAGGCTCGACTATGCCGCTCTGTGGGGGTAGTCCTCTGAGCTTTCCTCTGTCGGAATTGTATGTCCTTAACCCTTGGTAGCTTATAACTTAAGTTCACTTCCCTCTGTCCCTGTTTCCGGGGTTTACTAACATATTCAACGAAGATTGTTGTTATTGGTATGCTTAATGGTCACCTCGGGAGTTTTATCCCGCTCCTCTTGGAAGACGTTATGTCAACAGTCTCAATGGTATCTTATAATACATTCCTTGTATGTTATTGCTTACATAGTGTTTGCTCGGGTCTCTGAGCGATCTTAGGTTTTTCCCTACAAGGTTCGGGATCGGTGTTCTTACCCGTACTGTTCGCTGTTGTTGTTGTTGTAGTAGGTTGTACCGTTGCTAGAATTTATGTCGTCCGGTATTCCATCCAAGTTCAGCTCCCTGCTGACCAGTATGTCGACTCATCTCATCATGGTCAGGCCGTCAGGCCCTTCCAAGGTTTCGTCCTTATAGATTTACAGTCCGGTATTAAAATGTACTACAACTGTAGCGTTCTACTATCTCGCCATGATGACTTTCCGTGTAGCTTAACCGTGGTAGCACTTGCTATGGCAAGTGCGCCAGGCAAGATGGGTTACTGGTACTGTGCGCATCAGTAATGGTACTTCCTCCTAATATTTTATATCTTTGGTAGTCCTCGGGACTCCTTCGATGTTCTTTAGTTTGGATAATTGACCATTTAGTAGTTTCCTTGCCGTTTTGACAGTGTTGTCACTTATCAGGGCGTTCCTCTTTCTGAGGGAACCCCTCATTATTTTCTTGCGTCTTAATCCTCGCTCCCGTTTCCACACATTATGTCGGGGTTATTAAGTAATGATTCTCCTTTATGCACTACATCGTAGTCCTGTTCCGGTATACAGTTTGTATGTGTTTTCATCGTCGTCTGCGCTATGTCGGCCATGTTTTAAACTTTCTCATTGTATGGGATTTGATGTTCCCATTTCTAACTAGACTTTCCAGTAATCTTAACCCTCAAGCTTTATATTATCCCACTGCTATGCTCATACGGACCACTATCTGGTACTCATGTCGCTTATCTTTTCCTTTCCATTGCACTCTTAGTTCTTTTCTTACCATTGGTATGGCGGTGTAACTCGATTGCGTAGCATGTCGACCCATGTAGCCGGTAATTACCGTTCTCTTACTGATAGAATTCTATCGGTAGCGCCTGTTTCACTATTGCGCTCCATTAAAAACCTCCAAGTTTTTGTAAATTGTTGTACAATGAGATGTTTCTCGTATTGCTTACTGTTAACTAACTGCCAGATCGGGTTTTTCCCGAGTAAGAGAAGGCTTTCTTCTCACTGGCGTTTGTTCCATATATTCAGGGTTAGGGATGTGGAGGGCGGGTCTAGGTACTATGGATATCCGGTAAATACCGGGAAGTCCTAACTAACGCACCTCTCACTCTATCACTCAACCCTTAACCCATGACTCAAACTCAACCTCAGTATTCTCCTAAGTTCGGTAATTCCTTGTCTTCAGAGCGTAACTATGCTCTGATACCACTTTTTGTAACACCCCGTCTCAATCCAATCGTGGTTATCGCAAACTTATCACCTTAAATACAAACGTAGCAGCGGATTCAATTACATTCCAGGACCTTGCCACGGTCTGACTAACAGAATATATCGAACATTAGTACTTACAAGCCTTAACCAAATACATACCCTTCTTACAATCCCCTCACATCCAATACATCTTACTAACTTAAAATTCCATACGAGAGTACATGCACAACTCGTAGGCCGCACATAACCCGTAACGCGTGTACCCCATCTTACTCTCGTGATGGCCGCCTCCTGACGTTCACCTGTGTAGTAAAAACAGCCCCCAAAGGGGGTCAGCAAGAATGCTGGTACGATCCTCTCATGGCCCCAAAGCTAACGTGGCTACGACGACTATTTGTCGATAGCATGGAGGTTGATTAGATGCACAACATAATAGAAAGTGCAGTAAACAACAAGCCAAATATGAACAATCAAAGTTCAAACACAATGAACGACTTAAATGCGTTCCCTTAATTATTGAGTCAATTACTTAACTCCTTAAATTATGTTTCCTCTTATACTCAATCCAACCTTATCTTACCTCAATCTTAGTCCTTATCTTAGTCTTAGGAAACAAACCATTCTTTAAATAGAAATGGATGTAGCTTATCTCAATCTTATAATACAAACCATCCTTTAAATAGGAATGGTTGCAACTTATCTCAAACCTTATCTCATATATGCCAACCGTTCTCTCATTAGAACTGGTTAACCCTTAGTTCGTTGTTTATTTTCGTAGGGCTTGGTTAACCCTAGCCAGCAGCAGGACACTTACCGGCAATAAACAACATTCTTAAATTGTTGGGGATGTAGGCTAGATCCCCCCACGCCATCTTAGTATGCCTCCCTCCTAAAACACGTAGTGCGAGGAGGTCGAGTCTATATGCCGACTTTAGGCGATGAGTCCGAAGACAAGTCATATTTGGAAGTCGGTATCTGATAAGGATACCGACCTCCCCCAATACACATGTGCCGGTACCATTCCGGATTCCTCACTCCCCCCAAGTTAAAGTTAGTAGTAGTCTCAATGCAACATTTGTTTGTTAAACCTCTTTCGGTTATTAACAAACTAATATTAGGGAGTGTTCCTTAATCTCACGCAATACTTTACTAAACACTAGTTAGTAAGTTCTCACGTATGTTGTGTTAGTTTTCAAACATCACACAACGATACAATCAACATAATATTCCGGTTGCATGCTTTATCTTGTTTAGTGAGCACACAAAAACAAATAGCACACAAGCCGAGGGACACCTCGTTAGGAAGCAGGTCACAAGAAGACTGTACCGTTCACCGTTGGTTGTTTGGTTGATTACTCTCCACCGGAGTCCAACTCTCAAGTCCTAAAACATTGATTCAGTTTTAGGTTGTTAATCACTTAACTTAATTCAACTTAATTAACTTACTTAACCCATAATGATTCCCCACCTAACACCTCTTAAGTTTTACAACTTATTCTTACAACCTAACCTTAAACTCTTAAGTTTATACTTAACGTAATCCCTTAGGTCTTTATACCTCTAATCATCAATGCATTCTTAATGGGGTACCATTAATACCTCTAAACTTTCTTAGGGATTCTTTCTTTTTTTTTTACAACTTAAGGGTCGACCGACCCTACTGACCGACCTTACCCAAGGTCAGTCCATTCCAGAACTTATTGCCGTTGGAAAATTTTACCCCAACCGACCTTGCAAGTCCGGTCCCCAAGGTCGGTCCATTCCCGAGAGTTTTCCCTGTTGAAAATTTAAGCCCGACCGACCTTGTCAAGGTCGGTCCCAAGTTCGGTCGGTTCCAGAGACCAATCCCCGTACAAAATTTTAGACATGACCGACCTTGTAAGTCTGGTCCCCAAGGTCGGTCCATTCCAGAGACTCTTTCCGGTAGTGTAAACTGGGCTCGACCGACCTTGGTCCGGTCCCCAAGGTCGGTCTGCTCCAGACCTTTGTTTTTAGATTCCCATTTGACTCCAAACTTCTCCACAAGTTCCCCCATGTGTCCTAATACCATTTAGGCATTTAAAATCACCTTAGAACTTTCACCAAACTCTCTAAAACAATTTCCAAAGATCTTCTTAAACAATTACTAAATTCTTATAAAACTCCAAACACTTAGCACTTATTTCCTTACATTTCCAACTCGTAATCTTACCAAAACTCAACCAACCCAAGTGTTCCCTCCTTAACAGTTTGAGCACTTTATAAACATCATTTTCTATCTTAAGTTCATTTACCAAAACTTCCTCAAGTCATCTTGCATATCCATGCACAAATGCCTCTCCTTTCCATTTGTTACTCATCACCCTAAACTCATGAACGTACCTATACATTTCCTCCATCTTCTTGGCACCTTACATTGTTCTTCATTTACCTTGACCATGCTACACCCTCCTTAGACATTTCCATCTCTTTTACCCTATTTACTCACCATTCTCATAATCACACACTCTTTTACATTCCTAGTCATTTTCCTCGACAATTGACAACATTCTCCTTCAATTTTCACTTCCATCACCCCAGTCCACTCATTACCATCCACTAGAACCTTATTAATCCACTACTAGTATCTTCACCACTTACACAAGCTTCCCAAAATTCTCATTGTTATATTCCCTAGTTCATACCTAAATCATTATACACCTTCTCCTTCAAATTTATGCACAAGTCTCACCATTCCTCTTACCATGACTTTGGTGTGTTCAATACACCCATCTAAACTCCAATTTCTTCAGACAATTCTAGGTCATTCTAAACCTCAAGAACTCCTTAGCTAACTCATTTCCACTCAAATTCCTCATAATGATCCCTAGTGAATCCTAGGGCATATTAACTCACCTCCACCACTTAAACACTTTGCTTTCAACTAAAATTTCGCCATAGCTTCTCTAGTATATTATCATACCCAAATGCATTGTTTTCCTCATTCAACCATCTCACACACATCAAGTTCTTTCTCATCATATTTTATCACCCAAACCAACTCATTCACAACAAACTCATTATAATGCAATAATCTTAAATTGCATATCACTAAGGCTCTTAAATGATATGGCTCTTAGGCCCTTAAATGACTTAAACTTAAACACTGAATTTCCCATATATAAAAGCTTTCAACCTGCAAATACACCCAACAATCTTATAGTAGTTATAACGCTCTTAAAATCCATCTTAAACTTATCTTACTAACTCATTCCCATTGGCTCCTTAATCATAAGTTCATAAGCTTGTTTAAATTCTTTTTCCTAGGTTATATAACCCATTACATAATGTAAGCTTTAAGCTACATTAGTACTTATCTAAATACCACCCCTTAAACCTTAAACCATCTTAAGGTAAGTAATTTACCTTGTTTTTCCAAGATTCTCCTCACACTTTTCTCCTTGGTTTTCCTTGTTTAGTTTTCGGCCACCAACTTAGATTTCCTTGCCAATGTTCTAATCAATCCACAATAACTCTAATGAGTGCTCATGAACACACTAACCTTAAGGAATCATACCTAGGTTAAAAATGTGTTTTAAGGCACTAAAATGAATGTTTTACCTTGGAGTCTTAAGATAGGCTTGTATATGAATCAAGAAGGACCTCCTCTAGCCCTTCGAGAATAGAATCAAGCTAGAACAATGGATAAAACAAGGCTCCATGAGAAGGTAATTTTCGGTCATGAAGGAAAAGTGATGGGAACTTGGTTTTTCTTACATTTTCTTTACCTAGAATGAATGGAGAAGATAATGAACACCTCAAGCTAGCTTTTCCTCCTCCAATGGCGATTTCCCATGGCTCCAAAATGAGGCTTTTCAAATTTTGAAAAGATAAGAAGCAAGGCCTTGGTCTAACTAAGAGAAATCTATGCTTAGTTTTTGATTTGGAGCTAAAATGAGTATTTGGTGAGCAAATGAATGTGGAGGTGCCATGGCTGCTGCCTGGAACGGTTTTGGAACAGAGAGGGGGAGAAGAAAACGTTGGTGAAGGTGGGAAATGAAGAAGAGAGGAGAGAGAGAAGGTATAAGAAGATATTTTGCTTTTTAAAAAGGTAAATAGTCTTTTTCACTTTCTTTCTCTTCTTTTCTTATTTGATGAAGCCTATGGTGACTCAACCTCTTAAAAACCGTCCCCCCTCTCATCCAATTAGATATTTAGGTGTTGTTTGACCATTGACCACTTAAGAAAGTCATTTGACTTATTTGGGCACTATTTGGCACTATTCACAAATTAGTGCACAAATTTGTGAAAATTTTGGTTTCCCATTGATTTAAGCTTCCTAATGTGATACTAATTAGTGCACATGTTAATTAAGGTGTAATCATGGGCATTTAGCCACTCAAAACCCATTTCTAAGTCAATTTCTCAAAAAGGTGCTTTAAGGAGTCTTAAAGCACATTTTGTGTTTAAGCTTGTTTTTGAGCTTGGTTTTCTTTGCTAATTGATTTAACATGTCCATTAGCATGTTAATAAGGTCTTATAATGATATTTGGGTGCTAATCAAAGTTACTCCAAGCTTAGAGCACATTTTTGCCTAAATTGCCCTTAAGGCGTTTTCTTGTGTTTTCCTTGGTTTAAATTGTCTACCAATCTTTCTAAGGCATGTTTTAGCCTTATTACATCATAACTTGATGTTTAATTAGCATACTTAGGTTTGGGGTATTTCACCAGCATTTCTGTGTTATGTGCATGAGGATGATGGTAGCACAACGATCGAGGAGAAGGTGAAACCAAACCTAGGGGATATACCAGTCGTGAGGGAATTCCCAGATGTGTTTCCAGAAGAGATTCCGGGTATGCCTCCAGATCGAGAAATAGAATTTACCATTGATTTGGTACCTAGCACTGCACCGATTTCTAAACATCCTTATAGGTTAGCACCGAATGAGATGAAAGAGTTGAAGGAACAATTAGGAGAATTGTTGAGCAAAGGTTACATTCGACCTAGTGCATCACCATGGGGAGCTCCAGTGTTATTTGTTAGAAAGAAAGATGGGAGCATGCGTCTTTGTATTGATTATAGAGAATTGAATGGGGTCACTATTAAGAATAAGTACCCGCTGCCTAGAATCGATGATTTATTTGATCAACTACAAGGTGCACAAGTATTTTCTAAGATAGACCTAAGATCAGGCTATCATCAATTGAAAATAGCAGAGAAAGATATACCCAAGACTGCTTTTCGTACTAGGTATGGGCATTATGAGTTCACTGTCATGCCATTTGGGCTGACTAATGCACCAACAGTGTTTATGGATTTGATGAACAGAATTTTTAGTCCATTTTTGGATAAGTTTGTGGTAGTGTTTATTGATGATATACTGGTATACTCAAAGAGTAAGGAGGAGCATGAAGATCACTTGCGTCAAGTACTGCAAACCCTGAGAGAAAAAAAGTTGTATACAAAGCTATCGAAGTGTGAATTTTGGCTGGAGGAAGTAGCATTCCTTGGACATGTGGTTAGCAAGGAAGGAATTTCGGTCGACCCTGCAAATATTCAAGCAGTTAACAGCTGGCCAAGACCGACTAATGTTCAAGAAGTTCGAAGTTTCTTAGGTCTGGCGGGTTACTACCGCAGGTTTGTAAAAGATTTTGCAAAAATAGCCAAGCCACTCACGAACTTGCTGAAAAAGGTAGTTAGTTTTAAATGGGATGAGAAATGTGAAGAAGCATTCCAAGTCTTAAAGGAGAAGTTAACCTCAGCACCTGTTCTTGTATTACCATGTGGGAATGAGGGGTATGAAGTTAATAGTGATGCATCTAAGTTTGGCTTGGGGTGAGTGTTGATGCAACAAGGAAAGGTGATTGCCTACGCATCTAGGCAGTTGAAGGACTACGAAACTAGGTATCCTGCTCATGACTTGGAGTTAGCAGCTATAGTCTTTACTTTGAAAATTTGGAGACATTATTTGTTTGGGACATCCTGTAAGATTTACACTGACCATAAAAGTTTGAAGTATATCTTTACACAAAAAGAGTTGAATATGAGGCAAAGGTGTTGGTTGGAACTTATTAAGGATTATGATTTAGAGATTGGGTACCATGAAGGCAAAGCTAATGTGGTGGCTGATGCCTTAAGTCGAAAGAGGAGCCATGAAGAGCAAGTTAGTTGGATATTGCAGGATGAGTTGGTCAAGGATTTTCATAGGTTAAATCTTGAGGTGGTGAAGTATGGTGAGGTGACAGAGCATTTATCCTGAGCAGTTTGACTGCATCTCCAGATATTTATAAAGAAATTTTGGAGCAGTAGTAGCAAGATGACAGAATAAAGGAGATAAAAGAGAAGGCGAGGAAAGGTGAGACAGCCGATTTTAAAATTTATGAGGATGGAAGTTTAAGATTTCGTGGGAGGTGGTGTGTGCCAAGTGGTTGTATGGAAATTAAGGAGAGGCTGATGAAGGAAGCTCACAATTCTGAGTTTTCCATGCACCCTGGTGGTGATAAGTCGTATAAAGACATGAAGAAGTGTTTTTGGTGGCCTAACATGAAGAGGGAGGTGGCAGATCACGTGTCTAAGTGTTTAACTTGTCAGAAAGTTAAATTCGAGCGTAAAAGAGCTGGAGGAGTGTTGCAACCCTTGGAAGTGCCTAGTTGGAAATGGGATACAATATCTATGGATTTCGTTGTGGGATTGCCAACTACAAAAGGGGGAATGAATCAGATATGGGTGATTGTAGATCGGTTAACCAAAACGGCTAGGTTTATACCGATGAAAAATACCTGGTCCATGGAGCAGATGGTAGATGCATATATCAAAAATGTTGTGAGATATCATGGAGTACCAACTAAGATTGTTTCTGATAGAGATCCCAGATTTGTTTCAAGGTTTTGGCATCAATTCCAGAAGAGCATGGGCACTAAGTTAAACTTGAGCACAGCATATCATCCTCAAACAGATGGGCAGACTGAGAGAACCATTCAAACATTAGAAGATATGCTGAGGGCATGTGCAATGGATTATCAAGGGTCATGGGTTGATAAGCTTCATTTAATTAAATTCTCTTACAACAACAGTTATCATGCGAGTATTAAAATGGCACCGTATGAAGCATTGTATGGGAGAAAGTGTCGCACTCCGTTGTGTTGGACAAGTTCGGGAGAACCAGTGATGGTGGGGCCAGAATTAACTGAAGAGATGAGCTAGCAAGTCAAAGATATTCAACAGAAAATGAAGGCTGCACAAGATAGATAAAAATCATATGCTGACCTACATAGGAGGCCACTTGAGTTTAATGTGGGAGACAAGGTATTTCTCAAAGTATCACCTACCAAAGGTGTGGTACGGTTTGGAAGGAAAGGTAAGCTTGCACCTAAGTTCATTGGGCCTTATGAGATTTTGGAAAAGGTGGGAAAGTTGGCATATAGATTGGCATTACCCATGGCACTAGACAGAGTGCATAATGTTTTTCATGTATCACAATTAAAAAGATATATTCCGGATGAGTCTCATGTCTTGCAAGCAGAAGAGGTGGAGATGGAACCAAATTTAACTTATGAAGAGTATCCAATCCAAATTCTGGATCGTAAGAGTAGAGAAACCTGAGGAAAGATAGTGTACTTGGTCAAGGTATTGTGGACACACCATGGTGAGGAAGAAGCCACTTGGGAACTGGAAAGCAAAATGAGGGAACAATACCCAGAATTATTTGGTTGAGGTTAGTTATCAAGTTTCAAGGGAAAATTTTTATTAAAGGAGGGGAGGAAACATATATTCATGAGAATTATGATTCAATGGTGGAGTGATATTATGAGATGATGGTGTGCTTTAATTATGTGCTGGTTAATGACTTGTTTGCGAAATTATACCGTGGCATGAGTGAATCTGTGCATTGTGTTAATAATTTGGTTGGATTATACCTGATATGGTGTTATGGTTGCTTGGTATTTTTGTTTAACTACTATTTGATGTGGTAATGTGGTTTGATACAAACCTGTGGATGGTGGATACTCACTCATTGTGATAAATGGTGGAATTACATTGAGTTAAATGCATTGGTGTGTATTGTTATCCTTTGGCATGTGATAAATTGGTGGTATTATGTGGTTAAGTTTTGGTAGTAAGTCCAGCTTCGAGGATGAAGCTTTTATTTAAGGAGGGGAGAATGAAATACCCTAGAATGAGAAAAACCCTAAGTCTTGAAATGTTAGAATCCTTAAGAGTCAGGAGAGCACTGAAAACCCCGAAAGTGCCAGGAATGGATCTGGAGAACCTTAGAAAGTATTCTTAAGGATGGAAACTTAAATTGAGACATTATAATCTGAATTGTGATGAATTGGTAGAAACCCCTAGAGGACCTAAGAGAACCCAAAAATATGTTTTAAGGTATTTTAG
This sequence comes from Limonium bicolor, assembly GCA_023374045.1. Lineage (NCBI taxonomy): Eukaryota > Viridiplantae > Streptophyta > Magnoliopsida > Caryophyllales > Plumbaginaceae > Limonium > Limonium bicolor. Next base: position 148,522,128 of record CM041776.1, on the reverse strand, counting down.
GTGATTTTCCTCCTTGGGGTGTATAGTTTGTAACTTGTAAATTATAGAAATGGTTATTTAGTAAGAGTTACACATGTCTAACACTTTAGTACATAATTTACTTTAACTTTAGGCAATTATATGCAATTAAACTTTGGAATTATTAATAGGTATTATATGTACAAGTATAAGGTAATTTAGGTACCTTTAACATAAAGAAAAATGACCTTCTGATCATGGCTAGGGGTGGCGAAAATCAAGGGATTAAAATACTTCATTTTAGCCATAAGTTACACTTTGGAGTCAAATTATTGAGTAACCTAACAAGGCATTAGTTGGTGGGACCCACAAAATCCTTAAAAGTTACTTTTTCTCTCAAGAATTAACTAGCCTATTCTAAGACCTTCTTAGCCGGTTTCTTAGTGCCACATAACCCCCTTAGTTGTCCTAATATGATTGCCTTAGAAGCTAGACCAATTAGAAGTAGACAAGTGGTGTAAAGTAATAATTAAGTTAAGTTAGAAAGTAAATTTAAGAGATAAGAGGCAACTGAATTTGGCTGGGTATATAGCATAATTTTAACACTCTAACACGTGGATAATGAGAGCAAAAAGGTGAGCACACTTAATTAGCCAAAAGAGAGCAAAGGAAGAAGAGAAAACTTGAAGGAAAGTGACCAAGGTGGTGGGTTCTACTGAAGGAGCTAGTGGTCCCTAGTTGCCAATGTGTTAGTGAAGTAAAGGTAAGGGAAAATGGCTAGAGGAAACCAGGTAAATCCTATGTTTAACACTTGTTTGTTGTAAGTGCTGAATTTTACTCAAAAAGGTGTTTTGAGGCCTTAGTGTTCAAACGGTTGGGAGACTTTCCATAAAATTTTGATAGGTGATAACTAAGATCTTTTAAGACATTTTGGTGAAGGAGTCATTGGAAAAGCATTTATAGAACTCCTTAAACAAGATAAATGGCTAAATATGGTTTTAGGGCTTTTCTGGTAATTTTTCTTGGGAGAAGTTGTTGTGAAAGTTCTTTCTGAGTGTGGAACGTATATTTGTGCTTAAAAAGGTGAATAAACACTATTAAAAGCTATCCACGCTCGTGGGTAGGCCATTAGTGCAATATTTGACAAGTTATAAGGAAAAAAAGGTGTTTTAAGGCTTATTTGTGTCTACTGAGACTTTGTGTGTGAAACTGAGTGTATGAACCCATTATTTCATGGGTAAATGACCCTTATATAATATTATTGAACTTATATGAAGTTGGGGTTTAAAGTCAACTTGGTTTGACTTAAAGTTTGTATTGTTTCAAGCATGAAATATAAGTATGTTAAGTATGGAAATGAGCTTGTTTATTGCTCTTGTGGTGGTGAACGAATGTTTCTGATGTTTTGGTGTGTTATTTAGTGTTTAATATCATTGTAAAGGTGACGACTAATTTACTTGGAAATTGTAATGGTTATGGAACATGTGATCATGGATACTAGTGAGCCAATTTGGCCGAATACTGATTATTTTTCCCACTACCAATGTATTGTGGGCTAAGCTTTATGATCTACTCTAGGAGTTCTCTACCCTAGGGGTGTGCACACTTAAGGACATAAGGTGGGTGGTATTTGTCCAAGGGACCGAGAGTTTGGAACTCTTTGTTGAAAGACCGGTACCTGAGGAGGATTGGTGGAACTATTTTGTGGGAAACTATTATGTATGATCCATGACACAAGGTGGAACTAATGGAACTAGAATCTTGGTGGAACAGTTGAATTATATCTCTTTGGTGGATTACTGGTGATTATGATTGTCTCATTGTTCTTGTAACGGTGGATGACAAAAAGGTAGTAAATTGTGTTGTATTGACGAGTTATTGTGGTGATTATGACGATAATAAATGGTGGTTCTGGCGAAAGAATATTGAGTGTATAATTGTTTTGTATTCCTTTATCATATCAAAGGTTTTATTCACTAAAATGAATTTTACAAGTTGAAGTGGGATTTACTCAGTTTCTCTGACTTTGGTTGCAACCCCTTTCTGTGTTTGTATGTGATTTCTGGTTGTAGAGTAATGACAAATGGATGGCACCTCTGGAGAGGGACGATTACAATACTGGTCACTATCTAGCTACTTACTTAGTAAACTCACTAGAATTGAAAGAAGGAGTAGAAGTAGTTGTTGTAACTAATCCTCCAGTGAAAGCCCTTGAATATCAAAAGCTGAGTAGGCAACCAAGGATGAGGGTTTTATCAGTGGAGTATGTTAGGAAGTTCTTTAAACCTCCTCCACGTGATGTCTAATATGTTAACTCTAAGAACTTTTGGGTTTTGGCTTTTGGAAGGTGAAAGTTGTGTAAGATATTTTAGGGAAGATGTATTAAGTGTGTAAGATAGGTGGAGAAGATGATGTAGTAGTGGAGGAACTTTTGTAAAAGATGGTGTGTCATCTTTGGAAGGACTTTATGTAATATATTGTAAATTATGTTTAATGACTTCCTTAAGTTACTTAATCTTGTAAGTGGTGTAGTAATCAAGTGAGTATCCTTAGCATCCACTTTAGGTGTGGATGTGGCGGTAACACCCTTGAGATGAGTAGTCTTCCGCTGTGACAGATAAGTGTAATCTAGGTAATGAAAATGGTAAGAAATTGGGGGTGTTACAGTAGTGGAAAGTAGATCCAAGTTATCGCTGGCTATTAGGATGTCATCTACATACAAAGTTAGAATGACAAATCCCTTTTGTGTATGACTTACATACACACAATGGTCTTCATTTATAATGGAAAACTTGTCCTCGACCATTGCCTCATGGAATCTAATATTCCATTGTTTGGATGCCTGCTTAAGACCATAGATAGATCTACGAAGACGACATACCTTATTCTCTTGACCCTTAACCTCAAACCCATGAGGCTGGTCCATATATATCTCCTCCTCAAGATTTCCATTGAGGAAAGCAGTCTTTACATCCATCTGATGTAATTCTAAGTCTAGACGGGCAACAATAGCCAGAATAAGTCGGATGGACCCAAATCTCACAACAGGTGAGAATGTCTCATCATAATCGACTCCCTCCTTTTGAGTATAGCCTTTGGCTACTAGCCTGGCTTTATACCTTTCAACTTATCCATCCACACCTCTTTTAACTTTAAGAACCCACTTGTTCCCAATAGTCCTTTTTCCAGGCGGAAGATCAACCAAGTCCCAAACTTAATTATTGTGCATGGACACCAACTCTTCTTTCATTGCTTTCATCCATTCATATGCCTTAGGACCTAAGACATCGTCTCTAAAATTCCTAGGCTCCTCTTCATCCATTACAGTGGTTAGGAAGGATTCATAATGAATTTCTTCTGGAGCGATGTTTGCCTCAGAGTCAATTTGAAAGCGTCTTTTGGGAACTCAACCCCTTTCGCTCCTCCTAGGCTCGTGTAAATTATGTTCCTCCTCCTGAACTTGAGGATTCAAAAGAACATCTTCAACAACCATATCATTTTGATTACATAAATCAGGTTGTTGATTAGGATCATCTAGTTCATAGAACTCTTGATCCCTGGTTGCTCCAGAAATTGATGGATAATCATCTTCCAAGAACGTGGCATCACGAGAATCAATTTCAGTTCTTTTCCCACTTTCATCTTCACCTAAAGAAGACATACCCTTTAGAATTCTCACAGTATCGTACAAAGATACATTTCTTTCCCTTTGGGCCTAATTTTCCAAACTTATGAAAGGGTAAGGTGATGTAGGCAGCACATCCCCATGGACACAAATTACTCAAATCTGGCTATCTCCCAGTCCATAGTTCGTATGGTGTTTTAGAGGCTAATTTTGTAGGAACCTTGTTCAAAACATAGGTTGTAGTTACAAGGCATCTCCTCAATATGAAATTGGTAGATTCGCTTGTGCCATCATGGATCTAACCATATCCAGTAAGGTCCTATTTCTTCTTTCAGCCACACCATTCTGTTGTGGGGTGTGAGGAATAGTTAACTGTCTTACTATTCCTTTTTCTTCACAGAATTCTTTGAACAGATCAAAGAGGTACTCTCTACCTCGATCTGTTCTCAATCACTTAACTTTAAGAGCTAATTGATTCTCGACTTCATTCACATACTTTTGGAAGCAATTAAGAGCTTCTGATTTATGTGAAATAAGATACACGTAACAAAAGCGTGTGAAATCGTCAATGAATGTGATAAAATATCTAGCACCATGCTTGGCAGTCACACTCATTGGGCCACAAATATCTGAATGGATTAGCTGCAATGGTTGAAATGCTCTTTCTGCTTTAGAGAATGGTTTCCTAGTAGCTTTTCCAGCTAAACAAGACTCGCACCTAGCAAGTTTTAGCTTTTGAATTCCACCAAGGAGCCCTTCTCTTGCTAGTCTATTCATTCGGTCAATTCCAATATGACCGAGCCTAGCATGCCAAAGTTCTGAATCATCACACTGAACTACATAAGCTGAAGAAATGTGATTGTTTGAACCAATGTTGGCATTTAATACTATGAAACCATCCAATAAAGAGCCAGTACCCAAAAATGTACCATTATAAAACAACTCTAAAGTTGATCCTTCAAAAACAAATTTGAAGTCTGTCTTAAAAAGAGACGGAAAGGAAACTAAATTTTGCCTTATTTCAGGGGCATACATGACATTTTGCAAGCACAGAGATTGACCACCATGCAAAACTAATCTACATGTTCCAATCCCGTGCACATCTATGCTAGTATCATTCCCCATATAAATCTTTTGGCTTCCTCTAGGAATCGGCGAAACTCTACAAAAGATGTCCGATCCCAAGTCACATGCTCTGTTGCTGCTGAGTCTACAGTTCACATAGAACTTGTATTGGTTAACATATAACATGAAGCAACACAACAATAGCTTAAGGTATGACTTTTCTTCATAGAGAATGTTTCTTTGTAACACCCCAACTGCTAAACCTGAATCATCACGCAACAAACCTGCAACAATATTACAACACAGCGGAAGAAGAAATACTAAAGGTTGGTGTTACCGCCGTTAGTCACCCACGTGACTAACTAGGCCTATTCCAGTCTCAAGCTACGGTCTGACGGACCTGGGTGTACCGAACATAAGTGCGTACAAGTCATAAAACAAATACAATACCGAGTCTGAAGTATCACTCCTATTATTACAACTTACTACCACAGTTTATCGAGTGTACAGGCACACTCGTAATGTAAATTAAAACCATAGTGCTCTACCCACTCCTACTCTCAGGCTGGGTCCTTGTCTGGCACCTACCTGCAAAGTTTAAATCACAGGCCCCGAGGGGCTCAACATATTGCTGGTACAGAAAACGTGCAGCCCATAAGCTATCAAGGCTACACACGACTACTTGTCGTATACATGCAGTTGATTATTCATACAACAATAATAAGAAGTACAACAACAACAATACATTTATGTGAAACATTCACAGCTCAAATAAATCAAACGTTGTAATGGACGTCCATTAATGAGTAAGTTAGATTCCTAAATCCTGAGGCCTGAGAATTGGTTAGTTCTCGTGTTTGACCATTCCTTATAAGTGTCAACCATTCTCCTATTAGAATTGGTTGTTCTCTAACTGAATTGTTTATTTTGTCGGGTCAAAGTAACCCTAGCCAATGAGTTATTAGCTCCATTGGTTTAATAAACAATAATTCTTAAGTTATGAGGGATGTAGGCTTGACCCTCCTGCGCCTCCTGAAGTTGCCTCCCATCTCGAACTGTTCACTTGAGATGGCTGGGTCAGTTTGTCGACCCTAGGCGGAAGACAGATCTGATGCAGATGCCGACCTCCTAAACCTGAACATGCATGACCGGAGTCAGTCCCGGATTCCTCTCCTCACAAGTTCCAGTTAGCTGAATTCTCTTTGACATTTGGTTAGTTAAACCTCTCTCGGTGTTAACCAACTAAAAATAAGAGTACTTATAACTTTATACAATTGTTTATTAAACAAAGTTAATGAACAAGCTCAGAATCAAGGAATGTTAGTGTATAATGGACACAATGACAATACAGTAAATCGGTTTCACGCTTAATCTTGTTTGGTCGTATCACAATAACACATAGCACACAAACCGAGGTAGACCTCGTTAGCAAACAAGCTACAAGAATCCCATACCTTAGCCTATCGACGTTTGTCCACTCCTGGATGATGTCTCGACTATTCCGGTCACCTACTCCGCTCCTATAGTTCATTAGGACGGCGTGGTTAAATAACTTAATTTTCGTATTTTCACTATTCACCGTATTTTACTATTCATGTATACGTATTTTACTATTCATGTATACGTATTTGACTATTCATATATACGTAGTTACTATTTATTTATACGTATTTCCTATTCATATATACGTATTCACTATTCATGTATACGTATACTATTCACGTATACGAGTACTATTCATGTACACTAAAATTTTTCGTATACGTCCGTATGATACTCTGTATCATACGTATTTATTAATTTTCCCAATATAACTTGTATTTTTAATAAAAATAGCATAAGTAATAATTCCTCCTATACTTATTAAATTACGGGTATACCCCTCGTATACCTTAACTTATATACGGGTCTCCTTTAACCCCGTTTTAACTCTGTTTCTTTTACAACTTGTTTCTAAATTCTTTATTTAATTTCCTTAACCTTCTAAACACATAAAAATGTGTTATTTACATTACTTACTCATAGTTTCCTCTTAATCTCTATTCTTCTTATAATAAGTTCTAAACTTGTTACTTTTATTTCTAATTTCTTCCAAGGTCTTATTTAATTAATTTCTTTTATTCTTTTGGTCAATTACCAAAATATACCTAGGTTTGACCAGTCTATTATGGTCAAACCCTCATGTAACACCCCTACTACGCACATAACTATACTTGGAATCGCAGCGGAAAATAAACAACTAAACGGTAACTAAACGATTGGTGCTACAATGCCGTCAACCACCCACGTGGCCAACAAGGCTGAATAAACACAAATGTACCGGTCTGATGATCAGACTCCCGAGCATAGAACTAACAACCATATATATACATCAACATAATACCGAGTGTTTACAAAATCCTTCACTGTATACCATCACTGTAATCCATCATAACAAGTATATAACACACCACGGGAGCACAGGCGCATCCCGGGCAAAAATCCAAAAGTACTCCAAAAGTAAACTACCCTCTAAGATCTAGAGCCACTCTGCCTCTTCGATCCTCATCCTGCAATAAAAATATGGAGCCCCCGAGGGGGTCAGCACCTTTGCTGGTATGGCTAACGCGCAGCCCATCGGCTACCGGGATACGCGCAACCAATTGTCATGATGACATGATATTTATTTTAAAACACACAACATATACATATATAACATAACACAGGTATTGTACACCATAACACACATCACCACATACAATTCCTTTTAGGAAGAGAACCAACACAGTTAGTCCCCATTGAGAGCCTAGAGAATGTTGCCACGCTCATACTTAGCTCGTTACATAACTCGTTACCGTCCGGTTAGATTGAACGGTTAACTTAACACAAGGTGCCTCGGATATAGTGATCCAAGCACACCGAAACAAAACACATAGTATGCCCCTGTGGCCCGACGTGAGTCAGTAAAATAGCCTTGGTTAAGCTAAAGGGAAGGTTAGAAACCAAATTGGAAACTTAACCATAACATACAGAGAGAATCGAACCGGTTATGACATCGACTCCCATACTCACACGCGTGGCCGGAACAGACCGGACTCCTCACTTCCCCCGTTAGCCCTGTTAGTAGCTCATCATTGAACAAACACACAATTCACAATCATAGGTCAAGTTTGTTAGACCCACAAGGGAAGAGAGAGTCACACTTAACAACATAATAATATTAACAACTGTAAACTCTTTACATGGTTTAATCTTACAAAGTCATAAACACACAGAAAAACAAACAACACACAAGCCGGTGTAAACCGGTAGGCAACAGAGCAAAACCATACCTCGGTCCTTGCCTCGACTGGCTTCCACCTTGGAAGAATCCTAAACACATTTAGTAACGTCGGTTAATTAACGCACTAGTCCACTGTCACATTAACTACTTCACATTTCTGGTTATCACATTCCCACATTTTGTTTTAACTTCCCATTTTTAAAATGTCATTATAACACTCCTAACATGTCTTATGTAACCTTATATTATCATTCCTAACTTATCCCTATCATTAGACATCATTTAAATACCTAAAAACCAAGTTTTATAGTGGTCCGGGACTTGGTCCCTAGCTTAGGTCCCGGACCATATGCTAACTCAGCTCTCGGGGGTAATTCAAGGGGTGGTCCGGGTCCTTGTACAAGACCCAAGTCCCGGACCACATTGTTATGTGACCCTCGGCCTATTTTACACCCCTGGTCCGGGACTTTAACCAGCACCTAGGTCCCGGACCAAACCTACAGAATTGATAAAATGTCATTTTTCAAGTGTTGTTACCTTAGTTCTCACCTCCATTAATTGTATAACTTTACCAAGTGTTCCTAGGTATATTCTAATGTCTAGATATCATCTTAAACACACCTAAATCCATGTTTCACTTTTCTCATTTTTTTCTTATAAATTCACTAACACTTATAACACTTTACATTAGGTTTCTAAATGATGTTTCTTACCTAAGAAAGCTACTATCCCAAAATGCTTTCTCCTTATTTTAAATCATCTCCCAAGCATCTTTCCCAACTAACTTCTTATAACCATCTTAACAATTCTTTTCCTAGTGTACACTTCCTTTTTCCAAAGTTTGCCTAGGTATTTACCTAAGTCCAAAATGACTTTGGTACATGCTAAAACCTCAAGCTCATGCCTAAGTTCTTATCACACTCTAGAGTACTTCCTAATTCATCAAAATTCCTTTAAAACATCATGAACTCCTTATTCATTTCCTACATTTTCTAACTCACCAAACCTTATGTAAACACTTAGAACTTCTTACTTCTTACCTAAATTTTGACATGGGTTCACCTAGAACATTACTAAGCCTAAACACTTTGTTTTCTCCATTAAACACACAAAAACATCTAGAACACTTTCTTACACAACTTCACCAAATTTACACCACATCACAATATAGTGCATAATTGAATTGCATGGCACTTAGGCCCTTAAAATGCATGGCTCTTAGGCCCTTAAAATGCATAAATCATAAACACTGAATTTCCACAATATATATGCCTTTAACCTGCGATTACATACAACAAGACATATGTTATTTTACTAGTCTCCTTGAGAACATTTACTAGGTCATTTACCATGTGCTCTTTAGGTAGTTTTAATAAGCAATTATAGCTCATTTCTCCTAAGGCATTAAACAACATTAAGTTAGTAGATTTACCTCTTTTTCCAACACACTTCCTTCTTGTTTCCTTACAAAACCGTATGGTATTTTGATTCTTTGACAAGTTCTAAACAATATACAAACATTATAATGAGTATTCAAGCTATAAGCTTCATCTCATTTCAAACCCTAATTTGACATTGTTTCAAAAAACATTAATGTAGTTGTTTTACCTTGATCTTTGAAGGGAGTTTGAATATATAACAAGAGAGGACTCCACCTAGTCCATGAAGAGTTGAAATGAAGCTAGAACAAAGTCACACAAAGAGCTATATCAATGTGTATTTTCGGACATGACAAAAACAAGGAGGAAACTTGATTTTTGTTTGAGATTCCTTACCTAGAAGCAAAGGAGAGTAATAATATGTCAAAATACAAGCTCAAGCTCCTTCAATGGTGGAACACCTTGGCACCGAAATGGAGCTCTTGGAGTTTTGAGAAGATAGAAATGAAGAGCTTGATGAGAGGAAGAGATTGGTGGTCTTTGTTTTTGATTTGGACAAGTGAGCTAGATTTAGCAAGTGGTCAAAGTTGGAACTTCCATGGTGGTAGTAGTATTACCGAGAGAGAACAAGGAAGAAGAAGAAGAGAGAGGGTTTGCAAACCGTGGGAATGAAGGAAAGAAATGAGAATGAAGATAGAACTTGCTTTTAGGAGATATTTATGTATAAAGTAAAAAGTAAGTTTACTTAGTTTTCTTTACTTACTTATAATATTAACTAGAGAGTGGTGAGTCACACACTTATAAAAACCGGCCCCCTTTATTAGTATGAGGGTGTTTTAGTCTTTGTTTGTCAATTTAATTACTTAATACAACATATGTTACAAACTAGCTTATAAAAAGTACTATTCACCTAAACAAGGCACTTTGAAGTGAAATTTTGATTTTCCACTAATATAGCCACCCAAATGTGATACTATATAGTACACATATATATTAAGAGTAATGATGGACATTTAGCCATTCAAAACTCATTTACAAGACAATTTTTCAAAACGTGCTTTAAGACTTCTTAAAGCACATTTTGTGTTTTAACTTGTTTTCAAGCTTGGTTTTCTTTGGTAATTGGTTTATTAAGTTCATTAGTATATAAATGAGGTCTTGGTAAGCTCATTAGGTCTTACTCAAGTTTATCCAAGCTTAGAGCACATTTTAGCTCTTATTGACTTTAAAGCACATTTGTGTTTCCTTTTGTTTAAATTTGTTTACTAAGGTTTCTAAGACTCTTTTTAGTCTTATTACACCATATTTAGGTGTTTAAACAACATAACTAGGTTTGGGGTATTTCAATCTACCCCCCTTAAAAGAACTTTGTCCCCAAAGTTCATACTTCCACATAACTTAAACATTAGAACATGAGAACACATATTAACAACACTTCTATATCACATTAACAACATCTTACATCATATCGGACACATGGTCCAAACAACAAAACATCACAACATCATTCAGACTCAGCGGTCTGTAACATTAACAACATGACAACACAACACAGACAATGCATACAAATACATGTCATACACATAACCGAAACGGCTCTACCCCCCCTTAAATAGGGGTACGCCCCGTACCCTATACATACAAACACTAAGAAGTAAACAACGACGGGTACTTCGCCTTCATCTTATCTTCCAGCTCCCAAGTGGCCTCCTCAACGTCCTGGTTAGACCAGAGAACTTTCACCAGTCTCACAGACTTATGGCGAGTGTCTCGAGTCTTAGTGTCCAGAATCCGTACCGGAGTCTCCACTGATCGCATGGTCGGCTCTAAAGTTAGCCTTTCAGGCTGAAGCACATGAGACGGATGAGACATATACTTCTTCAACTGGGACACATGAAATACATCATGTACCTTGCCCAGCTCGGCGGGTAAGTCAAGTCTATAAGCTACCGGGCCGATCCGCTCCGTCACAACATAAGGACCCACATACTTCGGGCTCAACTTGCCCTTCTGGCCAAAACGAAATACTCCCTTCATGGGGGATACTCTCAAAAATACCTGATCGCCCACGGCGAACTCCAGGTCACGTCGGCGCACATCAGCGTACGACTTCTGCCTATCCTGAGCTGCTTTCATATTAGCCCTGATCTGGCGAACTTCTGCCTGAACTTGCTCAAGATACTCTGGTCCTATAATGACCGTCTCACTCGACTCATCCCAGCATAATGGCGTGCGGCATGGTCTACCGTACAATGCCTGGAAGGGAGACATCTTGATCGATGCATGATAACTGTTGTTGTAACTAAACTCGATCAGATGTAACTTATCAATCCAGCTGGTCTGAAAGTCAAGTGCACATGCACGTAGCATATCCTCAAGTGTCTGTATGGTGCGCTCACTCTGACCATCGGTCTGTGTGTAACACCCCTAAAACCGGCCTAAGAGTTAAGGGTATTACACGCCGCGTATTACTACCAATAACGCAAGGCTCTAAACGATCAAAAACAATAAAGGCCCAAAACAGAGTTCACTTAACATTGTAAACCAAAGTATTCAAATACAGCGGAAGTAAACGGATTCCAAATACATATCCGAATCAGAAACTCAAAACAGAGGAAGGCCCGAAGGCTACAACGTCATAACAGAAGTTTAAACAGTCAAATGAGCTAAGCACTACAGCTCCAGAACTCAAGATGATCCTCGCTGATCAATCTGCAAAAATGTTAGAAGTAGGGGAATGAGCACACAACTATGCCCAGTAAGCAGCGACCGTCATCAGCAAGGTCGCTCAAAACAATTGAAATCAGAAGAAGAGAAGATAAACATCTTATGCACAATTCTCAGATAGTCAGAAGCTTTCAGAAACAGAAGCAGAGTGGAACACAAGGGTTCCCATTTCAGAAACAGTCAGAGCACTTAAACAGAAAGGGGACAAAACACAATGCACACACTCAGAAGGGTCGAAGACCCATAGACCATACCAGGTCTCTCGGCAACGCAGAAATGACTCGAAAGAGCCAAAGGGTTCGTCAACCCCACAGAACAGAAAGGGAATGACCCACACTCAGAACGACGTCTACATGGTATACCACGGAATAGCTCGACCCAGCCATTCACGGCTCAGAAACAAGTGTAATGTCCCAAAACAGAAAGGTTGCTTAAACAGAAGCAAAGTTGCATTTAAATATGCCAAAACACTCATAAATCAGTAGCACAGATCATAAGGAAACCAACGCCGCAAACGGCACTCAAATCGGAGTTCAAACGAAGAAGTTATGTTGAAAACAGAGGGGTGTCCGAACTTGTGTCCGGATCGAAGTTCGGACACAAGTCGAGACTCAGAAACCAGAAAGCCAAATGTCCGAACTTGTGTCCGGACATCAATGTTCGGACACAAGTCGAGTTGAAATCAGATAGAGGAATTCAGCATGTCCGAACATCCAAGTTCGGACGGATGTTCGGACAGGTTTTACGGGAAAACACGCGGAAGGTCCGACCTTGTGTCCGGACTTCGAAGTTCGGACACAGGTCGAACTTAAATCAGAGGGAAACTGAGGGTGTGTCCGAACATCCATGTTCGGACAGATGTTCGGACATACCCCGAACGCAAATCAGAAAGGCAGAAACGCACTGTCCGAACTTCAAAGCTCGGACGGAAGTTCGGACAGTGCGAAAAATGCATTTCCAGAAGACGAACAGAGCAGAAAAACAACACAAATCAATGCCTCAAAATGCCAATGAAGCACACACACCAAATCAGACATTAAAACAGGAAACCATGGGGGTTTAGCCATCCAAAACGCAACCAAACAGACATCAAACAGAATCACACACAAAACAGAACCGTTGCAACCCCATGGCTGAACTTCCAAACTGAATCGAGTAACCACCTACCTCAATTATCAGCCGAAACCACAACGAACTGAGGCAGCAGGCACAATCCACGCAGAGCAACAATCCGGACAGATCAACAGCCACTGATTAACCAAACCAATTGACACAAAATCAGAAACTGAAAAGAAGAACCCTAGATTATCCAAACCCCAAAATCTGCAACACCAACCTGATTCAAAGTGAAAGATCTCCACAATCTGCAGCAGTTCCACAGCCCGCACAATCACAATTCAACAGCGACGAAGCCTTCTGATTTAATCAAGAACAACGGCTCAAAATCAGAAAACAGAGAGAGAAGAAAACCATCAACGCAGACCCGAATTCCTGAACACAAACCTGAACCGATCAGAGAAACACAGTAGCAAGACCCTCCAATTCGGTTGAAGCAGCAGCCTTCACGATCCTTAGCGACAGAGAGAATAGAGAGAGAGAAGAAAGGAAGAACGCTCGCTCTGAACGCACGATGACAACTGATGGAGGAAGACCGATCGTGATGCAAAATAAATTAGATGAATAATTAAATAAGGCTCCCACTCCTTATTAATTAAAGAAAACAATTACCTTAATTGTTTTAATAGATGGACCTCCTTGCCCTCTGCAATTAAAACAATGCCGCCGGTGTCCCAACTGATAAAAATGTAATCCAACCTATATATATAAACCGGACATAAAATAAGGTTGCAATTAAACGGGTTATAACATCACCTCCCCCTTAAAAGAATCTCGTCCTCGAGATTAACTCACCTTACTGCTCGAACAGGGAGGGAAACTTGGCACGCAGCTCATCTTCGAGCTCCCACGTAGCTTCACTCTCTAACTGATCAGACCACTGGACCTTCACCATAGGCAGGGTCTTACTACGAAGCCGACGGACATCCCTGGCTAAAATGCGAGTAGGCACCGCCTCGAAACTGCAATCCTCTCTCACTGAAGCTGGCTGTAGTCGATCACGTGAGACGGATCATGCAGATACTTCCTCAACATAGACACATGGAAACGTGACAGCAGACAAGGATGGAGGCAAGCAAACGGTAGCCACAGGGCCAATCCTCTCCAGAATCTCAAACGGTCCAACGAACCTTGGGCTAAGCTTCCCACGCTTCCCAAACCGGACCACGCCTCTGACCGGCGACACTCGCAGATAGACATGATCACCACAAACTCAAGCGGCCTGCGCCTCTGTCTGCATAGCACTTCTGTCTGCTCTGAGCAACAAGCAAACGCTCCCGAATCGTCCTGATCTTCTCTACTGCTCCCTGTACCAGCTCGGGTCCAACAAGACCCTCTCCTTCAGGTCATCCCAACAGATGGGGACCTGCACCTCCTACCGTACAACGCTTCAAACGGAGCCATACCAATGCTCGCCTGAAAGCTGTTGTTGTAGGCGAACTCAATCAGAGTCACATGCTGCTCCCAGCTACCTCCAAAGTCCAGGACACATGCGCGAAGCATGTCCTCCAAAACCTGATTAGTCCTCTCGTCTGGCCATCCGACTGAGGATGGTAAGCTGAACTGAACGCTAAATTCGTACCCAAGGCCTTATGCAAACTGCGCCAAAATCTCGAAACAAAACGAGGGTCACGATCAGACACAATAGTAGTAGGCACACCGTGAAGCCTCACTATCTCATCCAGATATAAACGAGCTAGGCGCTCCAAACTGAAGGTCTTCTTCACCGGCAGAAAATGAGCAGACTTCGTCAGACGATCAACTATCACCCAAACAGCATCACAACCCGAAGGAGTCCTGGGCAAACCCATGACGAAATCCATCCCCACACTCTCCCACTTCCACTCAGGAATGGGAAGGGGCTGAAGCAAACCCGCTGGCCTCTGGTGCTCAGCCTTAATCTGCTGACAGGTCTGGCACTTCGAGACAAACTCTGAGATATCACGCTTCATCCCAGACCACCAGAATGACTCTCTGAGGTCTCGATACATCTTCACCCCTCCTGGGTGAACTGAATAAGGCGCTCCATGGGCCTCCTGAAGGATCTCTCTGCGCAGCACTGCATCGTCTGGCACACATACACGGCCTCTGAAACGCAGACAACCATCACTGGAGACACTGAAATCTGAACTCTGCTCTGAAGACAGCCCCTCTCTAATCCGACACAAAGCTGAGTCTGACTCCTGACCAACCCGAATCCTGTCGACCAACGAAGACTGCACCTGAAGCGCTGCTATCACACTGGCACTGGCTGGTCTGACTACCCAAACCCCATACGCTGCAGCTCTAAGGCGGACCTCTGAACTCCTGACAGGCACAAGCTACGCCCGAGCACCTCTCCGGCTCAAGGCATCTGCAACAACATTCGCTCTACCCGGGTGGTAGAGGATCTCTAAATCGTAGTCATGAAGTAGCTCCAACCACCTCCTCTGTCTCAAGTTCAGCTCCTTCTGAGTGAACAAATACTTGAGGCTCTTGTGGTCAGTGTAAACCTTACACGACGCTCCATATAAATAATGTCTCCAAATCTTCAGCGCGAACACTACAGCTGCCAACTCCAGATCGTGGGTAGGGTAGTTCTTCTCATAGGGCTTAAGCTGTCGGGAGCCATAAGCCACTACCTTACCCTGCTGCATCAAACACATCCCAGTCCCTTATGGGACGCATCACAGAAGACCTCGAACCCCTCGGTCCCAGAAGGCAAAGTCAGAATCGGTGCCGTCGTCAGTCTCTTCTTAATCTCCTGGAAACTCTGCTCGCAAGCCTCGCTCCACTCATACTTGATCTCCTTCCTCAACAGACGGGTCAGCGGGGATACAATCTTAGAGAACCCCTCAACGAACTTCCTGTAGTACCCAGCTAACCCAAGGAAACTGCGAATCTCAGCAACATTCGTGGGCCTCGCCCACTCCATAACTGCTCTAATCTTCTCAGGATACTGAGATACCGTCCTTCGAGACCACATGTCCCAAGAATACTACGCGTCAAGCCAGAAGTCGCACTTCTTCAACTTAGCATACAACTCATGATCCTTCAACGTCTGCAAAACAATCCTCAGATGCTCCTCATGCTCCTCTGCGCTCCTGGAGTACACCAAGATATCATCTATGAAGACCACTACAAACTGATCCAGATAGGGTTTGAAAACCCGGTTCATCATGTCCATGAATACTGATGGAGCATTAGTCAACCAAACGGCATGACTAGGAACTCGTAATGACCATAACGAGTCCTAAAAGCGGACTTAGGCACATCCTCGGCCTTAATCCTCAACTGATGGTAGCCTGAACGAAGATCTATCTTCGAGAACACTGTGGCCCCGCCAACTGGTCAAACAAATCGTCTATGCGCGGAAGGGGATAGCGATTCTTGATGGTCACCTTGTTCAGCTCCCTGTAGTCGATGCACAAACGGAAGGTCCCATCCTTCTTCTTCACAAACAGCACTGGCGCTCCCCAAGGCGAACACTAGGGCGTATGAAGCCCTTATCTAACAGCTCCTGAAGCTGGACCTTCAGCTCCTTCAACTCCGCCGGACTCATACGGTAAGGGGCCCTAGAGATGGGCTGAGTCTCTGGCGCTAAATCGATGGTGAACTCCACCTCTCGCACTGGTGGAGTCCGGGCACGTCGTCCTGGAAGACCTCAGGAAACTCTCTGACAATCGGGATGCTCTCCAAGCTAGATCCCTCACGCACCTCTGGCAGATAACATAAGAAGCCCTGGCAGCCCTTCCTCAAGAAACTGGCTGCCTGCATCGCTGACACAATCACCGGCGCACATGGAACTGCATTCCCAGAGAAGCAAAACGAGACCCGCCTGGCAGATCAACACACTCTCCTCGCTGCACAATCTATATGGGCATGGTGCTCTGCTAGCCAATCCATGCCCAAATCACATCAAAACAGGTCATCCGCATCGGGATGAGGTCAGCAAAGAAAGTCTTGTCCCTAACTACTATGGGACAAGCCTTACACACAGAATCCAGCACACAAGGGGCAACCCCACCTAATGGACTACTCACACACAAGTCTATCTCACTAGGCACAGCAGTCAGTCCAAGGTCACCCAACAAATCACAGCAGATAAAGGAGTGCGTAGCTCCAGAATCAAACAGACAAAACACATCTCGAGAATGGATCTGGAGAATACCTGAGATGACGCGATCACCCGCTCGATCACGCTCTCCAGCCATGGCATAAACCCGGGCCTGAGTCTGAGGCTTCTTCTGATCGGACCTCGCCCCTGAATCTGAGCCGGTACCTCTATCCCCTGAGCCTCTACTGGACGCCTGAGGGCACTGAGCAATCCGGTGCTCCATCGACCCGCACTTAAAGCAGGCACCGGTCTTCTTGTAGCACTCCCTACCAGGATGGGAGTGGCCACAAGACCCACACTTCGTCCCAGCTGACGAAGATGAAGAAGCTCCCCGGCGATCTCCATAGGTCTGCTTCTTCTGAGGAGGGCAGCCTCCTTCTTCTGAGGCTCCTCAGCACGCCTCTTCCCTTATGGTCCTTACCCGCCTGTCTGCCCTGATGTCCGCCTCTACCAGCAAGGCGACATCCGCCACATCTCTGAAGGTCCGGTGACGAGAGGTGTCACCGCCGACCTGATGTCTGGCCTCAATCCGCTCTCAAACTTACGAGCCTTCCTGTGCTCATCCGGCTCTGGAGCATACTTCGACAGCGTCACAAACTTCCTCACATACTCCTCTACAGTCATCTCTCCCCTGGCGCAGCCGGTTGTACTCATTGATCTTCTGGTCTTGTACACATCCGGATAGAACTGCTTGTTGAACTCCAAGCAGAACTGATCCCAGGTCCAAGGCTGGGGATGCCTACCCATCACCATGCGCCACCACTCCTTCGCTCCCCCTTAAAGAGGAACGTGGCGAAGTCCACCTTCTGGTCATCCTCCGACCCCATCACTCTCAGCAGGTCCTCGACCTCTGTAATCCAGTGGCTCGCCTCCTGAGGGTCACCACAGCCATCAAAGGATGGAGGCTTTAGCTTCATGAACTCCTGGAGAGCTCGGACTCGGCCTCCCACGGCATTCGCCCTGCTGGGCCAGCACCACCAGCTCCTCCACCAGCTCCCCCAGCAGCTGCAGCCATCGTCTGCATCAACTGCGTCACAAACTGCTGCACTACATCCGCAGCATCTCCCTGAGGGGTCACTGGTGTCCTACGAGGAGCCATTCTGAGATATACAAATCCAAAACTTGTCAGAACTAACTCATACTGTCAACCACTGTCACAACTGACTCTCACACAAGCAAACACACCCACAGACACCAAAGAAAGCCAAACCTGGCTCTGATACCACTAAATGTAACACCCCTAAAACCGGCCTAAGAGTTAAGGGTATTACACGCCGCGTATTACTACCAATAACGCAAGGCTCTAAACGATCAAAAACAATAAAGGCCCAAAACAGAGTTCACTTAACATTGTAAACCAAAGTATTCAAATACAGCGGAAGTAAACGGATTCCAAATACATATCCGAATCAGAAACTCAAAACAGAGGAAGGCCCGAAGGCTACAACGTCATAACAGAAGTTTAAACAGTCAAATGAGCTAACACTACAGCTCCAGAACTCAAGATGATCCTCGCTGATCAATCTGCAAAAATGTTAGAAGTAGGGGAATGAGCACACAACTATGCCCAGTAAGCAGCGACCGTCATCAGCAAGGTCGCTCAAAACAATTGAAATCAGAAGAAGAGAAGATAAACATCTTATGCACAATTCTCAGATAGTCAGAAGCTTTCAGAAACAGAAGCAGAGTGGAACACAAAGGGTTCCCATTTCAGAAACAGTCAGAGCACTTAAACAGAAAGGGGACAAAACACAATGCACACACTCAGAAGGGTCGAAGACCCATAGACCATACCAGGTCTCTCGGCAACGCAGAAATGACTCGAAAGAGCCAAAGGGTTCGTCAACCCCACAGAACAGAAAGGGAATGACCCACACTCAGAACGACGTCTACATGGTATACCACGGAATAGCTCGACCCAGCCATTCACGGCTCAGAAACAAGTGTAATGTCCCAAAACAGAAAGGTTGCTTAAACAGAAGCAAAGTTGCATTTAAATATGCCAAACACTCATAAATCAGTAGCACAGATCATAAGGAAACCAACGCCGCAAACGGCACTCAAATCGGAGTTCAAACGAAGAAAGTTATGTTGAAAACAGAGGGGTGTCCGAACTTGTGTCCGGACGTCGAAGTTCGGACACAAGTCGAGACTCAGAAACCAGAAAGCCAAATGTCCGAACTTGTGTCCGGACATCAATGTTCGGACACAAGTCGAGTTGAAATCAGATAGAGGAATTCAGCATGTCCGAACATCCAAGTTCGGACGGATGTTCGGACAGGTTTTACGGGAAAACACGCGGAAGGTCCGACCTTGTGTCCGGACTTCGAAGTTCGGACACAGGTCGAACTTAAATCAGAGGGAAACTTGAGGGTGTGTCCGAACATCCATGTTCGGACAGATGTTCGGACATACCCCGAACTCGCAAATCAGAAAGGCAGAAACGCACTGTCCGAACTTCAAAGCTCGGACGGAAGTTCGGACAGTGCGAAAAATGCATTTCCAGAAGACGAACAGAGCAGAAAAACAACACAAATCAATGCCTCAAAATGCCAATGAAGCACACACACCAAATCAGACATTAAAACAGGAAACCATGGGGGTTTAGCCATCCAAAACGCAACCAAACAGACATCACAACAAAAACACACGAAACAACCGTTGCAACCCCATGGCTGAACTTCCAAACTGAATCGAGTAACCACCTACCTCAATTATCAGCCGAAACCACAACGAACTGAGGCAGCAGGCACAATCCACGCAGAGCAACAATCCGGACAGATCAACAGCCACTGATTAACCAAACCAATTGACACAAAATCAGAAACTGAAAAGAAGAACCCTAGATTATCCAAACCCCAAAATCTGCAACACCAACCTGATTCAAAGTGAAAGATCTCCACAATCTGCAGCAGTTCCACAGCCCGCACAATCACAATTCAACAGCGACGAAGCCTTCTGATTTAATCAAGAACAACGGCTCAAAATCAGAAAACAGAGAGAGAAGAAAACCATCAACGCAGACCCGAATTCCTGAACACAAACCTGAACCGATCAGAGAAACACAGTAGCAAGACCCTCCAATTCGGTTGAAGCAGCAGCCTTCACGATCCTTAGCGACAGAGAGAATAGAGAGAGAGAAGAAAGGAAGAACGCTCGCTCTGAACGCACGATGACAACTGATGGAGGAAGACCGATCGTGATGCAAAATAAATTAGAGAATAATTAAATAAGGCTCCCACTCCTTATTAATTAAAGAAAACAATTACCTTAATTGTTTTAATAGATGGACCTCCTTGCCCTCTGCAATTAAAACAATGCCGCCGGTGTCCCAACTGATAATAAATGTAATCCAACCTAGATCATTATATAAACCGGACATAAAATAAGGTTGCAATTAAACGGGTTATAACACTGTGGGTGAAACGCCGTGCTCAATTTCAGTTCAGTACCAAGTGCCTCTCGTGTAGACTTCCAATATCTGGATAAGAATCTGGTATCTCTGTCGGATACAATCGTCTTTGGTACACCATGATGTCTTACAATTTCTTTGTCGAATAGTTCTGCCAATCTTGCCACTTTCCAGGTGTCCTTCATCGGAATGAATCGAGACACCTTGGTCAGTCGGTCAACTACCACCCAAATCATATTCAGACCTCCCCTTGTAGGCGGAAGCCCTACTACGAAGTCCATAGATATGTCATGGAACTTCCACTCCGGCACTGGCATTGGCTGCACCATACCACCAGGCCGTCGGTGCTCAAACTTGACCTTCTGACAAGTGAGACACCTCAACACATAGTCATTTACATCCTTTTTCATTCCAGCCCACCAGAAGTATCTTTTCATACCTTTATACATCTTTGAAGCTCCGGGGTGAATCGAAGTAGTAGAACAATGGGATTCACTCAATATGCGCTCCTTCAACTCAGCGCTACTCCTGGGTATACACAATCTGCCATTAAGCCTAATCAGGTCATCATCGTGGAGTCTGAAGTCGTACTTCTGACCCTCGAATGTGCCATCAATAAGCTTCTGTCTAATCTCCATCATGTACTGATCCGTCATCTGAGCACTCCGCACCTCTTCAACCAAGCCAGTATGAGAGACTAGCGAATGGAGAGAGTGTGCTCGGCGACTCAATGCGTCAGCTACCACATTTGCCTTACCCTCCTTGTACTGTAAATTGATGTCATAATCATTCAGGAATTCAACCCACCTTCTTGCCTCATGTTCAACTCCTTCTGAGTGAACAAGTACTTCAAACTCTTATGGTCGGAATAGATGTCACGCTTACCCCATACAAATGATGTCGCCATATCTTCAATGCAAAGACAATGGCCCCAACTCTAAGTCGTGGGTAGGGTAGTTTTCCTCATGCTTCTTCAGCTGTCGGGAGGCGTAAGCCACGACCTTCCCGTGTTGCATCAAAACACAACCATACCCCTGCCTGATGCGTTGCAATAGACCTCAAAACCATCTAGACCGTCTGGTAATGTCAGAACCGGTGCAGATGTCAGAGCATCCTTGAGACTCGTGAAAGCTCTCTCACAGTCGACTGTCCACTCGAATGGTGCATCCTTCTTCATCAAGGAAGTCATCGGCTTCGAGACACTGGAGAAGTCACAAATCTCCTATAGTAACCTGCCAGACCGAGGAAGCTCCTGATGTCGGTAACTGTCTTCGGCCTAGGCCAGGTGCGCACTGCACTATCTTGCGGATCACAAGCGATCCCGGCCTCAGAATTCACATGTCCAAGGAATGATACTTGGTTCAACCAAAATTCACACTTAGAGAATTTAGCATACAGCTGATTCTTTCTCATGTCCGCAACACATCTCTCAGGTGGCTTTCATGCTCACCTTTCGATTCGAATACAAAAGTATATCATCGATGAAGACTACCACTGATTTGGTCCAACTGATCTTGGAACAAACGGTTCATTAAGTCCATGAACTTTGCTGGTGCATGACAAGCCAAACGGCATAACTGTGAACTCATAATGCCCATACCTAGTTCTGAAGCTGTCTTTTCTATATCACTGTCACGGATGGCAATCTGGTGATATCCGGAACGTAGGTCTATCTTGGAGAATACTGATGCCCCTAAGCTGATCAAATAGATCGTCGATGCGTGGTAAGGGGTAACGGTTCTTCACCGTAACAGCATTCAGCTCCCGATAATCAATACATAGGCGGAGACTACCGTCCTTCTTCTTCACGAAGAGGACACCGCTCCCATGGTGACACACTAGGGCGAATAAAGCCCTTGTCGAGTAGGTCTCTCAGCTGCTCCTTGAGCTCTGTCATCTCTGCTGGAGCCATACGGTAAGGTGCTTTCGCAATGGGTCCGGTGCCCGGAAACTAGATCAATCTCAAACTCAACCTCTAGTGCTGGCGGCATGCCCGGCAGTTCCTTAGGAAATACATCAGGAAACCGACATACCGGCACATCTGGGCTAAACTCAGGGTCTCTCTCTATGTCCTGGACATAGCAGAGAGGTATACATCACTCCCTCTTCGTAACTCGTGATACATAGCCATGGCGGTGATGATCTGTGTCGAAGGCTCCCTGGGCCCTGGCGGTAAGATATGGTAACCCCAGATGGACTCCGAAGAAGAAGCAGTCGATGCTCGGCACACAGGATTCTGCCCTTGTACCGCTCCAACCAGTTCATCCCGACAATCACATCCAAGCCTAGTCCGTCGAACTCTATTCAAGTCGATCGGAAACTCTTCACCCCTTGATTTGAACAATAGCACCTCGGTAGTAGCGGTACATCGGATCCGCTCTTTCGACGGGAGAGTAACCACGAAGTCTGGCATCTCTTCACCATCTAACCCCAGCCTCTTCGCAAATGATAGCGAAATGAATGTGTGTGAGGCTCCAGAGTCGAACAAGATCGATGGCATCGCCATTCACTGGAAAGGTACCGGTGAGATTGTGCCGCTCTTGCCGGCTTCTGCTTTATTGCAGACACTTAGTACCTCCCCGTTCCGAGTGCACAGCCTAATTCATTGGCAAACTAGTAAGTATTGGGTAACAACACGGTTTATATGCTTCAAACAACTCCACTTTATTCATTAACACACTCCTTTTTACAACATTCATTGGCTTATACTGTCGCCATGATTCGCACTTACAACATCCTTAATACATACGGGTTTATCACATCACACAATTATACAAAGCTTAAAACTGTCTGAAGGTCAAATTCAAACGTCCGGGTTTCATGTGTGTGGCATTGATCACTGCCGACGGTGCGGTATTCAGTTTGATCTTTCTGATGCCATGGTATAGCATCCTTGATTGCCCACCCATGATTAATACATCTCCGGATTTTAGCAGTAGCTTCTTTGCGAGATCAGCACGCTTCTGCTCGCCATACACAAACACTGCGGTATCACCAATGGACCAAGACACCACGGGTACTCCCTTACTTAGAGACTCGGGTGACTCGTCCTTGTCTTGGTGTATACCTAACCGTCCACCTTTCTGGTAGAAGTTTACAATGCATAAATCTGATTTTACACTTGGAATTGAATCCGCTTCAACTTGTTGAGCAATTCCCACGGCGTGGTTAACGACCGCATGGAACTCCTCTGGTATACTTGATACTGTTGCTCCATCTTCAGCTCGAACTTCTTGATATGACTTGGTGTAAGGGTTCCAGTCCTTACCCATGCACATCATCTTCAATTGCATCCTTGCTCCGTTCGGGTATTCGGGTGTGTAAAAAACCCCTCCTGGTTTTGCTCCAAGTTCGTCGCATCGTCTGATGATATGGATTTGTGCCTCCGGTGTCAGGTATCCATTTAAGAGTATCATACTGGCTGGATAACCTGACATGCTCTAACGGAAAGTCGGTGATTGATGGTGGTTTCTCCAGGGTTCGGTGGGGGGTGGATTGGATAACAATATTGAAAGTTCCTTTAAGTTTAGAGTACTCTAGTTAGGTAAATCTCACACTATTCTTCATTTATTTACTCACATGGTTGTTTATTTAAACTCACTCATACTCATGCATGAATGCGGTATGCAGACACTTATTTCATTAACAATTTAGGCGGTACCTGGTCTAGAAGAGGGCCCTGGCGCCTCAGACCGGTCCACCACATTCAGGGTGGCCTTGTTGGACCCGACCCCTCTCCCTTTCTGGGACTCCGTTGTACCTCTGATCCGGGGGTGGCTGGTTTGCCGTCTTCTGGCCATCGGTGGTCGCAGTGGCCTTACCCTTCCATTGCCCTTGGGCCTGAAGTTCCTACTGTTCGGGTTCTGCCAGCATTCATGGTCGCGGTGACCATCTTCTTACAGTACCGGCACTGAACATCATTACCCTTGCAGTCCTTGCCGGGGTGGTCGCCGTTGCACCACTGCAGTAATAGTGGCGCTCCGTCCAGAGCCCGTGCTAGCCTTAGGTGGGTAAGAACGTAGGGGCTTGGCCGCATACGCATAGGTGAGCTGCAGAGGCTCATCAGCAGTGGTGGTCTGGGTCTGGCCCTTGCCACCCTGTTGTTCCTTTCTGGGCTGGGGGTATGATTCTTTCTTCTTCCCTCCCACTGCCCTTGCGTGCCTTGGCCCTCGTTCTTAGCCTTGCGCTTGAGCGCACTCTCTCGTCCTCAGACGGACGGTGATCTCCACAATAGCAGCGGCATG
The DNA here is from genome assembly GCA_023374045.1 of Limonium bicolor. Lineage (NCBI taxonomy): Eukaryota > Viridiplantae > Streptophyta > Magnoliopsida > Caryophyllales > Plumbaginaceae > Limonium > Limonium bicolor. The sequence continues at coordinate 148,497,244 of CM041776.1, read as the reverse complement.
ATAGCACTCCTATGTTAGGGTGTCAGTTATGCCCCCCAAATAAACTCACACACATTAACACATTGTACACACTTATTCACATGACACTGTAATTTCTTTACCTGCAAGGTGGTATATCCAGTAGGCCCATGCCGTAGCGTAGGCGATAGTTCATCCGTTGTAAACGGTTCACAAGGATCCGGTCTGAGTAACCCAGATCGGTAGCAGGTGGATAAGTCCGATGAAGGCTGAGTAGTACTCATACCGTCATCTTATCCCTGTCTCAGGTTGTCCAACTCCAGGCGCTTGGCCTATTGCACATGTAGGGGTAGTATTTGGCTCGCAGCAGAGCCGTGTACTCCCTCCACTGGAATGTCGGATCAGCAACTCTACCCTCGCGCACAAGCTTCCACCAGTTTTGTGCCGAGCCTTTCAGGTAGTAAGCAGCAAGTCGTACCTTGACCTGCTCAGGTGGTGCTAGGGTTTCGAAGGCGGTCTCCATCTCGGAGATGTATGCCTCGAGCTTAGGGGATCGGTCTCCCCACTGAATGAGGGCGGCCTCAGATCAGCCAACGCCTTGACCCGTTGGTCTCTCGTGGCGGTGGTGTGTGGTGGCTGAACTCCGGGCTGTTGCCCTTGCTGTATAGCAGCAACCTAAATCGGGTACCAGTGAGCTACGGCGGCTGCAACTGCCTCAGCCATGGTCTGTGCGTAGTATCATCACCCTGGTCACCCATACTTCCAGTACCGCGCCCGCGGCCTCTACCTCGGTGTCTACCTGCCATCTGAATTCATATGAACATCTCATTACATTATGCTGCACACTTATCGGTCCAACGATTATAACGCTTCCCGATAATAAGGTATCTCCCCACTTAGTTAGTGGTCAACCTTTCCAATCTGTCACTTAGGTATCTGTAGTTAGGTTTCCTAACTCGGTATTCTCTAAGCTCGGTATTCTAGTCATCAGAGCGATACTTCGCTCTGAAACCACTTTTGTAACACCCCTACTACGCACATAACATACTTGGAATCGCAGCGGAAAATAAACAACTAAACGGTAACAAAACATTGGTGCTGACAATGCCGTCAACCCCACGTGGCCAACAAGCTGAATACACAAATGTACGTCTGATGATCAGACTCCCGAGCATAGAACTAACAACCATATAGACATCACATAATACCGAGTGTTTACAAAGTCCTTCACTGTATATCACTGTAATCCATCCATGACAAGTATATAACACACCCCGGAGCACAGGCGCATCCCGGGCAAAAATCCAAAGTACTCCAAAAGTAAACTACCTCTAAGATCTAGAGCCACTCTGCCTCTTCGATCCTCATCCTGCAATAAAAATATGGAGCCCCCGAGGGGGTCAGCACCTTTGGTATGGCTAACGCGCAGCCCATCGGCTACACCGGGATACGCGCAAACCAATTGTTCATGATGACATGATATTATTTAAAACACCAACATATACATATATAACATAACACAGGTATTGTACACTCATAACACACATCACCACATACAATTCCTTTGAGGAGAACCAACACAGTTCGTCCCTATTGAGAGCCTAGAGAATGTTGCCACGCTCATACTTAGCTCGTTACATAACTCGTTACCGTCCGGTTAGATTGAACGGTTAACTAACACAACACACACATGCCTCGGATATAGTGTCAAGCACACCGAAACAAAACACTATTATGCCCTGTGCCCGACTGAGTCAGTAAATAGCCTTGGTTAAGCTAAAGGAAGGTTAGAAACCAACTTGGAAACTTAACCATAACATACAGAGAGAATCGAACCGGTTATGACATCGACTCCCCTACTCACACGCGTGGCCGGAACAGACCGGACCTCCTCACTTCCCCCGTTTAGCCCTTGTTAGTAGCTCATCATTGAACACACACCAATTCACAATCATAGGTCAAGTCTTGTTAGACCCACACAGGGAAAGGAGAGTCACACTTAACACATAATAATATTAACAACTGTAAACTCTTTACATGGTTTAATCTTACAAAGTCATAACACACAGAAAAAACAACACACAAGCCGGTGTAAAACCGGTAGCAAACAGACTGCAAGAAAACCATACCTCGGTCCTTGCCTCGACTGGCTTCCACCTTGGAAGAATCCTAACACATTTAGTACCGGTTAATTAACGCACTAGTCCACTGTCACATTACTACTTCACATTTCATGGTTATCACATCCCACATTTTGTTTTACTTCCCATTTTTAAAATGTCATTATAACACTCCTAACATGTCTATGTAACCTTATTTATCATTCCTAACTTATCCCTATCATAGACATCATTTAAAACCTAAAAACCAAGTTTTATGGTCCGGGACTTTGGTCCCTAGCTTAGGTCCGGACCATATGCTAACTCAGCTCTCGGGGGTAATTCAAGGGTGGTCCAGGTCCTTGTACAAGACCAAGTCCCGGACCACATTGTTATGTGACCCTCGGCCTATTTACACCCTGGTCCGGGACTTTAACCAGCACTAGGTCCCGGACCAACCTACAGAATTGATAAAATGGTCATTTTTCAGTGTTGTTACCTTAGTTCTCCACCTCCATTAATGTATAACTTTACCAATGTTCTAGTATTATTCTAATGTCTAGATATCATCTTAAACACACCTAAATCCATGTTTCACTTGTTACTCATTTTTTTTATAAATTCACTAACACTTATAACACTTTACATTAGGTTTCTAAATGATGTTCTTACTAAGAAAACTACTATCCCAAAATTGCTTTCCTCCTTATTTTAACATCATCTCCCAAGCATCATCTGTCACAACTAACTTCTTATAACCATCTTAACAATTCTTTTCCTAGTGTACACTTCTCCTTATTTCCAAAGTTTGCCTAGGTATTAACCTAAGTCCAAATGACTTTGGTACATGCTAAAAACACAAGCTCATGCCTAAGTTCTTATCACACTCTAGAGTACTTCCTAATTCATCAAAATTCCTTTAAAACATCATGAACTCCTTATTCATTTCCTACATTTCTAACTCACCAAACCTTATGTAAACACTTAGAACTTCTTACTTCTTACCTAAATTTTGACATGGGTTCACCTAGAACATTACTAAGCCTAAACACTTTGTTTTCTCCATTAAACACACAAAAACATCTAGAACACTTTCTTACACAACTTCACCAAATTTACACCACATCACAATATAGTGCATAATTGAATTGCATGGCACTTAGGCCATTAAAATGCATGGCTCTTAGGCCCTTAAAATGCATAAATCATAAACATGAATTTCCACAATATATATGCCTTTAACTGCGATTACATACACAAGACATATGTTATTTTACTAGTCTCTTTGAGAACATTTACTAGGTCATTTACCATGTGCTCTTTAGGTAGTTTTAATAAGCAATTATAGCTCATTCTCCTAAGGCATTAAACAACATTAAGTTAGTAGATTTACTTTTTCCAACACACTTCCTTCTTGTTCCTTACAAAACCGTATGGTATTTTGATTCTTTGACAAGTTCTTAACAATATAAAACATTATAATGAGTATTCAAGCTATAAGCTTCATCTCATTTCAAACCCTAATTTGACATGTTTCAAAAAACATTAATGTAGTTGTTTTACCTTGATCTTTGAAGGGAGTTTGAATATATAACAAGAGAGGACTCCACCTAGTCCATGAAGAGTTGAAATGAAGCTAGAACAAAGTCACACAAAGAGCTATATCAATGTGTATTTTCGGACATGACAAAAACAAGGAGGAAACTTGATTTTGTTTGAGATTCCTTACCTAGAAGCAAAGGAGAGTAATAATATGTCAAAATACAAGCTCAAGCTCCTTCAATGGTGGAACACCTTGGCACCGAAATGGAGCTCTTGGAGTTTTGAGAAGAGAAATGAAGAGCTTGATGAGAGGAAGAGATTGGTGGTCTTTGTTTTTGATTTGGACAAGTGAGCTAGATTTAGCAAGTGGTCAAAGTTGGAACTTCCATGGTGGTAGTAGTATTACCGAGAGAGAACAAGGAAGAAGGAAGAAGAGAGGTGTTTGCAAACCGTGGGAATGAAGGAAAGAAATGAGAATGAAGATAGAACTTGCTTTTAGGAGATATTTATGTTATAAAGTAAAAAGTAAGTTACTTAGTTAGTTTTTCTTACTTACTTATAATATTAACTAGAGAGTGGTGAGTCACACACTTATAAAAACCGGCCCCCCTTTATTAGTATGAGGGTGTTTTAGTCTTTGTTTGTCAATTTATTACTTAATACAACATATGTACAAACTAGCTTATAAAAAGTACTATTCACCTAAACAAGGCACTTAGAAGTGAAATTTTTGATTTCCCACTAATATAGCCACCCAAATGTGATATATATGTAACATATATATTTAAGAGTAATGATGGACATTTAGCCATTCAAAACTCATTTACAAGACAATTTTCAAAACGTGCTTTAAGACTTCTTAAAGCACATTTGTGTTTTAACTTGTTTTCAAGCTTGGTTTTCTTTGGTAATTGGTTTATTAAGTTCATTAGTATATAAATGAGGTCTTGGTAAGCTCATAGGTCTTACTCAAGTTTATCCCAAGCTTAGAGCACATTTCAGTCTTATTGACTTTAAAGCACATTTGTGTTCCTTTTGTTTAAATTTGTTTACTAAGGTTTCTAAGACTCTTTTTAGTCTTATTACACCATATTTAGGTGTTTAAACAACATAACTAGGTTTGGGGTATTTCACCTCAATTTTCCAGAAATTACCAAACTACCCCTAAAGTTAATTTAACTTAACTTTTTATCCCTTTATCCTTTTAATATCAAATCTTTTGCTACAAATTTTATTTTAGCTTCTCTAAACACTTTACAAACTGCCATTGACCAAGTTTGACCATGTTTGACCAAGTTTGACCAGGGAAATTACCATTTTACCCTTGTGGTCTTTTCTTTTATCCTAACTCATTTAGTAACCAAATTAACTCTAATTAATTTCTAATTTTTGTAACTAATTTTCCTACAGATTTTTGGACATCAAAAATCATTTTAAAGATCTCTAAATCACCAGATTTAATTATCTAATGTTGTAGTATATACTATCTTTTATTTACTTTAAATATACCAAAAACCTTATAAATTCTAGTAATTCTATAAAATTATAAATTGTAAACTTAATTCTACATTATTTTTCACATCATCTAAACTTAATAAATTTCATAATAGACCTTATATATTTTCTGCAATTATGTTATGTGACCAAACTTCACAAATTTTTACATATTACACTTAATTATACTAATTCCTTTAATTTAACTTAGTATAATTTTTCCTAACTCAAATAAGCCTTCTTAATTTTCGACCACCCCTTAAATAATAGTATATGAACTTTTCTTATATATTATGATAGCTTATATTAAAGCTATATCATAAGGATTATAGATCTAATTTTAGATTTACAAAATATTAACATTTTAGGTGCTAAAAATTAAATCTAACACCTACTAAATTTGGTAATAATAAACAAAGTATATGATAGGTTAGATCATATATAGATCAACATTTAGAACCATGAAATAGGTAGTTTTAGAGTTTACCTTGTATATTAACTTTAGCTTAGTATTTAAGCTTGAATTCCTTAGAAATTGGCCAGAAATTTGCTAAAGGAATTGTCCCAAAATTACACAACAAGATGAAGAATAAGAAGATGGGTTAGTATCCCATGCCAATCGGTTGTGACAAAAACCAAAGAATTGGAAGTTTTCAAGAAGGCAATGTTTTACCTCGAGAATCAAAGACACTTCTTAGTGGTGTTCCTGCGAATCTTGGTGCTCATGACCTATGGTTGTAAAGCTCTTGAAGAGAGGATTCCAACGAGCTATCAATCTTGTGATTTGGAGCTAGGACGAGAAAGTTATGATTCTTACAAGGAAGGGGTGCTTTATGGTTCTAAACCGTGAAACTTTGGCTTGTTTTGGTTCTTCCTTCAAAGAGAGGATGAGTTCCGAATTTTAAGCTCTCATTTGTAGGTAAGAGTCTGGTTAATCATTCACTAAGGGACAAGGTAATAATACAATGCAAGGAAGTCTTGATTAGGTGTAATAGTATAAGTAAAGTATTTTGGACATGGTTTGTCCCCCTTGATGTCGGCCAGCCCTATCCTCATTTGATCTAATTTTTTTGTTTGTTTCTTATATTTATGTAACATTTAATGACTTAATTTCGTTCATTATGACTATACCATGTTATAGGTATGTTACAAAGCCAAAAATGCCTTTAAAACACATTTATGTGCTTCCGGTTCACATTGATTGCAATTTGTTTGGCTAGTTTAAATGTGTTCTTAGTACATTTAAAAACTTTAGAAACTTTATTCATGAAATAGCATGTTGCTAATTCCAATTTAAACCAAGTCATTTGGTGGTTCTATAACACCCCAACTTTGTAAACACATCCAACAACAAAACACATAACACAATCTGCAGCGGAAATCAACTCATCACTTACTTATTCAATGGGGTTACACGCCGTTAACCACCCACGTGGCTAACAGGCTAATAATGTACATTTGTATCGGTCTGATGGACTAGATTCCACGAGAATACAAAATACAATCCTCATTCCATTTCCAACATTTATTATATACATACATTCCCACTGTACCGAGTATTTACAAAACTAATGCCGAAACAATTCGGTTTACTACGCTTACAATGCTTCCGCCATTTAAAGGGCTACCCATGTATAAAATCTACGTCCTACTCTCGAACGGCTTCCAGCTTGTACCTGAAATAGAAAAGGAGCGAAAGGGTGGCCCCAAGGGCTCAGCACCTTTGCTGGTATGGTAATCCAGCAGCCCACATGCTACGGCCACGCACAACTAATTGTGTCTTAGAGCATGATTTATATTTAAATCATGCATACAAGCCATAAACATACAACACAAAACATTTCGCCTCAAGGGCTCAACCTAAAACCAACACATCCACTTAACCCACATTCAATGATTCCTTAAACCCTAGAGTGGCTCTCTCTAAAACGGAGCTACTTCTTAACGAAACGACATGTACCCATAATCGGGTTATCCTAAAACGCCTCGTCACAAACTGGGATTCATTTCCATGATCCACACACCCATATCCTACAACATATCTCATCCTCACATACAAAACATAACAAAACCTTTTTTTCGTCGTACACACGACAACATCACAATCATTTTAAATACCTGACGTATACTCATCGTAGCATAGCAAGGGAATTTGCATAGCACAACACCAATACATAACACCGTAAATCGGTTCTCACAAGGAACCTTCCACCATAGTTAGTATACATAGTGAGCCTAGAGATTATTACCAATCCCATGTTAAGCTCGTTACCAACCTCGTTACCATCCGGTTATATAGAACGGTTAACTATACCCAAGGTGTGTCGGATATAGTAATCCCAAGCACACCGAAATAACATTCGTATGCCCCTGTGGCCCGACGTGAGTCAGTAACTAGCTTTGGATAAGCTAAGGGAAGGTAGAAACCAAATTGGAATACCACCTATACATACACCAAGAGAGCCGAACCGGATATGACATCGACTCCCGTCCATCACACGCGTGGCCGGAACAACCGGACTCCTCACCCCCCATTAATACATATACACTTATAAATAAGTAGTTAGAGATCCATTATGGAGCCTACCACATCCACACACCATACGGTATCAAACCGAGTTAAGCACACAAGGGAGGTTCACACACTTCCATACAACAACAATATCCAACTAACTCACACATAGCCGTGGTTAGCACGTTCCTAAGGTTTGGGCCGTCAACTCCGTATACCGATCACTCATGTGTTCCTAGTTTGGTTAGCTAAGGTTTAACACATACTTGAGGTTAAATGGTATCGGAGGCCAAATTCGCCACATAAATGAATTACTATAAACTCATTACATGTTTTAATCTTACAAGGTGGCAAAACACTCAAGAAAACATATTGGCATACAAGCCGGTGTAATCCGGTAGGACACAGGTTGCAAGAAAACCATACCTGTCACCGGAGTCCACTTTACCACGTCCACTTATGTTCCTCGAGCGATTCTCGAACAACTGTTAACATCACAAACGTGTTTTTATTAACATCGGGGTTTGCTTGATTATTTAATGTCTAATGCGTAACTTTCCCCGTTAACTTAGTTACATAACTTTACATTTTTAATTTGTTTTACTTTCACATTTTGATACAACTTTTCACCCACTTAATTGCCATTTAAAACTCACCTAACATGTCCTTAACAACCTTATAACATCATTACCTATCAATCCCCATCATTACATATCATTTCATAACCTTAAACCATATTTTTGGTCCGACCGGACTTGCCGACCGGACTTACCCAAGTCCGGTCGATTCCAGAACACATTTCCGTCAAAATTTTTCTACTTCGACCGGACTTGTAAGTCCGGTCCTATGTCCGGTCCATTCCAGAAACTAATTCCCACAGGGTAAACTGGGCGCGACCGAACTTGCAAGTCCGGTCGCAAGTCCGGTCTGCCCCAGATCTTTGTTTTCCTTTTTACATTCAACTCCAAACTTCACCCCATATATCCTAGTATACCCTAACCTCATTTGGGCACTTCAAACAGACCTTAAGATATCCTTAAACACTCACAAAACTCTTTTTCTAATTCCTTAAACCTTTACTTATATCTTCACAAAATTTCCAACACTTACAATGTTTTCTCCTAGTTTTTTTTTCAAGTGGTGTTTCATCCTTAATAACCTTTATACCAAAGTGTTTCCTCACCATCATAACATCATCTCCCAAGCATCTTCTCTTACTAACCAAATCTTCTCTTTCACAACTCCTTAAAGTTCCTTTCTCAAAACCTTCTCTATACATTATTCCCTCCTTGCACATCACATAACCTAAACCTTAAACAAACTTCTTCAAGACTTTAATATATATCCTAAAAACACTCATTGGATTTCTAGAACTTCCAAGATAACACCTAAGTTCTTGCATCACTCTAAATCACCTTAATACATGTTTTCTTCCTTAGTGAAGCATGTATCCATTCCTAACAATTCCTAGTTCAACCAAGTTCATTTAAGCACTTAAAACTCCTTATACATTTTACAAATTTTGTCATAGGTTCTCTTAGCACCTCATCATTCCAAAGCTCATAGTTTTCACCACTAAACATTCAAGAACACCTAGATCCATCAAAACATTATCACTCACAAAACTTCACCAAATTTACACTACATCACAGTATAGTGCATAATTAAACTTGCTTGGCACTTAGGCCCTTAAATAACATGGCTCTTAGGCCCTTAAATTGCATAATCCTTAAACACTGAATTTCCCACATAAATAATGCCTTTGACCTGCAAATACATACAATACATATGTTCTTTTACTAGTCTCCTTGAGAACACTTTACTAGGTCATTCACCATTTGCTCTTTAGGTATTTTTAACAAGCATTATAAGCTTATTTCTCCTAAGGCATTAAACCACATTAAGATAGCATATTTACCTCTTTTCCTCCCAAATTTCTTTCTTGTTTCCTTACAAAACCGGTAAGGCATTTGGTTCCTTGCCAACTACTAAACATTATACAAAAACATAATGAGTATTCAAGCTTTAAGCTCCATCTCATTGTAAACCCTAGTTACATATATTGTTTTAACACATCAAGGTAATTGTTTTACCTTTGAATGGAAAGAGAGCTTGAATGAGTATCAAGAGAGGACTCTTCCTAGCCCTTGGAAGATTTAAATGAAGCTAAAACAAGATAAGAGAAGACACCATTACAAGGTGCATTTTCGGTCAACACCAAAATGAAGGAAATGGAATTTTCTTTGGTTTTTCCTTACCTTGAAGCAAAGGTGATCAACAAGGCATAAAAATATTAGCTCAAGATGCTTCCATGGAAGTTCTCCTTGGCACCGAAATGGTGGTTTTGATGATTTGAAAGGACAATGTTGTAGAGCTTGCTCCAACTAAGAGAACGGTAGTCTCGGAATTAAATTCGGAGCATGGAGTCATAAGTTACAAGTGAAGAAGGATGAGGAATGGTATGGTTCTGTTGGAAACCGATGGAGAGAGGGAAGAAGATGGCCAACGTGGGAAATGAAGGAAAGAAGAGAATGAAGAGATAAGTTTGCTTTTATTAAGATATTTATTCTTATAAAGCAAATAGTACATTAATTAGTCATTCTTCTTTTCTTAGTAAACTAACAAGGGTGGTGAGTCACCACACCTTAAAAACCGGCCCCAAATAGTACCTATGGGTATTTTAGACTTTATTAATCAATTGTCTCACTTATAGTAACATATGTTACAAACTAGCTTATAAAAATCACTATTCACCAAAAACAAGGCACATAGAAGTGAAATTTTTGATTTCCCATTGATATAGCCACCCAAATGTGATACTATATAGTACACATGTTAATTAAAGAGTAATGATGGACATTTAGCCATTCAAAACTCATTTACAAGACAATTTTTCAAAAACGTGCTTTAAGACTCCTTAAAGCACATTTTGCGTTTTAACTTGTTTTCAAGCTTGGTTTTCTTTAGTAATTGATTTAATATGTCCCTTAACATATAAATAAGGCATAGGTATGACCATTAGGTCTTATACACATTTATCCCAAGCTTAGAGCACATTTTAGCCCATATTGACCTTAAGGTATTTATTTGTGTTTTGTTTGGTTTCATTGTCTACCAAAGTTTCCTAAGGACTTAATTAGCCTTATAAAGTCATAATTAAACATTATCAAGTCTTGGTAGGCTCTTTGGGTCCTAGCCAAGTTCACTCCAAGCTTAGAGCATGTTTTTGCTCAAACCGTGTCTTAGTGTTTTATTGTGTTTACCATGGTTTAAATGGTTCGTTTATGTTTCTAAGGCACTTTTTAGCCTTTAAATACCATAGTTTAACATTTACACAACATACCAAGGTTTGGGGTATTTCAATCTACCCCCCTTAAAAGAACTTCGTCCTCGAAGTTCACATTTCCTCGCATCATTGGATTAGAATACGGGAATTACTTATAGCCATAAAACTTCCATTACCAACCACCCTTTACATCCAACCTCGGACTTAATGGTCCGGTACCTCACCACACTTGCACCTATACAATATCCCTAGACTCTTAGGTCTGGGTGACATAACCACATTTAGACACATAGGTCTATGTAACACAACACATTTAGACTCATAGGTCTTGATAGCATACACTTTCGGAGATCAAAGTTAAAATAACCTTTATCACACATACCAAACACATGTCATAGCATGTATATCAAACAGAAATACCTTTTCCATCTCTCCATGGGTTCGAATCCCACGTTGAGTACATATACGCTGTGATCCCGCAGAACCCGGTCGCGATGGACACCTTCTGGTCCCCGTTCCTTTGGGAGATCAAAACATTCACTTAATTTTTTAACATATGTACTTCTCATGTCTCCGGTCCGAAGACAAAGGCTCATACGTCCTCAGCTCGTGAGCAAGTACTACAAAAATATTCTTTACTAAGTTAAGTATAAGAAGATCTTTTATTCAAAATATTAATCGATTGTTTGAGAACACCAATTGAAAATCCTTTTGAAAACACCACACAACTCCAAGTCCAATTTATGCTCCTTGTATTTTTCTTAACTTGGTTGTTTGTGACCACTTACAGGGAGCTTCAAGAGTCATCCAACCCTGATGTGATCAGCATCAGTGTTGAACTATCTTTCCACCCCAATTTGTGTTCGGCTTCCCTTGATCTCATGATAATCAAGTTTCACCTCCCACTTCTTTTTCAATCAACAATTAATTCAAGCATATCCCATTTTCTATCTTTGAATCCTTCTAGTCATAATCATAACATCTCCAAGGGATAGAACTCCGTCTATCAATCATCACCCAAATCCAACTTAATTCAAGTTACCTAGGGAATTTAATTCTCACTAGGTTCTATGTCTGTCTCATAACCCTTCATAAATCACAACACTGTATATATATACATATATTTTTATTTTTATTTTTTTATCAAGATACAATACATGGTTTACATTTATGCACCATCGGGGTTTTAGTTCCCGGGAGTTTCTTTACTCCCTTCCACTTGTACTCTCACACACCACTATTAACAAAATAAACACACTTCCCACAATGGTATTCGCATCTTCTGTGCGCAATTACCACAATTTAACCACAAATAAATGCGTATGTTTATATAACACACGCGCCAACCATCATAACAAATCATTTTGTGCTATGCACAACCCAGTTCACGTACACTTGTACGGTAAAACACACTAAGTGGTTTTGCGCTCTACCCCCCTTAAAAGGGATTACGCCCACGTAATCAATCACTAAACCTTAGCTTAAGATGTTCTGCCGTCGTGAAGTGTTTTGACTTCCACGCAGTCTATTACACAATGGATTCTGATTAGAGGATTTTAACCATATTGGCGGTTTAGTCCCTAAACCAAGAATTCGCATTGGAGTTCTAACTCATAACCGGTTTCGGTCCTGGCCTGTGAGGCTTTTAGGCATTGATGACTAGCCATCCATTCATATTCACAATGTATGTCCGGTATCTGACGCATGGGCTCACTGGCCTCTGTTGCGCAACCCTGATAATTATAGAGCTAGTTTGGCCCATTCGTTACTGTTACTGTATTGTACATCTTCAGTGTATTACCCTTATCTTGGGAAGAATGGTTTCTCAACCGACGCATGGTATCTCTTACCCTGAGCGAATTCGGTGAGTTTCACAATTTTCCACCCACTTCTCCAATAGCTTACAGCGTAAACTACTATGTAATTCACAATGATTGACTTGCTTCTACCGACTTACTGTCGGTTGAGATTGAGCTACTACCTAATGTGTAGTGCTCTCTCAGTTATTTCCCACACCTGGAGTATATCTCATACCGACATTTGGTATTTAGTGTTACTGTAGTTATTTACTGTTAATCATGTCTCCACCTTTGGTTTTGTACATGTATTCTTTCATTCCTGCGGCCTTGCATTACCTATGCATCGGCCATTATAACATTATTCCTCCACAATTACCATGCTTCCGATTCCTAGCTATCCCACTTGATCATTACTGCGCAAGTGCAATACCAAAACACTCAGTCATACAGAGTGCAGAGGCGTAAACTCTTGACAGTAAATCTCTCATGCAATTGCGATAGGAATTTACACTGTGTTTTACTGAAATTCTTATCACATAATACTTGTCACCGGCTTACTGCTCGGTTCGTTTGCTATCGTTTACTGTTGTGCCTCCACTGGGTTTAACTCATAACTCTGCTCACTCCCCATTTTATCATCTAACAATACTCACACAACGGTCGCTTATTACGCACCGTATCCTTACTTATTATTCAACATCAACTTACACTGCATCCGCTATTATATTAGCTTCCGCTATTACGTTGGGTTTATCTGGCCACTTATTTGGCCGATTTTTGAATATACTACTATTTTTTTTCTTGAACCTTTATGTTTCTTGTGCGTTGTTCGCTACACATTTAGCTTCACACACCTATGGTGATTGCTATCAGACTTATCATTCCTCCTATGTACTCAACTTGTACGAGTACTTCTTTTCGTATTATTTTATTCAAATCACTCTGGGGTAACAACAACGTGGTCCATCCTCCAATTATTTCTTGAACTTGATTCACATAACTACCGCTTCTGCGGTCTCACAATATCGAGAGGTATCCCCACTCTTAATGCAGTGGTTCGCTTACCACTTTATCCACTTATACTACATAAACTTCTACAATCAATCAAATTTATATAACATATCTTGCTTATGGCTTATAAGCCTTATTTGCCTTGAGCTGGGCTCATTGTAGGCTGTCCACACATATGTACTTCTCTGTACAACATTACATGTTTAGAGGTTGTAGTGGGCTCCATGACAAGGTCGTTGCATTCCGTTTCCTTTCATGGGATGCCCCTTAGGTTTGTCAGTCCGTCTCCTGACAACTTATGTCTAAACTGGGTGTTAATTTTAACCCTTGCGTTTCTGTCATGTATTTCGTTCAACAATTGTTGATGCGCACACCCTTCAAGGATTTCTCCTGGGTGTCGTTAAGTTATGCCTTTACATCTGGTTCACAGTTATTGGTACATTCAGTTAGCCACGCCTTTTTGCGTTCTTCACTGGTTATTATTTTCTTCTGTGAAGGTCGTCATTTCCTAATAATGTAGGTACTCATTCTGGGAATTTCATCCCGTCCATTGCACTTTACTGTGTCTACACTAGGCATCTGCCTTGCCCTGCTTTCCAGCTATCATGTTAATCCCTGGGGATCCTTAAGTCATATAAGCTGTCTTTACATTCAGTTAGTGCACTTCGCACCTCCTGACTCTTAAACATTTCCTTGAAAGGAATTCACTAATTCCTTTAATCTCGTTAACTTAACTGAGTTCCTTAACTTCAACCATTCCTTGTAATCTCTAGCTCTCGTTTGATTTATACTGCTGACCGTAGACGGAGTCGACTACTTCCCGTGTTTCGGATTCTACTCGTATACATATATGGGGTATCATACTGATACATTACTACTTACCCAACTAACCTATAAGTAGGTCTGTCAGGCCCACATGCTCCTATCGGAGTGCGGTCGTCCCACAACACAGTTGGTACACTTGTAGTGTCCGTCACACGCCTAGGTGAAGTATTCTGTTGTCAACTCCCTTATATTGTCCCGTGACAATATTCATTCCTTGCTTCCCGAACTTAATCGAGGGAAAGTTTATCCACTGTTGTATCCTTGTCAACTGTCCTTGGTTTACTGGTTTGGTTTAAAAGAAGGTTGGAAAGAAGTGTTGGTTTGAAAGAAAATCTGGTTTGAAAAGAAAAGGGTTGTATAAATCTGGGTTTGAAAGAAAATTTTCATGGTTTTCACAACATCTTCTTACCTTAGCCAAGTCTAGCTTCTTGCTGACTGGTGTCCTTACAATTACAAAGGTTAGGGTAGCAGGCCCTTCCACTGTTATGACATTCACATTTAACTTTATGGTACTTTCCCAAGTACTTTGTAGTGGTTATGAATTTCCCGAACAGCCCTGTTATAGCAGCACTTGCTATGGCAAGTGCGCCATGCTAACTGGCTATCGGTTTGACACATACCGATTGTGGTATTGTTTTGACCCATATTGTCATCAGTGGCCTTGTTGGCCCTCACTGATCTTACTGCCTTGATAAATACTCCTCTAGGTAACTTCTCACTGTTTTCACATGATAATCATTAACTAGGGTGTTTCCCATTCTGGGAGACCCCTTTTTCATAGTATTGTATTCACTTTGTAGCCCGTTCCACGTATTTGGGCATTACCTTGTAGTTTCCCTTGTCGGTTGGTATACCGTTGGTGTATTATTTATCAATTGTGGTTCCGTAGACACTCGTCTCGGGTTTCATGAATCCACTTCTTGCCTGTTGCACGGTAGGTGCGTTGCAAGCTGGTTATTCTCGACTGCTCTGCATGTCGACCCAGGTTGTCGGAAATTCTATTCTCTTATACACAAAATCCTTCATTCTTCGCTATTAAATGCGGTTAACATCATCCAGATGGAGACCGTCTCCGGGATTCCCAGTTTTCGGGATCTACCGTATGACAAGTTCTCCGTACCCTAAAGGTATTTAGCAACAGCCAGATCGGGTATTCCCGAGTATGAGAGTGGACTTCCATCTTTCTGGCGTTCTTTCCCATGTTATATAACAGGGATTGTGGAGGGTGGGATGGATATAGTAGGTTTCCAGTATTCACTGGTAGTTCCTTTCTAGCGTACCTCTCACGCTATCACTCGACCCTTAACCCAAAGTACTTAAATCCTAACTCGGTACTTCCTAAGCTCGGTAATTCAGTCATCAGAGCGATACTTTACCACTTTTTGTAACACCCCATCCAACAACAAACATAACAACAATCTGCAGCGGAAACTCAACTCATCACATTACTTAATTCAATGGTGTTACACGCCGTTAACCACCCACGTGGCTAACAAGGGCTACATGTACATTTGTATCGGTCTGATGGACTAGATTCCCGAGCAACTACCAATACAATCCTCATTCCATTTCCAACATTTATATATTACATACATTCCCACTGTACCGAGTATTTACAAACTAATGCCGATAACAATTTCGGTCTTACTACGCTTACAATGCTTACGCCATTTAAATGGCTACCCATGTATAAACATCGACCCCGTCCTACTCTCGAACGGCTTCCAGTCCTTGTACCTGAAATAGAAAAGGAGAGAAAGGGTGGCCCCCAAGGGGCTCAGCACCTTTGCTGGTATGGTAATCCCGCAGCCCACATGCTACCGGCCACGCACAACTAATTGTCGTCTTAGCATGCAGTTGATTATATTTAAATCATGCATACAAGCCATAACATACAACACATAACATTTCGCCTCAATGGGCTCAACCTATAACCAACACATCCACACTTAACCAACCATTCAATGATTCCTTAAACCCTAGAGTGGCTCTCCTCTAAAACGGAGCTACTTCCTTAACGAACGACATGTACCCATTAATCGGGTTATCCTTAAACGCCTCTTGTCACAAACTGGGATTCATTTCCATGATCCACACACTCCATATCCTACAACATATCTCATTCCTCACATAAAAAACATAACAAAACCTTTTTGTTTCGTCGTACACACGACAACATCACAATCATTTTAAACACCTGACGTATACTCATCGTAGCATAGCAAGGGAATTTGCATAGCAAACACCAATACATAACACCGTAAATCGGTTCTCACAAGGAACCTTCCACCATAGTTAGTATACATAGTGAGCCTAGAGATTATTACCAATCCCATGTTAAGCTCGTTACCAACCTCGTTACCGTCCGGTTATATAGAACGGTTAACTTATACCCAAGGTGTGTCGGATATAGTAATCCCAAGCACACCGAAATAACATTCGTATGCCCCTGTGGCCCGACGTGAGTCAGTAACTAGCTTTGGATAAGCTAAGGGAAGGTAGAGAAACCAAATTGGAATACCACCTATACATACACCAAGAGAGCCGAACCGGATTGACATCGACTCCCGTCCATCACACGCGTGGCCGGAACAACCGGACTCCTCACCCCCCATTAATACATAACACTTATAAATAAGTAGTTAGAGATCCATTATGGAGCCTACCACATCCCACACCATACGGTATCATAACCGAGTTAAGCACACAAGGGAGGTTCACACACTTGCATACAACAACAATATCCAACTAACTCACACATAGCCGTGGTTAGCACGTTCCAAGGTTTGGGCCGTCAACTCCGTATACCGATCACTCATGTGTTCCTAGTTTTGGTTAGCTAAGGTTTAACACATACTTGAGGTTAAATGGTATCGGAGGCCAAATTCGCCACATAAATGAATTACTATAAACTCATTACATGTTTTAATCTTACAAGGTGGCAAACACTCAAGAAAACATATTGGCATACAAGCCGGTGTAATCCGGTAGGACACAGGTTGCAAGAAAACCATACCTGTCACCGGAGTCCACTTTACCACGTCCACTTATGTTCCTCGAGCGATTCTCGAAACTGTTAACATCACACGTGTTTTTATTAACATCGGGGTTTGCTGATTATTAATGTCTAATGTAACTTTCCCCGTTAACTTAGTTACATAACTTTACATTTTTAACTTGTTTTACTTTCACATTTTGATACAACTTTTCACCCACTTAATTGCCATTTAAAACTCACCTAACATGTCCTTAACAACCTTATAACATCATTACCTATCAATCCCCCATCATTTACATATCATTTCATAACCTTAAACCATATTTTTGGTCCGACCGGAGCCGACCGGACTTACCCAAGTCCGGTCGATTCCAGAACACATTTCCGTCAAAATTTTTCTACTTCGACCGGACTTGTAAGTCCGGTCCTATGTCGGTCCATTCCAGAAACTAATTCCACAGGGTAAACTGGGCCCGACCGAACTTGCAAGTCCGGTCGCAAGTCCGGTCTGCCCCAGATCTTTGTTTTCCTTTTTACATTCAACTCCAAACTTCACCCCATATATCCTAGTATACCCTAACCTCATTTGGGCACTTCAAACACACCTTAAGATATCCTTAAACACTCACAAAACTCTTTTCTAATTCCTTAAACCTTTACTTATATCTTCACAAAATTTCCAACACGTACAATGTTTTCTCCTAGTTTTTTTTTCAAGTGGTGTTTCATCCTTAATAACCTTTATACCAAAGTGTTTCCTCACCATCATAACATCATCTCCCAAGCATCTTCTCTTACTAACCAAATCTTCTCTTTCACAACTCCTTAAAGTTCCTTTCTCAAAACCTTCTCTATACATTATTCCCTCCTTGCACATCACATAACCTAAACCTTAAACAAACTTCTTCAAGACTTTAATATATATCCTAAAAACACTCATTGGATTTCTAGAACTTCCAAGATAACACCTAAGTTCTTGCATCACTCTAAATCACCTTAATACATGTTTTCTTCCTTAGTGAAGCATGTATCCATTCCTAACAATTCCTAGTTCAACCAAGTTCATTTAAGCACTTAAAACTCCTTATACATTTTACAAATTTTGTCATAGGTTCTCTTAGCACCTCATCATTCCAAAGCTCATAGTTTTCACCACTAAACATTCAAGAACACCTAGATCCATCAAAACATTATCACTCACAAAACTTCACCAAATTTACACTACATCACAATATAGTGCATAATTAAACTTGCTTGGCACTTAGGCCCTTAAATAACATGGCTCTTAGGCCCTTAAATTGCATAATCCTTAAACACTGAATTTCCCACATAAATAATGCCTTTGACCTGCAAATACATACACCAATACATATGTTCTTTTACTAGTCTCCTTGAGAACACTTTACTAGGTCATTCACCATTTGCTCTTTAGGTAGTTTTAACAAGCATTATAAGCTTATTTCTCCTAAGGCATTAAACCACATTAAGATAGCATATTTACCTCTTTCCTCCCAAATTTCTTTCTTGTTTCCTTACAAAACCGGTAAGGCATTTGGTTCCTTGCCAACTACTAAACATTATACAAACAACATAATGAGTATTCAAGCTAAGCTCCATCTCATTGTAAACCCTAGTTACATATATTGTTTTAACACATCAAGGTAATTGTTTTACCTTTGAATGGAAAGAGAGCTTGAATGAGTATCAAGAGAGGACTCCTCCTAGCCCTTGGAAGATTTAAATGAAGCTAAAACAAGACAAGAGAAGACACCATTACAAGGTGCATTTTCGGTCAACACCAAAAATGAAAGGAAATGGAATTTTCTTTGGTTTTCCTTACCTTGAAGCAAAGGTGATCAACAAGGCATAAAAATATTAGCTCAAGATCCTTCCATGGAAGTTCTCCTTGGCACCGAAATGGTGGTTTTGATGATTTGAAAGGACAATGTTGTAGAGCTTGCTCCAACTAAGAGAACGTTAGTCTCGGAATTAAATTCGGAGCATGGAGTCATAAGTTACAAGTGAAGAAGGATGAGGAATGGTGGTTCTGTTGGAAACCGATGGAGAGAGGAGGAAGAAGATGGCCAACGTGGGAAATGAAAGGAAAGAAGAGAATGAAGAGATAAGTTTGCTTTGTTAAGATATTTATTCTTATAAAGCAAATAGTACATTAATTAGTCATTCTTTCTTTTCTTAGTAAACTAACAAGGGTGGTGAGTCACCACACCTTAAAAACCGGCCCCAAATAGTACCTATGGGTATTTTGGACTTTATTAATCAATTGTCTCACTTATAGTAACATATGTTACAAACTAGCTTATAAAATCACTATTCACCAAAAACAAGGCACATAGAAGTGAAATTTTTGATTTCCCATTGATATAATCACCCAAATGTGATACTATATAGTACACATGAATTAAAGAGTAATGATGGACATTTAGCCATTCAAAACTCATTTACAAGACAATTTTTCAAAAACGTGCTTTAAGACCTTAAAGCACATTTTGCGTTTTAACTTGTTTTCAAGCTTGGTTTTCTTTAGTAATTGATTAATATGTTCCTTAACATAAATAAGGCATAGGTATGACCATTAGGTCTTATACACATTTATCCCAAGCTTAGAGCACATTTTAGCCCATATTGACCTTAAGGTATTTATTTTGTTTTGTTTGGTTTCATTGTCTACCAAAGTTTCCTAAGGACTTAATTAGCCTTATAAAGTCATAATTAAACATTATCAAGTCTTGGTAGGCTCTTTGGGTCCTAGCCAAGTTCACTCCAAGCTTAGAGCATGTTTTTTGCTCAAACCGTGTGTCTTAGTGTTTTATTGTGTTTACCATGGTTTAAATGGTTCGTTTATGTTTCTAAGGCACTTTTTAGCCTTTAAATACCATAGTTTAACATTTACACAACATACCAAGGTTTGGGGTATTTCACAAACAACACACTTAACAATACTTGCAGCGGAAATCATAACTCACAACATAACTTAACTCCTTGGTGTTACACGCCGTTAGCCACCCCCGTGACTAACAAGGCTAACATACATACATCGTACCGGTCTGATGGACTAAACTCCCGAGCAACTACACATTAATCCCGTTCCATGTTCACATTCATTATACACTTACATTACAACTGTACCGAGTAATTACCAACTAACGCCGATACAATTTCGGTCTTACTACCTACAGCATCCACAGTTTTCATGACTACCACATACAATCAACTACCCCATCCTACTCTCGAACGGCCTCCAGTTCCTGGACCTTGAAACAGGAAAGAAAGAAAGGGTGGCCCCCAAGGGGCTCAGCACCTTTGCTGGTATGGTAATCCCGCAGCCCGCATGCTACCGGGCCACGCACAACTAATTGTCGTCTTAGCATGCGATTGATTTTATTTAAACATACACAACTACACACATACTTCATGCTTAAAGCAAACATCCATTAGTAGGACAAACACAAGATAGTAGCACATACAACATAACCATACACTTCACTGATAACATACACACAGCTTAGTTCCATTCTTAGAGAACATAAACTTTACTTAGGGAGTGTGGGGTGATAGAAGCTCGAGCACAACATACATACATTTTCTTTACTTAGGTGTGGCGGCCTCATATAGGACCGATCACACCTTACACAATTTCCCCCTAGCTCCAATAATGATGAGGTAGGTAAGCCTTGGTTAAGCTTGTGGGTGGTTGTAATTCAAGGAGGAAAAACAACCGTAACATAATAAAGAGGGAGTCGAAGCGAACTTAGGCATCAACACCCTACCAACTAAACATGATTTCCCCCTAACCCGTTGGAGGTTGGGTAGGTAAGCTTTGGCTAAGCTAGTGGGAGGTCGAAATCCAATGAAGGAAAACAACCCTAACATAACAGGATGGGAGTTAATTCACATATATACATCACTCCCAAACAGTACGCGACTGGAGCGACCGGATTCCTCACCATACAACATATACATATTAGTTAAAGGTTCCTTTATGGAACTCATCACACATACATACATCATAGTGTTACTAACTCTGTTAGACCAGAAGGGGAGTAACATCCCTTTTAACAAACATGGATAACTGTATCCGATAGCAACAACACACAAAACAAAGTCACATACATCACACATAGTCACAACATACACAAACACACGGATAGCCGTAGTTAGAACGTTCCCGTGGGTTGGGACGTTTACTCCGAGTACCGATCTCTTATGTGAACCTAAGGTCGGTTAACTATTATTTAACACATAATTAGGGTTAAGCGGTATCGGAATTAATTACGCCACAATAATAATGAATTCTATAACTCATTTCATGCTTTATCTTGCAAGGTGGCAAACACACAGAAAAACACATTGGCATACAAGCTAGTGTAATCCGGTAGGACACAGGTTGCAAAAAAACCATACCTTACACCATGGGTTACTCTACCGTGTCCCCGAGGATTCACTCCAACGCGTCTCCTCACGCTCTCCGGGTAGTTCCCAAACAACTGGTATTATGTTCAAATTTTATTAACAAACAAAACTCACGGATGTAAACTTCTATTACTCCCGTACTTAACCCGTTGCCCGTTATCCATAAACTTATTTATACGATTTTAAGTTTACAACTTA
The DNA here is from genome assembly GCA_023374045.1 of Limonium bicolor. NCBI lineage: Eukaryota > Viridiplantae > Streptophyta > Magnoliopsida > Caryophyllales > Plumbaginaceae > Limonium > Limonium bicolor. The sequence continues at coordinate 148,475,091 of CM041776.1, read as the reverse complement.
CACATTAACTCTCACACTTATTTATACTTCCAATGGCCCTTAAAACTCATCAAACAAGGCCTAATCAACATCTAAAACCATCACCATTCACTTCCCCATCATAACAACACTTTTAAAACACATTCTGGAAGTTTTTAGCATGGTCCGGGTTTGTGTCCGGGGTTACAAAACCGGACCAACCACGGATTTCACTTTCTGGACAATTTTTCATGTGGTCCGGGTTTGTGTCCGGGTTTACGAACCCGGACCACCCCCTGGGATGGTCTTCTGCCATGTTTTTGCTATGGTCCGGGTTTACGTACCGATTTGCAAACCCGGACCAACCCTGGAACTGTCAAAATTTACAGTTTTTGATCAGTTTTCAAACCCCTAATTCACCTCAAATCATTTCCTAAACTTTCCACATGTTTCCTACATGTTTAAACACACTAAAACACTCCTTAAATACTCCTAAAATGTTGGTCCAATTCACCACCCAATTATTGTTCAAATTCACAACATTTTCTATTCCCTCTGATGCATTATGCACAGCAGTGCATTTTAAACTTCTTCAGACGTTCACAACCTTCCACCAACCTTACTAAATCCACCAATAACCATTACAAATTATTCCTACATAAAGTCACTCCAAAAAACCCACATTCCTCCTTGTTCACAAGTTATAAACGCTAATTCTTTTTAGCATTTTAAGCTCCTCATATGTAATTGCTACAGATTTTCATCCTTCTCTTCCTAGTTTCTAAATACCATTTAAAGTCTATTAAACCACTTACTCACACTATAAACACCAAGGTTCTCCACATTCACCAAGCCATCATCAAAACACTCATTTTCTACCAAAATTTCGCCATAACTCCGTTGCTTTTCTACCATTGTCCAAAACTCATCTTATCACCAAATTTTCATCCACATACATCCTAATCTAGCCACACCCACAAGGGGTCCTACCAGCATACATAATTCCATAAAATCTCCTCAAACAACATTATCAACATATATACTCAATTTACTTGACTCTAAGGCCTTAAACTCAAACAACAATTCACAACTCCCTACAACCTCATTAAAATACATTGCCTCACTTATTTTGGGTTCATTATTTACGTTACCCATTCCCAATATTCTAGAACAATTACATAAGCACCAAGGTAGTTTAATTACCTTAATTTCACAAGTTCTCTTTTAGTTCTCCTCTTGCCCCTCCACTTCTCAATTTCGGTCAAGTGGGAATGGAGTTGCCAAACTCCATCCCAACATTCAATAAACACAAAAACGTACTCAATTAATCATCTAAACCCTTAGGAAATTTTAATTCAATCAAAGGGCTTAAAACACAAAGTTAGGGTTTTACCTTTGGAGATTTTTGAGAGGGGTTCTCACCCTTGAACCAAGAAGGGGGTTATCCCACCATTGGAGGGTTGAAATGAAACTCCAAAATAAGAAGAAACAAGGCTTGAGAATGGGCAAGAATCGGCCAAGGCATGAAAATGGGAAAAATGAGTTTTTCTCTTGAAACTTTTTACCTTGTTTGAAAGAGGAGACTCCAAGCTACAAGATGGTGTGCTTTTCTCTTCAAATGGGAAAAACCCATGGAGATGAAGTTCTTCATTTTTGAATTTTGAAAAGATAGGAATGAAGCTCTTGACGAGTGGAGCAAGAATATGTACTTTGTTTTTGATTTGGAGCTTTGGTGTAGCTTGGGCAAGCTTGGGAAGATGGACTGCCGTGGAGGAGTTCAAAATCGCTTCAGCGGAGAGGGAGGAAAAGAAATCGGGTGAGGAAGAAGAAGGGACAGCACGAGAGGAAGAAAGAAAATGAGAGGAGAGAGAAGATAAAGGTACTTTAGTACCTTTTTCTTTTGTTTTACTTTATGCTTTCTAGCTTATTTAATTAGCTAACTAGTCAAGAGAGTGTGAGAGAGCTGATTTATACTGTAAAAACCGGCCCTCTGTTATAATACAAGCTGGAGCGTTTTTCGTTATTTACAGAAATGCTCGTTAATTTACCCGGTTTTAGCACTATTCACTAACCAGGCCCGTTTTCCGGAATTTTCTTGTTCATTTAATTTTAATGGTTATTATACTCCCATTAATGTTTATTTATAGTTATATGATCAACTTATAATTTTTACGGGGTCATTTGACTGTTTAAAGTCACGTTTTCAGGTTTTCTCGAAAAACGCGCTTTAGACTCCGTTAGCGTTTTAACGCATTATTTGGATCCGTTTTCTTCCGGAATTTTTCCCACATGTTCTTAGTGTGTAATTAGGGTATACAAATATATATAACCCTAGTGAAGGTTATATACCTCCTAAAATAATTAAATACGTGTTTTCACCTTTTGTGAATTTTACGCATTTTCTTTTTCTTTTTGGTTTTTATTTCTTCACCAATGATCTTAAGGTCTTAATTAGCCTTATAAAATCATAATTACATAATTAATTAACATATTAAGGTTTGGGGTATTTCAATCTACCCCCCTTAAAAGAACTTCGTCCTCGAAGTTCACACTTCCCACACATCATCGGGTTAGAATACGGGGATTACTTGCAACATAAAACTTCCATAACCAACATATTTTACATCACAACCTCGGACTTAACGGTCCGGGTAACACATCCACATCCATACATAACATGACATAACAAACTTACATAGTATCCTCGGACTTAATGGTCCGGGTACCTTAACAACATTTGCACATACGTAACAACCCTTAGACTCTTGGTCTGGGTAACATAACAACATTTAGACCCGTAGGTCTTGATAACACAACATCCTTTAGACACATAGGTCTTGATAACATAACACTTCCGGAACTTAACCACATTAGGACTCAAGGTCAAAATAATAATTATTACACATACCACACAACATGTCATAGCATGTATATCAACCAGAAATTCCTTTTCCATCTCTTCATGGGTTCGAGACCCATTTTGAGTACATATACACTGTGATCCCGCAGAACCCGGTCGCGATGGACACCTTCTGGTCCCCGTTCCTTTGGGAGATCAAAACAATTGCATACATCTTTAAAATATACTTCTCATGTCACCGGTCCGAAGACAAAGGCTCATACGTCCTCAGCTCGTGAGCAAGTAATACAAAAATACTCTATATGAGGTTAAGTAGAATAAATCCTTTATTGGAAGGATATTAATTGAAAATCCTTTACAAGGTCACACAAAAGTAGTCCTTCCTTTGAAAATACCTGTTGGGACATTGGAGTGTTGCAGAGATAGCCCTTCACCGCAACAGAGTCAATCATCACTCGACAGATACAAAGAGCGAGCCTATCCAATAGAGTCCCGCACAGCAAAGAAGACTTCATAGACTCTCTCGTGCTGTTACGAAAAATCAGGAGTCAACTCGGAACACCTTAAGTGCCACAACGGTCATGAATTTCTTCCTCAACATCCAAAGATCGCGGCCCAAGTAAGAAGACCACTTCAGAGCCGTTGGAAGTTGCCCACTAAGTTAGTTCCGGTTTTTTCGGAACTAACTCCTTCGACCTGCTGTTGTACTTAGAGTATAAATAAGATATGTAATAGTCAGTTTCAAGTGCGCTTTCATTGAGGATTATTTCAGAGCTTAGAAAGAGAAAGAGAATCGCATTGTAAGCCAGAAAGAGAGAGAGAATACGTACCTAGTTAGTTAGCACCTCTAGATAGACTCTACCTAGGAAGATCCTAGTTTCACTACTTACCATTGTTCTGATTAGAAAGTGTGTTGGGTGAGTGAGTGAAAAACCGCTAAGTAGATCCTTTCTACTTAGTGGGCATTTGTAAGTTGTTTTATTTGACCAGGAAATGAAATAGCTTATTTGTGTATCTTGCTGAGTTCCACAGAGTCTTTCTCTCTTTTCATCGTTTCGCTATTATTACCGCAAAAGTCTTCCACTCCCTTAGTTTAGTTAATTCGATTGAGTGCCTCTACATCAAAGAGTGTTTCTCGTTTACGAAGGCTGATTGAGTCAAACCAATCCTTAGACTCACACCTTTGATTGGTTTGAGTTAGCCACCCGATCCTACAATACCACTTAAGAATCTTAAAAATATTTATTGAAGTCTTGAAAATACCAATTGAAAATTTGAAACCCAATTTAAAATTCTTTTGAAAACTCAATACAACTCCAAGTCCAATTATTGTTAACTGCATCTTATTCTTGATGTGATTATTTGTGACCACTTATATGGAGATTCAAGATTCATCCAACCCTGATGTGATCAGCATCAGTGTTGAATTATCTTTCCACCCCAATTTGTGTTCGGCTTCCCTTGATCTCATGATAATCAAGTTTCACCTCCCACTTCATTTTCAAACAACAACTAATTCAGGCATATACCATTTTCTATCTTTTAATCCATCTAGTCATAATCATTACATCTCCAAGGGATAGAACTATGTCTATCAATCATCACCCAATTTCAACTTAGTCCAAGTTACCTAGGGAATTTAATTCCTACTAGGTTCTGTATTGGTGTCATACCTCTCCATAAATCACAACACTGTATATATACACATATCTATATATATTTTTTTATCAAAATATAATACACAATATTACATTTGATATCATATGACCATATACTGTCGGGGTTTTAGTTCCCCGGGAGTTTTTCTACTCCCTTACACTTATACTTTCACATACATCCGTTAACACAATAAACACACTTATCACAATGGTATTCGCATCTTCTGTGTGCAATTACCACAATTACACCATGAATGAATGTGTATGTTTATGTAACACACACACCAATCATCAAAACAATTATTTTGTGCTATGCACACCATTGTTCACGTACACTTGTACGGTAAAACACACTAAACGGTTTTGCGCTCTACCCCCCTTAAAAGGGATTACGCCCACGTAATCAATCACTTAAGATTGGTTTAAAATGTTCTACCGTCGTGAAGTGTTTCATCTCTACGCGGTCTGTTATACAACGTGTTCTGGTTAGAGGATCCTAACCATATTGGCGGTTTAGTCCCTAAACCAAGAATTTTCACCAGAGTTTGTTTAACTCGTAGCCGGTTTCGGTTCTGGCCTGTGGGGTTTCTAGGCGTTAATAAATAGCCATCCACTCATGTTCGCTACACCCATTCAACACTTGGATTGCTGGCTCACTAGTTTCTGCTGCGTAACTCTTGGTAACTTTATGGCTTAGTTTGCCCCCATGCGTCATTCTTACCATATTGTACATCTCCGATTATCACCTTCATCTTGGTAATAACGGGTTCTCAACCGACGCGTGGTATTTCTTACCGTGAGCGAACTCGGTGAGTTGCAAACTTCCTACCCACTTCCATGATAATTTACTGTATTTCACAATGACTTACTTGATTTCTTCCGACTTATTGTCGGTTGAATTTGAGCTACTACCTAACGAGTAGTACTCTTTCGGTTATTTCCAACAATTGAGGTATGTTCCATACCGATGTTTGGCATGTAGTGCTACGTATCCTCATTTTAATCATGTCTCCACACTTGGTTCTGTACCAATGTTCTTTCATTGGTACGACCTTGCATTTCTTGTGCATTGGTCTTATCACATTATAAGTCCTTGTTCTTCCATCACGATTAACATTTCCCAAACTTGCTAGCTATCACACTCGATCATCACCGCGCAAGTGCAATACCAAAACACTCAGTCATACAGAGTGCAGAGGCGTAAACTCTTGGCGGTAAATCTCTTATGCGATCGCAATAGGAATTCATACTGTGTTCCTCATCACATAGTACCGACTATTGGCTCATTGCCCAGTCTGTTTGCTATCACTTACTTGTATGTCCGTTGAGTTTAACTTATAACTGGTCTTATTTGCCATACAATTATTTAGCAATACTTATACAACGGTCGCTTACTGCGCACCGGGCTCTTACTCATTGTATAAGATTAACTTACACTGCATCCACTATTATTTTAGTTTCCGCCATTACACTGTGTTTTGCCACTTATTCGGCTGACTGCTGAATACTCTACTCTTCGAGCCTCTATGCTCCTTGAGCGTTGTTCATTACACATCTAGCATCCCACACCTATGGTGGTTACCATTAGGCTTATCACCCTTTCCGTCTGCACAACTGGTACAAATACTTCTTTTCGTAGTAACAACATGGTCAACTCTTAACACATTCTCTGAATTTAGTTCACATAACTACCACTGTTGCGGTCTCACAATATCAAGAGGTGTCCCCACACTTTAAGCAGTGGTTCGTTATCCGCATACTTACTTATATAACGTAAACTTCTGTGATCAATAACATTTTCTTAACACATTCGATTTATGGCTTTTAAGCCTTATTGCCTCGAGCTCTGCCCGTTGTAGGCTGTCCACACACATTACATGGTTTAGATTGTTATTGGGCTCCATGACAAGGTCGTAGTATCACGGTTTTTTCATGGGATGCCCTTCAAGGAGTCAGACTTCCCTCTGACGACTTGTGTTTAAACTTGGTGTTAATTTCAGCCTTTGCGTTTCTGTCACGTATCTGTTCAACCATTGTTGACCCAAACACCCTTTAAGGATAACTCCTGGGTGTTATTAGGTTATGCCTTTTCATCTGGCTTGCACTCATTGGTATGTTTAATTTCTACTTCGCCCCGCTTCTGTTGGGTTGAATATTCTCCTAGTGAGATTGATATCTCTAGTGATCATCTCGGGAGTCTCATCCCGATCATTGCACATTAACATATCCATGTAGGCATCTGCCTCACCATATATAGGCAGGGTACTTACTCCAACTATTGTGTTCATCCATCCAGATCCTTGAGATATGCGATGTCTTTACTTACTAGTCAGTGCACTTCACACCTAGATTCTTAAACATTTCCTCGCAATAACACTAATCCCTTAGTCCTCTTAACTTAAGGGTTCCTTTACTTCAACCATTCGATGGTAGTTTTTACTCTTGTCTGACTTTTACTTCGGACCGTAGTATGGAGTCGACTACTTCCCGTGTTCCAGACTCCATCGTATACATACATGGGGTATCCTACTGATACATTGCTACTTACCAGACTACCATAAGAAGGTTTGTCAGGCCCACAAGCTCCTATCGGAGTACGGTGTCCCACTTACTGTTGGTACACTCGTAGTGTCCGTCATACGCCTAGGTGAAGTATTCTGTTGTCAACTCCTCTTATATTATCCTGTGATAATATGCATTCCATGCTTCCCGAACTTAATCAAGGGAAATGTATCCACTGTTGTATTATTATGAACTCAATCCATTCCTCGGGTTGTTACCCTTGGGTTTACCGGTTTCCATCTGGTTATTTTAAAAGTAACTGGGTAAAACTTACCTACCATGTGGCACTGAGGCCCGTGTAGGTCTTCTGGTTTGGTTTAAAGAAAAAGTCGAATTGAAATAAAATGGATTTGAAAGAAAATCTGGTTTTGAAAAAGGTTTTGAAAATGGATTTAAGTTGAATGAAAAATTCTCCTGGTTTTACAACGTTTCCTTGCCTTAACCGAGTCTAGCTTCCTGCTGACTGGTGTATTTCCAAGTACTGAAGTCTGGCTATTAAGCCCTTCCACGGTTATGATAATCCCACTTAACTTCATGGTACTTTACTAAGTACCGGTAGTTGTTTAAAATTTTCCATACAGCCTTGTCATAGCAGCACTTGCCATGGCAAGTGCGCCATGCTAACTGGCTACTGGTTCAATACACATCGGTTGCGGTACTGCTTTCACCCGCTCTAACATCAGTGGCCTTGCTGGCCCTTACTTAATCTTACAACCTTAACAGTAAGTCTCCTGGGTACTCCTCATTGTCTTCACATGATGACCATTACTAGGGTGTTTCCCATTCTAGGAGACCCCTTTTTACTTAGTATTGTATCCTCCTCGTACTACCTTGTAGTTCTTTAATCGGTTGGTATACCGTTGGTGTATTAGTTAACATTTGTTGTCCCGTAGACACTCGTCTCGGGTTTCATTACTTCACTCCTCCATTGTTGCACGATTGGTGCGTTGCAAGCTGGTTGTTCTCGACTGCTCCGCATGTCGACCCAGGTTGCCGGAAATTCTATTCCTTTAAGCATAAGATTCTTCACTTTTCGCAATTAAATGCGGCAAACATTGTTCAGAGGGAAACCGTCTTCGGGATTCACACCTTTCGGAATCTACCGTATGACAGGTTCTCCGTACTTACAGAGGTAAATATCAACTGCCAGATCGGGTTTTTCCCGAGTAAGAGATGACTCCCATCTCTCTAGCGTTCTTCCCAAGTTATAAAATAGGGTTTGTGGAGGGCGGGATGGATATTGTAGGTATCTAGTACACACTGGCATTTCCTATCTAGCGTACTTCTCACGCTATCACTCAACCCTTAACCCAAAGCACTAAACTCTTAACTCGGTACTCCCTAAGCTCGGTAATTCAGTCATCAGAGCGATACTTCGCTTGATACCACTTTTTGTAACACCCCAACAACAAACAACACACTTAACAACACTTGCAGCGGAAATCATAACTCACAACATAACTTAACTCCTTGGTGTTACACGCCGTTATCCACCCCCGTGACTATCAAGGCTAACATACATACATCGTACCGGTCTGATGGACTAAACTCCCGAGCAACTACACATTAATCCCGTTCCATGTTCAACATTCATTATACACTTACATTACAACTGTACCGAGTAATTACCAACTAACGCCGATACATTTTCGGTCTTACTACAGCTACAACACATCCACAATTTTCATGACTACCCACATACAATCAACTACCCCGTCCTACTCTCGAACAGCCTCCAGTTCCTTGTACCTGAAACAGGAATGAGAAGAAAGGGTGGCCCTTAAGGGGCTCAGCACCTTTGCTGGTATGGTAATCCCGCAGCCCGCATGCTACCGGGCCACGCACAACTAATTGTCGTCTTAGCATGCGATTGATTTTACTTAAACATACACAACTACACACATACTTCATGCTTAAAAGCAAACATCCATTAGTAGGACACAAACACAAGATTAGCACATACAACATAACCATACACTTCACTTGATAACATACACACAGCTTAGTTCCATTCTTCTTAGAGAACATAAACTTTACTTAGGGAGTGCCGGGGTGATAGAAGCCCGAGCACAACATAAATACATTTTCTTTACTTAGGTGTGGCGGCCCTCATATAGGACCGATCCGCACCTTACACAATTCCCCCTAGCTCCAATAATGATGAGGTAGGTAAGCCTTGGGTAAGCTTGTGGGTGGTTGTAATTCAAGGAGGAAAAAACAACCGTACATAATAAAAGGAGAGTCGAAGCGACTTAGGCATCAACCCTACCAACATTAAACATGATTTCCCCCTAACCGATGGAGGTTGGGTAGGTAAGCTTTGGCTAAGCTAGTGGGAGGTCGAAATCCAATGAAGGAAAACAACCCTAACATAACAGGATGGGAGTTAATTTACATATATACATCAACTCCAAACAGTACGCGCGACCGGAACGACCGGATTCCTCACCATACATAACATATACATATTAGTTAAAGGTTCCTTTATGGAACTCATCACTACATACATCACATAGTGTTACTAACTCTGTTAGACCAGAAGGGGAGTTAACATCCCTTTTAACAAACATGGATAACTGTATCCGATAGCAACAACACCAAAACAAAGTCACATACATCACACATAGACAACATACACAAACACACGGTATCGGAATTAATTACGCCAAAATATTGAATTACTATACACTCATTTCATGTTTATCTTGCAAGGTGGCAAACACACAGAAAACCACATGGATACAAGCGGTGTAATCCGGTAGGACACAGGTGCGTGTGAGCCTCGATTTTAAACCCTATCCTATGTTGATTAAAGTTGATTAGGATCTAATCGGGTTTTAGGTCCACTTATAGCCTAAGATTAATAACTATGTCATATAACAATAATTATTAAAACCTAAGCTAGCTCACTGGAACCTATTACGAGTCGCCACCTAATTTTAACCTAGATCAAATTAGGAAAGGAGAGTTCGGGTTCGGGGGCTTGATATTCGACTTAATTAGGGTTCAATTACTTTCATTACCCCTCCTAGGTCGTTTTTCCTCTACTTGGTTTAATTACGGCTTTTTACAAAGTTGCTTTTTAACCTAAGTGCGGGCTTCTGTTTTTTTGTTGTTTTTAGCATTTTGAAGACAGAAAATTAAAGTGGAAATAAAATTACCTAAACTAGGGTTTCGGAGGCAGAATTAGGTCAAATTTTGTTTCCGTCCGTGGCCACGGACCTAATGTCCGAGACCACGGACCCTAGTTAACCTATATGAAAATAAAAGTCGAATTAAACAGAAAACAGAAAGTTGTAAAGTCCGGGGCCACGGACAGGCCGTCCGTGGGCCGGACATTATTAGAAAAACCTAAATTTAAAAATTAAAAAAAATCTCGCCGCCGTCCGTGGGCGTCCGGGCTTACGGACAAGGAGTCCGGGACCCCGGACATGACGTCCGTGGGTGCGGACCGCCCTCGGACGGCGGCGTTAAGGCTGTTCCCGAAGGTGTTTTCGACTCAAATTTTATGGGTGTGTAGCCTGAAAGATGTACAATGCGTTAGTGATCGAAAGTTCTCAATTTGAATTCGAATTATGCACGAAACTTGGTAAACAAGTTATTGGACAGAAGCTTGAATAAACAGCAATACAGAAGCGTACGAAGGTTAGTTTGAACCCAAAATTTAACAGAGAGTTAATAAGGTCGTGGGGAATCAGAAAAGTTGGATTGTAACCTGTTTTACCTTCGAATTCAAGATGATTCTTCACGTTGGGATTCTTCGGAGGCTCCGATGATGCCGGTTCCGGATTGAGTTCGACCCGGGCTTCTGGTTGTTGATTGTTGATGATGTTCTTCACGTTTTGGAGGTGGTTTGGTTGATGTTTGATGATGTTGATGTGTTAGGAGTTGAAAAGTGTGTTTAGGTGGTGATTTCGAGAGATTTTTGATGTGATTTTGGTGCTTGGATGTGTAAAAACGTGAGAGAATGAGACGGCTAGGTTTTCTGGTTGCTTAGGTTCTTGAGGTTCTGATTTGATCACGGGATAAGGTTCCTTATATAGGCTTCCTTAAAGATAGAAAAATCCGGTAAAAACCGAGATTTACCGACGTTTTAGCTCAAGGGTTACCAAAAGGAATTTGATTATAAAATTTTACACATGGGTAAAGGATGATATTTCTGATTTTTCTAAAGTGGAATCGAAATTTTTGGATATTGGGATATTTTTAAATTCAATTTTCCGTCAGATTCAATCAGAAATTGCTAGAAAATTATTGGAAATTCGAAAAATCAAAATTCCAACGCCATTATGCTTCAAATGTCATCCTTTATCATGGGTTAAAATTTCAAAGCATTTTGAATTGATTTGACCCTTATTTGGAGGAGAGAGAAAGCTATATAGGGGGTTTAGGAGCCTTGAAAAATTACGAAAACGCCCCTGGAGATGACTAAGCTGTCCCTAGTACTCTGAAACGTGCCGATCGAACTGGGAACTCTTGCTACTAGCCTATTAGAGAGACTTTCTTCCGGGGGGGGTTGAAATTTTGGGTATAACAGATTGCCCCCCGTCAACTAGGCTTTGTAATGAAGATGAAAAGACTAGTTGATGCTTGAGTGATACCCCAAAATTCTGGATCCTAAAAGACCTCGTATGCCATTTGAAATCTAGCAAGTTGTGTCGAGCTATTCTAAGGCGCTGACTACCTAAGGTGATGAAAATGATGTCAAGCTATTCTAAGGCGTTGACTACCTAAAATGATGCAAATGGAGTAATGTCAAGCGATTCTAAGGCGTCGACTACCTGAAAGACGAAGTAATGTCAAGTGATTCTAAGGCGTTGACAACCTAAAAAGATGAAGTAATGTCAAGCGATTCTAAGGCGTTGACTACCTATAAAGGAATGAAGTACGCCGAGCATTCTAAGGTGTCGGGAAACTGAAAGTGAATGGAATACACCGAGCATTTTAAGGTGTCGGGAACCTGGAATACGCCGAGCATTATAAGGTGTCGGGAACCTGAATGGAATACACCGAGCATTTAAGGTGTCGGGAACCTGGAATACGCCGAGCATTATAAGGTGTCGGGAACCTGAGACTGAATGGGGTACGCCGAGCATTATAAGGTGTCGGGAACCTGAAATTGAATGAATTACGCCGAGCATTATAAGGTGTCGGGAACCTGAAATTGAATGGATTACGCCGAGCATTATAAGGTGTCGGGAACCATAAGTTGACGGGTACGCCGAGCATTATAAGGTGTCGGGAACCATAAGTTGAACGGGATACGCCGAGCATTATAAGGTGTCGGGAACCTGAATTCGAATGGAATACGCCGAGCATTATAAGGTGTCGGGAACCTGAAGTATAAAAGGTGATGATGCTATGGGGATGATATGCTAATGTTGTCGAAAGCAAGAAATTGCTAGGAAATGCAAAACATGGCGAGATGTAGGTGGTTGTTGAAAGCAAGAAATTGCTAGGAATAAGCCAAACATGGCGATGATGCAGATTTGTTGAAAGCAAGAAACATGCCAACATGGCGATGATGCAGATTTGTTGAAAGCAAGAAACATGCCAAACATGGCGATGATGCAGATTTGTTGAAAGCAAGAAATTGCTAGGAATATGCCAAACATGGCGATGATGTAGGTTTTGTTGAAAGCAAGAAATTGCTAGGAACATGCCAAACATGGCGATGATGCAGGTTGGTGAAAGCAAGAAATTGCTAGGAATATGCCAAACATGGCGATGATGTAGGTGTTGAAAGCAAGAAATTGCTAGGAATATGCCAACATGGCGATGATGTAGGTTGGTTGAAAGCAAGAAATTGCTAGGAACATGCCAAACATGGCGATGATGTAGGTTGGTTGAAAGCAAGAAATTGCTAGGAATATGCCAAACATGGCGATGATGTAGGTTGGTTGAAAGCAAGAAATTGCTAGGAATATGCCAAACATGGCGATGATGTAGGTTGGTTGAAAGCAAGAAATTGCTAGGAATATGCCAAACATGGCGATGATGTAGATTTATGAAACCGAAGTGTTTGAAGGAAAATCGTGTAGGACAAGAAATTGTTGAAAAAGGTGCCAAACATGACAATGTTTAAAGGAAAATCTTTCTACTGAAATGGAAAGTGAAATTATCATTCCTGACTAAAGATTTCAGACTTGCACTTTGTTTCAAAGAAGATGAACGTGCCGCTTGTGAGAGTATAGGTTTTTTTGTTTGCGGGGCTCTTTCAGTGGTGGTAGGGCTTATGACGGGCCATGGAATTTATGTGGAAGTGAAGGCTTATGTGGGCCTGAAGTGTTTGATGTGGAGGTAGAGGCTTATGTGGGCCTGAGGTGTTTGATGTGGAGGTAAGGGCTTATGTGTGCCTTTGGTAGGATGGTGGTGCTCATGCTTTGGGTTTCAATTGGTGTTGTCATGGCAATTGTTGGAACCAACAATTGCCCCCAGTATTTTTCCTTAGGACAATCTGAGCTAGAGTTCATGCAAATCGATTGGGACGATCGATTGCCCCGGTATTTTCTTTGATTAAACGTGCGAATGAGTCTCGTCCTTACAGGGTCAAGGCTTATGTTCTGATTTGGTGCTTCCTAACCTACACTCGACGTGTTTGGTGTATGCACTCATTTCTCGCTCATGGTCATAACTTTTAGACCATTGAATTCGACGTTTGATGGATTTACGCATTTGATCTGTTACTTTCACGTGATTGGACACACAACTATCAAGTCGGAAGTCTTTAAAGCTTATAACGTGGCCGTAGGGTGCGATGAAAAATGATGGGGTTACGGAGGGATATTTGAGGTATGTGGAGCTTAAATGGGTGACCAAAGCTGCAACTTGTGTCTTCTCTCAGATTCATCTTCCTTGTCTTGAAGTCGTCTAGCTGCTTCGTGTTGACGTTGTTTTCGAGCTTCTGGACCTGGACCTTTGAGGTTGTCCTTTACACTATTTCTCTTTTTGTCATTTGGATTTCTTTGAGGCACTTCGGGTTTGCCTTTTTGTTTTATCCTTTATTGACTTTGCCTTCGGGGTTCTTGTGTTTCCCGGTTTTGGGCTTCGAGAGCTGTTTTGGTGTGAGCTCTTTGGATCCTGTGTCACTCTGGGACCATTTACGGATTGCTTCGTCATGCTGATAGCGGAGTTGCTTCTTTGAACTGATGAAGATGTTATCCGAGACTCGGGCTCCTTGCTTCCTTTGGTCACCGGGTCAGACATTCATCATTGGCTGGGTTATTTTGTGGAGTTCATAATATCGAAAAGGGATATATGAAAGGCTCAGCAGGGGTGCCTAGGGTTTAACGTCAGGGTTCACAAGCTTTTGGCTATGTGGTGCTGTACCTAGGTGCTTCGTCATTCCTGATAATTGTGTATCCGTTCTTTGTTACTTTTCACAGGTCTAAGAGTAAATTTACAAATTATCTCCTTCGGTCAGAGTTATGCCGTTTTCCTCACCTTTGAATGTGGTCTCGCCGGAGTCGTGTAAAAATGACACGCTCGTTCACTCATGGTTTTCCCGCTCAAGACACTCTCGCGAATTTCACTCAGAGACTAGTTCACACGTTTAAACAAAAGATTCGAAGACAATGATTCTAAACTCAGATTGCCCCCAGTATTGATTTGGGGTTCGTGACAACAGTTTGATAGATGTGGGCCTTGAACCTCATTGTGGGTTGTTTGGATATTATGTGGTGAGTTGTGCGGTTTGGTAAGGCATGCTCAAAATTCAGAAACAAAATACAAGTCTTTGTGTTCCATTGTCGGGAAATAATTAATTCATGAACCATTCAAAAGAAACTTGTGTGAAACAAAACCTTTTTTTTGTGTTATCATTTAGACTTGAAAAAGTCATTCATTTGTGAACATGAGGAAGAAGATGATTCAACAAAATCGATGCTTCTTATTAGTGGTTTGAAAACGATCATTCTTTGAAAAATATGAGAGGTGCATTTGAAATATGAATGTTATGGCAGGTTATGCAATAGAATGCATGGGAACCCTAAAATTTCTGTTGAATCCGAATCCTGCTGAACCATCTGAAGTCGGCATGCTGAAGACTCGAGCTCTTGACCGCGGGATATCGCTAAGATGACTGTGATCGACTTCTTCTTGGACTCTTAGTAGGCTCCACGAAGTACTTGAACTAGGAATGCCTATGGGTTATGTAGGAGGAACTAGGGCCTAAATCTCTTCCAAACTGAGAGTGAAGTGCATGGACTAGAGTGATCCCTAGGTTAGAGCGGATGTGTGGGCCTGAATACCCTTAACGTGGAAGTGGAGCAAACGGGCCGAAGGAAGCCACATGGATTATGAATGGGCCTCTAGGCCGAGAGAGAAACCTTGAAGCCTAAGATTCGTTTGATGACCCTGTTGGGCCTTGGGGCCAGAAACTAGAATGAATGGGTTGCACAAACTATCTGGGATTCGAATGTTTTATGTTATGGGCCGAAATTCTGGATTGAGAGCAAAGTTCGTGGGCCAAAACTATGAATTGGTCTGTGGGCCCAGATGAAGTGAGTTATGAATGCGGTACTCAGAATGTTTTGAGAATTTGACACCTGGGCCAGAATGTGTTTGGGCTAGAAATAGGGCGCATGGGCCGAAATGATTTTTAAACCATGTCCTAGATGTGAATTGGAATTTGGGCCGAGTGGTTCTGATTGGGCCTAGAAGATGATACCTATACCTAGGACTTTGGGCCAAAGCCCAAGTGGAAAGTCTTCCTGGACTAGAATAAACCTTGAAACGGAAAGGCCTGATGGATTTTCATGAACTGCTTGAGGTGGATGTTGTTTTTCATGGGCCTAGAACTAAATGGATAATTCGAATTGGGCTAGAAGAGAAATCACCTAAGTCTAAGCTTTTGGGCCGAAGCCCGAATGACTCACATATTAAACCAAACAGGACCTCTGGGCCGCAAACAAATAGAGCTGCCAATTCGGGCTGGGCTAGGTTAATGTAGGAGAAGTTCCTATCAATCTGTAGGCTGAGTAATGGGCCGATCATACAAGCAAACAAGGCCCACACAAATTCAACATGTCCTCACTAGACGTTTAAATCCAAACGGGTATGGATCGATCCGGAGAGGTGCTTGGGGCATGGGCCCAGGTCACCTCAAAGGAATAGGGCTTGCACGCTATTCTCTTTGGGCTTCCCCACTTTTTTCACATCACCTGAAGGTGTGCGTCTACGGTCGGGTCTTTGACTGACCAAACAATGGGCTAGGTAAGGACACTGCCAGGAAAACGCTTGGGGCTAAAGCCCAGGTATTAAGGGGGTGTGGTTAGACGACACCCTCCTCTTTTCCCCCGCTTATTCACATCACCTAAAAGGTGTGAGTCCCTGACAGGGGACCCTCAAACGGGTCCCGGGGTGAAATTGGTTTAGGTGGACCCTCGCTCTCATATGATGCAAAGGTGCAGAAAATTAAAGTGCGCACAAAAGTAAACGAACAAAGTAATAAAGCCATAAATAAACATTTTCGAGTTAAGCCCTCTTTCTTAAAATTAAAACAAGTTAAAATTAAGAAGTTTGTCCCCAGCAGAGTCGCCAGTCTGTGAGCCTCGATTTTAAACCCCTATCCTATGTTGATTAAAGTTGATTAGGATCTAATCGGGTTTTAGGTCCACTTATAGCCTAAGATTAATAACTATGTCATATAACAATAATTATTAAAACCTAAGCTAGCTCACTGGAACCTATTACGAGTCGCCACCTAATTTTAACCTAGATCAAATTAGGAAAGGAGAGTTCGGGTTCGGGGGCTTGATATTCGACTTAATTAGGGTTCAATTACTTTCATTACCCCTCCTAGGTCGTTTTTCCTCTACTTGGTTTAATTACGGCTTTTTACAAAGTTGCTTTTTAACCTAAGTGCGGTGCTTCTGTTTTTTGTGTTTTTTAGCATTTTTTGACAGAAAATTAAAGTGGAAATTAAAATTACCTAAACTAGGGTTTCGGAGGCAGAATTAGGTCAAATTTTGTTTCCGTCCGTGGCCACGGACCTAATGTCCGAGACCACGGACCCTAGTTAACCTATATGAAAATAAAAGTCGAATTAAACAGAAAACAGAAAGTTGTAAAGTCCGGGGCCACGGACAGGCCGTCCGTGGGCCCGGACATTATTAGAAAAACCTAAATTTAAAAATTAAAAAAAAATCTCGCCGCCGTCCGTGGGCGTCCGGGCTTACGGACAAGGAGTCCGGGACCCCGGACATGACGTCCGTGGGTGCGGACCGCCCTCGGACGGCGGCGTTAAGGCTGTTCCCGAAGGTGTTTTCGACTCAAATTTTATGGGTGTGTAGCCTGAAAGATGTACAATGCGTTAGTGATCGAAAGTTCTCAATTTGAATTCGAATTATGCACGAAACTTGGTAAACAAGTTATTGGACAGAAGCTTGAATAAACAGCAATACAGAAGCGTACGAAGGTTAGTTTGAACCCAAAATTTAACAGAGAGTTAATAAGGTCGTGGGGAATCAGAAAAGTTGGATTGTAACCTGTTTTACCTTCGAATTCAAGATGATTCTTCACGTTGGGATTCTTCGGAGGCTCCGATGATGCCGGTTCCGGATTGAGTTCGACCTGGGCTTCTGGTTGTTGATTGTTGATGATGTTCTTCACGTTTTGGAGGTGGTTTGGTTGATGTTTGATGATTGTTGATGTGTTAGGAGTTGAAAAGTGTGTTTAGGTGGTGATTTCGAGAGATTTTTGATGTGATTTTGGTGCTTGGATGTGTAAAAACGTGGAGGAATGAGACGGCTAGGTTTTCTGGTTGCTTAGGGTTCTTGAGGTTCTGATTTGATCACGGGATAAGGTTCCTTATATAGGCTTCCTTAAAGATAGAAAAATCCGGTAAAAACCGAGATTTACCGACGTTTTAGCTCAAGGGTTACCAAAAGGAATTTGATTATAAAATTTTACACATGGGCAAAGGATGATATTTCTGATTTTTCTAAAGTGGAATCGAATTTTTTGGATATTGGGATATTTTTAAATTCAATTTCCGTCAGATTCAATCAGAAATTGCTAGAAAATTATTGGAAATTCGAAAAATCAAAATTCCAACGCCATTATGCTTCAAATGTCATCCTTTATCATGGGTTAAAATTTCAAAGCATTTTGAATTGATTTGACCCTTATTTGGAGGAGAGAGAAAGCCTATAGGGGGTTTAGGAGCCTTGAAAAATTACGAAAACGCCCCTGGAGATGACTAAGCTGTCCCTAGTACTCTGAAACGTGCCGATCGAACTGGGAACTCTTGCTACTAGCCTATTAGTAGAGACTTTCTTCCGGGGGGGTTGAAATTTTGGGTATAACAGTTGCAAGAAAACCATACCTTACACCATGGGTTACTCTACCGTGTCCCCGAGGATTCACTCCAACGCGTCTCCTCACGCTCTCCGGGTAGTTCCCAAACAACTGGTATTATTGTTCAAATGTTTTATTAACAACAAAACTCACGGTATGTAAACTTCTATTACTCCCGTACTTAACCTGTTGCCCCGTTATCCATAACTTATTTATGCGATTTTAAGTTTACAACTTACACATTAACTCTCACACTTATTTATACTTCCAATGGCCCTTAAAACTCATCAAACAAGGCCTAATCAACATCTAAAACCATCACCATTCACTTCCCCATCATAACAACACTTAAAAACACATTCTGGTAAGTTTTAGCATGGTCCGGGTTTGTGTCCGGGGTTACAAACCCGGACCAACCACGGATTTCACTTTCTGGACAATTTTTCATGTGGTCTGGGTTTGTGTCCGGGTTTACAAACCCAGACCACCCCCTGGGATGGTCTTCTTCCATGTTTTTGCTATGGTCCGGGTTTACGTACCGATTTGCAAACCCGGACCAACCCTGGAACTGTAAAAATTACAGTTTTTGATTAGTTTTCAACCCCTAATTCACCTCTAATCATTTCCTAAACTTTCCACATGTTTCCTACATGTTTAAACACACTAAAACACTCCTTAAATACTCCTAAAATGTTGGTCCAATTCACCACCCAATTCTTGTTCAAATTCACAACATTTTCTATTCCCTCTGATGCATTATGCACAGCAGTGCATTTTAAAATTCATCAGACGTTCACAACCTTCCACCAACCTTACTAAATCCACCAATAACCATTACAAATCATTCCTACATAAAGTCACTCCCAAAACCCACATTCACTCCTTCTTTCACAAGTTATAAACGCTAATTCTTTTCTAGCATTTTTAAGCTCCTCATATGTAATTGCTACAGATTTTCATCTTGCTCTTCCTAGTTTCCAAATACCATTTCAAGTCTATTAAACCACTCTACTCAACACTATAAACACCAAGGTTCTCCCATTCACCAAGCCATCATCAAACACTCATTTTCTACCAAATTTCGCCATAACTCCGTTGCTTTTCTACCATTGTCCAAAACTCATCTTATCACCAAATTTTCATCCACATACATCCTAATCTAGCCACACCCACAAGGGGTCCTACCAGCATACATAATTCCATAAAATCTCCTCAAACAACATTATCAACATATATACTCAATTTACTTGGCTCTAAGGCCTAAACTCAAACAACAATTCACAACTCCCTACAACCTCATTAAAATACATTGCCTCACTTATTTTGGGTTCATTATTTACGTTACCCATTCCCAATATTCTAGAACAATTACATAAGCACCAAGGTAGTTTAATTACCTTAATTTCACAAGTTCTCTTTTAGTTCTCCTCTTGCCCCTCCACTTCTCAATTTCGTTCAAGTGGGAATGGAGTTGCCAAAATCCATCCCAACATTCAATAAACACAAAAGCATACTCAATTAATCATCTAAACCCTTAGGAAATTTTAATTCAATCAAAGGGCTTAAAACACAAAGTTAGGGTTTTACCTTTGGAGATTTTTGAGAGGGGTTCTCACCCTTGAACCAAGAAGGGGGTTATCCCACCATTGGAGGGTTGAAATGAAACTCCAAAATAAGAAGAAACAAGGCGTGAGAATGGGCAAGAATTAGCCAAGGCATGAAAATGGGAAAAATGAGTTTTTCTCTTGAAACTTTTTACCTTGTTTGAAAGAGGAGACTCCAAGCTACAAGATGGTGTGCTTTTCTCTTCAAATGGGAAAAACCCATGGAGATGAAGTTCTTCATTTTCGAATTTTGAAAAGATAGGAATGAAGCTCTTGACGAGTGGAGCAAGAATATGTACTTTGTTTTTGATTTGGAGCTTTGGTGTAGCTTGGGCAAGCTTGGGAAGATGGACTGCCATGGAGGAGTTCAAAATCACTTCAGCAGAGAGGGAGGAAAAGAAATCGGCTGAGGAAGAAGAAGGGACAGCACGAGAAGAAGAAAGAAAATGAGAGGAGAGAGAAGATAAGGTACTTTAGTACCTTTCTTTTGTTTTACTTTCTGCTTTCTAGCTTATTTAATTAGCTAACTAGTCAAGAGTGTGTGAGAGAGCTGATTTATACTGTAAAAACGGCCCTCTGTTATAATACAAGCTGGAGCGTTTTTGTTATTTACAGGAATGCTCGTTAATTTACCCGGTTTTAGCACTATTCACTAACCAGGCTCGTTTTCAGAATTTTCTTGTTCATTTAATTTTAATGGTTATTATACTCCCATTAATGTTTATTTATAGTTATATTTCAACTTATAATTTTTACGGGGTCATTTGACTGTTTAAAGTCACGTTTCGGGTTTTCTCGAAAAACGCGCTTTAGACTCCGTTAGCGTTTTAACGCATTATTTGGATCCGTTTTCTTCCGGAATTTTTCCCACATGTTCTTAGTGTGTAATTAGGGTATACAAATATATTTATAACCCTAGTGAAGGTTATATACCTCCGAAAATAATTAAATACGTGTTTTCACCTTTTGTGACTTTTACGCATTTTCTTTTTTCTTTTGGTTTTTATTTCTTCACCAATGATCTTAAGGTCTTAATTATCCTTATAAAATCATAATTACATAATTAATTAACATATTAAGGTTTGGGGTTTCAGTTTCTCCTTGACTTTCGTCAGTTTAGTACCAGTTTTTGTGTGGACTTGTATACTTAGTTTGTGTGTATACGCTATGGCTCCTATGACCATTTTATTGTTGTTCCCTTATTCCTTATTGGTGTTTAGGCTCACTATCCTTTTAATTCCATATATAAATGCTTAAGGCACATTTTCCTTTAACGCACATTTTTTCTTTAAAGCACATTTTGTGCTCTAAGGTGCGTTTTTGGTTTAAACGCTAATTCGCTAATGTTTATTACTAATCTTAGAGGTATTTCACATTTAGGGGGCGTTCGTTACCTGCGAAAAAAAAATACACAGCGCCCAAGAACAATAAAATGACACATGTCAATTGAGCATTGGCCTTCTATTGGATGGGACCCATCCCTCACTCACAGCATGAGATTAATTATAACGCAGGAAAACCTGCGTTTGAAATATGGGTTGCATTAATCTTACCAGCGAACGACCCCTTAAATCTCTTGGGAACTTATTGGTAGTTCCCTAATTTATTTATACTCTTTAAAACACTTTTTGCTCTAATTGTTCCTAAAGCATGTTTGGGTGTAAATTGTTGTTTAACACTTCTTCTAATGTTTCTAAGGCATGTTCTAGCCTTAGTATATCCTAATTAGATAGTTCATTAATATATTATGGTTTGGGGTATTTCAATCTACCCCCCTTAAAAGAACTTTGTTCCCAAAGTCCTATGTATCTATAGCACTTAGAATACTGTAACACCTCAACTCAATCCAAATGTGGTCTCGCAACTTAACAACATATATATATACATGTCACAACGGAATTCTTTACACTCCAGGACCTCGCCACGGTCTGACTACAGAATATACCGAACATTAGTACATAACAACCTTAACCAAATACACTTCCTTCTTACAATCCCCTCACATCCTATACATCTTACTAACTCAATTGCCATATGAGTGTACATGCACACAACTCGTAGGCCACACTTAACCTGCAGCACTTGTACCCCTTCTTTATCTCGCGGGCCGCCTCCTGATGTTCACCTGTGTAGTAAAAACAGCCCCCAAAGGGGGTCCGCACGAATGCTGGTACGATCCTGTCATGGCACAAAAGATAACGTGGGCACCCGGCTACGACGACTAATTGTCGATAGCATGGAGGTGATTAGATGCACAACATTAATAGTAAGTGCAGTAAACAACAAACCAAATTGAACAATCAAAGTTCACACACAACGAACGACTTAAATGCGTTCCCTTAATTAGAGAGTTAATTATTTAACTCCTTAAGTTATATTTCCTCTAAATCTTAGTCCATCTTTATCTCACCTCATCTTAGTCTTACTTAATCTTAGAAACAACCATCCTTAATAAGGAGTGGAAGTAGCTTATCTTAGTCTTAACAATACAAACCATCTTTAAAGAGGATGGTTGCAACTTATCTTAACCTTACCTTAATCTTAACCTTAACTTACTCTTAGAATACAAACCGTTCCTAGAGGGGAATGTTTGTTGTAGCTTAATTTCAAACCTGTGGATTTAGGTGATCCCACCGCACCATCTTAATGCCACCTACCCTGGAGGGAGTCCAGCGTAGCTGAGCCGGCAACCGGCCCTAGGCTACAAGTCCGAAGACAAGTCCTTAAGCGGAAGTCGAATCTGCTATAGATACCGACCCCCTTTCCTTAGCATGCATGACCGGAGTCAGTCCCGGGTTTCCTCACTCAAGTTCCAGTTAGTAGTAGTCTCAAGACCATGTTTGTTGGTTAACCTCTTTCAGTTTATATCAACCCATATTAGGGAGCGTTCCTTAGTCTCACTCATTTCCTTACTAAACGTTGGTTAGTAAGTTCTCATGGTATGTTGTGTAGTTTTCAAACATCACTCCACAATACAATAAACATAATATTCCGGTTGCATGCTTTATCTTGTTTAGTGAGCACACAAAAACAAATAGCACACAAGCCGAGGGACACCTCGTTAGCAAGCAAGTCACAAGAAGAACTGTACCGTTTACCGTTGGTCGTTCGGTTGCTTAATCTCTTCCGGAGTCCAATTTCCAAGTCCGAAAACATTCATTTAGTTTTGAGTTGTTAATCACTTAACTCAATCAACTACTTATCTTACTTAACTTACTAAACCCTTAATGATCCCAACCTAACACCTCTTAAGTCTTACTACTTAATCTTACAAACTTAATCTTTAAACTTTTAAGCTTATACTTAACTAATACCTTAGTCCTTAGGTCTTATACCTCTAGTATCATTGCCTCCTTAATGGGGTACCCTTAATACCACTAAACTCTCTTAGGGTTTCTTTTTTTTTAAGTCTTAAGGTCGTCCGACGCACCGTCCGACCCACCAACTGGGTCGGACCCTTCCAGTAACTTTCGGGTTTGAAAAATTCAACCTGTCCGACCCATGTCCGACCCAACCAAC
Organism: Limonium bicolor; assembly: GCA_023374045.1. Taxonomy (NCBI): domain Eukaryota; kingdom Viridiplantae; phylum Streptophyta; class Magnoliopsida; order Caryophyllales; family Plumbaginaceae; genus Limonium; species Limonium bicolor. The sequence continues at coordinate 148,451,632 of CM041776.1, read as the reverse complement.
TGGGTCGGACCATTCCAGAAATCATCCCGTTTTAAAAAAAACTCCTCCGTCCGACCCACCGTCTGACCCACCAACTGGGTCGGACCATTCCAGAAACACTTACAGTGGCTTAACAGAGGCCCGTCCGACCTAAACTTGGGTCGGACCCCTGGGGTCGGACGCCACCAAAATATGTCCAAAAATTGTTAAATCTTCACCAAACTTCTCCTTAAGCCTTCTAATGTGTCTAACATCATTTAGACCCTTAAACCCACCTTAATCATCCACCACACTCATGAAGATCACTCCAAAGATCATCTTGCATTTTCATGCACTAATCCCTCTCATTTCCTTTGGTTACTCATCTCTTCTAAACTCTTGAGCTTACCCATACATTTCTTTCCATTACCTTATCACCTTGACATTATTCTTCATTTACCTTGACCATGCAACACCCTCCTCAGACATTTCCACCTCTTTATGCAACTTACTCACCAACCTCGTGATCAGACACTCTTATACGTTCCTAGTCATTTTCCTTGACGACTACAACATTCTCCTACAATTTTCACTCCATCACCCAAGTCCACACATTACCATCTAAACTAAATCTTACTAGTCCACCACTAAAATCACCACCTCTTACACAAGCTTCCCAAAACTTTCATTGATATATTCCCTAGTTCATACCTAAATCACCCTAAAGCATTATACACCTTCTCCTCCAAATTTTGCACAAGTCATACCATTCCTCTTAACATGACTTTGGTGTGTTCAATACACCCACCAATCCTCTAATTCCTCCTAGACATCTCTAGGTCATTCTAAACCTCAAGAACTTCTTAGTTAACCCATTTCCCTCAAATTCCTCTTAATGATTCCTAGTGAACCCTGGGCATATTAACTCACCACTACCACTTAAACACTTTGTTTCTTACTCAAATTTCGCCATAGCTTCTCTAGTATCTTATCATGACCAAACACATTATTTTCCTCATTCAACCATCTCACACCCACCAAGTTCTTTCTCATCATATCTCATCTCCCAAAACCAACTCATTCACAACAAACTCAATATATTGCAATAATCTTAAATTCCATAGCACTAAGGCTCCTAAATGGCATGGCTCTTAGGCCCTTAAATAACATAAACTTAAACACTGAATTTCCACATATAAAAGCTTTCAACCTGCAAATACACCCATCAATCTCATAATAGTTATAATGCTCTTAAAGCTCATCTTAAACTTATACTATCAACTCATTCCCATTGGCTCCTTAGTCACAAAAGTTCACAAGCTTATTTAAGTCTTTTTCTTAGGTTACATAACCCATTACCTAATGTAAGCCCTAGGCTACATTGGTACTCATCTAAAACTCATTCCTTAAACCTTAAACCACCATTAGGTAAGTAATTTACCTTGTTTTCTCAAGCTTATCTTATCTTCCTCCTTAGACCTTCTTCTTGAATGAATATCGGCACCACTTAAATTTCCTTTGCCATGTCTAACCAATATTCAATGACTCACATGAGTACTAAACAATACACTAACCTTAAGGAGTAAACCCTAGGTTAAAAATGTGTTCTAAGGTTTTGAAATGAATGTTTTACCTTGGATTCTCAAAACAAGCTTGGATATGAATCATGTAAGACCTCCTCTAGCCTTGGAGAATAGAATCAAGCTAGAACAATGGATAAAACAAGGCTCCATGAGAAGGTAATTTTCTCCCATGTAGAAGAAATGATGGAAACATGGGTTTTTCTTACATTTTCCTTACCTTGAATGAATGGAGAACCAAATGGGCTCTTCAAACTTGATTTTCCTCCATCAATGGAGTTTCCTCTTGGCACCAAAATTGAGCTTGAAGGATTTGAAAAGATAGAAAGATAGGTCTTGGCCTAACTTAGAGATATATGTGTTTAGTTTTTGATTTGGAGCTAAAATGAGTAAGTTGTGGACAAAGCAAGGTGAAGCATCAATGGAGGCTTCTCTTACGTGAATGGAGAAGAGAGGAGGTGAAGAAAAACGTGTGAAGAGGAGGAATGAGGAGAGAGAAGAAGAAAGGTAGGCTAAAGAAGATTTTATGTTGTAAAAAGGTAAATAGTACTATTCTCTCTTTTTCCTCTTCTTTTTCATTACTTGCTTAGTCATGTGGTGACTCCCCACATCAAAAACCGGCCCCCTCTATAAGTGAAGATATTTATGGTCTTGGTTGACCATCTTATTGACTTATGTTGACTTAAGCTTAATTTGGGCACTATTTGGCACTATTCACTAATTAGTGCACATATTCATGAAATTTTTGATTTCCCATTGATTTAGGCTTCCTAATGTGATACTAATTAGTACACATGTTGATTAAGATGTAATCATAGGCATTTAGCCACTCAAAACTCAATCTAAGACAATTTCTCAAAAAGGTGCTTTAAGAAGTCTTAAAGCACATTTTGTGTTTAAGCTTGTTGTTTGAGCTTTTTTCTTTGATAATTGATTTAAAATGTCCATTAGCATATTAATAAGGTCTTATAATGGTATTTGGGTGCTAATCAAAGTCACTCCAAGCTTAGAGCACGTTTTTGCCCAAATTGCCCTTAAGGCGTTTTTCTTGTATTTCCTTGGTTTAAATTGTCTACCAATATTTCTAAGGCATATTCTAGCCTTACTACATCATAATTTGATGTTTACTTAGCATACTTAGGTTTGGGGTATTTCAATCTACCCCCCTTAAAAGGACTTTGTTCCCAAAGTTCCCATGCATCTTATCTTATTAGAATACATGTCTTACCTCATTCCATAGATCATATAGATCATACTTATGTATACTTAATCTCATTGGATCATTAGATCCGCCATATTCTAATACTTAAATATCACACAACATGCTTAAGCATGTATAGCACTCAAAATTCTCTTTGTTTCTTTTGATGATTAAAACATTCATATAATTTCCAACGTATTCTCCCATGTCACCGGTCCGTAGACAATTGCTCATTCGTCCTCGTCACCATGGGCCATAATACAAAACACTCTGCTCTCCCCATGTCACCGGTCCGAAGACAAAGGCTCGTGCGTCCTCGACTTCATGGGCGAGACTCAGTAAAAAGGTAATCTTTTTACGAGGTCATGTGAGGAATAATTCCTCTAATTAAAATACAATCAACTCCCATTTCATTTTATCCTAATGCCTCTATCCTTAGCGTGATTTAGTTGTGACCACTGGTAGGGAGTTTCAGGAATCATCCCACCCTGATGTGATCAGCATCAGTGTAGAGCTATCCTTCCACCCTAATTTGTGTTTGGTTTCCCTTGATCCCTAGAAAATCAAGTTCCACCTCCCACGTCATTTTCAAACATCCAAATAATTCACTCATGTCCAATTTTCTATCTTTTTAGTCTTTCTAATCGTAATCAATACATCTCCAAAGTGTGGACTCAGTCCATCAAACATTCCCGATTCATCTCTTAGTAATTACCTCAAGATTTAAATTCCTACTAAGTTCTATAACTGTCCCATACCAATTCTCACCATCTTATATCACATAGCATTACAATTTCCTTCCTCATACTCATGTCAAATTGTATCTCATAATGTTATCTTATTCTTATCTCACACATAGTCTCATATCGACTCATACCTCATATATTCCTTATTTCTCAAGTCTCCTTAAACCTCCTCCTTAATTCTCTTAACTTGTACTCACACCGGAGTTAACAAGATAGGTACTTAATGTGTATGGTATTCACATCTTCTGTGTGCAATAACCATAATTTATCTCAAAATGTTTATGTAAAACATATTCTCAAATTATTTTGTGTTATGCACACCATAGTTTATGTACTCAGTACACAAAAATACGCTAAGCGGTTTTCGCTCTACCCCCTTAAAATGGATTACGCCCACGTAATCAACATTACATCATCTTTGAACATAAGTTCAAGATGTCTAATTCTCACCAAGCATTCTAGCTTCCATGTCATCTATCTTACTTATTATTCGATCAGAAATGACTTAGTCTCTGTATCGAGGATTCTTACGGTACTTATACCGTTTCCTTAACTTAGTTTGGTCTAATCTCAAAGGTAGTGATCTGCTAGCTTCCGCTGCACAACTCTGATGGTCTTAGGCTTAACTGTCTCGCTTATCCTTTTACAGTATTGTATATTTTCCTCCTGCGTGCTTATGGTTTAGCACTAAAGGTCCCTCAATGGTCACGTGTTATCTTTATATATACACGGCCTTGATGAGTTGTAGCTCGTCTATCCAGTCTTCTCGGAGATCTAATGTTTGTATTCTTAGTGTTTCCTCAAGTGTCTAAATCGTTCTTTCCATCTGACCTTTGGTCTGAGGATGATTTTTAATCTGAAACTACTGTTTACTGCGTATTGCGCTTTACAGTTTAATCTCTTACATCTTAAGACATGTCCAATGTCTGTACTTATCAATCCGTGCTCTTTGCACTTCATAGTCCTAAATTATTTGTTCTCTGATTCCCTTGCGTTGCTGGTTCAACTGAATTCTTCTCTTCGACTGTTGTGGTAATGGCTGCTCTTGTCTAATTTTGTGTCGCTGTCCGTGGTACGGAGTCGACTACTTCCCGTGTTCCTTACACCACTCGTCTACATGCATGGGGTACCTTACTGGTACATTACTACTTACCCAACTAACTCATAAATGAGCGTGTCGGGTCTGCAAGCCCTGTGGGGTGCAGTCGTCCCACGTCTCGTTTTAGTAAACTCATAGCGTCCGTCACACGTTTAGCTATTGCTAATTATGAAGTATTCTGTTGTCGATCTCCTCTTTCATCGCTCCATAATAACATTTAATGTTCTTCTTGAAGTTAGTCAAGGGAAATCCATTTACTGTATTCCTGGGTATGGTATGCTCTAGCTCCTTTCTATATTCCGTATTAACTTATTTCTTAGTAGCTTAGGTCTCTTCCCATAGGGCCTCTTATCTTCTTTTTCATATTCATTCTACTAGGAATGCACTTCTAGTTCCTTAAGGAATGGGTTGTGTGCTTCCTGTGTAATCTTACCAAACCAGGTCCAGACTACTGGCATCAATGCACAGTTCGTCTACCATCTTATTTCCTTACTTATATTGGTCTTAACTCATAAATCTAATTGCCTTTGTGTCAATATTTGACGGCTCATACCTAACGGTCGCTTTACCGCGCACCACGACTTAATCCACTTATATTCAATCCCTTCTTGGTGTAAACACACTAGGAGTTCTTTCATTCCGGCGTATGGCAGTTGTCATACCGTGCTGTAACATGGTTGACTCTTATTACGAAGGCGTTCTGCTCTTATATCGGATTCGTAAGTAGGCTAATTTCTCTCACTTTCTTTCATCCTTAGTGATGTTATCTACCATGTGATTCTACCGGTTACTGAAGAAGTCATTCACTGAATCACAAGCTCTACTGAGCACTGGTCACTTGACGTGCCATGATGTGCACTCTCAATGTTTATCTCTGACGATCGCTAGTTCTTACATCCTGGGTGTTGGATATGGGGTCTATCTCTATAACCTTCCTTATTACTCAAGTGTATCTGACATGTTCTGAGGTAATCCCAAATTTACAGTTTCCATTTCCTAACAAGAGAGTATTGCATCTCTAATAAGTGAAAGCCCTTTTGAGGGGTTCATTCCCACTCATGGCCTCACAACAAGGAGAGGTGTCCCCACCCTAAAGGCATGGTTCGTTCTCCGCCCCTGTCCTTAGCATTATCTCAATATTCTCATTGGTACTCTTTCTTGGTAATATTCTTCCCAATCTAAGTTATAGGTTGTAATCGTTCACATCTACACATTGTAGTTCATTCATGGCTTGAATCAGCTCTTTTACAACTTACTGCGCCTCGAGTTCTGATGTGGTTAACATCCTTGGCTCGTAGGCTCTTAGTGCTTAATGTCTCAGTCCATTACTTATATTCCTACTCATCCGTAGGTCATCCAGATAGGTTCTGGTCCGTTGAACACTATCCACCGTTAGACTACATACTAAATGTAGTATTGGGTTTCATGGTAAGTCGCTGCATCCTGCTTCCTGCTATGGAAGTTTATTCAGGTATTCTGAGGTTACTTAGTGTCTTTGACGATACTGCTTTCCACTGGACTTATGTCTTTTAGCAATAAGGCTAAGTTCGTATTAGGCGTTTGCCTCACGGTGTTCAAGTCGGATATCATCCTGTCATCTTATACCTCCATCTCAACACTTCGTTCAACTTCCGTTGACTATGCCACCCGTTGATGATCAATCATACCTGGGTGTTAATGAGTTAAACAAACAGTATTAACTGTCATTCATCAGTTTGTTTGGCTCGACTATGCCCGCTCTGTGGGGGTAGTCCTCTGAGCTTTCCTCCGTGGGATTTGTATGTCCTTACCCTTGGTAGGTTATATCTTAAGTTTATTTCTTTTATCTTTGTTTTCTGGGCTTCCCAACATCTTCATTGTAGAATGTTTGTTATTGGTATTCTTAGTGATCAAACTGGGAGTTTTATCCCATCCTGTTGGAAGTCGTTCTGTCGACTGCTTTTATTGTATCTCTTGATACATTCCATGTATGTGTTACTTACGTAGTGTTTTTGCTCAATTTATTGAGCGATGTCTTAGGTTCCTCGTTGAGATCCGGGTTGGTATTCTTATCGCACTGTCGGTTGTTGTTGTCGTAGTATGTTGTACTGTTGCTAATATTCTTATGGTCTAATATTTCATTTCGTCCAAGTTCTGCTCCCGGTTGACTGGTGTGTCACCTCACCTCATCATGGTCAGGCCGTCGGGCCTTTCCAAGGTCGTATTCTTCTGTTCTTATGGATTTACGATCCGGTATTTATATGTGTTACAACTGTAGCGTTATCCTATTTGCCATATGGCTTTCCGTGTGGCTTAACTGTGGTAGCACTTGCTATGGCAAGTGCGCCATGCAGGATGGGCTATTGGTGCAAGGTACGTTGGTAGTGATACCTCCTAATTTCCATGTAATTGGTAGTCCTCGGGACTCCTTCGATAACCTCTTATTTTGGATAACTGACCATCCGGCAGTTTCCTTGTTGTTTGACAGTACTGTCATTTATCAAGGCGTTCCTCTTTCTGAGGGAACCCCTAATATTTCCTTACGTCTTAATCCTCGCTCCTGTCTCCACACATTTTGTTGTGGTTACTAAGTAATGATTCTCCTTTAGGCACTACATCGTAGTCCTATTTCGGTATACAATTTGTATGAGTTTCTCCATCGTCTGCCTTATGTCGGCCAGGTCTTGTAACCTTCCCATTTTATGGGGTTTGGAGTTCCCGTTTCTCAACTGGACTTTCCAGTAATCTCAATCCTCATGCTCTGTATTATCCTACTGTTATGCTCCTTCGGACCACTGTCCGGTACTCATGTCACTCCCTTTCCCTTTCTATTGCACCCGTAGTGCTTTCTTTACCATTGGTATGGCGGGTTATTTCGACTGCGTAGCATTCGACCCATGTTGCTGTTGGGATAAAACTACACTGTAATAATATAGAATTATAACAAACTATTAGGCAAGTGTACCTATTCGTAGTAGTAAAACAAGTGTCGTATCCACAAGGAGATTGTTTAATTATCCTAGTTTAGGTAGTTACTAAAGACTGTAAAAGGGTTTAGCCGGAGGCAAGCTTGATTTGTTGTTGGATTATTAAAGAAATAATAAAAAACAGTAAAAACGGTTGTGGATTAAGTGGATGGAAACTGTGCTAAGGAAGGTGAAATCGCCCGGTTATAACTCAGATAATAAATATAATCCTAGTTTGCTCTTATTTGTCTGTTAAGAATTTTATCTTGTGACCTTTCTAAATCATAGATAAGGACAGCTCTTAATTAATTCATTAAACTTCTTACAATCAGAAAAAGTCTAAAATCATTAATTAGCTTTAAGTGAGAATTCTTTTTATAACAGCGATGGATTTTATCTGCTAATCAAGGAGAATAAAATCTAACGTTTGTCTCTCTTTGTGGTCTATTCTCTAATTTTACAAAATCATTGAAATTAGAGAAACCGTAAATGCATAAAATGATCAGTTCTTAAACATTTAATAATAGAGAGAGACAAAACAAATATTAATAAGCAAACTCGGTATTATAGATACGCTGAGTTATTTTGGGTTAAACACCCATCCTAAGCACAATTATGAGATTACTCAGCCATTGACAGAAATAAAACAGAGTAGAGATTGAAATATTCATTACTTCAGGAACTGCCTGCGAATAACGGGTCTGCACTCGCCTGCCTCTTTTCTCTCTTTGTAAATATACTGCTTCTGTTTGAGTGTTTGAGTACGTACGTGTTTGTGGTGAAATGGTGTGTGAAAATAAATAAAAGATGAGAAGTGTGGTGTACGAGAGGAATTAAATGGAAGAGAATGGAGTGTGGTGTTTATTTGATTTCTTCAGACTGTGGTCGTACGCTCTCTGTTTGTTGCAGTATTGGTGTTGGTTTAAATAGAGAATTGAGATAGGCATCCGTACGTAAAATTGATTGAGCATTCATTGCTATCTTCATTTATTGCAGAGGGGACAGACAGCTGCAGCGTGAGAGATTCATGGTAGGCGGTGCTGGAGTAGATAGATAAGGCGAGTTGCAGAGGACGGCGCGAAGAAGAACGGGAAGAACTGGTCGCGTGAATTAATCGCCCTGAAGAACCGCCCCGTATTAGCGGTCTCCTCTGTTGTGTCCGCGAGTGAATCAGGCGGTAGCCTGTGTTCGTCCGCCGATAAGGAGGCGGTCCTCTGTATGTTGTCCGCTGTTATTTGCGGTTCCTCTGTCTTGACCGCCTCGCGGTCTTCCGTGTTTGTCCGCCTCTTTTTAGGCGGTACTCTCGCGTGTCTTGTCCGCCTTGGAGACAGGCGGTTGCCTATCTCACGTCCGCCAAGTGACCAGCGGTTGCGCACCTCTCTTCCGCCCAATATCAGGCGGGCCTCACTTGTGTCGTCCGCTAGGCGGTGTTGCGCCTGTGGTTCCGCCTCCTTTGAGGCGGTAGCATGCATGTAGTACGTGCATGTCGCGTGGCTCTGTTCGACTGGCTCTATATTCTTCGTTTGGGCTCCGTTTTCTGAGCCGTTTGCGTCTATGTGTTCGTCTTTTTATCTACTTTAGTCCTAGCTTGGTTTTCCTCATGTTAAACCAATAAATTAGTGAGATAAACATAAAACATAAACTAGAGGAAAAACATAAGATAAGTGAGAAATGAGCAGAAAAGTGCTGATATAATATATGAAATACACCTATAAAACATGCTCATTTAGACACTTATCACACCCCCACACTTACCTTTTGCTTGTCCTCAAGCAAAACCATGTACCCAATAAGTAGGGAATGCTCAATATTAACAAATACTATTATGAAGGGTAGGATAAAGAAGTCAATAGTACATGATCTTTAAACTTTTTAGAGGAGTGTGATCCATCACCTACTGGTGGCATAGGTGTACTCAGGGCAAAAATAAAAATTAGAGTTTCGGGGTATGATCCGGAGTACTTCAATGTTTCTTGGTTTAAGGTGACTTTGAGAACTTTTACCATGGCCAACTTCTCTCAAGAATGGGCATTGAGGAGAAAAACAAAAGGAAAAATAGATTCATGCATTTGTTTCACTTTTGCATAAGAGATGAGAAGATAATATGTAGGCATCAAGCCTTTGTCTTAAGAACACTCAACTCTCTTTGTTGGTTACCAATGGTGTCTCGTAAGTCCCTTATTTATTTTATTTTTCCTTTTTGACAGAGAAGCACCCCTTAGCAATCCCTAAGAAAGAAGACAGAGAAAGAACCCCTGAGTAATAAAAATCCAACCATTTCAGATCATTTGGTCACACCGCATAAAAATGCTCCTCAAAAGTAATCAAAATTTTAAAATTTTTGTACATTTTATACCATTTATCCCACAATTCATAACAATATTTATTCCTAAAGAGAACAACCCACATATACAGGGTCCACAATATTGAATTTGAACAAACGCAAGATAAGCAGAGAGATTAAGCATTTAAGCACAAAATGTCACCGAAAAGGGCACACTCCCCCACACTTAATTTGAACAATGTCCTCATTGTTCACCAGAAAAACAAGGGAAAGATTCAGAAGGCCTTTTCGGTAAGTAGATAAAATAGAGACAACACATTGGTCACAAATATTCATTTAAGCATATAAACTCTCCTCTGCATATTTTATTTAAATAAAAGCATAATTAAAGAAACTAGTACTCCCCTGATTTTATTTTTGCTGGCGTGTATTGGACTTCCCCCACACTTGAGCTTTAGCCTCAAGTAGCGTAGCTTGGTTGCGGTGTAGACATGAAATTGCACCTGCATAAAACACTAGAAGCAACCATACTATAAACGGGGTTAAAAGTTAGCACAAAATAAAACTGAAGGGAATCTGAAAATTAAAAACAGCATAAAGCATATAAAAGATAAGTTCGTCCGGGTTGCCTCCCGGGAAGCTGCCCTTGTTTAACGTCTTGGCTAGACGCTTGAAGTGTACTCAAATCTGAGTATCATGTAGGTTTATTGTGTGAGCATCAACTGTCTCAAGATACCACCCTGGTAATGTTTTAGTCTAGATCCATTAACCATGAAAGTGTTGTTTTAGAATCCACCAACTAAACGGATCCATACGGGGTGACCTTGGAGACAGTAAATGGTCCAGCCCAATAGGATTTGAGTTTACCAGGAAAACAACTTCAAACTGGAGTTGTACAACAGAACCAAATCTCCCTCATGAAATCCCGCTTAAGGATCATCTTGTCATGCCACTTCTTGGCTTTCTCCTTTGTAGATTCGGTTATTCTCATAGGCATCCTCTCGAAATTCCTCTAATTCAGTGAGCTGGAATTTCCTTTGTCACCTGCTCTCAAAGATCAAAGTTGAGGGCTTTCACGGCCCCGAATGATTTGTGCACGAGCTCGACTGGTAAATGACAAGCTTTGCCGAAGACTAGTCGATATGGGGACATGCCGATGGGCGTCTTGTAAGCTGTTCTATACGCCCAGAGTGCATCATCCAGCTTCAGGGACCAATTTTCGTGAGAATTAACCGTCTTTTGTAGGATCCACTTCAATTCTCGGTTAGAGACTTCAGCCTGGCCATTCGTTTGGGGATGATAAGGCAAGGCTACCTTATGTCTTACTCCATATTTGGTCATCAAGGCTGTAAACTGCTTATTGCAGAAGTGGGATCCTTGGTCACTGATGATAGCACGTGGGACTCCAAATCGTGTAAAGATGTTCCTCTTCAAGAACCTGAGTACTACCTTTGCATCATTTGTGGGAGAGGCGATAGCTTCCACCCATTTAGTGACATAGTCGACTGCCACCAAGATGAAAAGGTTTGAACAAGACGAAGGAAAGGGACCCATGAAGTCAATGCCCCACACGTCGAAAGGTTCCACCTCGAGTATGATGTGGAGGCATTTCGTGTTTTCTGGAGGTATTCCAAGTCTTTGGCAGTCATCGCAGGAGGCTACAAAGGAATGACAGTCTTTATGTAAGGTTTTCCAAAAGAAACCTGATTGAAGTACCTTAGCCGCTGTTCGAGCTGGCCCATGATGTCCTCCTGCTTCAAGAGAGTGACAATGACGTAGAATGCTGTGGATTTCATCTTGGGGCACACATCGTCTCACCATCCCGTCTGCACAGACCTTGAAAAGGAGAGGATCCTCCCAGTAATAATGTTTGACATCGGAAAGAACTTCTTTTTCTGTTGGTAGGTTAACCCATGTGGTAATACTCCTCGTGCGAGGTAGTTGGCCATGTCAGCGTACCATGATCACCGGTGTCACCAATCATAAAAACGCACTCATCTGGAAAGAATTCATTGATGGAAGTGCCATCACTTGGTGCCTCTATGCGAGATAGGTGGTCTGCTACTACATTCTGCACTCCTGGCTTGTCTCTGATTTCAATCTCAAATTCCTGTAGTAGGTATCCACGGAGGAGTCGAGGTTTGGCATCTTCTTTGGCAAATAGATACCTCAGAGCAGAGTGATCGGTGTGAATTATGACTTTGCTCCCCAAGAGATATGATCGGAATTTATCCAGAGCAAAGACTACTGCTAGAAGTTCCTTCTCAGTAGTTGAATAATTCTTCTGAGCGTCGTTGAGGGTTCTACTTGCATAGTAGATGGTTCTCAAGATCTTCTCCTTCTTTTGGCATAAAGCGGCACCCACGGCATAGTCGCTGGCATCGCACATAATTTCAAACGGAAGGCTCCAATCTGGTGATATCACAATGGGAGCAGAGATGAGGCATTCTTTTAGTGTGTTGAAGGCTTGTAGGCATCTGTCAGTAAAGTCGAACTTGACGTCTTTAGCTAGGAGTTCACATAGAGGTTTTGAAATTTTGGAGAAATCCTTGATAAACCTTCTATAGAACCCAGCATGGCCAAGGAAACTTCTGATATCTGTTACCGTCGATGGTGGTGGTAGTTTTCAATAACTTCGACCTTGGCTCTGTCGACTTCAATGCCTTTTGAAGATATTTATGCCCAAGAACTATTCCTTCTTTAACCATGAAATGGCATTTTTCCCAGTTAAGCACAAGGTTAGTTTCTTCACATCGGGCGAGGATGGCATCCAGATTATTCAGACAGGATTCGAAAGTGGGACCAAAGACAGAGAAGTCGTCCATGAAGACTTCGATGCTCTTCTCAAGATAGTCGCTGAAGATTGCCATCATGCATCTTTGGAATGTTGCTGGGGCATTGCATAGACCAAAAGGCATCCGATTGTATGCAAATGTCCCGTACGGGCATGTGAATGTGGTTTTGTCTTGGTCTTCAGAGCAATGGGTATTTGAAAGTATCCTGAATAACCATCCAGGAAGCAGTAGTAATCTTGCCCGGCCAACCTTTCAAGCATCTGATCGATGAAAGGTAAGGGGAAGTGGTCCTTCCGCGTTGCGCTGTTCAGTTTCCTGTAATGTAATCGATGCAGACTCTCCATCCCGTCATGGTTCTCTGAGGAATTAGATCACCTTTGTCATTGGGGACCACAGTGAGACCTCCTTTTTTCGGGACCACTTGAACGGGGCTCACCCATTTGCTGTCGGAGATGGAGTAGATTATCCCGGCGTCGAGAAGTTTGAGCACCTCTTTCTTTACTACTTCTTTCATGTTGGGATTCAGCCTTCTCTGTGGTTGGACTAAAGGCTTGTAGGTATCTTCCATGTATATGTGATGTGTGCAGAAATGGGGGTTGATACCTTTGATGTCCGAAATAGACCAGCCTATTGCCTTCTTGTGGCTCTGAAGGATCTTCACAAGCTGTTCTTCCTGTGTACTTGTTAGGATGAAGAAATAATAACAGGCAAAGTACAAAAGTCAGAAAGATAAACATACTTCAGATGTGATGGCAATGTTTCAGATCTACGAGAGGGGGGTTCAATGGATGGTGGTAACTTCTGAGTAGATAGCTCTAATGGTTCTGGGGGTGGGTAGCGTGGTTTCTTGTATGATTTTACTCTATCCAGAGCTGCTACCATTTGGATTGTGTCAGGGTATACTAATCGGTTATCACGTATTCAGACAAGGCATTTTCAAGAGCGTCATTACGGATAATAGCAGATGAATTATCCTGCACAATAGAGTCGACACATATCTATGAAAAAAGTATCTTCTAAATGAGCGGGTTTCTTAACAACCTTGGACATGTCGTATTCTAGAGATTCGTTATGCAGCCTTAAAATGATTTTCCTTTTTCAACATCGATTAGTGCTCTAGCAGTTCTCATGAAAGGTCGTCCTAAGATTAAGGGCACCCTAGTGTCTTCTTCCATGTCAATTACAATAAAGTCAGCGGGGAACACAAAGGTTCCTACAGTAACAATCAAATCTTCTATTATTCCTTTTGGAATACTAAAGATCTATCTGCTAATTGTAATTGAATAGAAGTTGGTTCGCATTTACCAATTTAAGTTTGTTGAAAGTTGAGAGTGGCATTAAATTGATACTAGCTCCTAGATCACATAACCCACTACCACAATCAACATTATCAATTGAACATGGAATAATTGGCAAACCTGGGTCTCCAAGTTTTGGAGGGAGACTCTTGAGAAGTACTGCTGACACTTCCTGTGTAAGGTGTACAGTTTCCACTTCCTGCAATGATCTTTTGTTGGTGATGATATCCTTCATGAACTTTGCGTAGATTGGCATTTGTTTTAAAGCATCGGCAAAAGGAATATTGATCGTCAGTTTCTTGAAGTGAGATAGAAACTTTCCAAACTGTTCATCTAAATTTTTCTTTCTCATTCTGTTTGGAAAAGGAAGTGGGGGAAGAATTTTAGTGAGAGAGGAAGGAGTGGATTCAGGGGACTCCTTCTCCTCGGGAATATTTTTTGTAGGAGGAGGGGCTTCTTCAGCATCTTCCTGTTCTTCTTCTGGATTTTCTTGAGGTTCATGAGCTTGCTGCTCTTGATTATCAGTATCATCTCGGGGAAGAGATGAGTTGAGCGGCCTACCACTTCTTAACGTTACTGCCTTGGCCTGTTCCCTTGGATTTGGATCTGGCTGACTAGGGAAGGCACCAGGTGGCCTTTGTGCAAGCTGCTGACTGATTTGCTCCAACTGTTGGTTGGTTTGCTGTATTTGGGCTTCAACCCTTCTGTTAGTGGCTTCTTGATCCACGAGCCTGGTATGGGTCGTAGTCACGAATCCTTTCATTAAGTTTCTGAATTCCTCATTTGGATCAGAAGAGGTTGTGGTAGTTGTTGTTGCTGCTGCTGCTGGAAACCAGGAGGGGCACCTAGTGCTCGATAACCCATGCTAGAATTTGGTTGGGGTCTGTTCCCCTGATAGGTATTTGAGTTGTTGTTCTGACCTCCTTGGTTTTGATCATTATTCTTCCATGAGAAATTCGGGTGATTTCTCCATGGATAGTTGTTGTTGTAGGAATTACCGGGACGGTTTCCTATGAAGTTTGCTTCCTCGTACTGTCCTTACCTTCGCACTGAGGGGTTTCATGAGGACCGGCGCATATGGCACATCCTTCTGTAGGTGGAACTGACGACGAACTCGTAGGTGGGAAGCTATTGTTTTTACAATTTCGTTTTGTGATGTCGTTAGCTTTTCCACCATCTTTGTAAGGGACGAGATCTGAGCCGATAAATGATCCGTAGGCTCAACGTGGAGTAGGCCTGCTGCTCGTGGTGTTCTGCCTTTGGATCTCGTCCACTGTCTCGTATTGCTCGTCATGGTTTCGAGAAGGTCCATTCCTTCTTTAGGAGATTTCATCATGAAACTCCCTCCTGCAGAGGAATGACGAGTAGTCGGTTCCCATCATCCAGACCGTTGAAGAAGGACAGGCAGAGGGATTGATCGTCAAGACCATGGTGGGAACACTTCATAAGCATATCTTTAAATCTGTCCATGCGTCGTACAACGTTTCTCCCGGCTCCTGACAGAAAGTATTATTTCACCGATCAATTGCCTCGTTCTACTGGTTGGGTAGTATTTGGCAAGGAATTTTTGGGCCATTTGAAGCCATGTGGTGATTGATCGGGAGGGAAGACTTCGATACCACCGGTTGCTGAATCCGACAACGAGTGAGGAAATAGTTGTAGACGGATTCTTTCTTTGACGTTGCCGGTTTGACTAAAGGAATTGCAGAAGTCTAGGAAGAGACTCAGATGATTTGGGGCTTCATCTGGTTTGCTCCACTAAACTTGCCTAGATCCCGGACGGCGGGATGTAGTGGTTTTGAAAACCCATCGTCCGGCTTCTTCTGGTGTTAGTTCAGGGAGAACTATAGCTGATGCTCTTCCTTCGGTATTCGGTTGGTGGTAGTCAGAGAGAGCACGGTGTTCTGGCTGAATTGCATGGTCCATTTCATTTATAACTTCGTTATTGGCCATGGCTTGGTTTCTCAGGTTTCTCTGTGCTTGTAATAAAGTACGCTCGGGTTCGGGGCTCGGACTGATTGGTGGAGAGCCTCGAGTTCGAGTATTTGGCATGCACAGAAGATAACTTGTGGTTTGCGGGAAGCTGCAGAATTAGTTAGTAAATAAAATAAGAAAGACAGAAATATTGGTTAGGCTGATAAACGTTAGGAGTTAGTATACAGAAATTATAAGTTAGTATACTGGGGAAATGAATGTAAGGACTTGGAATGAAGAGTTAAGGACAATGGAACGAAAAGTTAAGGACAATGGAACGAAAGTTAAGGACAATGGAACGAAATGACAAGAAATTTAAGTTAGTAGTTAGAGACAATGGAAAGAAAGGACAATGGAACGAAATGACAATGGACGGAACAGAAATGACAATAATATTAAGATGTTAGAAATAGTGTCCAAAGTCCGAAGTCAAATGTCCAAGTCAGGTCCGAAGTCTGATGTCCAATTCAGATGTCCAAGATTAACAATTTAATAGTATTAAACAGATTATTACTATATAGCGAGTGAACTACCAGAAACTAGGGAAATTGATGGAATCAATCTCCCGGCAACGGCGCCAAAAACTTGTTGGGATAAAACTACACTGTAATTAATATAGAATTATAACAAACTATTAGGCAAGTGTACCTATTCGTAGTAGTAAAACAAGTGTCGTATCCACAAGGAGATTGTTTAATTATCCTAGTTAGGTAGTTACTAAAGACTGTAAAGGGGGGTTTAGCCGGAGGCAAGCTTGATTTGTTGTTGGATTATTAAAGAAATAATAAAAACAGTAAAAAACGGTTGTGGATTAAGTGGATGGAAACTGTGCTAAGGAAGGTGAAATCGCCCGGTTATAACTCAGATAATAAATATAATCCTAGTTTGCTCTTATTTGTCTGTTAAGAATTTTATCTTGTGACCTTTCTAAATCATAGATAAGGACAGCTCTTAAATTCATTAAACTTCTTACAATCAGAAAAAGTCTAAAATCATTAATTAGCTTTAAGTGAGAATTCTTTTTATAACAGCGATGGATTTTATCTGCTAATCAAGAGAATAAAATCTAACGTTTGTCTCTCTTGTGGTCTATTCTCTAATTTTACAAAATCATTGAAATTAGAGAAACCGTAAATGAGTAAAAATGATCAGTTCTTAAACATTAATAATAGAGGAGACAAAACAAATATTAATAAGCAAACTCGGTATATTATAGATACGCTGAGTTATTTTGGTTAAACACCCATCCTAAGCACAATTATGAGATTACTCAGCCATTGACAGAAATAAAACAGAGTAGAGATTGAAATATTCATTACTTAGGAACTGCCTGCGAATAACGGGTCTGCACTCGCCTGCCTCTTTTCTCTCTTTGTAAAATATACTGCTTCTGTTTGAGTGTTGAGTACGTACGTGTTTATGGTGAATGGTGAAATAAATAAAAGATGAAGAAGTGTGGTGTACGAGAGGAATTAATGGAAGAGAATGGAGTGTGGTGTTTATTTGATTTCTTCAGACTGTGGTCGTACGCTCTCTGTTTGTTGCAGTATTGGTGTTGGTTTAAATAGAGAATTGAGATAGGCATCCGTACGTAAAATTGATTGAGCATTCATTGCTATCTTCATTTATTGCAGAGGGGACAGACAGCTGCACGCGTGAGGATCAGTAGGCGGTGCTGGAGTATGATGGTGGCAAGGTGCTGGAGCTAGTTTTAGATAAGGCGAGATTGAAGGACGGCGCGAGAAGAACGGAAGAACTGGTCGCGTGAATTAATCGCGCCTGAAGAACCGCCCCGGATTAGGCGGTCTCCTCTGTTCTGTCCGCGAGTGAATCAGGCGGTAGCCTGTGTCTCGTCCGCCTGATAAGGAGGCGGTCCTCTGTATTTGTCCGCCTGTTATTGGCGGTTCCCTCTGTCTTGACCGCCTCGCGTCTTCCGTGTCTTGTCCGCCTTTTTAGGCGGAACTCTCGTGTCTTGTCGCTGGAGACAGGCGGTTGCCTATCTCACGTCCGCCAAGTGACCAGGCGGTTGCGCACCCTCTCTTCCGCCCAATATCAGGCGGCCCTCACTTGGTGTCGTCCGCTAGGCGGTTGCGCCTGTGTGTTCCGCCTCCTTTGAGGCGGTAGCATGCATGTAGTACGTGCATGTCGCGTGGCTCTGTTCGACTGGCTCTATATTCTTCGTTTGGGCTCCGTTTTCTGAGCCGTTTGCGTCTATGTGTTCGTCTTTTTATCTACTTTAGTCCTAGCTTGGTTTTCCTCATGTTAAACCAATAAATTAGTGAGATAAACAATAAAACATAAACTAGAGGAAAACCATAAGATAAGTGAGAAATAGCGCAGAAAAGCTGAATAATATATGAAATACACCTATAAAACATGCTCATTTAGACACTTATCAGTTGCCGGTAATTACCGTTCCCTTACTGATAGAATTCCATTGGTTGCGCCTGTTTCACCGATGCGCTCCATTAAAACCTCCAAGTTCTCTGTAACTGTTGAGCTTCAAGATGTTTCTCGTATTGCCTGCTGCTAACTAACTGCCATATCGGGTTTTCCCGAGTAAGGGAAGGCTTTCTTCTCTCTGGCGTTTGTTCCCCATATTCAGGGTTAGGGATGTGGAGGGCGGGTCTAGGTACTATGGATATCCGGTAAACACCGGGAAGTCCTAGCTAACACACCTCTCACTCTAACACTCAACCCTTAGCCCATAACTCAAACTCAACCTCAGTATTCACCTAAGTTCGGTATTTCTTGTCTTCAGAGCGTAACTACGCTCTGATACCACTTTTTGTAACACCCCAACTCAATCCAAATGTGGTCTCGCAACTTAACAGCATATATATATACATGTCACAGCGGAATTCTTTACACTCCAGGACCTCGCCACGGTCTGATTACAGAATATACCGAACATTAGTACATAACAACCTTAACCAAATACACTTCCTTCTTACATCCCCTCACATCCTATACATCTTACTAACTCAATTGCCATATGAGTGTACATGCACAACTCGTAGGCCACACTTAACCTGCAGCACTTGTACCCCTTCTTACTCTCGCGACGGCCGCCTCCTGATGTTCACCTGTGTAGTAAAAACAGCCCCCAAAGGGGGTCAGCACGAATGCTGGTACGATCCTCTCATGGCCCCCAAGCTAACGTGGCTACGACGACTAATTGTCGATAGCATGGAGGTTGATTAGATGCACAACATAATAGTAAGTGCAGTAAACAACAAACCAAATTGAACAATCAAAGTTCACACACAACGAACGACTTAAATGCGTTCCCTTAATTAGAGAGTTAATTATTTAACTCCTTAAGTTATATTTCCTCTAAATCTTAGTCCATCTTTATCTCACCTCAATCTTAGTCTTATCTTAATCTTAGAAACAACCATCCTTTAATAAGGAGTGGAAGTAGCTTATCTTAGTCTTAACAATACAAACCATCCTTTAAAGAGGAATGGTTGCAACTTATCTTAACCTTAACCTTAATCTTAACCTTAATCTTAACCTTAACTTACTCTTAGAATACAAACCGTTCCTGGAGGGGAATGGTTGTAGCTTAATTTCAAACCTGGGATTTAGGTGATCCCACCGCACCATCTTAATGCCACCTACCCTGGACGGGAGTTCAGCGTAGCTGAGCCGGCAACCAGCCCTAGGCTACAAGTCCGAAGACAAGTCCTTAAGCGGAAGTCGAATCTGCTATAGATACCGACCCCCTTTCCTTAGCATGCATGACCGGAGTCAGTCCCGGGTTTCCTCACTCAAGTTCCAGTTAGTAGTAGTCTCAAGACCATGTTTGTTGGTTAACCTCTTTCGGTTTATATCAACCCATATTAGGGAGCGTTCCTTAGTCTCACTCATTTCCTTACTAAACGTTGGTTAGTAAGTTCTCACGGTATGTTGTGTTAGTTTTCAAACATCACACAACAATACAATAAACATAATATTCCGGTTGCATGCTTTATCTTGTTTAGTGAGCACACAAAAACAAATAGCACACAAGCCGAGGGACACCTCGTTAGCAAGCAGGTCACAAGAAGAACTGTACCGTTCACCGTTGGTCGTTCGGTTGCTTAATCTCTTCCGGAGTCCAATTTCCAAGTCCTAAAACATTCATTTAGTTTTAGGTTGTTAATCACTTAACTCAATTCAACTTACTTATCTTACTTAACTTACTTAACCCTTAATGATCCCAACCTAACACCTCTTAAGTCTTACTACTTAATCTTACAAACTTAATCTTTAAACATTTAAGCTTATACTTAACTTAATCCCTTAGGTCTTTATACCTCTAGTAATCATTGCCTCCTTAATGGGGTACCCTTAATACCACTAAACTCTTTTAGGGTTTCTTTTTTTTTTAAGTCTTAAGGGTCGTCCGACCCACCAACTGGGTCGGACCCTTCCAATAACTTTCGGGTTTGAAAAATTCCACCTGTCCGACCCAACCAACTGGGTCGGACCATTCCAGAAATCATCCCGTCTTTAAAAAAACTCCTCCGTCCGACCCACCGTCCGACCCACCAACTGGGTCGGACCATTCCAGAAACACTTACGGTGGCTTAACAGAGGCCCGTCCGACCCAAACTTGGGTCGGACCCCTGGGTCGGACGCCACCAGAACATGTCCAAAAATTGTTAAATCTTCACCAAACTTCTCCTTAAGCCTTCTAATGTGTTCTAACATCATTTAGACCCTTAAACCCACCTTTAATCATCCTCCACACTCATGAAGATCACCTCCAAAGATCATCTTGCATTTCCATGCACTAATCCCTCTCCTTTCCTTTGGTTACTCATCTCTTCTAAACTCTTGAGCTTACCCATACATTTCTTTCCATTACCTTATCACCTTGACATTATTCTTCATTTACCTTGACCATGCAACACCCTCCTCAGACATTTCCACCTCTTTTATGCAACTTACTCACCAACCTCATGATCAGACACTCTTATACGTTCCTAGTCATTTTCCTTGACGACTACAACATTCTCCTACAATTTTCACTTCCATCACCCAAGTCCACACATTACCATCTAAACTAAATCTTACTAGTCCACCACTAAAATCACCACCTCTTACACAAGCTTCCCAAAACTTTCATTGATATATTCCCTAGTTCATACCTAAATCACCCTAAAGCATTATACACCTTCTCCTCCAAATTTTGCACAAGTCTTACCATTCCTCTTAACATGACTTTGGTGTGTTCAATACACCCACCAATCCTCTAATTCCTCCTAGACATCTCTAGGTCATTCTAAACCTCAAGAACTTCTTAGTTAACTCATTTCCACTCAAATTCCTCTTAATGATCCCTAGTGAACCCTAGGGCATATTAACTCACCACTACCACTTAAACACTTTGTTTCTTACTCAAATTTCGCCATAGCTTCTCTAGTATCTTATCATGACCAAACACATTATTTTCCTCATTCAACCATCTCACACCCACCAAGTTCTTTCTCATCATATCTCATCACCCAAACCAACTCATTCACAACAAACTCAATATATTGCAATAATCTTAAATTGCATAGCACTAAGGCTCTTAAATGGCATGGCTCTTAGGCCCTTAAATAACTTAAACTTAAACACTGAATTTCCACATATAAAAGCTTTCAACCTGCAAATACACCCATCAATCTCATAATAGTTATAATGCTCTTAAAACTCATCTTAAACTTATACTATCAACTCATTCCCATTGGCTCCTTAGTCACAAGTTCACAAGCTTATTTAAGTTCTTTTTCTTAGGTTACATAACCCATTACCTAATGTAAGCCCTAGGCTACATTGGTACTCATCTAAAACTCATTCCTTAAACCTTAAACCACCATTAGGTAAGTAATTTACCTTGTTTTCTCAAGCTTATCTTATCTTCCTCCTTAGACCTTCTTCTTGAATGAATATCGGCCACCACTTAAAATTCCTTTGCCAATGTTCTAACCAATATTCAATGACTCACATGAGTACTAAACAATACACTAACCTTAAGGAGTAAACCCTAGGTTAAAAATGTGTTCTAAGGTTTTGAAATGAATGTTTTACCTTGGATTCTCAAAACAAGCTTGGATATGAATCAAGTAGGACCTCCTCTAGCCCTTGGAGAATAGAATCAAGCTAGAACAATGGATAAAACAAGGCTCCATGAGAAGGTAATTTTCGGCCATGTAGAAGAAATGATGGAAACATGGTTTTTCTTACATTTTCCTTACCTTGAATGAATGGAGAACCAAATGGGCTCTTCAAACTTGATTTTCCTCCATCAATGGAGTTTCCTCTTGGCACCAAAATGGAGCTTTGAAGGATTTGAAAAGATAGAAAGATAGGTCTTGGCCTAACTAAGAGATATATGTGTTTAGTTTTTGATTTGGAGCTAAAATGAGTAAGTTGTGGACAAAGCAAGGTGAAGCAACAATGGAGGCTTCTCTTAAGTGAATGGAGAAGAGAGGAGGTGAAGAAAACCGTGTGAAGAGGAGGAATGAGGAGAGAGAAGAAGAAAGGTAGGCTAAAGAAGATTTTATGTTGTAAAAAGGTAAATAGTATATTCTCTCTTTTTCCTCTTCTTTTTCATTACTTGCTTAGTCATGTGGTGACTCCCCACATCAAAAACCGGCCCCCTCTTATAATTGAAGATATTTATGGTCTTGGTTGACCATCTTATTGACTTATGTTGACTTAAGCTTAATTTGGGCACTATTTGGCACTATTCACTAATTAGTGCACATATTCATGAAATTTTTGATTTCCCATTGATTTAGGCTTCCTAATGTGATACTAATTAGTACAAATGTTGATTAAGATGTAATCATAGGCATTTAGCCACTCAAAACTTAATTCTAAGACAATTTCTCAAAAAGGTGCTTTAAGAAGTCTTAAAGCACATTTTGTGTTTAAGCTTGTTTTTGAGCTTGGTTTTCTTTGATAATTGATTTAAAATGTCCATTAGCATATTACTAAGGTCTTATAATGGTATTTGGGTGCTAATCAAAGTCACTCCAAGCTTAGAGCACGTTTTTGCCCAAATTGCCCTTAAGGCGTTTTCTTGTGTTTTCCTTGGTTTAAATTGTCTACCAATCTTTCTAAGGCATATTCTAGCCTTACTACATCATAATTTGATGTTTACATAGCATACTTAGGTTTGGGGTATTTCAAATACACAGATAACTTCACACTAAAAGATCATATAGATCACTCAATATCTGTATAGGCATTCTGACTCATAAGGTTTGCCATATGTATATATATATTTACCACACTTGTCGCACAACATGTCTTTGCATGTTTTAGTAATCAAAATACTCTATATATTCTTTGTTGTATACTCCTCAAGTAACCGGTCCGAAGACAAAGGTTTTCATGTCCTCGAGTTCATGAGCGAGTAATACAGAAAATACATGTCAACTCCAATTCCACATTATGCTACTGCATCTACTCTTAACGTGGTTATTTGTGACCACTTGTAGGGAGTTTCAGGATTCATCTGACCCTGATGTGATCAACATCAGTGTTGAACTATCCTTTCACCCCAATTTGTGTTCAGTTTTCCTTGATCTGGCCAAGATCAAGTTCTACCTCCCACGTCAACTTCAAACATCCAAATAATTATTCATGTAGCATTTTATATCTTTTAGTCCTTCTAGTCATAATCATAAATCAATACATCTCCAAATTATGGAACTCAGTCCATCAGTCATTCTTAATTCACCTCTCAGCAATTACTTAGAGAATTTAATTCCTACTAGGTTCTACATCGGTCTCATACCGATTCATACCTCATAACATTACCATATTTGGTCTCATATCAATTCATACCTCATAACATTACCATATTCGGTCTCATATCAATACATATCATAGGGATTTTAATTCCCCTGGAGTTTCTACTCCTCTTTTCCTAAATTCTCGCACTGAAGTTAACGAGGTCGTCCTCTAATACATCTGGTATTCGCATTTAATTGTGCGCAACAACCACAACCACATAAGAATGAATACATGTGTTTATATAACATACGTATTAAACATCACAACTAATTGTATTGTGCTATGCACACTGTAGGTTACGTACTCAATACGTGAAATATAGGCTAAGCGATTGTACGCTCTACCCCCCTTAAAATGGATTACGCACACGTAATCAACATTATATCATCCTTGAACATAGGTTCAAGATGTTTAGGTGTCATGGAGCATTCTAGCTCCCATGCAGTCTATCTCACATTATAATTGGGTCTGAGGGTCTTCACCATGGTAATGGCTTAGTTTCTGTATCAAGGATTCTTATTAGTGTTCATACCAATCTTACAACTGTGTTCCAGTGTAGTCTCTAAGGCTCCAAAGTATTTGGTAGTTTAGTCGTATATTTTATTCGACTGGAAGATGTGAGACACATCATTTCCTTTTTCTCTTTTGTTAGGTATATCAAACCTTAAAGATACGGTCCACTAGCTTCTGCTGCGCGACTCTGATAATCTTGGAGCCTAGTTTGCCCTTCCTATCCTCTTCAATATGTTTTCAGCTCCTTTGTATCCTTATAACTTAGGAATAAAGTTCTCTTAATGGGTGTGTGGTATCTTTATCTATACACGGTCTTTATGAGTTATAGCTTGTCTATCCAGTTCTCTGGAAATCTGATGTTCATGTTATTATTACGCCTTTCCCCGTCTGAATTGTTTCCTACTAACTGACTCTCCGTCTGAGATTTCTGTATTATCCGGACTTACTATTTAGTGCTTATTGCTCTTTACAGTTTCCTCCAAATTCTTGAGACATATAAACTGTTTATACTTACTAATCAATGCTCCTCGTACTTCATAACTCTTAATTATTTCCTCCTGGAATGAGTTCTCTGACTCTTTTAATCTCATTGGTTTAACTGAGTTCTTCCTCCTCAATTGTTCACGGTAACTTGCTATTCTGGTGTGAGTTTGCATCTCTGACTATCATACGGAGTCGACTACTTCTTGTGTTCCTTACACTACTCGTCTACATATATGGGGTACCTTACTGATACATTGCCACTTACCCGACTAACTTATAAATAAGTCCATCAGGTCCACAAGCTCCTTTGGAGTGTGGTCGTCCCACATCTCGTTTAAGTATGCTCGTAGTGTTCGTCACATGCTTAGTTAGAGCTATTTGTGAAGTATTCTATTGTCGATCTCTTCTTTCACCAATCCATTATAATGCACATGTCGTTCTTCTTGAACTCAATCAAGGAATATCCATCTACTGGGTTCATAACTGCATTATACCTTCTGTATTTAGTACGGACTCGATTCATTAGTAATTTGAGGTCTCTTTCCTTAGAGCCTCTTATCTTATTTCTCATGTCGATCTACTAGGAATGCACTTCCAGTCCCTTACGGAATGGACAGTGTGCTTCCTGTGAAATCTTTCATCACATGGCCCAGGCTACCGGCGTTATTGCACAGTCTGTCTCCCATTTCATCACCTTACTTACATCGATTTTTAATTCATAAATCTGATTGCTTTCGTGTCAATATTTGATGGCTTATACATAGTGGTTGCTTTGCTGTGCACCATAATTTAATTTACCTGACAGGTATTATTCTCATGGCCTCCACTATCGAAGTAGCTTTAGCTTTCTCATACTGCCCATTGATGGCACAATTCTTCAATTGTTTTACTTCAACGTCTTGTCTTATTTTCAATCCCTTTCATGGTGTAACCACACTGGGGGTTCTCTAATTTCGATGTTTGGCATTTGCCGTATCGTGTTGTAAAATGATTATCTCTTAATATGAAGGTGTTCTGCTTCAATTTCAGGTTCGTAAGTAGGCTAATTCTCTCACATTCTTTCATACTTTATGATGTTATTTACCATGTAATTTAACCGGTTACTAAAGAAGTCTTCTGTTGGATCACAAGCTCTTTTGAGCGTTGGTCACTTAACGTGCCATACTACGCACTCACAATGTTTATCTCTAACGATTGCTGATTCTTAAATCCTGGGTGTTGGATATGAGGTCTATCTCTGCAGCCTTCCATATTATTTATGTGTAACTGGAATGTTCTAAGGTAATTTCAAGGTCTACGGTTCCCATACTCCAATAGAGAGTATTCAACCTCTAAGAAGTGAAAGCCCTTTTTGAGGGGTTTATTTCCACTCATGGCCTCACAACAAGGAGAGGTATCCCCACCCTAAAAGGAATGGTTCGTTCTCCGCCCCTGTCAATAGCACTATCTCAATATTCTCATTGGTGCCCTTTACTGGCAATTCTTCCTCAATTTAGTATAGGTTCTCATAACCACTCGTATGTACGAGTTGTAGTTCATTCATGGCCTAGATCAGCCTTTTATGCTTTCCTGTGCCTCGAGCTCTGATGTATTTAAAATCCTTGGCTCGTAGGCCCTTAATGCTTAATTAGTCTCAAGTGATAACCGGCGTTCGGTTCACTGTTGTATTCTTAATCATTTGTAGGTTATCCACGTAATTCTCTTGTTCTCTGAGCTCTGTCAATGTTAGGTCACATCATTGGATGTATTATTGAGTTTCACAATAAATTGTTGTATATCGCTTCCTGCTGTGGAAGTTCGGTTAGGTAATCCGATGTTAATCAGTGTCTGTGACAATACCTTCGCTCTCATAGACTTGCGCTTTTTAGCAATTAAGGATTCGTTTTCATTAGGCATCTGCCTTCTGGTGTCTAAGTCGGTTATTTATCCTGGCTATCATGTGCTGCCATGTCAATACTTTGTTCAACTTTCGTTGACTACGCCACCTGTTAATGACTAATCATACTTAGGTGTTAATGAGTTAGGCAAGCAATACTAACCATCGTTTATGGATCTTTTTCTGCTCAACTATACCAACTCTATGGTGTAGTTCTTTTGAGGTTCTCTCTTTTGTGATTGCACGTTTGATCCTAGGTAGGTCATTGCTTATATTTGTTTTCTATGATTCTGTTTCTGGGGTTTATCAACATCTTCAATGAAAAGTGTTGTTAATGGTATTATTCTGGGTGTTCGTCCCGTTTTTATTGAAAGTTATTATGTCCTCCATCTTCATTGTATGTCGTAATACCTTCCTTGTAGGTTATTACTTACATTCGGTCCTCTCACATTGTTGAGTAATTTCTTCGGTTCCTCCATTCAAGGTTAGGCTTGGTTTTTGGGCTGATGTTCTTACCTGTAGTGTCGGTTGTCTGTTGTTGATGATCACGTCGTTTAGTTTCCTGACCAAGTCCAGCTCCCTGCTGACTGGTGTATTGACTTAGTTGTTATGGTCAGGCCGTCAGGCCCTTCCATTGTTTCGCTCTTCAGTCCTAAGGATTTGTAATCCGGTGTTAATATGTATTATACCTGTGGTTTTTACCATTTGGTCCTCACGGCTTCCCGCATAGCTTCATTGCGGCAGCACTTGCCAAGGGAAGTGCGCCATGCAAGATGGGCTATCGGTACTGTGTACGTCGGCAATGGTACATTCTCCTAAACTCCATATAGGTGGTAGTCCATGAGACTCCTTCTTTGCCCTTTTTGGCTTTGGTTAATTAGTTATCTGGGCAGTTTCCTGACTGCTTTCGTTAGTATAATTACTTACCAGGGTATTCCTCTTTCTAAGGGGACCCTTTTTCTTTCGCTTTCGCCTTAGTTTTCACTCTCGTTTCCACACCTTCGTAGAGGTTACCGAGTATTGACTCTCCTTAGGCACTACGTCATAGTCCTATCTTGGAGTATGACTTGCATATGCATTCGTAGTCGTCTGAACTATTGCAGTTAGGTCTTTGCAACCCCCCCTTTTTTGTGTAAGTTCATAGTTACCCGCTGCATAATTGACTTTTAGGTAGTCCCTATGCTCTTGCGCGGTATTATCTCACTGTTATTGCTCCCTTGGACTGTTGTCCGGTGTTTCTGTCGCTTCTCTTGTCCTCTCATTGCACTCGTAGTGCTTTCCTTCTTACTGGTATGGCGGGGTTACATCGGCTGCGTAGCATGTCGACCCAAGTTGTCGGTAATTATTATTCTCTCATTGGTAGGATTCCGCTGGTAGCGCCTGTTTCAACGTTGCGCTCCAATTGGGTTCTTCAAGTCTTGAAAGACTATTGCATATCGAGGTGCTTCTCGTATTGCATAATGCTAAGTAATTGCCAAATCGGGTTTTCCCGAGTAAGAGAAGGCTTGTCATCTCTCTGGCGTTCATTTCTGGTATCTTAGAACCAGGGGCGCGGAGGGCGGGTCAGGTATTATAGACATCCGATATACATCGGGGAATCCTAACTAATGCACCTCTCGCACTAATACTCAACCCTTAACCCAAAGTCTAAAGTTTCTAACTCGGTAATTCCTAAGCTCGGTATTTCTAGTCATCAGAGCGTAACTACGCTTTGATACCACTTTTTGTAACACCCCAACTGCTAAACCTGAATCATCACGCAACAAACCTACAACAATATTACAACACAGCGGAAGAAGAAATACTAAAGGTTGGTGTTACCGCCGTTAGTCACCCACGTGACTAACTAGGCCTATTCCAGTCTCAAGCTACGGTCTGACGGACCTGAGTGTACCGAACATAAGTGCGTACAAGTTTTAAAACAAATACAATACCGAGTCTGAAGTATCACTCCTATTATTACAACTTACTACCACAGTTTATAAAGCGAGTGTACAGGCACACTCGTAATGTCAATTAAACCCATAGTGCTCTACCCACTCCTACTCTCAGGCTGGGTCCTTGTCTGGCACCTACCTGCAAAGTTTAAATCACAGGCCCCGAGGGGCTCAACATATTGCTGGTACAGAAAACATGCAGCCCACAAGCTATCAAGGCTACACACGACTACTTGTCGTATACATGTAGTTGATTATTCGTACAACAATAATAAGAAGTACAACAACAACAATACATTTATGTGAAACATTCACAGCTCAAATAAATCGAACGTCGTAATGGACGTCCATTAATGAGTAAGTTAGATTCCTAAATCCTGAGGCCTGAGAATTGGTTAGTTCTCGTGTTTGACCATTCCTTATAAGTGTCAACCATTCTCCTATTAGAATTGGTTGTTCTCTAACTGAATTGTTTATTTTGTCGGGTCAAAGTAACCCTAGCCAATGAGTTATTAGCTCCATTGGTTTAATAAACAATAATTCTTAAGTTATGAGGGATGTAGGCTTGACCCTCCTGCGCCTCCTGAAGTCGCCTCCCATCTCGAACTATTCACTCGAGATGGCCGGGTCAGTTTGTCGACCCTAGGCGGAAGATAGATCTGATGCAGATGCCGACCTTCTAAACCTGAACATGCATGACCGGAGTCAGTCCCGGATTCCTCTCCTCACAAGTTCCAGTTAGCTGAAGTCTCTTTGACATTTGGTTAGTTAAACCTCGCTCGGTGATAACCAACTAACAATAAGAGTACTTATAACTTTATACAATTGTTTATTAAACAAAGTTAATGAACAAGCTCTGAATCAAGTAATGTTAGTGTATAATGGACACAATGACAATACAGTAAATCAGTTTCATGCTTAATCTTGTTTGGTCGTATCACAATAACACATAGCACACAAACCGAGGTAGACCTCGTTAGCAAACAAGCTACAAGAATCCCATACCTTAGCCTATCGACGTTTGTCCACTCCTAGATGACGTCTCGACTATTCCGGTCACCTACTCCGCTCCTATAGTTCATTAGGACGGCGTGGTTAAATAACTTAATTTTTGTATTTTCACTATTCACCATATTTTACTATTCATGTATACGTATTTTACTATTCACGTATACGTCTCGTATTTGACTATTCATATATACGTAGTTACTATTTATGTATACGTATTTCCTATTCATGTATACGTATTCACTATTCATGTATACATATTTACTATTCATTTATACGTATTTACTATTCATGTATACGTATTTACTATTCATTTATACGTATACTATTCACGTATATGAGTACTATTCATGTACACTAAAATTTTTCGTATACGTCCGTATGATACTCTGTATCATACGTATTAATTTATTTTCCCAATATAACTTGTATTTTTATTAAAAATAGCTTAAGTAATAATTCCTCCTATACTTATTAAATTACGGGTATACCCCTCGTATACCTTAACTTATATACGGGTCTACTTTAACCCCGTTTTAACTCTGTTTCTTTTACAACTTGTTTCTAAATTCTTTATTTAATTTCCTTAACCTTCTAAACACATAAAAATGTGTTATTTACATTACTTACTCATAGTTTCCTCTTAATCTCTATTCTTCTTATAATAAGTTCTAAACTTGTTATTTTTATTTCTAATTTCTTCCAAGGTCTTATTTAATTAATTTCTTTTATTCTTTTGGTCAATTACCAAAATATACCTAGGTTTGACCAGTCTATTATGGTCAAACCCTCAATTTTCCAGAAATTACCAAACTACCCCTAAAGTTAATTTAACTTAACTTTTTATCCCTTTATCCTTTTAATATCTAATCTTTTGCTACAAATTTTATTTTAGCTTCTCTAAACACTTTACAAACTTCCATTGACCAAGTTTGACCAGGGAAATTACCATTTTACCCTTGTGGTCTTTTCTTTTATCCTAACTCATTTAGTAACCAAATTAACTCTAATTAATTTCTAATTTTCGTAACTAATTTTCCTACAGATTTTTGGACATCAAAAATCATTTTAAACATCTCTAAATCACCAGATTTAATTATCTAATTTTGTAGTATATATATACTATCTTTTATTTACTTTAAATATACCAAAAACCTTATAAATTCTAGTAATTCTTATAAACTCTTTATAAATTGTAAACTTAATTCTACAATTATTTTCCCATCATCTAAACTTCATAAATTTCATAATAGACCTTATATATTTTCTGCAATTACTTTATGTGACCAAAACTTCACAAATTTTTACATATTACACTTAATTATACTAATTCCTTTAATTTAACTTAGTTATATAATTTTCCTAACTCAAATAAGCCTTCTTAATTTTCGACCACCCCTTAAATAATAGTATATGAACTTTTCTTATATATTATGATAGCTTATATTAAAGCTTATATCATAAGGATTATAGATCTAATTTTAGATTTACAAAATATTAACATTTTAGGTGCTAAAAATTAAATCTAACACCTACTAAATTCGGTAATAATAAACAAAGTATATGATAGGTTAGATCATATATAGATCAACATTTAGAACCATGAAATAGGTAGTTTTAGAGTTTACCTTGTATATTAACCTTTTAGCTTAGTATTTAAGATTGAATTCCTTAGAAATTTGGCCAGCAATTTGCTAAAGGAATTGTCCCCAAAATTACACAACAAGATGAAGAATAAGATGGGTTAGTATCCCATGCCAATCGGCTGTGACAAAAACCAAAGAATTAGAAGTTTTCAAGAAGGCAATGTTTTACCTCGAGAATCAAAGACACTTCTTAGTGGTGTTTCCTGTGAATCTTGGGGCTCATGACCTATGGTTGTAAAGCTCTTGAAGAGAGGATTCCAACGAGCTATCAAGCTTGTGATTTGGAGCTAGGACGAGAAAGTTATGATTCTTACAAGGAAGGGTGTGCTTTAAGGTTCAAAACCGTGAACTTTGGCTTGTTTTTGTGTTCTTCCTTCAAAGAGAGGATGAGTTCCGAATTTTGAAGCTCTCATTTGATAGGTAAGAGTCTGGTTAATCATTCACTAAGGGGACAAGGTAATAATACAATGCAAGGAAGTCTTGATTAGGTGTAATAGTATAAAGTAAAGTATTTTGGACATGGTTTGTCCCCCCTTGATGTCGGCCAGCCCTATCCTCATTTGATCTAATTTTTTTTTGTTTTCTTCTTATATTATGTAACATTTAATGACTTAATTTCGTTCATTATGACTTATACCATGTTATAGGTATGTTACAAGGCCAAAAATGCCTTAAAACACATTTTATGTGCTTCCCGGTTCACATTGATTTTGCAATTTGTTTTGGCTAGTTTAAATGTGTTCTTAGTACATTTAAAACCTTTAGAAACATTGTTCATGAAATAGCATGTTGCTAATTCCAATTTAAACCAAGTCGTTTGGTGGTTTCTCCTTGACTTTCGTCAGTTTAGTACCGGTTTTTGTGTGGACTTGTATACTTAGTTTGTGTGTATACACTATGGCTCCTATGACCATTTTATTGTTGTTCCCTTATTCCTTATTGGTATTTAGGCTCACTATCCTTTTAATTCCATATATAAATGCTTAAGGCACATTCTCTTTTAAAGCACATTTTTCTTTAAAGCACATTTTTGTGCTCTAAGGTGCGTTTTTGGTTTAAACGCTGATTCGCTTAATGTTTATTACTAATATTAGAGGTATTTCACATTTGAAATCTCTTGGGAACTTATTGGTAGTTCCCTAATTTATTTATACTCTTTAAAACACTTTTTGCTCTAATTATTCCTAAAGCATGTTTTGGTGTAAATTGTTGTTTAACACTTCTTCTAATGTTTCTAAGGCACGTTCTAGCCTTAGTATATCCTAATTAGATAGTTCATTAATATATTAAGGTTTGGGGTATTTCATTCTTCCTTGTTAAGATCCACTACAATACTCTTCGATTCGACATCCATCTTACAAAATAATGTCATTATCAGTTGTGTATTACACGTGTACATAACAGCACTCGTTTATGGTATTATTAAAATATTTATCTAAGTATAAGAAACAAAAATATGCTCCGCGCATACAATCAATTTCAGTACATAGACTTACAAATTAACACACCATAAACACGCTACAAATGTATTTATAATTTCATGAAAAACTGAAATTATACAGTTCCCATAGCTAATGAAAAACGAATTTTCAGCATTATTGTTCCATTAATAAATTCCTACGAAAAGAGTAATTAAATTAATTAGTGTCTACTAAAGACAAACTAGACAAACTAGATTAATTGAAATTATTTGAACAACTTATGTTCAATAGATTAAATTGTTTGATGTCTACTAAAGACAATCTAGACAAACTAGATTAGGTAAAAACATCGGAACAACTTATGTTCTATTTTTATTAACAAAATTATTATTCATAGAATACCAATTACTAAAAACAAGGAACAATAATATTCATCACAAAAATGAACAATAATATTAATCTTACATCTGTAAGAGTTCAATGTTACAAAAACATTTTAACAACCTTTATATGTTACGAAAACATATATTTATGGTATTTTATAAATATTATTATGTAACTTATACATATTTCCAATAGATTCGATATAATTACGCGTTTGAATTCAACTGAATATATAATATTCTAATTACTCATGAAGAGAATAAATATGTCACGTAATTAATAAACATTATATCGATCTTCAGTATAATAAATAACAATTCTCATCCCGCGTAGGTCGGCAAAGCAAGTTCACAAAATAATAATTAAAATAATTTAACCCGTAGTGCGAGCGAGTTACCGATCAGACATATATCAATAAGAAGAAATTAATCGTTGTAATATGAAATTAACCTCAAAGCTCTAAAGGTAAGCCAATCAATGCTCGCAGATTTTAGTTATAATCGGAAAGCAATTCACTTTCACAAATACATCAAAGAGAATGGAACTCGGCAATACATGCCAGCAAAAAATTTGCTTTCACATGCATAGCCAATCTATGCATATCAGCGAATGGTGTTGTGAATACGCAGCCATAGAATCATAATTGAAGTACCCCAAACCTTTATATGTTGTTTAAATATTAAACTATGGTATTTAAAGGCTAAAAAGTGCGTTAGAAACATAAGGGAACAATTTAAACCATAGTAAAAACAATAAAGTACCATAAACACAGTTTGAGCAAAAATATGCTCTAAACTTGGAATGAACTTGGTTAGGACCCAAAGAGCCTACCAAGACTTAATAACATGCAATTATAATTTGATAAGGCTAATTAAGTCCTTAAGAAACATTGGTAGACGATTTAAACCAAACAAAACACAAGAAAACACCATAAAGTCAATTTAAGCAAATACTTGCTCTAGACTTGGTGTAACCTTGTATAATACCTAAAAGTCATTCCTAGACCTTATTAACATGATAATGAAAATTTTAAATCAATTACTAAAGAAAATCAAGCTTGAAAGAAAGTTAAAACACAAAATGTGCTTTAAGGAGCCTTAAAGCACATTTTTGAAAAATTGTCTTAGAAATGGGTTTTGAGTGGCTAAATGCCCATCATTACTCTTTAATCAATATGTGTACTACTTATTATCACATTAGGAAGTCTAAATCAATGGGAAACCAAAAATTTCATAAATATGTGCACTAATTTGTGAATAGTGCTAAAATAGTGCTAGTTTAAGACATAAGTCAACATAAGTTGTTTAATTGGTCAACAAAGGCCATATATATGTTAATTGTTGAAGGGGGGACGGTTTTTAGAGTGTGAGTCATCACACTTGGCCAGAAAATAAAGAAAAGAAGAAGGAATAAAGTAAAAGTTACTATTTACCTTTATAACATAAATATCTTCTAAAGCTTGCTTCTCACCTCATTTCTTTCTTTCCCCACTCATTCCCACCATCTTCATCTTCATCCTCCCAAGCTCCAGCCGTTCTATTACAGTACCACCCCATTCTTGATCTTCTTTTACTTATAACTCATGGCTCCATGCTCCAAAATCAATTTCAAGACTACCTTTGTCTTAGTTAGACCGAGCTCTACACTTCTATCTTTTCAAATCTTCAAGAACTCCATTTTGGTGCCATGAAGAATCTCCATTGAAGGATTAAAAGCTCATCTTTTCACCCTTGTCATTCTCCTTTGCTTCAAGGTAAGGAAAATCAAAGAAAATCCATATTTCCCTTCATTTTCATATATTGCCGAAAATTCACCTCTTAATGGTGCATTATCTTGCTCTTCATTTAGCTTGAATCAATCTTCAAAGGACTAGGAGGAGTCCTCTCTTGCTTCTTAATCAAGCTCTCTTTCAAATTCCAAAGGTAAACATCAATTTTAGTGTTTTAAAACACTTATGTAATCTAGGGTTTATTATTGAGGTTAAGTATGAAACTTAATGCTCATTACCCTTATATGTGTATTGGTTAGAAGATTGATAAGTGATAAAGCTCCTTGCCAATTTTCAATCAAGAAAGAACAAAAGAAAACAAGTGAGAAAATCTTGAAGAGAAGAGGTAAATGACCTCTCTTAATGTAGTTTTGTGTACTAGGGAATTGAGCTATATTTGCTTAATAAATAATCTAAAGAGCCAATGGGAAATGAGCTAGAGATCTATCCACAAGGTGGACTAAAAGGACATGGGAGCATTGTTGTGTGTAATTGCAGGTTGAAGGCATTTAAATGTGGAAGTTCAGTATTTAAGATTAATGCAATTTAAGGGCCTAAGAGCCATGTTATTTAAGGGCCTAAGTGCCAAGCAATTTAAGTTTATACACTATTGAGAAGGGCAAGAATGTGACGAAGACAAAAAGGTCAAAGCAGTCCAGACCTTAGACCCCGGCCCAGACCTTGAGCCTCCTTCAGGACCCTATTTGGGCTCCAATTTGGGCACCAGACATCAATCCGGGTCCTAGGCCCCATGACCGGGTCCTATATTCCGGCCCCGCACTCTATGACCGGGTCCCGCATCCCGGCCCCGCACCCCATGACTGGTCCCATATTTTGGCCCCGTGCTCCATGACCGGATCCGGTATCCCACACTTTGGGACCGGAAGGCTTTACAAGGAGAAAAGTGCCAAAAATAGGAGGGTTGCTCCAATAAAGTAATACCACATGTACAAGGATTAAGAGATAGACTTCACCCTCGAAGGTCTATAAATAGAGATGAGAGGCTCATTTGTAAAGGGAGACAAGATTAGAAGAGAAAGGAAACACTAGAAAACTCTCTAAAGTTGTAATACCAAAGAAAGGAATAAAGATATTGTCAAGAAGTGGATGTAGGCCAGATTATTGGCCGAACCACTATAACTCTCGGTGTTCTACTCGTTTGTAAGATATGAGGGACCAAATTATACGTTTTCATTGGCGCCGTCTGTGGGAAACGAACTGCAAGAAAGCAACCACGATCCAATCAAGCCACGGTTTCGATTCACGATTCTGTTCATTGCTTCGGAGTAGAGAAAGCTACGATGAATTCGGCGTGATGAAAGCCACGAAGGGATATCACAAGCAGGTCAAGAAATAGGGGAAATGCGTGAGAAGATGGAACGGAAACAATCACACTGAACTGGCGTATGAGCAAAATGGGAATTCTATCCAAATTGGCCATCCTCAACAGTAGAATCTAAGCGTTCAATTCTCCTGACGATCGGCATGATACCGGCCTCAATCGGACGCCAGTACTCGATTAGATTCTCAAATCAAGTTCCAGCAGAAGTGTAAAGAGGCAATAAACGAGAAACAGGGAAGATTGTCTGGAGCCAAGTAAATCGAAGTTAAGAGGCCAGAGCTTAGCCAAAGTAATACTCAACAGAATGCACATAACCCCCTGTGCTTCGACGGTTTCGAAGAAGGAGAGTGGACGCCGGTCGAATTCAAGCTTTAAGTCAAACAAATGAGATCAGAACAAGATTCCGGTCGAGGTAACAGACCAACGAATGCGCAATGCTTCGAAGATCTGCTGTGACTCCGGCAAGTCAATCGATGTTGGTGCAGGCGATGTTTCAACCCCCAGTGACTCCGACAATTCAATCCATGTTGATGCGGGCAATGTTTCAACCCCCAGTGACTTCGGCAATTCAATCCAGAAGCAACGGATGACGTTCCCTGCGTAGAAGGAACTTTCTCACTCAAATCAGAGCCAGGCGCCTTTCCCCATTCAAGTTTGGGCGAGCAAATTCTTCAAAGTGTAGTTATCAGCGTCGAACCGGGCGTCGAACATTCAGATCCAGAAGCCAAGCAACAATGGCCAGAAACTCGGGCCAGGAGCAACGCTGGATGCAACATTGACCGGAACGCTCCTCTTTCAATAACCGGAAGACAGTTCGACGTCCATGACCGGAACACACCTCTATCCATGACTGGAAGACATTTTGACATCCGTGACCGGAACGCACCTCAGTTCATGACCGGAAGACATCTCTTCTTGTCCAAAAGTCCAGATGCACGATTCGTTAGGTTTACAACAGTGGAGCCTGAGAGATCTTCATCAGCCAGATGATGGCTAGGCGACCAGGCGGCGTGACAAGCAACGCCACAAAGAAAGAACCAGCCAAGAAATTTTCAGAGTTCACTCCTTACAAGTGACAAGAGTAAAAGTTACAAGCGCAACCAATCAAAGCTCAGTCCGTAATTCAAATTCAGACACCAGGCATTGAACGAATCAAGAAAGGAAGAGGACCGCATCTAGTTGGCCTCCTCGACCATGTCTTAGTGGCCAGACTCCCTTGACCGCATCCTCAAAATACAAGACCGGATGATATCCTCGACTCAAAGCCAACGACATTTTCATTCGAGACCAACCTGAGATCTCAAATTTAGGCTCAAGACTCTGGCAATCAACAAAGGACACGAATCCCCTAAAACAGAAGTCGAGATCAGATAGCAATGACGACAAAACAAAAAGAAGGAGCATCCGAGACTAATTACTAAAGACTCAAGACCGGATGACAACGGCCGGAAACTCCTTGACCGGAAGCCGGATGACAACGACTGGAAGCTCCTTGGCCAGTCATAATTCCAGGCGGTGGCGCTGTTAACCAGGCATGTCAAAGCGACCAGTCGACAACCTTCAAAAGAAAGATATGAGGAGTTCCAGAATTTTCATGGAGAGTAAACTCAGAGCAGGTTCATCCCACTGTCATTTTCTTTCAAAATCCCTTCTTCTCAAGAAACAAGGTAACAATTATGAACTTGGTTTCTGTTTATAACATAGATTGCAATTTCCTCTGCGATTAAAGCATAGTGACTCGTCGTATTGTCTCAGCCTCTTATATAACCGTTTGAAAACTCTCCAGCATTCTCTGAAAATATTCATGTATGCACTCTTTGGCATAAGAAATCACATATGTGCACTTTTGTCTTAAAACTGTTTAACCTGCCGCATAGTTTAGACAGTCGATGGGGTAGAGCAGTTAATAGCCTAAGTATCCTATGATGCTGTTACTGATAAGGATACACAAGCGGCTATCATCTGATTTTCTGTTGGAGCTTGTTGCGTGAATCTGGTCACTGAATTTGTTGGCTATTTTGAAACCTTTAAATATCACATTGCTATATTTCAAAGCAATTCATAAACAACTCTACAAATCCATTTTACCACTATTTAAGCAAGCAAATGTAAAAACCTTCTTGATTTGGTTCCATCCAGATATTGAACCTCAAAGCTTTCTGTTACAATAGTTTTGAAAGTGGAGGATTCAATTGCCTCAGTAAGCACAACTTGAATGTTTTGAAATCTAAAGACTAATGTCTTTTTAAAAGCAAAATATTGTTCATACTACTTGAGAGTGTACAGTCTGAACATTTTGAGATCTAGAAAAATGCCTTATTACCCATATCTACACTTGTCACCATCAATTTGGCTGAATCAAAAATGCGTTTGGAGCTTACAGAAAACTATTGTAGACATCTTATTCTGTTTTTAATACTTGTTGAGTAATTTGGTATTCTGTCTCAACTGTGATCTGAATTTCAGACTTCACACAATTCTTTACTGACAAATAACGACAGATGATCATTCTACTGCTGTTTGCACTGTCATTTTAAATTTTGCTCAGTACATGTACAACCGCGATATTATTTGCTTCTCTAAAAATTTGAGCATCATTACTGCAGGGTTGTTAGAACTCATTTCAAACAGCTTTTCATCCCATGAACTAATCAGTTTTGCTTCTAATTATTATTGTCGATTAAATATACTTGTCTCAAATGTCTTTTCTGCCAAAATAAGCGATAAGTTTGTTCCAGCCTTTGCATCTACCTGTCATGAATAAGTTTTAATTGTGCTAAGATAGCTCTAAGATTCGCACCTACAGGTACCTTTTGAATAAGTTTTTTCATGAAGCTATCTTTGCTTAAAATTGTGCATCTATTTCACAAGCATTTGTTTTCTGCATTTTAATCAGTTTATTAAGACACTTGATTCTTGCTTCTTTTCACTACTCTTTCTTGTTAAACTTTTTATCAGATACATACGTCATCAATAAAAACTATTTGTGTTTAACTTTTAAAACTTTAACCGACTGTTTGTATTATCTCTGGTTTACTACCATTTTGCTCCTGAAATCTTATATTATACTTCCGGCAACATCCTTTGAAGGCTGTCATGTTTTACTTTAGATCTTTGCTGTTAATGCTTCTTTAGATATTACCAAGGTTAGCTACTATTTACTGCTTGCACTTTATTCAGTCTAAACCAAGGAAACAGATCTAAATCTTGCAAAGAATTAAGTACTACTTCTAGTTGTCTCGTTAAGCTCATTCTTCTCTAGTATCTGCAAGCTCTAGTAAAAACT
Source organism: Limonium bicolor (assembly GCA_023374045.1). Lineage (NCBI taxonomy): Eukaryota > Viridiplantae > Streptophyta > Magnoliopsida > Caryophyllales > Plumbaginaceae > Limonium > Limonium bicolor. Next base: position 148,412,309 of record CM041776.1, on the reverse strand, counting down.
TTCTGTCACCGTTTACACTACTACTGCGTTCAGATTTTAACCATTCTTTAAAGCCTGGTAGGTGCAGTACCTTCTCAGCCTGAAATGGATTTTATCTCAGTTTTTCCCCTTTCTGTGTGTTACTACTTTTACGGTCAAAGATTAATATGCGGTATTTGAAGGACCCTTTAAAAGCCGCAAGTTCCATGCCATTTCTTGAAAAAAGGGGGGATGTGTATCTAGGCAGTTTACGAGAGGCCATAATCGATCTTTGAAAAATTGTATATACTTGGTTCTGCCGCTTCTGTATTCTACCCTCTAGATGGTGCTTATTTTCTAGTTGGGATAAAAATAAACGGTACATAGGCACGTGCCACAACTACTTCTGATTGTTGAAAGATGAAGAACAATAAACCAACGAGCGGATTAACGCATTTGCTTTACCAAATTTTTACTTCTTTGATAAACTTTGCTTTGGCGGTCTTCCAACTTCAGCAAACTCTTTGTTGCTTCTGATTGTTTCAATGAAAAATCCTAAGTTTTTTTAAAATTCTGGCATCTGCTGGTGGATGTTTGTACATAGAGAGAAACATCATTTTGAAAATTCTGAATCTTTTTGTTTTGCTAATATGATTCAAAGTTTTTTGCGCTACTTAAGTGCATTTATTACCCTATTGCCTTACTGTTTCTGTCTCTGGTGTTGTTGTTGTTAACATATTATATTCTGGAACAATATTACACTACACCTGCACTTCTTATAAGAAGAATTCCTCTTACCAAAACTGTCTCAAGCTTCAAAGCACCTTTACAACTTGAGTTATGCCATTAGTATTCTCCTTATTTTGAATAAAACCATATATCAGTGTGCGTAGAAATCAATTTGCCAAAGTATTTTATGATTTAACAACATACCTTTGTACTTATGAGCTGATGCAGAGTCATTTAGAACTCCTTAAAAAACTTAACTGCTGCTACCTCAGTTGTACTTTTTATAATTTTGTTTACATCTGCACTGAAACAAAGAAAGGAGCACAGATGTTAAAAAAAAAGACTTCACTCAGAACTTCACTCTTTTCGTATTCATACTCCATCATCCTTGATCATTTCTACTGCACTAAATAAACCTGTATATGTCTTTGTTTCAGCTTCTGCACAAAACAAATATTGCTCGTTTACTTACCTTTTTGTGCTACGAAACTGTTGCACCAGTTCCCCTTTTTATCTTTAACCTTCTAAAGATACTTAAAACAACGCGTTGTACAAAACTGATTTTGAGGGGGAAATCTTAAAATCTGTCATGGATTGTACACAGATAAGCTTGGTCAGTTTTCTCTCAAATTCTATGGAAGAATAACTCTAATTCACTTCTGTTGTATGGTCGAACAGACTTCTACTTAATATTTTCAGTTTCAAGTTGATATGTCGGAGTATATGCCTCCCATTCTGGCTTTTGATTTAACTCTTCTATCCATGTTTAGATTACGTATTTGTGCACTATTTTAAATTTTTGCTCCTGTTTGGAGCCGCAATTCTGTTTAGAAAAACCATGTGTGCTCCCATCAAATGAACAAATAAACTAGTAGAAATCATTATTTGCATCGTTATTACTAGTTGTCGGCAGCCTTTAAAGTTCTCAAGTGCACTTCATTTCTTCTGTATTCACTGCTATTTTGCGGCATTCTTAGAGGCCAATCAACTAATCTGTGTTATAGCAGTTTTTGCCTTATGACCAATGCTCATTTCCTATCTTTTGCTGATTTCTGTTGCTTCCACCCTGAAATGATGACTACGAGCTCGGACCTGCACGGCAGGAAATAAAAAGAGGAGCCCTGACGGAAATAATGTGAAGGCCTTAGAAGCACTAGCGTATGTTAGTTATGGTGGGTCAAGATCAGCACAAATAAGGGTCACAGTGGCTAAGGTCTCCCGAAATACATAAAGGCACGCGCAACACATAAAGGTGCGACTTACTCGAAACAGAGCAGCTAGTTACATGGTAATCAGAAAAGAAGTGTTAACCGCGCCAGCACTATTCCAAAAAATAAACTACTTGGAAACACTTCGACTGTTTTCGATGCTCCTGGGCCTGAGGAATCTTTTAGGCTAAAAGAAACAATTAACAGAAGAAGGATGAGCATCTGTTTTCTACCGGTCAACTTATTTCTACTTAGGAGGAGAGATACCTTATGGAGGAAGCAATACCCAGGAGCAACATGAAAGTGATACTTGGAATTTCCTCTCCAGATAATAAAAATACTGATACAAAGGATGATGCTTCCTTCGTTGGCCGGGCATCTTTCCCTTTGTTGAGTGGTCAAGACTCAGCATAGGGGTATTATGATCCGATGGAGTCGAAATCAAGGACAACCTAATATTCGGGGCAATTCAAAAGCAGTCCAACCTATGCACTATTTACAACAAATAATTTTTTCAAAAAATCCATGGCGCTTTCATAGGCCCTCTGATGAAAAGTAACACCTGCATGCTATATGCCTTGAAAGAAAGCACCGGCCTACGAAGCCGCAGGCTATATGCCTTGAAAGAAAGCACCGGCCTACGAAGCCGCGGGTTATATGCCTTGAAAGAAAGCACCGGCCAACGAGCCGTAGGCTATATGCCTTGAAAGAAAGCACCGGCCTACGAAGCCGTAGGCTATATGCCTTGAAAGAAAGCACCGGCCAACGAGCCGCAGGCTATATGCCTTGAAAGAAAGCACCGGCCTACGAAGCCGCAGGCTGTATGCCTTGAAAGAAAGCACCGGCCAACGAGCCGCAGGCACTCGTGCCTTGAAAAGTAACACTTTGGGTTGAAATGAAACCCGGCCATCGAGCCAACAAAAAAAAACCCATCTCTAGCCCCATCAGGAGCTCTGGTCACCTGTAATGGGTGAATTGTTAGGTGTGGGACGCCACACCATACTTGAATCACAAGTACCATCCTTTGGCTAGCATAAGCAAAGTTGGGAAAATATATTATCTTTGTTCTCCCTTTAAGGGAATTACCATCCTTTGGCTAGTATAAGCAAAGGCTTGATCATCATATTATTTTACCCTTTCAAAAAAGGAATGGTTCTTATTAAAAGAACCATTGGTCTTCTTTATGAAGATCTTATTATGGACTTCTGGATTTCTGGCCTTCTTAAATATTATATATCAGATCATCAGGGGATTCATCCATCAAGATATCATGGGATCCATCCATCAAGATATATTATCTCAAAGATTTATGTCCCAGAATTTCCAATTTGTCAGATTCAGAAAAAAAAAACACTTGTGGGACAATTGTACCGACTTTTTGTAAGTTCATGTTTCTTTGTAAAAGCTAAAGAAAAAGAACTTGTGGGACTAGGAGATAGGAGAAAGGAAAAAAGAATGTAAATTTCTTTCTCTCTGTTTTGTAAGTTCCACTTTTTTAAGTACCAAAAAGTAGAACTTGTGGGACTAATGAGAAGGGCAAGAATGTGACGAAGACAAAAAGGTCAAAGCAGTCCAGACGTTAGACCCCGGCCCAGACCCTGAGCCTCCTTCAGGACCCTGTTCGGGCTCCAATTTGGGCACCAGGCATCAATCCGGGTCCTAGGCCCCATGACCGGGTCCTATATTCCGGCCCCACACTCTATGACCGGGTCCCGCATCCCGGCCCCGCACCCCATGACTGGTCCCATATTCCGGCCCCGTGCTCCATGACCGGATCCCGCATCCCACACTTTGGGACCGGAAGGCCTTACAAGGAGAAAAGTGCCAAAAATAGGAGGGTTGCTCCAATAAAGTAATACCACATGTACAAGGATTAAGAGATAGACTTCACCCTCGAAGGTCTATAAATAGAGATGAGAGGCTCATTTGTAAAGGGAGACAAGATTAGAAGAGAAAGGAAACACTAGAAAACTCTCTAAAGTTGTAATACCAAAGAAAGGAATAAAGATATTGTCAAGAAGTGGATGTAGGCCGGATTATTGGCCGAACCACTATAACTCTCGGTGTTCTACTCGTTTGTAAGATATGAGGGACCAAATTATATGTTTTCAACTATATTGTGATGTAGTGTAGTTTAAAGGTTTAGTTGTGTGTAAAGAACATTTCTTGTGAAGATGAATGTCTTTGATGGTTAAAGGATATGTTTGTGTGTAAGGATGTGCATTAAGAGGTTGAGTGTTCTTGTTTCATCTAAAGGTGAAAAACTAAGTGTTTGGGTGTAAGGATGTGCTAGGGAAGCTATGGCAAAATTTAGTTGATAAACAAAAGAGTTTATGTGTTCTAATGAGATTTTATGACCTAGAAGGTACTAGGAATTGTTAAGTGTTAAGATGGTGAAAGAGAGTGAATTAAGGAGTTCATGAGTCCTAGGATGACCTAGGAATGGTCTTGGAGGATTTAGAGAACTAATGGATGGTTTCTAGATAAACCAAGGTCATGGTGGAGATGTGGTAAAGTCTTGTGCAAACTTGGTAACAAAGAGGTAAAATGCCTTATGAAGGATTAAGTATGAACTTGTGGAAAAATCTTAATGAATTGTGTAAAGGAGGTGTTTGTGAGAAATAATGCTTTTGGAGTAGTGGTAATGTTTGTGAGACAACACTTTGGTTAGTTGAGGTAGTAAGCATGATATACCACTTAGAAATCCTAAGGAAAAATGTTATAAGTGTTAGGAATTTTTGTAAGAAATTGAGTAACAAGTTAGTGATGATTTCGGAAGGGTTAGTGCATGTTTTAAGGTGTTTAAACATGTAGGAAACATGTGGAAAGATTATGGAATGACTAGATAAGGTTTAAGGTTGGTTTAGGGGTTGAAAAATGGTGTTTTGACAACTTATTAACAAGGTCCGGGACTTACCCTTGTATAAGGTCCCGGACCACCCTTAAAAATGTGCCGAAAATGAAGTTTGTAAGTGGTCCGGATCCTTAGTCCAGGACCAAGACCCGGACCAAGTGAAAAAAAGGGCCGAGACTATATTTCAGTGTTGGTCCGGGACCTTGGGTCCGGACCAAGTCCCGGACTAGGGCAAAAATTGTTCAAAATGTGTTCTAATGACTTCTAATGATGGGGGATTGGATGGTAATGGTTTTAGGTGATGATTAGGCCTTGTTTGGTGACATGTAAAGGCCATAAAAAGTGTAAACAAGTGTTAGGTTGGATGGGAGAGTTGTGAACTTAAGATCACAAGAGTAAACTAAGTATAACGGGATGACGGGGTTAACTAAGGGCGCATTAGTCATTAAGCAATCAAGTTACCCCAATGTTAATGGAAACAATTGTAATGTTACCAGTTGTTCGAGAGTCGTTCGAGGAACATAAGAGGACACAATAGAGTGGACCTTGGTGACAGGTATGGTTTTCTTGCAACCTGTGTTCTACCGGATTACACCGGCTTGTATGCCAATCTGTTTTCTGTGTGTTTGCCACCTTGCAAGAATAAGCATGAAATGAGTTTACAGTAATTCATTTATGTGGCGTACTTGGTTCCGATACCGTTTAACCTCAAATATGTGTTAAACTTAACTAAACGACTCTAGGATCACATAAGAGATCGGTATTCGGATTTAACGACCTAAACAATGGGAACGTTCTAACTACGGCTATCCACATGTTAGTGGTGTATTGTTTTTGTGTGTGAGTGTGTTTACCTCCCTTGTGTGTTTAACCAAGTTTGTAACACCATATGGTGTATGGATGTGATTGGTTCCATAATGGAGCTCTTAACTGTGTATATATATATATTATGTGGGGTGAGGAATCCGGTCATTCCGGTCGCGCGTTTGTTTGGGAGTAGATGTCTACAGTTGCTCTAACTCCCTCTCTAGTATGTTATGGTTGTTTTTCCTTCTTGGATCACAACCACCCGCATGCTTAACCAAGGCTTACCTACCTCATTATTATTCGAGGCTAGAGGGATTATGTATAATGTGAACGGTTCTATAGCAAGGCCAAAATATGTAAGTAAGTAAATGTGTACGGTGTGTTCGGGACTATGTTATACCCGACACATCTTATGTAAGTGTAAGTTCTCTAAGAAGAACATTGAAGTGTTGCTTAACGAGCTTAACATGGGGATAGAAAGACTCTCTAGGCTCCAAAGAGATAACTAGCTCTCATCTTGGGGTACGAGCCCTCACGTGACTCTCCCCGAGCCATGTTGTATGTATGTTAAGGTGTGATATGTGTTATTATGTTGAGTATGTTGATCACGTGTGTCAACCCCCACGTTAAAATATGAGGAGTTAAGTATAGCCCAAATAAATGGGTAAAGGTCGTCTAGTGAAGGGTTAGCTCCATCATGGTAGAAACCCTCAAGAGTTAAAGAACATAATAATGTGATCTAACCGGTGTTGATGTGTTGATTGAGTTGTTTGGTTCCTATTGATTGGATGTGCGTTATGTGTTTACAATTTTCCATGCATGATTTAAATATAATCAACCGCATGCTTAGACGACAATTAGTTGTGTGCGGCCCGGTAGTATGCGGGCTGCACGATTACCATACCAGCAAAGGTGCTGAGCCCCTTGGGGGGCCACCCTTTCTTTCCATTTCAGGTACAAGGAGCTGGAAGCCGTTCGAGAGTAGGACGGGGTGATAGTTTGTACAGGGGTAACTATTTTAATAACTTATGGATTGTAGGTGTAGTAAGACCGAAAATGTTGTCGGCATTAGTTTGTAAATACTCGGTACAGTTGTGTGGAGGGTGATTTTTCGGTATGAGGGGGTCTATCTAAATGTGGTCTGACTAAAAAGCCTAGATCCTAGAAACTGCCATTCTGTGGAGGGTGAAAACCCGTTATTCTGGCATCCCTCAAATACCTACTACATCGTCCGTCTTTCCCAGAAAGCATAAAGGGGAATGCAAGTGTGCACTACACCCGCTCTCGATGGGCTCCACGCGGACTTATGCCTCTATAAGGCGGAATTGACTAGAGTCGCCACCTAGTTTGACCTAAGGAACTAGGAAGGGAGGAGAAGGGTTCTAAGAGCTGTTAATTGACTCTGAGATTGTTGCCTATGGGTAGGGACTTATCTGATCATACTAGTGATTCTGTGTGGGTTCGCACTAGGTTACACCCCTCGGAAGTGGCAAGGACCACAACCTTGGATTGGTGCCCGAGGAAACCTCGGTCTCCAATTGTCGGGATTACCTTCTTTCAAAACATTTTTTGAGAGATTCATAAAAAAAGCCAAGGATAGGATTTGGACGGGAAGAGAGAAAAAAGAGTGGATGAGGCGAGCTTTTCTGCCAAGCTAGCGCCAAGAAGAGGAATTGCTGAATTCGGATGAATATAGAATGAAGATTTGGGAAAAGTCTGAGGTTGAGTGAATAGGCAAGACTTGGAGTCTGATGGTTTGGAGTTTATAGGGGCTGAAGAAGGTTCGTGTGTTTTGAGAGATATGAGAGCCACCTTAGAGGGGGAAAGGATTTTTTGTTTGGAATGGGGTCGCACCCTAGATGGGCTGCCTACGTACTCCACCCCCTGTTGAGATCAGACCATACGTAGTTCAGGTATTTGAGTTTTGGGAGTTTTGATGTTTGTGGAGTTTGAAGATATTTGAGGTGTTTGTGATTTAGAAGGGTTTAGAGTTTTGCGATGTTTCGGGTTTGAGATGTTGGTCTGTGTGATATTTGGGTCTGTGAGACATTTGAAACCTTGAGATGTCGAAGTCTGTGAGACGCTCGAGTCTGTGAGACGCTCGGGTCTGTGAGATGCTAAGGTCTGTGAGACATTCGAATCATTGGAATGACAAAGTCTGTGAGACGTTCGAGTCTGTGAGACATTCAGAGTGTAGGGGAAATTGAATTGGGATTAAATGAGTTTTTGTTTTGAGTTGGAATTGAATTGAAGTTGAATGAAATTATGATTTGAATTGGAATTGAAGTTGAATTGAAAGTGGATTGATTTTGAATTTGAATGAAGGATGAATTTGAATTGAAGTCAAATGAAATTTGATTTGAATGAGTTTGGAATTGAACTGAGTTTGAATGAGTTTAGAATAGAATTGAATTTGAATTGAGATGAACTTGTGTTGAAGTAGAATTGGAAATGGAATTGAATTCGAATGTGAAATTGAATTGAATTCGAATGAGTTGGGAGCTGAATTGAGATTGAATTGGAATAGGATTTGATTTGGAAATGAGATGATTTGGATTTGGAGATTGAGTTGATTTGGATTGAATTTGGTTTGGATTGAGATTGAGGCTTGAACTAGATTGAAGTTTGGGTTAGGTCAAAGTTGGGTCAAGGTCAACATTCAGATTGGTCAAGGTCAATGTTTTTGGTCAAGGTCAACATTTTTGGTCAAGGTTTGACATTTGTGGACTTGGTTAACATTTTTTGGTCAAGGTCAACATTTTTGGTCAATGTCAACGTTTTTTGGTCAAGGTTTGACATTTGTGGACTTGGTTTGGCTTTTGTGGACTTGGGCCGGGTTGGCAGTCTTGGGCCAAACTTGGGCCGGGCTTGGGCCAAATTTGGGTCGGACTGGGCATTGGGCCAAGTGGAGTGTTGGGCCGGGCTGAGATTGGGCCGGACTTTGGAAATGGGCAGGACTTGGTATTGGGCCGGACTTGGTATTGGGCCAGTTTTTTTTGAAATGGGCTTTGATTTTATTTTCAGGGTTGGGCCACACATGGATTAGGCCCGATGGGCTGAATAGGTCAAGCTAGAAGTGGGTCAAGTAAGGAGTGGGACAGGTTGAGTGATTTGGGCCTGATTTATTATTTAGGCTCGTTGGGGAGAAATTTTGAATGAGAATGTTGGTCCATATACATATATATACATATTTTAGGTGTGTGATTTAGGGTTTAGGGGTGTCACCACCACGAGATTGGTCAATGACCTATCAGTCCAGAGGGACCCCCTCTATCCTAACGGCTGGGCCCTAAGGACTAATAACTAGGGCTTAAGAGTTAGAATCAAATAAAAATTGAGACAAGTATAAGTTGCAGCGAAATGAATATAAACGTTATATACATGACAGAGGAATCAATCAAGTAGTACTGAACGAACAAACCAAAATTTGACAAAACAAAATAGTAAACGTTGACAAAGTTCCAGGAATTCTTTATTTTTTACCGGCCTAGTAGAATTTTGGATATCAATAAAGCTTGAAGGTGGCATACCAGCCTTAAATATTCAAAATACTGCTAAAACGAGCACGTTATAATTCCCCTTTATTGCTGAATGCAGTGCTAATCAAGTTTCAGTTTTTTTCGCAAAAATTCAGGGTAATGTTAAACTCGAAACAGATCTCTGTCTAATAGCTGGCTCCACATTAAAAATTGAATAGACCAGATGCACCGAATGGGGATATCACAAACTAAACCTGATGCTGTTGGTCAGGTCAAAGAAGAAACCAAAGGCAGCAGTTCTTAATTTAAACAAGTTTCTCTCCTTCTGTTCATTACTAACCAGTTCTACTTAAGCAGCTTTTCCTTCTGATGTGCATCACTAACTAACCAGTGGTGAGAAACAGAATTAGATTAAGCCAAACCAAAGCAATTAGAAAAGCCAAAAAGAAAGGAAACCCCACGGTTTATATGTTAAACAAAACCCAGATATTCAACGCTAATAACTAGCCACTAACTCCCCAGAGTGGATGCATTCTCTTTCCCCTGTGGATTTCAATTCTCTCACACTCGTAAGTAGACATAAAATGGAAGTCAAACCAGATATACAAGCTCGCAGCAGTACACATTTCGCATGCTAAAAAAAACGCAAGTAGACCAGGAACAGAAAGAACATAGTCCATGATTTTTCAGCTCACACATTCCACAACCAGTCATGATTCATACAAGGTAAATTCATACAAGAGACCATGGTAGTTAGAACGGGATACCAGTAAGACGAGAAGGACTTTTTCTCCTACAAGAAACAATAGGGAATGATAACCGACTAGACAAACAAACGGGTTAGTTTTGAACATAATCACATTGGCAGAAAGTAGATAGAGGGAGAGGCATCGGAAGAAGGTGTGTTTAGACCGATTACAACCTATTTCCCAACTTGAGGATGACCCACCCCTAAAGGATGCAACGTCTGTGCGGAGCAACAGGGAGTCAGCAATCACCATATAGAACGCAAGGCACGACAAGGAGGAAAATCTGATTGGACTCTTGTTTCGAACATGTACACCCAGCTAATGAGTCATGGACAGAACAAGTGAAGCAAATAAACATGATTCATGTAGGGTTTGAGGGAGTAGATAATTGGGTATACGTTACAGACTCAAAGTCACACCCATTCTGATGGCATCTGAGATTACATTTTGAAGCTCGATACTCATGTTACGAGTGAGCAGTATCGGGGCATTTTGAAATCGAATTAATCGAACACATTTCCAGAAAACTAGAAAGAGAAAAACAAAACTAAATCTAAGTTGATACTCCACGTTATGAACCTTGGAACCCCATAGCCCATGGTGGGTTTGGACTCCATTGGTATATTCTCGCACATACGTTTTTGCGGACAGAAAAAACAAAAATTAACAAAACGAAGGATGGAGGGTTAGGAAGAGAGGAACATCGGTACAAGCTTCGGAAATGAATCCGTTAGTCCGTGTTCTCTTCTTCGGGTCCATCGCTCTTTGAGCTTATCAGTCAAGCAAACAATCCTCAAAAAAAAAGAAAGGAAACGAGGGCAAGAGTAGCATCGTTGCAAATAGACAGTGTCAAAGACCATCAGAGGATCTAGAACACATTCAAAAGTAAAATGCGCATTGAGAAATTAGATCATTAACAGTCCACGCATTCACTCTCTATTCTTCCTTCATGAAAAACTTAACGCATACCGAAAAGAAAGGTGACAAAATGGGGAAGAAAAATCCCAACTGAAGCTTGCTTCATCACTGTGAACCCTCAGACCAGTGTAGGGTCTGGATTTCAACGAGGCACGCGTGAAATGAGAAACGTAAGCAAGCTAGATTCAATATAGAAATGTATATATCAACAATATTTTTGAAAATATTCGATGAATGGACTAATAAAGTAAAACAGAGTGGTGGGAGAAAGAACGATGACACTGGCATCGGGAAATCCTTGACGAAGCCATCGATTGATCCTCGCCCTTGAAAGGGTTCATCGGTGATGAAGAACTCGAAACCAAAATCTAAGGAGAGATTTCCGTTCGAAAGTAAAAAAAAAATTTAGAACAGAGCCAGAGGTGAGGGAGGCGTATGATGTTACTTACTCAATTGAAAATGAGAATGGAGAATTTGAGCGGTGGAAAGGGGCGGATGAAACCTTCGGCGAACAACTATGGAGATTTCAGGCGCTTCGGTCAGGAAGTTCTCGTGGTGGTTCGGGTGGAAGATTTCTGGTGCCGGCTAAAAGACGAAGGAAGAGGGAGTATTCAAAACATGGGTCCAGAAATAGAGGATCGAAGAATATTAGAAATTCAGGACGTGTTTGTCGGCTGGCTGCCTCCTGGGATCTCCACAGTAGGGTTTCTTGAAGACTTTTTTATACACCAGCAGGGTTCTATTAGAGGAGGATCAATAGACTTTTTAATGGGCTAACTTAAACAAAAGTGGGCTCTATTTGGAGTAAAAAGCATACCCATTTTTAACACATGGGCCACATTTGATTATAGCATGCGAACAGGAGGAGATCAAACAAAAAAAATGAGAATTTTAGTTCTCCTCCAGATTTGAACCTGTATCTCCCAACTCCATCATGGGTGCCTTATCCAGTCGTGCTACACTGATGCTCAGTGTTTTAACCACGATAAATGAAAATAGAATTCTAACATGGTCTAAAAGAAAATAAAAACAATCCCCAGATATCTACACGTTTCAAACCCAAAACCACTTGATTCTTTAACAAACATGTTAACTAGCTAAACTAACTCAAATCTCAGTATAAATATGAGGGAAATGATACTGATGCTATGTTTCGAACTAAAAAACGCTAGTGTTACAATGTAAATGTACAATAAGACGAAAGGATTAAGTCTAATAAATGAATCGTTCTCTTCCTAAAAGTCATGAAATTATGGAATGACAATGATAAAATGCAAAGTGTAATAAAACACATAAAATAATGAAATGGTGGTTAAGATACAAACGAACATAATGAAAAATAGAAGTTGAATTACACATGTACGAGTGGTGCGTGAATAAGATAGAAAAGAGAAATAACCAAACAGGTGAGATAAGAGGGAGTTCAATCGAATTAGCGACAGAACGAAATATGCTAGTACGGAATATAATAGTGAAAAGGAACATAAAATGATGAAAATGATTCTAAAAATAATAATGATAAAGACAAAATTAAAAAAGTGCAAATAAAGAAAATATAAGTAAAAATATCAATGAAATGAAATGAGATAAAGTAAACACGTAACAAAATAGCATGAACCAAGAATAAAAACGAATTGGAGAATAAACAAGCGAATAAATAGAGCCGACTAATCACGAAATAAATCGAAAATAAAATGGTAAAATAAGTAAGTAACAAAAAGGGACGGGTTTGAAAATGGATGCTTTGAAAATTGATTTTAAAATTTTTGTCATAAAATGACAGTTTCCTTTTGGTATGCACATGAATAAGTTTTGAAAAGAAAGGCGACGACCCTCTTTTTTTATTTATTTGTCTGGATTTTGCTCTATGGGGTGAGAATTTTTGGTGTCTACAGATGGCTCCCCTTGATTCAATTTTGCAAGCCTTTGTAGAATTGGATCAAGGTTGTGAGGGCGCCAAAAATTCTCACTACGGCTTAAGGATGCAACTACGATTGCAAGAGGATACGGGTGCTAGATCGACTTATGACGTAGAGATTGAATGCAAAAATATTTACAATTAGTCTAGAATACAAAGGTTTGATGGGTGAGGGACAAGCCCCGAACACAATGGTTGGATTTGCTAAGCGAATTTTGAACATGAACAATTGTTTGGTTTGGTGCATGAGGGCTAATGTCGAGCCTCAACTGGACCTCTTGACATCCAGTTCTAGGACTTATGACGAGCCTAGAATACAAGCAATATAGATTGGTTTGAGCGCACGAGGACTAAGGAGAGCCTCAACTGTAACACCCAAACTACAACCATACACTTAGCAATAAACCACAGCGGAAAACTTGACTCATCACATTACTTAACTCAATGGTGTTACACGCCGTTAGCCACCCACGGGGCTAACAAGGCTAATACATATACATTGTATCGGTCTGATGGACTAGATTCCCGAGCATCTACACATTACTATCCCTTTCCATTAACAACAACCAACATACATAAACATTCCAATTGTACCGAGTATTTACAAACTAATGCCGATAACAATTTCGGTCTTACTACACCTACGATACATAAACAATTTAAATGGCTACCCATGTACAAACGACTACCCCGTCCTACTCTCGAACGGCTTCCAGATCCTTGTACCTGAAATAGGAAAGAGAAGAAAGGGTGGCCCCCAAGGGGCTCAGCACCTTTGTTGGTATGGTAATCCCGCAACCCGCATGCTACCGGGCCACGCACAACTAATTGTCGTCTTAGCATGCGGTTGATTATATTTGAATCATGCATGTAACTACAAACACACAACACATTACATCCCACCACTATGGGGCTCAACAAAACAGACAACACATCCATACTTGATAAATCACTCATTGTGTTCCTTAACCTTAGAGGGTTCTCCTCTAATGGAGCTACTTCCTTAATAGACGACACTTACCCAATAATCGGGTTATCCTTAAACGCCTTTTATTATAAACTGGGATTCATATCCATGATCCACGTGCTCCACATAACAACACATTTCACGCTTCAACGTACAAATAACATAATATCGCAACAGGAATTGCAGTACAACAATAACACATAACATAACGGGAACGGTTGTCTTTAGGAACTGACCCAAACTTAGTTAATTCACTTGTGAGCCTAGAGAATGATATTACCCTCATGTTAAGCTCGTTATACAACACTCATTACCGTCCTAATAGTCGGACGAGTAACTTAGGTTAAGATGGATCGGATATAGTGACCCGAACACACCACACAAACACATATTCCCCCTAGGCCGATCATAAGTCAAGATAGGTAAGCTTTGGAGTAAGCTAGTGGGAGATTGAAGACCAAGAAGGAAATCAACCTTAACAGAGAGGAAGGTAAAGCAAGGATGGATACCCACTCCCAAACAACGCGCGACCGGAATGACCGGATTCCTCACCCCCCATTAGTATATATACTTATAAGTAAACAGTTAGAGCTCCATTATGGAACCTATTACACCCACACACCATAAGGTATTACTACTGGGTTAAACACACGAGGGAGGTCCATACATTCACACACAAACATCACACAATTAACTCACGCATAGCCATGGTTAGAACGTCCCATGGTTCGGGTCGTTAAATCCGAATACCGATCTCTCATGTGATCCTAGACTCAGTTAGCTAAGGTTTAACACTTTCGAGGTTAAATGGTATCGGAATTGAACACACCACATAAATGAATTACTATAAACTCATTACATGTTTTATCTTGCAAGGTGGCAAACACACAGAAAAACACATTGGCAAACAAGCCGGTGTAATCCGGTAGGACACAGGTTGTAAGAAAACCATACCTGTCACCGCAGGGAATTACTTTACCCGGTGTTCTCACGCTCCTCGGCTCACACTTGTTCCTCATGTTTACTCTTGAACCACTATTTACATGTGAAATGGTTCAATTAATATTAAGGTGTTACGGTAGGTACATAATTGCTACTCCCGTACTTACCCCGTTATCCCGTTATTTCGGTTTAACTTTGTGTACTTAAACTCACAACTTTCCCAACCACTTCCAACACTTGTTTATACTTCTTAGGACCTTTAAAAGTCACCAAACAAGGCCTTAACAACATCCAAAACCATTACCCATCAATCCACCACCTTTAGGGCACTTTAAAACACATTTAGGCCATTTTTGGTCTGGTCCGGGACTTGGTCCGGACCCAAGGTCCCGGAACCTCTGGAAATATACTTCGGCTTGTTGGCATGGTCTGGACTTGGTCCTGAACTTAGTCCCAGACCAATTCCTGCATTCACTCTCGGCATGTTTTTATGGGTGGTCTGGGTACCTATACAAGGGCTAGGTCCCGGACCATGTTAATAACTTGTCAAAACATCATTTTTCAACCCCTGATCCAACCTTAAACCTTACCTAATCATTCCATAATCTTTCCACATGTTTCCTACATGTTTAAACACCTTAAAATAAGCACTAAACTTTCCTAAATCATCACTAACTTGTTACTCAATTCCTTACAACAATTCCTAGCACTTATAACATTTTCCTTAGATTTCTAAGTGGTATATCATGCCTACTACCTCAACTAACCAAAGTGTTGTCTCACAAACATTACCACCACTCCAAAAGCATTATTTCTCACAAACACCTCCTTTACACAACTCCTTCTACTTCCACAAGTTTACACTTAGGCCTTCACAAGGCATTTCTTTTCCTTTACTTACCAAAACTTGCACAAGACTTAGCACTTCACATAACATAACCTTGGTGTGTTTAAAACACCCATTTGATCTCTAAATCCTCCAAGACCATGCCCAAGGCATCTTAACACTTAAGAACATCTTAATTCACCTTCTTTCACCACCTTGAAACTTAACAATTCCTAGTACCTTCTAGGTCATAAAATCTCATTAGAATATATAAACTCCTTTGTTTATCAACTAAATTTTGCCGTAGCTTCTCTTGTATATTCTCACACCCAAACACTTAGGTTTTCATCTCTTGTCAACCAAGAACACTTAATCACTTAATACACATTCCTTACACACGAACATATTGTTTTTCATCCTTTAACCATCCAAGACATTCATCATCACAAGAAATGTTCTTTACACACAACTAAACCCTTAAACTACACTACATAACAATATAGTGCATAAACTTAAATTGCTTGGCACTTAGGCCCTTAAATAACATTAAACTTAAACACCGAATTTCCACATTTAAATGCCTTCAACCTGCGAATACACACAATAATGCTCCCATGTCCTTTTAGTCCACCTTGTGGATAGTTTTCTAGCTCATTTTCCCATTGGCTCTTTAGGTTATTTATTAAGCAAATATAGCTCAATTCCCTAGTACATAAAACCACATTAAGAGAGGTCATTTACCTCTTTGTTTTCCAAGCTTTCTCACTTCTTTTCTCTTGTTTTTCTTAATTGAAAATCGGCAAGGAGCTTTTATTACTTGTCAGCCTTCTAACCAATACACATATAAGGGTAATGAGTATTAAGTTTAATACTCAAACTCATAATTAAACCCTAGGTTTACATAAGTGTCTTAAAACACTAAAATTTGATGATTACCTTTGGAATTTGAAAGAGAGCTTGGTTAAGTGGCAAGATAGGACTCCTCCTAGTCCCTTGAAGATTGAATTAAGCTAATAAAATAGCAAGACAAGGCACCATTGTAAGGTGAATTTTCGGCTATACAAAGAAAATGATGGGAACTTGGATTTTCTTTGATTTTCCTTACCTTGAAACAAAGGAGAATGATAAGGCATGGAAATATGAGATCAAGCTCCTTCAATGGTGAATCTCCATGGCACCAAAATTGAGTTCTTGAAGATTTGAAAAGAGGGAAATGAGGAGCTCACTCTAACTAAGACAAAGGTAGTCTTGAAATTGATTTTGGAGCATGGAGTCATAAGTTACAAGCATTCAAAGATGGAGAAGGGATACTTGCTATAGCAAAACGAGATTGAGAAGGGAGGATGAAGATGAATACGGTGGTGAGTGAAGGAAATAAAGAGAGGAGGTGAGAGGTAAGCCTTTAGTTAAGATATTTATGTTATAAAAGGTAAATAGTAACTTTTACTTACTTTTCTTTTTCTTTTCTTTAGTTGCTAGCAAAGTGTGATGACTCACACTCTAAAAACCGTGCCCCCTTCCATCATAAGGATATTTATGGTCTTTGTTGACCATTTAACTAATTAAAGTTGACTTAAGTCAAAACTAGCACTATTTGAGCACTATTCACTAATTAAGGCACATATTTGTGAAACTTTTGATTTCCCATTGATTTAGACTTCCTAATGTGATACTAAGTAGTACACATGTTGATTAAAGAGTAATGATGGACATTTAGCCACTCGAAACTCATTTACAAGACAATTTTTTAAAAATGTGCTTTAAGGCTCCTTAACGCACATTTTGTGTTTTAACTTGTTTTCAAGCTTGGTTTTGTTTTGTAATTGGTTTAATATGTTCATTAACATATAAATAAGGTCTTGGTAAGCTTATTAGGACTTGACCAAACTTATCCCAAGCTTAGAGCACATTTTCGCCCATATTGGCTTTAAGGTATTTATTTGTGTTTTGTTTGGTTTAATTGTCTACCAAAATTTCCTAAGGACTTAATTAGCCTTATTAAATCATAATTGAATGTTATAAAGTCTTTTTAGGCTCTTTGGGTCCTAACCAAGTTCAGTCCAAGCTTAGAGCATGTTTTTGCTTAAACTGTGTCTTAGTGCTTTATTGTGTTTTTACTATGGTTTAAATTGTTCACTAATGTTTCTCAGGCACTTTTTAGCCTTTAAATACCATATTTTAACATTTAAACAACATATCAAGGTTTGAGGTATTTCAATCTACCCCCCTTAAAAGAACTTCATCCTCGAAGTTCACACTTCCCACACATCATTGGATTAGAATATGGGAATTACTTGTAACATAAAACTTTCATAACCAAACATACTTTACATCACAACCTCGGACTTAACGGTCCAGGTACATATACACATCCATACATAACATAACATACTTACATGATAACCTTGGACTTAATGGTCCGGGTATCTTAACAATATTGTACTCACATAACAACCCTTAGACTCTCAGGTCTGGGTAACATAACAACATTTAGACACATAGGTCTAGGTAACATAACAACTTTCAGAACTCAACCACATTAGGACTCAGGGTCAAATAATATTTATTACACATACCACACAACATGTCATAGCATGTATAACAATCAAAAATATCTTTTATATACACAGTGATCCCGTAGAACCCGGTCGCAATGGACACCTTCTGGTCCCCGTCCCTTTGGCAGGTCAAAACAGTCACTTAATTTTTTTTAACATATATACTTCTCATGTCACCGGTCCGAAGACAAAGGCTCATGCGTCCTCGGCTCGTGAGCAAGTACTACAAAAATATTCTTTACTAGGTTAAGTATAAGAGAATCCTTTATTTCAAAATATTAATCGATTGTTTTGGAAATACCAATTCAAAATCCTTTTGAAAACACATACAACTCCAAGTCCAACTTATGCTCTTTGCTTCTTTTCTTAGCGTGGTTAATTGTGACCACTTAAGGGGAGCTTCAAGAGTCATCCAACCCTGATGTGATCAGCATCAGTGTTGGACTATCCTTCCACCCCAATTTGTGTTCGGCTTCCCTTGATCGCATGCAAATCAAGTTCCACCTCGCACTTCATTTTCACGCACCAAATAATACACCCATTTCCAATTTTCTATCTTTTAGTCTTTCTAGTCATAATCATTACATCTCCAAAGGATAGAACTCCATCTATCAGTTATCTCCATTCACTTTAATCCTGTTACCTAGGGAATCTTATTCTCACTAGGTTCTATGTCGGTTTCATACCCTTTCACGAATCACTATATTACATATATACATATACTTTATCAAAATACAACACACAGTTTCACATTTATACACTGTCGGGGTTTTTGTTCCCCGGGAGTTTCTCTACTCCCCACACTTGTACTATCACACACAACTGTTAACAAATAAACACACTTATCACAATGGTATTCGCATCTTCTGTGCGCAATTACCACAATTACACCATGAATGAATGCGTATGTTTACGTAACACACACATCAATCATCAAAACAAATTATTTGTGCTATGCACACCATAGGTCACGTACATTTGTACGGTAATACACACTAAGTGGTTTTGCGCTCTACCCCCCTTAAAAGGGATTACGCCCACGTAATCAATCACTGAACATTGGCTTAAAATGTTCTGCCGTCGTGAAGTGTTTTAACTTCCACGCGGTCTGTTATACAATGTGTTCTGGTTAGAGGATCTTAACCATATTGGCGGTTTAGTCCCTAAATCAAGAATTCTCATTAGAGTTTATTTAACTCATAACCGGTTTCGGTCTTGGACTGTGAGGCTTCTAGGCATTAATAATTAGCCATTCACTCATATTCACTATGCACATTGTACACTTGAATCACCGGTTCACTAGTGTCTACTGTGCAACTTTGACAACTGTAGGGCTTAGTTTGCCCTATCCGTTATTCTTACTGTATTGTACATCTCCAATTATCGCCTTTATCTTGGTAATAACGGTTTCTCAACCGACGCGTGGTACCTCTTACCGTGAGCGAATTCGGTGAGTTTCAAGACTTTCCATCCACTTCTCTAATAACTTACTGCGTAAACTGCTACGTATTTCACAATGATTGACTTGATTCCTTCCGACTTACTGTCGGTTGAGGTTGAGCTACTACCTAGTGTGTAGTGCTCTCTCGGTTATTTCCCACGCTTGAGGTATATTCCATACCGATAGTTGGTATTTAGTGCTACTGTAGTCACTTGTTCTTAATCATGTCTCCACATTTGGTCCTGTACAAGTACTCTTTCATTGGTACGTCCTTGCATTTCCTATGCATCAATCACTATGGCATTATAAGCCGCTTTCTGTTTCCTCCACAATTAACATTTCCCGAATCCTAGCTATCGCACTCGATCATTACTGCGCAAATGCAATACCAAAACACTCAGTCATACAGAGTGCAGAGGCGTAAACTCTTGACAGTAAATCTCTTATTAGCAATGGGAATCCACATTGAGTTCCTTATCACATAGTACCAACTACTGGCTTATTGCCCAGTCTGCTTATCATCACTTACCTGGCATCTCCACTGAGTTTAACTCATAACTGGTCTTATCTGCCACATTATTATTTAACAACACTTATACAACGGTCGCTTGCTGCGCACCGTGCTCTTACTCATTGTATAACATCAACTTATATGGTATTCACTGTCATTTTAGCTTCCACACATATACTTACATCACTCGTATTATGGTTCGCCACTCATTTGGCTGATTGTTGAATATTCTAGTCTTTGAGTCTTAATGCTCCTTGAGCATTGTCCATCACACATTTAGTATCACACATCTATGGTGGTTACTATTAGACTTATTACTCTTCTGGTCTCCACAAGTGGTACAGACACTTTTTTTTCTCGTATTACTCTTATTCAAATCATCCTTCGGTAATAACCATATGGTCAACCCTTAACATATTTCCTGAACTCAGTTCACCTAACTACCGCTGTTGCGGTCTCACGATATTAAGAGGTGTCCCCACTCTCTTAGCAGTGGTTCGTTATCCGCTTTACTTACTTATATAACATAAACTTTTACAATCGATTAAATTTATATAACATATCTTGTTTGTGGCTTATAAGCCTTATTGCCTTGAGCTCCGCTCATTGTAGGCTGTCCACACACACGTACTTCTCTGTACAACATTACATGGTTAGAGGTTATATTGGGCTCCATGACAGGGTCGTTGCATCACGTTTCCTGACAACTTATGTCTAAAATGGGTGTTAGTTTCAACCCTTGTGTTTCAGTCACGTTATTTCGTTCAACTATCGTTGATGCGAGCACCCTTCAAGGATTGCTCCTGGGTGTTGCTAAGTTACGCTTTTACATCTGGCTTGCTCTTATCGGTACATTTAGTTAACCACGCCGTTTTGCGTTCTTAACTGGCTTATTATCTTCTTCTGTGAAGATCAGCATTTCCTGGTAGTGTAGGTACTCATTCTGGGAGTTTCATCCCGTTCATCGCACATTAATGTGTCCACATTAGGCATCCGCCTTGCCATGCACAGGCTGGGTCACCGTTCCAGCTATCATGTTTATCCATGAGGATCCTTAAGACTTATGCTATGTCTTTACACAGCAGTTAGTGCACTTCGCACCTCCTGACTCTTAAACATTTCCTTAAAATGAATTCACTAATTCCTTTAGTCTCGTTAACTTAACTGAGTTCCTTTACTTTAACCATTCTTGGTAATCCGTTACTCTTGTTTGACTTTTACTACTGACCGTAGTATGGAGTCGACTACTTCCCGTGTTCCGGACTCTACTCGTACACATATGTGGGGTACCCTACTGATACATTACTACCTACCCAACTAACCCATTAGTAGGTCTGTCAGGCCCACAAGCTCCTATCGGAGTGTGGTCATCCCACATTTCAGTTGGTACACTCGTAGTGTCCGTCACACGCCTAGGTGAAGTATTCTGTTGTCAACTCCCTTATATTGTCCCGTGACAATATGCATTCCGTGCTTCCCGAATTTAATCAAGGGAAAGTCTCTCCACTGTTGTATCTTTATCAACCACCCTTGGGTTTTCTGGTTTGGTTTAAAAGAAGGTTAGAAAGAAGTATTGGTTTGAAAGAAATTTTTGGTTTTGAAAGAAAAGAGTTTGAAATCAATCCGAGTTTGAAAGAAAAAATCTTCGTGGTTTCACCACGTCTTCTTGCCTTAACCAAGTCTAATTTCTTGCTGACTGGTGTACTTCCAATTACAGAGGTTAGGCTATCAAGCTCTTCCACGGTTATGATGATCTCCTTTAACTTCATGGTACTTTCCTAAGTACTTCGTATTTGCTAAAAATTTTCCCGAACCACCCTGTTATAGCAGCACTTGCCATGGCAATTGCGCCATGCTAACTGGCTATCGGTTAAACACACACACCGGTTACGGTATCATTTTTTACCCGCACTGTCATCAGTGGCCTTGTTGGCCCTCACTTGATCTTACAGTCTTGATAATAATTCCTCTGGGTACTTCTCACTGTCTTTACATAATAACCACTAACTAGGGTGTTTCCCATTCTGGGAGACCCCTTCTCACTTAGTATTGTATCTCCTTCGTAGTCCGTTCCACGCATTTATCGTGGTAACTGAGACTTGTCTCTTGTTTGGGCACTACGTTGTAGTTCCTTTGTCGGTTGGTGTACCGTTGGTGTATTATTTAACAATTGTTGTCCCGTAGACACTCGTCTCGGGTTCTATTACTTCACTTCTTGCCTGTTGCACGGTTGGTACATTGCAAGCTGGTTGTTCTCGACTGCTCGGCATGTCGACCCAGGTTGCTGGAAATTCCATTCTTCTATACACAAGATTCTTCATTCTTCGCTATGAAATGCGGTTAACATTGTTCAGATGGGAACCGTCTCCGGGATTCCCAGTTTTCGGGATCTACCGTATGACAGGTTCTCCGTACTTACAGATATGCTTTACAACAGCCAGATCGGGTTTTCCCGAGTATGAGAGGACTTTCATCTCTCTGGCGTTCTTCCCCGAGTTATAAAACAGGGATTGTGGAGGGTGGGAAGGATATTGTAGGTTTCCAGTATACGCTGGTAATTCCTAACTAGCGTATCTCTCACACTATCACTCAACCCTTAACCCAAAGTACTAAAATCCTAACTCGGTACTTCCTAAGCTCGGTAATTCAGTCATCAGAGCGATACTTCGCTCTGATACCACTTTTTGTAACACCCCAACTACAACCATACACATAGCAATAAACCACAGCGGAAAATTTGACTCATCACATTACTTAACTCAATGGTGTTACACGCCGTTAGCCACCCACGTGGCTAACAAGGCTAATACATATACATTGTATCGGTTTGATGGACTAGATTCCCGAGCATCTACACATTACTATCCCTTTCCATTAACAACAACCAACATACATAAACATTCCAATTGTACCGAGTATTTACAAACTAATGCCGATAACAATTTCGGTCTTACTACACCTACGATACATAAACAATTTAAATGGCTACCCATGTACAAACGACTACCCCGTCCTACTCTCGAACGGCTTCCAGCTCCTTGTACCTGAAATAGGAAAGAGAAGAAAGGGTGGCCCCCAAGGAGCTCAGCACCTTTGCTGGTATGGTAATCCCGCAGCCCGCATGCTACCGGGCCACGCACAACTAATTGTCGTCTTAGCATGTGGTTGATTATATTTGAATCATGCATGTAACTACAAACACACAACACATTACATCCCACCACTATGGGGCTCAACAAAACAGACAACACATCCATACTTGATAAATCACTCATTGTGTTCCTTAACCCTAGAGGGTTCTCCTCTAATGGAGCTACTTCCATAATAGACGACACTTACCCAATAATCGGGTTATCCTTAAACGCCTTTTATTATAAACTGGGATTCATATCCATGATCCACGTGCTCCACATAACAACACATTTCACGCTTCAACGTACATATAACATAATATCGCAACAGGAATTGCAGTACAACAATAACACATAACATAACGGGAACGGTTGTCTTTAGGAACTGACCCAAACTTAGTTAATCCACTTGTGAGCCTAGAGAATGATATTACCCTCATGTTAAGCTCGTTATACAACACTCATTACCGTCCTAATAGTCGGACGAGTAACTTAGGTTAAGATGGATCGGATATAGTGACCCGAACACACCACACAAACACATATTCCCCCTAGGCCGATCATAAGTCAGGATAGGTAAGCTTTGGAGTAAGCTAGTGGGAGATTGAAGACCAAGAAGGAAATCAACCTTAACAGAGAGGAAGGTAAAGCAAGGATGGATACCCACTCCCAAACAACGCGCGACCGGAATGACCGGATTCCTCACCCCCCATTAGTACATATATACTTATAAGTAAACAGTTAGAGCTCCATTATGGAACCTATTACACCCACACACCATAAGGTATTACAACTGGGTTAAACACACGAGGGAGGTCCATACATTCACACACAAACATCACACAATTAACTCACGCATAGCCATGGTTAGAACGTCCCATGGTTCGGGTCGTTAAATCCGAATACCGATCTCTCATGTGATCCTAGACTCAGTTAGCTAAGGTTTAACACTTTCGAGGTTAAATGGTATCGGAATTGAACACACCACATAAATGAATTACTATAAACTCATTACATGTTTTATCTTGCAAGGTGGCAAACACACAGAAAAACACATTGGCAAACAAGCCGGTGTAATCCGGTAGGACACAGGTTGTAAGAAAACCATACCTGTCACCGCAGGGAATTACTTTACCCGGTGTTCTCACGCTCCTCGGCTCACACTTGTTCCTCATGTCTTACTCTTGAACCACTATTTACATGTGAAATGGTTCAATTAATATTAAGGTGTTACGGTAGGTACATAATTGCTACTCCCGTACTTACCCCGTTATCCCGTTATTTCGGTTTAACTTTGTGTACTTAAACTCACAACTTTCCCAACCACTTCCAACACTTGTTTATACTTCTTAGGACCTTTAAAAGTCACCAAACAAGGCCTTAACAACATCCAAAACCATTACCCATCAATCCACCACCTTTAGGGCACTTTAAAACACATTTTAGGCCATTTTTGGTCTGGTCCGGGACTTGGTCCGGACCCAAGGTCCCGGACCACCTCTGGAAATTACTCTCGGCTTGTTTTTGGCATTGGTCCTGGACTTGGTCCTGAACTTAGTCCCGGACCAATTCCTGCATTCACTCTCGGCATGTTTTTATGAGTGGTCCGGGTACCTATACAAGGGCTAGGTCCCGGACCATGTTAATAACTTGTCAAAACATCATTTTTCAACCCCTAATCCAACCTTAAACCTTACCTAATCATTCCATAATCTTTCCACATGTTTCCTACATGTTTAAACACCTTAAAATAAGCACTAAACTTTCCTAAATCATCACTAACTTGTTACTCAATTCCTTACAACAATTCCTAGCACTTATAACATTTTACTTAGATTTCTAAGTGGTATATCATGCCTACTACCTCAACTAACCAAAGTGTTGTCTCACAAACATTACCACCACTCCAAAAGCATTATTTCTCACAAACACCTCCTTTACACAACTCCTTCTACTTCCATAAGTTTACACTTAGGCCTTCACAAGGCATTTCTTTTCCTTTACTTACCAAAACTTGCACAAGACTTAGCACTTCACATAACATAACCTTGGTGTGTTTAAAACACCCATTTGATCTCTAAATCCTCCAAGACCATGCCCAAGGCATCTTAACACTTAAGAACATCTTAATTCACCTTCTTTCACCACCTTGAAACTTAAACAATTCCTAGTACCTTCTAGGTCATAAAATCTCATTAGAATATATAAACTCCTTTGTTTATCAACTAAATTTTTCCATAGCTTCTCTTGTATATTCTCACACCCAAACACTTAGGTTTTCACCTCTTGTCAACCAAGAACACTTAATCACTTAATACACATTCCTTACACACAAACATATTATTTTTCATCCTTTAACCATCCAAGACATTCATCATCACAAGAAATGTTCTTTACACACAACTAAACCCTTAAACTACACTACATAACAATATAGTGCATAAACTTAAATTGCTTGGCACTTTGGCCCTTAAATAACATTAAACTTAAACACCGAATTTCCACATTTAAATGCCTTCAACCTGCGAATACACACAATAATGCTCCCATGTCCTTTTAGTCCACCTTGTGGATAGTTTTCTAGCTCATTTTCCCATTGGCTCTTTAGGTTATTTATTAAGCAAATATAGCTCAATTCCCTAGTACATAAAACCACATTAAGAGAGGTCATTTACCTCTTTGTTTTCCAAGCTTTCTCACTTCTTTTCTCTTGTTTTTCTTAATTGAAAATCGGCAAGGAGCTTTTATTACTTGTCAACCTTCTAACCAATACACATATAAGGGTAATGAGTTTAATACTCAAACTCATACTTAAACCCTAGGTTTACATAAGTGTCTTAAAACACTAAAATTTGATGATTACCTTTGGAATTTGAAAAAGAGCTTGGTTAAGTGGCAAGAAAGGACTCCTCCTAGTCCCTTGAAGATTGAATTAAGCTAATAAAATAGTAAGACAAGACACCATTGTAAGGTGAATTTTCGGCTATACAAAGAAAATGATGGGAACTTGGATTTTCTTTGATTTTCCTTACCTTGAAACAAAGGAGAATGAGAAGGCATGGAAATATGAGCTCAAGCTCCTTCAATGGTGAATCTCCATGGAACCAAAATTGAGTTCTTGAAGATTTGAAAAGAGGGAAATGAGGAGCTCACTCTAACTAAGACAAAGGTAGTCTTGAAATTGATTTTGGAGCATGGAGTCATAAGTTACAAGCATTCAAAGATGGAGAAGGGATACTTGCTGTAGCAAAACGAGATTGAGAAGGGAGGATGAAGATGAATACGGTGGTGAGTGAAGGAAATAAAGAGAGGAGGTGAGAGGTAAGCCTTTAGTTAAGATATTTATGTTATAAAAGGTAAATAATAACTTTTACTTACTTTTCTTTTTCTTTTCTTTAGTTGCTAGCCAAGTGTGATGACTCACACTCTAAAAACCGTGCCCCCTTCCATCATAAGGATATTTATGGTCTTTGTTGACCATTTAACTAATTAAAGTTGACTTAAGTCAAAACTAGCACTATTTGAGCACTATTCACTAATTAAGGCACATATTTGTGAAATTTTTGATTTCCCATTGATTTAGACTTCCTAATGTGATACTAAGTAGTACACATGTTGATTAAAGAGTAATGATGGACATTTAGCCACTCGAAACTCATTTACAAGACAATTTTTTAAAAATGTGCTTTAAGGCTCCTTAAAGCACATTTTGTGTTTTAACTTGTTTTCAAGCTTGGTTTTGTTTGGTAATTGGTTTAATATGTTCATTAACATATAAATAAGGTCTTGGTAAGCTTATTAGGACTTGACCAAACTTATCCCAAGCTTAGAGCACATTTTCGCCAATATTGGCTTTAAGGTATTCATTTGTGTTTTGTTTGGTTTAATTGTCTATCAAAGTTTCCTAAGGACTTAATTAGCCTTATTAAATCATAATTGAATGTTATAAAGTCTTGGTAGGCTCTTTGGGTCCTAACCAAGTTCAGTCCAAGCTTAGAGCATGTTTTTGCTCAAACTGTGTCTTAGTGCTTTATTGTGTTTTTACTATGGTTTAAATTGTTCACTAATGTTTCTCAGGCACTTTTTAGCCTTTAAATACCATATTTTAACATTTAAACAACATATCAAGGTTTGGGGTAT
This sequence comes from Limonium bicolor, assembly GCA_023374045.1. Taxonomy (NCBI): domain Eukaryota; kingdom Viridiplantae; phylum Streptophyta; class Magnoliopsida; order Caryophyllales; family Plumbaginaceae; genus Limonium; species Limonium bicolor. The sequence goes on along the minus strand of CM041776.1, from coordinate 148,385,173 downwards.
TTCATCAACTGGATCTCTTGACATCTAGTCATAGGGCTTATGACGAGCCTAGAATGCAAGCAATATAGATTGGATTGGGCGCATGAGGACTTAGGAGAGCCTCAACTGGATCTCTTGACATCCAGTGTAACGCCCCTAAATTACTAACCATATGATAATAAACTTGCTCAGATTAATAAAGCGGAAGCATAAATCTTATAGGACGTTACCGCCACATTCACAACCATGTGAATGCTTAGGCTTAATTTACAACCAAACCAACTTTTGTGTTACTTAAGTTATAGAACAACCTAATACATTAATCTAGAAACCAAAAGAGACTAAAGTAATGGTCTTCTAGCCCCAAAAGCCCACACTCTCGGATGTCTCCACAACTAAGGAGAAGCTTCTTCATTTCCGGCATCTATGGTCATTCATACAATCACAGAGAAAAGACCACAGGGCATAAAGCCAAAAAGTCAGCAAAGCTGAGTAAAATCAAAGCTACCATCAGAAAATAACTTAGTAAAGTACTTGATGGTATATACACAAACTTTGCTCAACCAAGAGTTCAAGCATTAACAATAAGGCATCCAAACCTACACAAGTACATGTTAATCAATTCACATATTTTCCTTAGTCATCAATTTTTTCATTCCATACAAATCAGTTCAAGGGACGAATCCCGATCATTGAGGCGATCCAACCTTTCCCAAACGCACTCCAGGCCCTAAAAGATGTGCACACCCCCTATAGTACCTTTAAACTATAGTGTAGGAAACCATGAAGCATCTCATGGAGCCCAAGGCATACCATGAGTCCAATAATTCATAAGAAGACAGTTACTACTCAAGTTCCACATATGGCCATATATCTCAACAATCCATTCCAATGAGTTACTCATTGAATCCTCTTTAATCAGAATATAACAATTTAAAGTATAACAAGAATCAACAGTCAAGTCACTTAACAAAGCCCATTTCATAATTTCAAACATAGGGGACATAACAATAATCAAACAGCACTTAAGGAAAGGCTATGATCACATAATCTTACATGGTACCTTTGGCCAGGTCACACAGCATCAAATATCTCAACTTAACAATTCAACCAACCATAAATCATACCTTAAGACCAAGTCTTGATCAAACAAACAAATCATATCCATTTCAGTTCTATTATTAGCTATCTCATCTAGATTAGCTTAAGACATAATTTAACTATAGATTACAACCTGAATCAAACCATAATTGGTTCCTAATATTTTCGGTCATAATAACACAATATTAACCGGATTAGCTTAGGAGTTAATCCAACCATAAACAACCTTCTAAGACAGTACATCTAAGTTCCTAACATATTAGACTTTAAGACCTTAAGTCTTAGCTTAGATTAAACTATCATCTTCATCATAAAAATCATGCTATACATCTCTTTAATAGTTCATAGCCAATTCTGCCATAATAGGTTACTAAAGACCAGAACAATCAACAATCATGTTTTTAGCCCTAGGACACATCTAGTTTACACTAATTAACTTCCAATTGAAACCGGTTATACTAGACATCTAATTCACCAGATTAGCTCTTCTAGTAATCACACTTAGCATCATAAATAAATTTTATACTTTCAGCTATGTTACTCGGCCATAACAATCAGATAGGTTCTAGGTTAGTTAAGCACCTAAAACACTTGATTAATGCTCTAGAATTCCACCCACAAATCTGGTGATTAATCAAAACTCTTTAAGTCACCATTTATCCGAGATTATAACAACACCAGATTAGACTAAAGATCATCCAGAACAATCATAATTACCTCTAGGTTATTCCCACTTACTAAACAGCAGCAAAACACCATAAACAAGCTCTTAAGCAATCAGTAATCAAAGGTAGGTTGTAAACACATCATTTTCTTCCTTAAAACACTTTTCTAACTCTTCTAGCTTTAGGCTAATAAATACCTACGAATTTTAATTAGATAATATAGGGGTAATACTCCTGTACAACATAAAGATTTATTAAGGGATGGTAGCCATGAAGTTACCTTGAAAATTGATGAAGAAGACCTCTCTAAAACCTTGCAGAACTTTTCTAGGAATCTAAGGCACCCTTGAACAGCTTGGAGCACCTTGGAAATGGCAACTATGGAGCTTCCAGTCCTCTCTTCTTTTACGACCAGAGGTTACCTCCCAAGGTAGGTTTCCTTCTTGCTCTCTTCTAACCAGGCTGTAGGAGATCTAGATGATGGATGAATGATTTAAGTGAGTCAACGGTTCCTCTCCTCTTCCTCTTTTGCTCTCGGCTGAAGTGGTAAGCAATGTAAGCTCTCTTCTCTTCTTTCTCTTATTAATGGAGGCAGGAACACAAGAGTGGGATGTAGAGAATGGAGTATGAACGTGGGTTATATATAGGCAAGGGGCTGATCCTTGTACATTTCCTCCTTGATTAAGCAAACTTCTAAGTGGTGACACCTTAGGCTCCATTTGCTAGCTTCTGATTGGCTCATAATAAGGCTTAATATAAGAAAGGCAACACATGGGCTGACTAAGGGAGGTGGGCAGCAGCCTATTCTCATTGGACCAAGGTGTGGTCTAATAGTGGGGTGACACCTCCTACTAGGCTGCATAGGTGTCGGGCTTCTATTGGTCCTAGTGTTAACCAATGCTAATTTGACACCTCGTGCTTGCCACCTCGTGCTTGCCACCAGCTTGCCACCTCATGCTTGCCACCTCGTGCTTAAAGACGTCCTACTTGCCTACTAGCTTGGTCGAGCTTAAGACGTCCTACTAGCTTGCTAGCTTGCTGAGTCACCTACTTGCTTACTAGCTTGATGAGTCACCTACTTGCTTGCTAGCTTGATGAATCACCTACTTGCTTGCTAGCTTCACCACGTGATAAGTGGTGAAATTATGTATTTATAAGGTCTTTATTTACCTTTATTTCGTGCAACTATTGACTTATTTCACCACTTGATAGAGCATTTTGTTAATATAGTTGAACTCATGCAGTTTAATTTAAATTTAGGTAAAAGCTCACTTGAGCAAGGGTTTTTAGGAGACTCTCAAGACTTTGTAGCTGAGCTTTAATGCCCCGAAGAGTGTGTCAAAGACGAGGGGTCAAACGAGTCAATTTCGGTGCAGGAAAAACCTGTCTGGTGTGGACCGCCCCTGTGGACCGCCCTGGGGCGGTCCAGTCGATTTCAGAACGCGGGCTTTGCCTCTGGTGTGGACCGCCCCTGTGGACCGCCCCTGTGGGGCGGTCCGACGGAAATTTGCCCAGAACGATCGTTTTTAAACGGGAAAAAAGAAGGGGTTTGAGTGATTCTTTGGCTTTACACTTCCACACACAAGAGAAGAGAAGAACGTGAAGAAGGAGAAAGAAGAGGAGAAAGAAGAGGAAGAAGAGAAGAAGGAAGAACTCACCTTCTCCAAAGCTTCCAAGCTTCAACAATGGCTTCTTCTTACTCTTTTCTAGTTTTTCTTTCCTCTATGCTTGAGTAGTACTCCATTGTGCTTTGGGATGGGTCTTTGAACCCAAACCCTAGATTTGCTTGTGAATCTTTATTATGCCTTAATATAGTTGTTTCTCTCTCAATTATCATTCAATGTTCTCAAATTGATCTCTTGAGTGCATTTGTGGTGAACCCCATCTACAATTTGGTTTGAGTTAGGGTTTGTGACCAAATTGAGAGAGAACTCTTAATTTATGCTCCTAGGATTAGTGAGTATAATTTGGAGCTTTGTTCTAGAACTTGCTTATTGCTACTTAGTGAGTTTAGTCCTAATTGATTTTGAAGGCTAAAATTAACTAAGTAAGAATTAACTCATCTTTGGTTTAGAGAGTTATTATTTTTGTTCTAAAAGACAACTATGGCATAAGAAGAGTTGCAAGCATATCTAGGTAGTTTGGGGGATTGCCAAAACCCCAAAGTACTTTTCCATCCAATCATTAACTTATCACCTTTAGTTTATTTGTTGTTCTGAAATTACTCAACCAACACAATCAAGCTTGCCACCGGCTAAACCCCATTTTACTGCTTACATTACAACTACTAAATACGAACTAGGAAGTTAGGACCATTTCCTTGTTGATACGACACTTGTTGTACTACACCGATTAGGTGCACTTGCCTACTCCTTGCATATACTTGTATACTTTGTTATATAGTTTTTGCACAACACCACGCAGCTGCATCACCTACTTGTGTTTTTACTACATAAACTAGCTGCTGCATCACCTACTAGCTTGGTTGTCACAATGTCATTGGAGCATTCTAGCTAGCTACTTTTAAAACAATACAAGAAGTGCTATTAAGGACTTTTCTGGTCCTAATGTGTACTTATGCCAATATTAAGATTTAAATATGCTTAATAGCTCATTAGGACCTAATTAGCAAAGTAAATCATCCTTTAGAAACTTTGGGTATTTCATCCAGTCCTAGGGCTTATGACGAGCCTAGAATGCAACTGAAAGTACGAGGACTTAGGAGAGCCTCAACTAAACCTCTTGACATCTAGCTATAGGACTTATGACAATCCTATAATACTTTTGAATGTATACCGTACTAGTAGCGTAATAGCTGCCTAGCAGTGGGTGTGAAATGATCTTGCACTAGTAGCGTAATAGCTGCCTAATGAAGGAAAAACGGGGGGACCGCACTAGTTGCGTAGTGTTGCCTAACAGGTTACGAAGTGAACGATCTCGCACAAGTAGCGTAATAGCTGCCTAATGAAGGAAAAAACGGGGGGGGGGGGGGGGGGGGGGGGGGGGGGGGGGGGGGGGCGCACTAGTGCTAGTGCTGCCTGGCGGGTTACGAAGTGAACGATCTCGCACTAGTAGCATAATAGCTGCCTAGTGGAGGAAAAAAGACGCGACCGCACTAGTAGCATTATAACTGGCTAGCGGGTTATGAAGTGAACGATCTCGCACCAGTAGCGTAATAGCTGCCTAGTGGAGGAAAAGATTGGGACCACACTAGTAGCGTAATAGCTGCCTAGCAGGTTATGAAGTAAACGATCTCGCACCTAGTAGCGTAATAGCTGCTAGGGAGGAAAAGATGGGTCCACACTAGTAGCGTAAATAGCTGCC